>OY728156.1:545714087-546339087 GCA_963277665.1 Viscum album
CAAGAAATGTTTTTAAAATATATTTAAAAATTATTTCTCATTTAAGAAAACACCACTTGGTGTTACTCATTCCTTTTTTAGGAAATTAATCAATTTTTACATTCATATTCTTTCTTTAAATGGATTATATTTTTATATTATGGTATTAATGAAACCAATTTCTCTTTCACGGGTTCTATGCTTTTGAAACCTACTTCTTTTCACAGGTTATGTTTCTGATGAAATGATTAAAAAACCTATCAATTTCCATAGGTTTTGATATGATTACATGTTTATAATACTCATTTCATTTTATAGGTTATGATAGGATTATTAAATATATTATGGCATATGTAATTATGATTTCATTAGGATATGGGTGGGACTTATATCTCCCTCCAATGCATTAGGTGAAGATTTCTATCTCATGAGATAGATATGGCTGGAATAAGGAGTGAACCAAGCTCTGTATTTTATGGTTGGAATGAGGGGTGAACTTGGTTCAGTAATACAGGGATGGAACGGGGTGTGAAACCGGTTCAGCAAAAGACTTTTTCCACTAATATGGCCTTGGCAGAAATCCCATGACAACTTCGAAAATCACTATATTTTCTTATGTATCTTCCATAATTCCATGTTTTATTCCTATGTTATTATTTCTTGGATTATATACTATATTTACATATGATTCATGTCTTATAAACTGCTAAGATTTATTCCATGATTCATGTATATGATCTTTGATATAGAGGGTATGATCTTTTATTTTCCTGATCATGTTCTCATACTGTTATTATCATGATTATGCTTATATATCTCCCATGTTTACCTTCACTAAGAATTTGAGATCACCCCTTTTTTATGTTTCTTTCCCCCATGTTATAAATATATGTATTATGATTAATGTGTCTAAGAAGGGAATTGGTCAAGAAGAACCCAGTGGGAGATGATGTATCTCACTTATTTATCATTTTTTAGGTTCCCATGTTTCCAAAGGCACTAGACTAGTATGGTCTTTGGGAATCTATTTTGACAATGTTATAAGTATTCCAAAAAATTTATTTAATGTTAATGTATCAAAAGAGAGGGTTGTTATAGCCCTTAATTTCCTTGATGGTTGAATCATGGAAAATTTTATTGAGAGATTAGACAGTGAAGGTCCCTATATTTTTTAAGAGTTTGTGGATGTTTTTAATCAAGTGGTTGTGATAGTACCACCTCATAAAAATTTCATGTTTGAAATAAATTTTCAGTCAGGTGTTTCTATAATTTCAATATATCCTTTTCAGATTTTAACTTTAGAGTTATGGGAGTTGAGGAACCATATAAATGATCTTATACAGTGATGATTTATCTGGCATAGTATTTTTCTCTAGGGAACTCTAGTTTTTTTCTTCAAGAAGGAATATTTTTGTTTGTGGTTGTGTTTAAAATACTAGAAGCTGAAACTGGTGATGATATATAATTTTATCCCTATTCTGATAATTGATGATATCTTTGACTTTTTGAGCAGATCTAAGTAGTTTTATAAGATTTATTTTAAGTAAGGATATCACTACCTGAGTGTGAAGGAGGGAGATATTCCCAAGACTGTGTTAGGGTGCTGGTATAGAAACTTTGAGTTCATATTCATATCGTTTAGTGTCACAAATTCACCAGTTCTGTTCACGATAATTAAAAAATCAGTGTTTTGTGAGTTCCTAGACCAGTTCATAGTCATGGTCATTGATGAAATTCTCATATACTTAAGGTCAAAGGGGGTCATTTTGATCACCTGAGGATCATTTTTCATCCACTTCAACACCACTAGTTATATGGAAAATTATGAAAGTTTAATTTCTAGGTGTGAGGTGGATTTACGTTGCCATTTAGTGTCCCATTAAGGAGTAGAAATGGATACATTAAAGGTTGAGGTGGTTGTTTCTTGGGAAGAAACCAATAAAGTGGTATGGAGTCATATATTTCATAGCCTTATATGTAATTATTAGAGGGTTTTGTCTAATTTCTATTAGATTTAATCTTTATTAATAGACCTAGATAGGAAGTAACATAATTTTATTTAACCAATCAATTCTAGGTAGTAATTGACTAATTGAAGGAGCTATTGTTCAACACCCCAGTTTTTTGGTTTCTAATAATGTTGTCTTGTTTGAGGTGTTCAATAATGTGTCATACTTGGTTTTAGGATTCATATTGATGAATCAGTGGGAGATGATATTCTATAGGTACTGGAGGCTACTCTTCCATGTGCATAATTATGCCACTCATGATCTGGAGATAGAATTATTGGTGTTTTCATTTATGTTATACCAACATTACCTTATTTATGGAACACTTTGTTAGCTTCATGAATCAAAAAACTACAATATATTACTTTTCACATTATGACTTGAATAAATATAAAAATATGTGGATAGATTTTTTTCTAGTATAGTGACTTTAATATAACCTATACAGCAAGAAAGTGAAATTTAATGGCATACATACTGAGAAAAAAGTCACAGGGATTTTCATGATAATCTAAGGTCACCTGGATGGTGATAGAGAAGTTTCTGGCCTTGTATAATGAAGTAAATAGTATTTAGGGCATAGGATTCCTATTTAAGATGTTAGTAAAGGAAATATTTTTGTATTATTTAGAGGATTATCAATGGGGAGAGTTTTATGTGGAGTTGATGTACGATTAGGTTATTCATACTGATGTATCAGAGGTATTGTCAGAGGTTGGACAACATTGGGTTAAGTATTGGGGAAGTATGTTCATCCCATTAGTGATGTGTAAGGGATTCCTCCATGATTTTCATATCTCACATTTTACGATGTACTTTAATATATATAATATGCATCATATAATGAGGAGGCATTTTTAGTGTCCAAGAATGAAGCAGTTAGTGGAAGAGTTCAGGGAAAAAAATTTATTCTTCCAATAGTTAAAGGTATAACATCATATCCTTGGTGGTTTTTTTCATCCTTTTAAAATAACCAAGGTGAATAGTGGGTAATTATTATTGTATTCCATACCGATATAATCTATAATCAATGGGGATATAATACTCTCTAGGTGATTATGGATAGAGTAGTGAAGTTGGCTCACATTAGGGTAATTCAAGAGTTTCTTAACATGGATTTTTTGGTGAGACAGTTTGTAGATGATATGGTTAGACAGTAAGGACTAACATTTTTTACCGAGACCCTTGTCATAATTTATTAATTTTGATACAATTATAGGATACCTTTGTCTCTCAGTTAAAACATAGTACTCTTTTCTACCCACATATGAATGAATAAACATAGTAGGTCATCCAAGCACTGGAGGATGTATTATAAGAATTTTTATTAGATTTTTGTGGATCATGGTTGTGATGCCTATATTTGGTTATGTTTTCTTATAATAAAAATTGTCACTCATAGATTAGTATGTACTAATTTAAGGAGTTGTTTGGGAGATTTTATTGATCTTCATTGAGTAGGACTGAGATTTAGTAAGAAATGATTCTTTTTTATTTGGTGAAGATCTTTATAGAGAAGTATAAAGTTGTTTATGTGAATATGAACATGAAATAGGACCTCAATAAAGTTTATAAAGATAAATAGAGGAGGCCTTTGGAGTCTACGATCAGATATCGTGTTTTCTTGAAGGTGTCCCCATAGTGCAAGTACTATGGGTCTGGTCTGGGAGGAATATGTCACCCCAGTTTGATGGACTCTTTGATGTGTTGGATAATGTTGGTGGGTTTTATTATCAGTTACAACTTCCCTCACATCTAGAAAAAGATTTTGTTATCTTCCATGTGTCTTAGCATCATCGATATCATCATGATGAATCCCACATTATCAAATGGGGAAAGTTTTATATATGGGAGAATGTGATATCTGGGGAATAAATGATTGACATTTAGGACTATCTAGAGAAGCTACTATGAGAGTGTGTTATCAGATTGGTTTGAGTCTTATAAAGGCATGGTGTCCTTGAGAAGATTACTTGGCAGCTAGAATCATAAATGTGAACCTAGTACCTAGAGTTGGTTTCTCCCTTATTTTTTATTATTATAATATTTTAATTTTTTGATGGTTTTTTAACTTCTTGTTATTATATTACATGATACTATTTTTATGTTTAGAATTGTGATTTAATCCTTTTTTGAGAGGTATCTATCAGGAGAGTGTTTAGTGGTTTCTAGTGGTTGGTGGTGTCCCTTTATGTTTGTTTTTATTTTCGAAGATGATAATCACTTTATAGGTATCTAATCTAATATCCTAGGCTCTTACGGCCTATTACATTGTGAGTTTTGGGTTTTAAGGTCCATGAAATGTTTTTGAGAAAGGTAGAAGAGGTATTGGAGTTTAATCTATAACAGTAGGTGGTGATGGACATCATGAATCATTGATTCACTATGTGTATAGTGTTTCTCAAAACTAGATCAGAAACATGGGAGCCCTGGATTCTAGAATTTCTATCCAGGATTTATACACAATGTGAGTTATTATTAATAGTATCAATATTCATAGTGGAGTTTTCTGGTGATTATATATTCTAAGGTTTCATGGTGTGAATGGATATTTTCATGACATGAAATAAATCCTCGGTTTGTTAGATTGGGTCCTTTTTTTAGTAGATGTGAATTTTGTAAGGTTCATGGTGTAAACCATCTAGCCATTCCATAGATTGGGTGTTTTCTAGGATATCTAAAAATTGTATCATCCCTCTTATTTCCCAAATTCTCCAATTTCTTCTCTCAAATTTCATGCCATTTTGGTACACCTAACCCCCTCTAATCATTGGAATTTATCATTGTATTCTTGAATATTTGATATTAGTTATTCTTGGTGATCCCTTCTCCCATTTATCATTGATTTATTCCTTGTTTGTTAATATTTTTTATATCAACATTGTTTTATGGAGATGGGGGTTTATTAGGATGAAATTTATATAAGAAACGGCTACATTTTAGATCTCTTCAAGAATCCTTTATATGGTTATGGATTTATGGTTCATTATATCTTACTATAAATTTTCACAATGAATCAAAACTCTTCTTTTGAGGTAGGGGGTTTGAGTTATCTCCCTTTTTATATGAATCTGGGAGGTTTTCATACATTTTATTTCTATTTGGTGAGAGAAGAAAACAAGTGAGAAATTGGTTATAGGGTACCTTTACTTAAATTATTATGATATTACTATACTACTCTTGGATGAATTATTTAGTGAGAGACCTTTTCAAGGCTGGTGAGAAAAATTAATTGACCCATATAGGTGTTGGTTTGTTCTATTTTTTGTTTACTAAGACATTAGTATACTATTTTCAATTTTTCATGAGATACATTAGGTATGAACCTAATAATTATACATTTTATGCTCACCAAAAATATATATAAATGGTTTTATAGGTTTCTAGGATGAATTTAGATATCAATAGGTTAGTAATAGCTTAAATATTGGAGTTGTTGTAGTAATTTCCATAAGATTTTTGTTTTGTTATTGTTTTATTTTAGTGACATTTATATATGTTTTATATTCATGGATATGGTATATTTCTTGTATGATATTTTGACTTATTAATTTTTTTATTATGGTGGATTGGTTGGAGGTTTTATGTTATGATCAAAGAAAATTAAATAGTATTTCTTACCATTATGTGAGATTGAAACCTTGGTTCTAGTCGTCAGCACAATGGCTTTAGTAAATGGGCTTTGAGGATCACTCTTATCTTAGCATTAATCCTAGGAGGGGTTCCCAAAAGGTGTTGGTCATGAAACATAACATTATTTACTTTAATTGTATTGAATTTTATCACAACCATTTTATATTTATTATTTGGTAGAGAATAAGATCATAAAAATAAATTATTGAAATGTAAGTCTCTATTAACTCTTAATGAATCATATTTTGTAAAAATAGTTTCTTAGTATTACCTGTGATTTAAAGTTAGATGTCTCAATTGAAATTATATCTTAATTCATTTTTACCTTTCATAAATCCAAAATTATTCTTATTAGTATAAGCTAATTCAAATTATGATGACACAATTGATATATGGAAAAATGAAACACCATGGATGATATCTTATTCTACAGGAAACATTGAACTAAAACAATTTTAGGTATATTAGATGAATAATATTAATATAATTGTAATAAAAATCAAATATATAGTAAATAGAAAATATTACTCAACTAAAACTCTTTACATTAATAGGATAAATAATTACAATGATTTAATATTAAATAGGATTGTTTTTCTCAAATAACAGTTGTTTAAAGTGTTGTATATTTATGGTAATAAATTTATTTAAACAGTTTTTATATTATATATAAACAAATAAATTCAAGTTATTTAAATTATAAACTAATATAAAATAATATTATAGAATACTTAAATATTTTATTTTTCAACTAAAACATTCTTTCTTTATATTCATTATCTTTTTCATTTAAGAACTAAATTAATAAATTTTTGGATTTAAATTTTATAAAATAAACTTTATTTTTGAATTTACTATGTAAAAATTATAGTGTCTTTAATTTTTAATATTTTTCTAAAAGAGTTGATTTTTTTGTGAATATTGAAAAAAGAAGTTTTTACCAAAACTACAATTTTCATTACATTGTTATTATATATTAAAGAAATAAAAGTTCATAGATCCTTTTAATTGATAAAATATTCATTTTAGGATTAAAACTACATATTTTAAAAAAACTTTTTTCTTTTAAGAAACTGGTTTTTAATATTATAAGACCTCAAGTCATATTTTCTAATAAAAACTATTTTTTCTCTTTTTTTAATATAATATTTTTTGGTAAAATTCAGTTTTTCATTGATTTTAAAACCATATAAAATTTCTTTTTTATTATGAATTCAATTTATGTCATGAACATGAAAAAAAAATGGTAATTTTATCCTACACATAAATTGTTTCTTGATAATATTTTTTTTCTTAAAAATATTTTTACGTGTTATGTACATTAATTTTGAAATTCACTTCCATCACCACTATAAATATTATTTAATAAAATTATGTTAAATTATAAATCATAATTATTATAATATGTAATAATTATAATCTTAATTTTTTTTCATTAAAACTAATTACCAAGGTTTAGAATGGGTTGTGGTGCTAAAAGTTAAAAGTAAAGAGAAAAGCAAAAAAAACTCAAAGTTTGTCTCTAGAATGAACGCTTGAGAGGATTCAGTACCATAAAATTTATTTTAGTCTTCCTTAACACACTTATTTTCAATTATTGGATTTATTGGACCCTTGAATAGTGACTCTAAATTATATTATTATAAAAAGTTCACTCTCCTCGCTTATAAAAGGGGACTTCCAATGCCCCTTCAAAGACACTAAAATGTTGATTTACTGAGGAAATTTTACCATTTTAAATTTCCTTAGATCTCCATCCCACCTTTTTTTCTTTTATCCAAATAAAATTCCCAAGCACTCCATTTTCAAGATGTAATTTAAGAGAAATTTCAGATTCTCAACAAAAGTAATAACAACAATATAATATTTTTCCATATTTATCATTCTCCAACAAACTCATATTACCCATTACAAAAAGTTGAAATCATAATTATATGCATAGTAATATTTTTTATGTTTAATTAACAAAAAATTATCCATATTTTTATTTTCCCTTAGAAAAGAAAAAATGTTTTCATGCATAATTGCAGAATATCACCTACACAAAGTGGCTTATATTTTTTTCATAACCACCATTCATATATGGTGATAAAATTGTATTTAATGAATAAAAATTATATTTTTAAAAAAATATTTTTATAAAATAAAATATTAACTAAACTTTTCCCATTCTATGTAAAATGAAAACATTATCTATGTTTATATAGAGACTACCATCTCCATGAAGTGATATGTTTTGTTTTACACCTCTCTAGAATTTTATAATTGATATAAATATATTTAAATTTAATTAACTACGTTAAAAACATATAAATTAAATAATTATGATTTTTAATAATAATATTATACCAAAGTAATATTATTCCCAACCATACTAATGCATTGATTATTGCATGTTTTAGTTTGGGTTGTTTAAATAGCCTACACAAAAAATGATATATATTTATATAATAGATGAATATGGAAACATAAAAAATGGATTTTTTAGACATTTATGAGAAAATACTTTTCTATGGTTATGAAAAAGTTATATTTATATTTAACAAATTATATTAGTGAATAACATTTTTTTGTTTTAAATTACTGAAACAATCTCATCCCCATTATCATCATCCTAAGTCATAAAAAAAATAATTAAGATATTAAATTAAAACATTGTAAAATTTATTAAACATATATGCCAATACCTATAATCATATCAAAATGATGAAATTTTAATCTAAAAATAAGAAATAAAGCCCCCCTTATAAATCACCCACTAAACAAAAAATTGAATACAATAACATATGGTGATGAAAATAAAATATAACTAACTAATATATTTATAATAAATTGTTATAAATGAAATTTATAAAAGTTTATATGAATGGATAATGTTTTAAATTAGGTTATTAATATAGCTATTTTATTATATAGTGAAAAAGGCATAATTGTTTTTCACTGGAAATGTGGATTAGAAGGCATAAATATAAAATTTAAGTGGAAATATTTTTAATATGATTAAAATAACTTTATTGAAAGATGCATCATAAAGAGGTTGGTAAATATATCATTCGAAAATAGTTTGAAATAATTTCTAATATTATCAAAAATAAAACATATTTCTATTTGAAAATAATAAATTTAAACATGAGTAGGAAGAGCGAATATGGATATGGAAGAAAAAGAGATTCTTTGGACAAAATGAGAATACTTCATCAAATTTATCGAGGAAATAAATACATCAATTAAATTTCATAAAAAAAGGAGTAAAGGAATTATAATATCGTCATATAACATAAGGAAAACCATTTATAAAACCATATATAAAGAGGAAATATTTATTTCTCAAGAAAAGAAGTTTAATAAAGAAAACTCTTTACAACTTAAGAAACATTTCTATAGAAATAGCTTGTTAGAGAGGGCTTTGAATTGAACGTAAAATAATATGCATAAAATTTATTTCATTATATAATATATGCAATAGGTTGTATATAAACAATTTAAATGAAATTAGGTACATAAAAAACATTTCTTAAATAAATTAAATTAAGATGAAACACCCTTACCTTAAATCCCGCTTAACTGAATTTTATCAAGGATACATTAATAAAGATTATTTTTAAAATTATTTTTTTTAAGTTATGAAATCATATTTTCAAAAAATAATTTTTAACGTGACTTGTAACTTCATTTTTTATGACGATGGAAAAAAATTCTAAATAATCTTCCACAGATTCATTCATCATGATATGAATTATTCATTATGAATCTTATATTCCATGTTTTAAAATTTTTTTATAAATGATTTTAATTTTCAATGATATTTAAAGGAAAAGGTAAATATTATTATATTTTTAAAATTAAATGTTTTATTTTTAAAAATAAAATCTTGATTTAAAAATTAATTTTAAATGATTGTGTTTTTAAAGAAGAATTTGGTATTTTAATGTCTTTTCAAAGTAAATATTTGAAAACATGTTTCTTTTATAAAATTTTCTTTATCAAAAAAATTAAATGGTAATAATTAAAATTTTATATCAATATAAAATTATTTCAATTTAAAGAAATAATTTTTAAGGAGTTCTCAAGAATTTTAGAAAAATGGGTATTTCTTATTTTTTTTTTTAAAGTGATTTTTCCAATAATTTTATAAAGGTACTTCACATCCATGTCAATAACCTATGATGTTCCTAATGTATCATTTGGGATATGTTATTCTGATACTATCCACCTTTTTTATCTGGATTTATTTTGACATGTTTCATGAATGTCTTCATGAAACCTATATCTTTTCAATGGGCTAAATAAAATATGTGTGAAACATGATTGATTGATTTCAGGTGGAATGTATATGTATGGATGATTGATAGGTTGGGTCCAATAAATCCCGGAAATGGTTTTGGTCTCACAAATTCTAGAGATGGTTTGGTTCTGGTAAAACCCTATTATAGTTTGGTTCTAATAAAACCCTTAAATTATTTGGGTCTGATAAAGACCTAAGATGGATTGTGTCAATTAAAATAGTCAAATGTATTTATTATAAGTTTATATATTGTGATACAAGTTTATTTGAGTGAAATTATGTTTTCAGACTAAGTGTGAGTACCAATAGTTACTCATGAAAGAATGGGTGTGAGTACTGACTCACAAAGGAGGTTATACCATGTGCTTGTGTCTATAATAGATTTTTTTGTTATGCTAAGTTTGAAGTGAATATTTGATTTTCATGCCATATACCTATGATAATGCTCCATGGATCATACTTATTATCTCATGATTATGAAATATGTTTCCATGGTATATGTTTTTTCATTTGTTATTACATGTCCTTTGACAGAACCATTTTATACATGTATTTTTTGATATAAAATGGCTCAGTTATATACATTAATTGATTAAAATTATAGGTATTTAATTACTTTTATATTTTGTGGAAGGATACAAAATTTTGATCAAAAATAAGAAAAAAGTGACAATATTGTGATCTAAAAACAACTTCACGCTGCATTACAATGTGGAGCAGCAAGAAAATTCATTTTTATGATATATTAAAGGTAAAAAAAATCAATGACCAAACGCGGATCTTGGAAGTGAAAAACTAGACTGAAATGGGTGAAATCTACTGGAAGTCATACTTACAGATCGTGTAAATCATTTACACAACATCTAACATAAGAACTTTGCAGGACGTAAAGATTTATATATCATGGATAAAACTCAAGACCCCACACATTACATGTCATGTAAACCTATTACATGATGTGTAAGTTATTGGAAGATACCTAGAAACAATATATTTGAGGGGGATTTTTGGAGTACACTTTTTTGACCCATGTGGATGACCTATTAAGAATCTAAACCTATTAATAGACCATTAGGACACCCTGAAGCCTCTTCCATTCCAAAGAATAAGAGGACATGGGTGGGCTGAAAAGAATCAATTGGTTAGGGAAGCTCTATATGATGGCCTACTATATATTTATTTCCCTACTTTCCTTTTCATTTATTTTAATTATTCTATGATTTCTCCCCTCTCTTTAATAAACTTGACTTCCATATCCATTAAGGGGTACCTCCTTTGAGTGATCAAGGAAGAGGGCATAGACCTTTTATCTTTTTGAGTTTTGAGCCATAAATGAATTAAATCCTTTATTTTATTTTCTTGCTAGTATCAATTATTAATTTAATTTTTAAACTTGAATGTAACTATGTTAGGGTTAGATTCATTATTTTTATTTTCCATAGTTAATAATCCAAAATTTTTATCCATATAATTCATATTTATTTTCTAGAGAACAGATTAGGGTTGGGTGGTGAGTGTTAAGTGATTACCAACACGTGTGAGGAATTGTGAACGGGGGTATTTTTTATTAGGTAAAAACAATTCCCAATTGTGAATTTATTTTCTGTATCAAAATGACTTGTTACAATACCCCACACCTAGGAAGGAGGGTAGATTTATATAGACATTATTTGGGATACCCTCACTCTCTCCATCTACCAAGTGAGATAGAGGAATCAAAAGAGGACTCTCTCTCTTTCTAGTTTAGTAGAGAGAAATTAAGAATGAAGTCTAAACTATGATAGCATTGCTTAAGGTTAAATCAAACCCTCTATGATAACCACTTCCATAATCTGTTTCAAATCAATCAATTTAAATTTCTTTTTGTTTTCAATTTCTTAATCTAATTGAAAATAATTTTTTTAAAAATCAACCAAAAGTGAGAAACTCGTTTTTGTGTGTGCTACTACTCGAGAGACTACCTAGTTTAAATTCTATAATATATTAGGTAATAATAATTATTTGTTTTTCCACACCCCATGATAGGCATGCATCAAACATGGTCCCATTTCTAAAGAGTCAATGCCTCAAAACAAAAAAAAATTAAAAAAATTATTAATTAATTTCAATGACCCATAGTTCCACTGGCCATTTCATTGGTTTTGATCTTTAAATAGGAATAAAAATTTCTCAAATCAAATGAAAAAATTATCAAAAGAAATTTTAGAAACAATAATTTTATATTCAAGTGACACTTTTAGCATTTACTTGGAACATGGAAAAATGGCTATAAAACCCAACCAAACCTTGTGGAACATCTGTACAACTCAATTTTCTAATAAAATAACTAAATTTGTGTCCCTTCAATATAAAATAATTTTGAACTACACATCAAAATGATCTATATTCATCCTAAATTTCATGGCCTTGTAGGTGAAGACCCAAATCAACACATTCAAGAGTTCACCTATTTCTTTTCCATCTTTAAACCCTGAGGAGTCACATAAGATCCTGTGAAGTAGATGGAATTACCCTTCTCACTTGAAGGAGAAGCTAGGTAATTCTTGTAAAATCTAAAAACAATGGATATCACCAATTAGGAAGATATTAAAATATTCTTCTTGAACATATTATTCCCCATATCCAAGATCATAGTAATAAAAAAAATATTTATTTCATATATCAATAGATTGTAGGGACACTCTACAAATACTAGGAACATTTCAAGAAACATTTTTTAGGATACCCACACCAAGAAATGTAAGAGAACCAATTCTGTATGTTCTTATACCAATGATTTATCGACGATGATTGAAAACTGCTAGATGCCTCATCTAGAGGATCCATAATTAAAAAGTTCCATGAAGATATCCAAGAACTTATTGAGAATATTAAACCAAACTTAAAACAATTTGGAACAATACATTCATCAAGAAGTGGGATCCATAAGGTGAGAACATATGATTCAACATATTTAATCAAAAGTGATATGGGTGAACTACCCTAGTTTTTGCAAAAAATGGTTGTGAATAAAGTAAAGGAACTACAAGTCCCATCTCATGTATGTGGTTCATACTCTTCTTCTTATCATTTCAATAACCAATGTCAAAATGTTTAGGGGAAAATTTTTTGATTCATCAAATAAAATAAAGAAATACCATCCAAATCAACCACATTACCCCAAACCCAAATATTATATGGTTTCTAATAGGACCAAAATAGACCTACTTTTCATAATCAATACCAAAAAAACTCTTCGATTAGAAAACCCCTACAAAAATATGTACGAATAGAAAGACTTTCAATTACCACTTTTCCACCAAAAGACTTGTGAGAATCCTTCCACCAGTGTACCCACAAATGATGAGTAGAAACTAAATCCTAGATTGAATGATATGATTGATAATATTATAGACCAATTTGTATGTTTTATGTATTTATTGTACAAAAACCTAAGAAATATACCAACCGAAAATAATATAGCTACTGAGTAAATCATGAGTTTTATTTCAACGTGAAGCAGAAAACAGCTCCAGGAACCTGAACAAAGTATGCATGATGATTTTTAGAAACCTTATAAAGCTCAAATCATCCATCCAAATGAAGGGTACCAAAATAGAGAAGGAAATAGTACAATGTTTATAAAGGGAAGGATAGAAACACAATTTAAAAATAAAAAAGTGTGAAAAAGGACTTCCAATCACTATTTTCTTCTTCATTGGTTTATTCTATTAAGGGTAAAGTAGAGAGACTTTAGTGGGAAATTCAAGAAAACTTCTAAAAAGTATAGATTAGTATCCAACTTCAGAGGCCATCTAAAAAATCCCAAAATACGAAAATTTTCTTATGGAGTTGTGAAAAAAATGAGGTGGATGGATAGAAATTTGAAAATCAAATTTGGTAGAGGCATCAGAGCATAGATCACACCCCCAAAACCACAAAACTTTCATGATCTAGGGACATTATATATTCCCTTAACTATTGTATATTTTAATTTTACTGATGCATTATGAAATTTGGGTGCTTCAATAAATGTTATATCACACTTAGTATTTTTATCCTTTCATATTGAAGAACTAAATTCTACTTGAGTTTTGTTATAGTTGGAAAATAGATCCAACTTCATCCCAGCTGGATTTATACAAGACGAACTCATATGAGTAAGATTGTTGACATTACAATGGACTTTTATGTCCTCGCCAAGGAATAAGATAGTGTAACAGGCCACTCTCCGATCATATTGGTGAACATTATTAAAAAAATAACATACAATAGTCAATTTCCATGAAGGAACACTCACAATTGAACTTGGATATAGAAAACTACACTTAAATATTCATGATATAATGAAACATCCTTCCATTAGTCAATGACTTTAGGTGATCTTCCAGGAAGAAGGTACATAACCAATTGAAGATTTAGGTATGCTCTGTGAATAATTATTATTAGGAGAGTATTTTTCATTTGTAAATTATTATAAATAATGTTAAGACCAAAAGGGTCCTAGATACCCTGAGAGGGGGGGTGAATCAGGGTATGGATATTTTATTTCATAATTATTTCTGCCCCACTTGATCATGACATATATATTATAATGGTCACTTTTTTTCACTTATGTTGTTAACGTTTTTCTTGTTCTTTCATTATTTATCTGATAATGATTCTTTGGATGCAATTCAGGGAAGCAACTTGGAAGACACATATATTTTTACTTGATTCAACCTCACTAGGCCTTTTCCAAGGAGAATACAATGGCAATGTCTCAATGTACCAAATCCACTAAAGATCACTGTGAATAATGTTTGGGCTAGATCACTTATATGCCCAGGATCCCTACCTTTACAATTTTTAGGGTCAGCTCACTACTTTCCCAGGGGTCACTGCCTATTTCTCTCTCTAGCTCACTACTAGTAGAAAGGATGACCTTCTTCCTCTTCCATTTCTCACTACACTTAGAAGGGATCCACTCATAGTTTATATACATGTAGGTATCTTCATTATCACTAATTAATTCATCCTCCACTATATGTAGATGCTCTATTGAAGTCCAAATTTCATCCATTGATGAATACCCCTTTTCCCCTGAACACTGGGCAATTCCTTTGGAAATACCTTCACAAAGCACCCTACTTTGTGAGGCTCCCAATTTTACGAAGCTCAAACAAGCCTTTGTGAATTCCCTACCTTTTTGTGATGCTCACACTTTCACAGATCTCAGGCCATCAAAGAGATCAAGTCATCCCCGAGCTAATTCCCTCACCAAGCTCACTAAGCCAACATGAAGCACGCAACTTTCGTGGAGCTAGATTATCCGTTGCGAAACTCCTTCCTTTTGGGAAGCACTCTACCTTCACAAACCACCTTCGCGAGATGAGAGCAAAATATTTTCTTTGAAATATCTATACCTTTCTCTAGGGGTTTGAGACATATTTATAGGCAATTCCACCAACACTCAAACCATCTGCATGATGTTACCGCCACATCATATCAAATCATGATGCTCTAAAATTTTCCCCAAAATTCTCTCTGTATCGTGAATCACAAAAAAAAAATCTGATCGTGGAGCTCGTCATAATCACAGAGCATTCTATCAATTCCTTCACGCCGTAACCGTGAAGGTCCCTCCCAAATCCCTTCATCTCTGTTGTTCATGAAGCTTGTTGTAATCGTAATGAACACGGTCAACTTTCTTCATTTCATCACAAAATCCACATCAAGAAGACCATATTAATGAAACTCATTCCTTTTCCATATTTTTTATAAGATCTTCAGGGTAATATACCTTTCACGATGCTCAAAAATTCCAAATTTTGGACCCCAAAAATTTGGCAAACACTAGAAAATAAACCACCTTGTATATGTTCTTTTGTACTACCTCCAGATCATCCATTCCTTTTTCATGGCTCTTTGTCAACATGGATTTTCAACGACCTCTCTAGAAATTGAAAATTCTCCATAAAGACCTTCTTTGTCAACAAACACAATCAAACTAAAAATGATTCAATGTTAACTTGAGAGATTTTTTACAACAATTAAAGACCTAGAAATAATTATCTCATGTTATAGAAAAAGGTAAAATATTCCTTTTTAAGGATTTGATAAAATAGGGTGACATGATACCAGCAAATCTAGCCTTAGAAGTAGGAAACCTCAATTTAATATCATCCCTTGAACAACCCCCAAGACTAGAGTTAAATCCATTGAAAAATGATTTTAAGTATACTTAATTAATGGATTGACATAAATTACTGGTGATTATTTCCATTCACCTATCATGTTACCAAGAAATAATTCTAATTAGACTTCTCAAAATAAATTTTTAATCAATACTATAGATACTAAGTTATATACCCAAAATTAACCACATGGTTTTCTCTCATAGAATGTTTTTTAGAATGTGATTCTAGACCAATTATTCAACCTCAAAGAAGTATTAATCCCACCTTCTTGATGGATTTTAATAAGTAAATATAAAAATTTCTTTCAGTTGAAATCATTTACCTTGTCTCTAATTCTCAATGGGTCAACCCCATTCATATGGTCCCAAAGAAAATTGGTCTGACCACTGTTAAAAATAAACAAAATGAAATAATCCCCATAAGAGTGAAAAATAGACGGAAAGTGTATATATTACCAAATGTTTAATTATTTTACCCCAAAATTCTACTTGCATATCTCATTCACTGATAGTTATAAAAACCAATTACTACTTTTTAGATGGTTTTTCAAGAAACTTTGAGGTACCAATTTCACTATAATACTAGGAGAATACTAAATTCACCTATACTTTTGGCACCTTTTCCTATAATTGGATTCCTATTGGGATATAAAATTCCCCAGATACATTTCAAAAAAATATGGTGAGTATTTTCTTAGATCATTTTGAGGACTGACTAGAGGTATTTTTTTGATGATTTCATAGTTTTTATTAAATGATTTGAACATTAATTAGAAAATTTGGAAATGTTTTTTAACAAATGCTCTTTGAATAATCTTATCATAATTTTTTTTAAAAAAATTTCACAGTTGAAAAAGGAATGGTGTCGGGGAATATAATTTCATAGAAAGGGATTAGGGATGATAAATCAAAAGTTGAAGTAATAAATTATTTACCATATCCAACCTATTTAAAATATATTAGATCCTTTTTAGGACATGTAGTATTTTATAGAATATTCTTTAAGGATTTTAGTAATATTTATCTCTCTTTCTATCTCAAGATTAGTACTAAGGGAAGGTAAATTTAATGTTTATTATGCATGTAAGAAACCATTTGATGAATTAAATAAAAAGTTGATTACACTTAAAATAATGAAACCACCCAACCGGGACTACCCTTTTGAGTTTCTTTGTGATGTATCAAGTCAAGTTGTTGGAACCTCACTCTCCCAAATAATTGATAGAAATACTCAAGTCATATCATGTGCATCAAGGAAATCAGATGCCATATAGATCAACCTCATTACTACAGAAAATAAATTACATACAATCATATTTTCTATAGATAAATTAATATTACATCTTATTTGAACTAAAGTTGTTGTTTTTTTATGATCATGAGGCTCTTAGGTATCTAATGAATAAGGATGATGATAATATATGACTAGTGAGATGTATGATACTCTTAAAGGATTTCCACCTTGAGATAAAAGAACAAAAGGGAACTGAAAAAAAGAGGCTGATCATCTCAATAGATTGGCTCACACAGTTGAAGTAGAGATTCCATGGCATAGCCCACTGAATGATCAACTTCTAGGTGAAAAACATTACATCATAGAAACAGAAGTGATATGGTATGACAACATGGTAAATTATATAGACTTATCAAGTACCATATAACTTAAACTATCACCGTCATGAGAAAATATAAATATGACTCAATATTTTATATTTGGGATAACCCACTAATCTGGAATATATGCACTGATCAAGTAATTATAAAGTGCCTTCATAGAATTTAAACTCCATTAGTTTTGAAATCCACCACACATTATCTTGAAGTGTCCATTTTTTATCCAAAAGAAAAACTAGAAAAGTCTTAGAATCTGAAATTTATAATCCATTATTATTTAAAGAAGCACATGAATTTTTTTTTTAAAATGTGAAAAATGTAGAATTTTTGGAAATATATAAAAGTGCCTAGAAATTTCCCAAAAACCAATTACATTCTATGAAAATTTTAAAGTATGGGGAATATAATTCATGGGATAATTTACAATTTCATTTGGTTATTATTATATTCTAGATTCTAGAGATTATATTTCAAAATGGGTGGAAGCAAAATCCACTATGACAAATGATGATAAAGTTGTATGTCATTTTGTCATTACTAATATATTATGTAGGTTTAGAGTACCACAAGCCTTAAATAGAAACCTAGAGACCCAATTTTACAATATTAAAATATACCATTACTAAAATTATATGTGGTTCAATAGAAAACATCAACCCCATATCATCAACAGAAAAATGTACAATCATAGGTTTCCAACAAAGAAATCAGGGTCATTCTAGAAAAGATGGTAAAACCCAATTAGGAAGACTAGATCCAAAATTTTATTGATACCCTATGGGTGTGTAGGACCTCATATAATACATCAATTAGAATGATCCCTTATAGATTGATTTATTATAATAACATACACCTCGTAGTGGAATTGGAAATCAAAGACTACTAGGAGTGAGGAATATGAATCCGCACCTTGACAAATCTAGGAAATTAAGGAATTTACAGCTACAATATTTAGAGTAAATAACGAGAGAATATTTTGAAAATAAAAAAGTTTACAAAAAGGGAACAAGAATACCACATGACAAAATAATTCAACCAAGAACCTTCAATCCTATAGATCATGTGTTGTTATACAACTCCAAACTCAAACTGATGCCTGGTTAATTTTGTTCAAGATGGGAAGGACCTTTTACTATTATTCATGTATATACATATGGCATTATGAAGATTACAAGATAAGGAGGAGACCCATTAACTGTAAATGGTAAATGGATAAAGAAATATAGGGTGGCCATACCATAAGAACCAGCGGAGGATATTACACTCCTTCACCTGGATTACCTCTAAAGACCCCCCAGGTTACTCCTTTCCTTTACATTTGATTAAGTAAAGTAATTCCATTTTTAATATTATTACATGAAAAAACAATTAAAATTCATTGAGGACACTACAAAAATTAATTGTGGGGGAGGTAATCTTGTACTCTAGGATTTTTCAAAAAAATCAATTTTTTATTCAAGCCAAAAACATTAAACAAAAACGATTCCGGGAGGGAACCCACATTTTTTTCTTAGTACATTCTTCCCTTATACCGTATTATAGAATGATTAAACAATCCTACACTATCATTTTCCTTTAGTTATTATTTTCTAGGTCCATTAATTAAGATTATTCAAGGATAAACATTTAAGAAACTAAATAGAACACACGTCGTAAAATGTATACACATCAAGAAAGTATTGTAGAACTGAACTGAAGGAACAATACCTGCACCACCTGATTGAAGTATCATTGAAAAATAGAGTTTTCTTTTAAATTTAATATCCTTTTAATTCCCATATATTTTTGTTTAAAAATATTTTCATAAACATGTAATTAAAATTTCAGGCCCATAATTAGCTTTCATGCTTTAGTTGACTGATCTTGGAGGCATAAATTTCATAGGAACCATATGATGCCATGTTTTAGACTTCAAATTAAATTATATAGAATTAGTAAAATATTTAATTGACAAATTATATTTAATCATGGATATTTAATTAATTAATCATGGTTTTATTGAACTAATTGATTCTAGAAAATAAAATTTATCAACCATTTTCACAATTTGAATTTCTAAAATTTATTTGGGTTGATTTGTTATTGTTATTTCCTACCATGAGTGTTTTTTTCAAATTTCTTATTGCATTCCCGAGAGTAATTCTAGACCAAATACTTCCAATTTTTTTCTTGAGAATATTTCTTGAGGTATCTTGGGTCATGCTGCCTACTATAATTTTCATTGGAACTTGTCAATGATATGACTATGAAAAACCACATTTAAAATGATTATGGTAATTTTTTGTTATTCCCTTATCATTGGAACCACCAAGAAAATAATCCTGGTTTATCTCATATAATACCTGAATGAAATCACTAGTAATGATTCACATTATGATCCATTTTTATCCTTTCCTACCCAGATCTATTTATAATTAATGATGCTTTAATGTTTAAGTGTGGGGGTGTGGAATGTCTTGGTTGAAGGTATGTATTACATTGTATTGAAAATGTATAGGGTTCTGTTATGTTTATTGGTAAGGTATCATGTTTCATCCAATTTACTTATTGTTTTCCATTATAAAAATAAATAAATAAATAAAATGAAAAAAATCATTATGTTTTGGGAAAATCAAAAATCACCATTACCAGACCAAAAATCTATCAATTGTGTATGGTTAGGTGGTGGATGTGATATTTTATCTAAGAATAAACTTCTGAACAAAAATAAGTTAAAACTATTTCATCATACTTACACTGATCATGACTTTACCCTGAGTCTTGGTAGGTGGTAGTTTTCATTTAATAGAGGATATTTTCATTGAACATTACTTTTGATGTCATGCAATATTCTTTATAGATATCCCTACTTTTTTAGACATAATATTTTGAACATAAATCCTACCAACCTTAAAGCCTCAGACCCATTAGAACCTTTTTTAAAACCCTCATTATTTATTATCAACTCGTTATTTTCAAGGTAGAGAAATTAGTTCTATTGCAATCTTATGAAAAATAATCATTTGATAATGAAAATATCATAAATCCACTTGAATTTGTATCATGATTAATGAGAGAAAAGAATCTATTGTGTGGTAAATCATAATGTGGACTGTGTGATAGTATTGAATTATGATAAATAAATGAATTATAGGATAATACCCTCCAATTCTCAACGGAAAAATGTAAATACATTGGTTGATTAGTTTATTTTAAGAGTTTGAAGTTAAATTGATGTTTTATGTGAATATTCAAAAGCTAAACCCCATTGATAATATTTTGATTTAATTGATTAGGATTCTGAATATTGGTGACATGTTTTTCCTATCTTGTTTATGTGGAGATTACATGCTTGATGAAAATAAAGTAATAAGTGTTGGTGAATTAAAAGAACCATTTTATTCGTGTATTTTTTTATATAAATTTTCATGTTAATAATATATAATTAATTAATCATGTGGTTATTTCATTTAATTTATTTTTTGTAGTATGATACAAGATTTTGATCGTAAATAAGAAAAAAGGGATTAATATTGTGATCCGAAAACCACTTCACGTCATGCTACATCATGGCATAGTGTGATGCCGTATTTTTTAATAAATATTGAAGATGAAACATAATCAAGGACTAAACCCAGAGCTCAAAAATGAATAACCAGACTAAATTGGGTGAAATAATCTTGAAATAAAAATTTAACATCATGTAAATAATTTACACAGTGTGTAACTTGAGATATTTTTTTTATGTGAAGATTAATGCAGTGTGGAGAAAATCATAACCCTTCACATTACAAGTCATGTAAACCTATTACATGACATGTAAATTCTATGAAAATACCCAGCGGTGATGGATTTTGATGGGAATTTATGGCATATACAATTTTTAACACTTTAATATAGCCCATTAAGAACCTAAACCTATTAATATACCATTATTACTCCCTAAATACTCTCAAATGCCTATAAATAAGAGGTCATGGGTGGGTTAAAATGATTGAATGGTGATGGAATCTCTGGATATTGTCCTGCTGTAGATTTATTTCCCTATTTTCTTTATTCTATAATTTATCCCCACTCCTAAATAAACTTGAATTCCCCATCCATTTATAGGTAGTTTTTTTAATGATCAGTAAATTGGGAGGTTGTACCTTGGAACTTATTTTGAGTTTTGTGACTTAATGAATAAAATAATTTCTTTTATTTTCTTTCTAGTATCAATTATTAATTCAGTTTTAACACCAAATAAAAATACTTTAGTGTTAAATTGTTTATTTTTATTTTCCTTGTTAAAGGATCCAAAATCTCCCTCCACCTGATTACTATCTTTTTTCTACAGACCAGATTAGGTTTGGGTGGTGATTATTCGGAAATCTCAAACACATGTAAGGAATTGTGATGGGGACTATTGTTAATTAGGGAATAAAAATTCCTAATTGTGATTTTCCTTCATTTATCAAAAAGACTTGTAATAATAACACAATCAAAAGTTAGAGGGTATACCTATTGAGACTTGATTTGGGATATCCTCTCTATCCACATATACCAAGGGAGATAGAGGAATTGAAAGATGAATCTCTATCTTACCATTTTAGAAAAGGCAAAATAAGTAATGAAGTTTAAACTATGATAACATTACTTTAGGTCTAGTAAAGTTCACTCCAATCATTGCTTTTATCATCTATTGTAAATCAATTAATTTAAATTTCTTTCTATATTCAATTTCTCAAACCAATCAAAATTAAATTTTCTAAAAAACATCCAAAAGAGATAAACTCATTTTGTGTGTACTTCTATTTGGGAGACTACCTAGGTTAGCTTCTATACTATACTATGTAATGATAAATTATTGTTTCTCCAAACCCCACAACAATAGGGAATCATCCTTATTTCTTGAATTATGGACAACTCCAATTTTCCTTATTATTTTATTAATATATTTATCCCATTCTCATGATTTATCATATGTTTATGATCTCACCCTTGATGACATGTTGACATGTTTTACCTTTCCAAGAGTCTGATCTCACCCCTCTTTTTATTTCCATATCCTAGGTTATCAATATGGGTATAACTTATCGTAAGTCTTGAAGGGGGTCTATTGTAGTTTGAATATGGAGAAATGATCATAAGTATCTTAACATAATTTTCTGGTGTAATTGATCCTTAAAGATTCTAAACCTTCAATTGTTTGGATTAAATGAATATTTGTGAGGTTTAATGTTTAAGTTATTGAAAGATATGTATGTTTATATTGGGAAATGTCACCTTGTATCAAGGTTAATGTTTAAATAAAGTATTATTAGCACCAAACCTGGTAGTTAGGGTTGGGATCACCTCAACCTGAGTTATGATAAAATACAACTTAATCGAGGGAGTACCAACCCCAGTGTATCCTGGTATAAACACAATTCCAAGGGGGGCCCATGCCATGGTATCCACACAATTACTAGGGCTTTCTAACCTCATCACAACCCGGTATCAACATAGTTCCCAATGGAAACCATGCCCCTAAATATAGGTAGTTATCATAAGGTTGTCTACAGAGAGTCACTCAGAAAGATCACATTTTTATTAGTAATCCCATCACTCCCGTCATCAGCAAAATATCAATATCCCACCTCTAGTAAAATAATTTTCTAGAGGGAAATCAAATTCCTTATTGAATTATGAAATCTCAAATGGTGATATGTCACACCATGAAAACAATAATGCACTGAATTATATATAATGAATATAGCTACACAATTATACCTTGAAAACAATTCCCTAATCATTCAGGTTAGTTAACTAATTATAAAATTCCTTACATATGAATTTATCGGCCACTACACCCTAGACAGTTTCTCAGTTCTATCAACTAAATTTATGAACCATTCTGTATTACCCCCTAGTATTCCCCAAAACATACTCATGAGACACCTATCTCCAAACTTCATCCCTGTAAAAAACCCTAATTTGATACCAGTCTTACATGAAATGACATATAATTTCCATAACTAGGCTAATATTAAGTTGAGTGTTCCACCCCAATCCTACCTCTAATAGGCCAAGGGCTCCTGACTAGTATCATGAAGGAATAAATCACCTATAGGAGGCTTTATCCTCTGAAACCTGCATCAAATACATCACCATACTACCATAATAACCACACCCATGAATGATAAAACTATCTAAAATATAAAATTCATACAAAATTGATATACCATAAAAATGTCATAATAAAGAGGTAGGAATAATATAATTACCAATACCAAAAAATAAAATGAAGCTTCGGTGATTGGGTAGAATATAATCTTCATGTCCATCAAACTCTAACCCTGGGATCTGATAGTCATGAACCCCAGTAGAATCCACTAATACCTATCTTTGAAAATAATATAGCTACATAAATTTTCATCAACTTGTACAAAATCTATATTGGTAGAAAATTTTTGGGTGAAAGGATCATATATGGGTAGGTATAAAAATAATCATTATGACTCCCTCAAAATATTAGTATTTTTTGTCTACAAGTCAACTCACTACCAAGGTTCAAACTATACAGTCACATATCTCGATACAAAATGGGGAGGAACAAATACAAGAGAAGAAGTTAGTGATTCACAAACCAAAAATCACTCAACCCAATATCATAAGGGAGAAAATTATAGAATGATAATATAATCAATCCATGGAATGAGTACTTTTTAAATTTTCTCACACCCTAGGGGGAAACCCTCATTGTATGCCTCGGGGGAAAACACCTTCCAACTCAAAAAAACTAAACGGAGACCCATACACATACATCTATAAGAGGAGAACTATAATCCAAATCACTATGTAAATTCTAGATAGATCTAATCAGAAATATCCCAATCCAAAAAGAATCACTAACCATAATCAACTCGACATGCACCAATGTCACCACCCACTCATTACACTGGTGAATAAATAAACTCACTAGTTAAATCATAATTCTTATATCACCATTATCAATAAAGTATTTTATTAAAACATAGTGCATGAAATCTATAACCAATAGTCTAATTGGAGTGGGAAACCCAGACCCTATATAATTATATAATTTTTTAGGAGTTACTGATCCCACAAGTGGGTGACATACACCCTTTTCCATCCAAAAAGAGGGAAAGTATCACTATTCAACTATGATAAGGTATAATAATGTGTTACTACCTAAGAAAACTCAAACGGGGTAAGATCAACAAAACACTAGGTGGTCTCCATCAACTCAACACATCTCCATGGGATAGGTATACCGAAGGGGGCCATGGAGACTCATTGTAACAAAGTCCCCAATCGTCTAATCTCATATATTTCATATAAACACCACCACTATGATCTCACAAATATAATACTACCCATGGGCATCTCACTCTTTTCTAATGGAGGTCAACTATCCAAGAGGTAGTCACTAACCCTAAACATATATGGTATTTTAGGAACTTGATTACTACAATCACCACATCACAACTCATAGTTTCATTGGGAAACATGTGTCTTGTCCATCCGTATAATCTAGGTGAGGGATTACACAAAACCCAATTATATACCACTTGTGCCCCATCATCATGAAGATTGTAAGTATGATGAAAAGGACATCCATAATAATCCATAACCTCCACTCTCTACCTCTCATCTCTATAGACTATGGTTAAAAAAAAGAGACGGGATACAAAAACGTTTCATAACACAGACTGAACATAAAGTATAAAATAGAAATGGAGTGAATGAATAACTTTCTATTCTCCAAGACAAACAAATTCACTAGATATAACATAGGGGTTCATGTGAATGTGAAAAAAATTTCATGTTCTATACATATCTATATGACCCTTCAAGAAAACCTTCTATAATGAGGGCACTACCATGGACTAGAACAAATTTTATTTCTTTCCAATGGATTTAAATTTAAAATGTACTTATATCAAAGTGTAAAAAACCTTGGATTGGAAAAAACTATAGCATCATGATATATGTGGATAAATACTTAGGATAGGATATTTAATTTTATAAAATGGACATCTAGTGAATAGGTTTCAAAAATCACCCTACAAAGGTGTTGGGATAAGTGGTGGCCCCTTAGTGCACCACATGGAATGTAATGGGAGTGAATGAAACACCCATATGTTCACACATAATGCCTATTCATGAGGTAATACATTAACTCATCGTGTCTATTTGTGTCACGTGTCTCAAACATGCATACCTCCTCTACCTAGGTCAAGTCAGGAAAATCTGACCTAGTTCGATTACCTGGGTTATCCCACACCACCCAACCCATGAGGGGCTATGCTCGAGTGACTCCCACTGACCACATGGTGGTAGGAAAAAACCACCATGTGGTGAGAGGGATTCTTTTAAATCTTTTAGGATTATAAGGTTTGGGGTAACCTTAGTGTTTCCCTCTTATCCTTCATTAGCATTATGGAGGTCATAATCCCCCCCCCCCATTACACATGTTGGCCTCCTCCTAGGCCACCACCATCTGCCACCTTGCATAGCCAAATACTCACCACCACCACAAGGATCACACCTTATCCTCTCCCCGCCACCTCCACTAGCAATTCAAAAAACATTGTGACCTCATTTAATCACCTCAAACATCGCTACTTTTATCCTCTACTGCCACCATCACATTGTCATCCCCAGTTGATGTGAAATGGCCCCATTTATAAACTAAAATAAAAAAATCACAAATAATCAAAAAAAATTAAGAATGATATGAGAATTAAAACTGATTCTTACCATGTGGTGAATCACTAAATCTTCAAGCTTAGATTCCATACTCGATCATCAATTCCCACTTGTCTAACTCTGATTTTCCAACTCACTAGATCTCCTCCTCCCTCTCCTCCCATCCGTTTAATTAGGGTTTACAACCAATGATAATTAGAGTCTATAAGGAATTCTAAATATTTTGGGGTTAGGGTTTCCAATTTTCTTAATTAATAAATTAATTAAACTGAATATTCCACCTATGAAAACCAATCATGAGGTTTCGGGTGTGAATAATATATATACCTCCCATACGATAAAACCCCTTATTTTAAAGGAACTATGATCTTGGATTTTCTATTTAAGTAACTATTTTGAATAAAAATAAAAAAATTTATATTTCCTCTATGTGGATAAAAATATTATTTTTATATTTAATATATTTTCATCAAGGCCACACGAGGCTTAAAATTTTACACTAACTCATCCTTGAAGTAAATTTCAAAACCAATAATCAATTAAAGTATCCAGTAATTTTGTGGGGGTCATCTACTAGATGAAATTATAATTTTACCCTTCTTGGGGTCCTGGGGCTCCAGAACTCAACATGAGATAAAACATTCATTTAGGAAAACAAGGTTTAATACAATTCAAACCAGATGTATTGATTATACATTATGAAACCAGGTTCATGTTCTATTCCATCCTATTTTGTTGGTAGTACATGATGGTAACTCAGTGGGTGTTATTCTGACACATGGTGTTGATGAGATGTAATGGTATCTAGGGAAGGAACCACTTTGACCCTCTATTTTTATGATGATATGATTTCATGTGTGGGAATTTCTCTGACCAATGATATAGTGCGATGAAATTAAATAATATTATGGGTGATCATTAATATAACCCTTGGTATCTAATAAGTAAGGTGGTATTATTTTTGAGCACATGTCTGACCCTTTTTTAGTTACTTGTGACATTTTCAAATACACCTTGTCACTAAACAAAGTATGTATATTCATTCTCATGTATAACTGAGGAACTTATGGATCAACAAAATATTATTTTATTATGATTTAATTTACATATCATGTTTCATTCTTCATAACATATACATACTTTATATTTTGGTACACCATCGGTGGTGGCCTATTGAGTGGTAATCACAACCAACTTGGGTGGCCCTGAAACTTTTGTAAGAGAGAGGACCACATGATTTTGGACAAAATAAGGTAAAATTATTAATATTTTTTAGTTGATAAGGATATATTGGTTGTAATTATAATATGGTACTATCTTGAGACATGGGACCAATTGGTGGTTTTTTTGGATTTTTATATTTTTATGGGATATATATGATCTACCCATGAGATATTTTGTTGGTATCTTCTTGACTCATGTGTTATTTAGATAGTTAATTCTAATATTACATTTGGTCTTTTTTTTTTATTTTTTTACTTATTTGTGTTGGTTTAATTTAATTATTTTGGGTATTTTGATGAATTATTAGATGATATTTCCATTGTTTTTTATTCTACTTTGATATATGGAAATAGTTTCTCTATAGTTACACTATAAACCCTCATTACTAGTTGGAAACCTCTAGTGTGTAGGGATTCATGTTTTAGGTCACATGTAGCTCTGATATGGTTACAATGGAGTTATTTGGGTAAAGGAAATTATACTAGGGATTCCAGGTAGCACCCACCCCCAAACAGTTAGAAACTGATGGGGTATATTGGGACATTTGGGGAAAGATTTTATTACAAAAAATTACGTTAGATTCCTCATGACATCTTGTACCCAATGGATCTTAGTTTGACACATTTTGAGACACTTTTATAGAGGAAGTTCGTTGATGAAGATTGATTTATTATGAAAGTTATTTTTATTAAAATAATAATGAAAATTTTGAAAAGTGGAGTGTTCATGAAATTCTCTACTTCCATACATAATATAATATATAAATAAAAAAGATAAATAAATGAAGTTTTATACACTTGACTGGATGTCATATTCTCCAGGATTTTACTATATAAATTTTATTATTATTAAATAATTTTAATATAAAATACAATTTTGAGGTAAATTATAAAAATCTTTATTTAATAATTACCTTAAATGATTTGGTAAATAAAATGGGTTAATATATTAAATAATGAGTTGAAGGAGGGGAGATTGTTTTATAAAATAAGATTATCTCAAACATTATATAAAGTGTGAATTAAATTTAAATTAACTAATTGAATAGTAAATTGGGATTGAAAATATTTAGTTAATTATTAAATCATATTATTTGGGATAAAAATCTACGTGGTTATCTAGGTGATATAAATGTGATAATTTATATTAAGACATAGTAAGATGTTTAATTAAATAATTATTGTGAATTAAGTGATCACATTATAAAAAGTGATAATGGTGGATAATTTTAAATTAATAATAAATGTTCTATGAAACATAAAAAGAGAGTGAGGGATGGTGATGTTCTTTATAAAGTATAAGTAGTTGAATCCTTATGATAATGATTTATGTTCCTTGGTATTGATTGGGTAAAACTTACTAAGGTGACTTTAGATGATTCTGGAAGCTTCGACGTGGCTTGTAGAAAAGAAAGTAATATTTGTGTGTATTCATGTGGAAAGTTGGGTAATTTTACGATAAATTTTATATTTTATCGAATTAAAATTTACATATTATGGTTTTTGGAAGTGGGATTCCATTTTTGTGATATATTATATGGGTTATTATGTGTAAAGTCTTGAATGAAAAGTGTGAGAATGCCTTATTTGTGATTGATTAATCTACTATGTGTATTCACTCTCATGTGATATGATGTATCACCTTATTAATCACCCTCCATCTAGTTTTACAATAAATTGATAGAGACTATACCAAATCTCATGCATTGATATGGGTAGAGACCAGTAATGGAAAGTTAATGTATCTTCCAATACACATCTACTACATTAGAATGAGATATGTCTAATATTTCTAGGTGGTTAGAGATTAGTATTTCCTTTAACATCTCTAGCATGGTAAGGATGGGTATGGGTCGTTCCTTTAGTATCCCTGATTTGAGAACATGATAAATGGGATGGGTGGATATGTGTAGTTCCTCCAGTATCATTTTTATATGAATACAATGATGGTAATTCACCCGAGTGGGGATGTTATTTCCCTTTCCCATTACAGGGATTGGGGTGGATGATTAATCACTAGATACTATATTTTCCCTTACCCACTACTCTAGGTCCCAGGAGAATTAGATATATAGTTTAAATACTTGAGATTTGTATTTCCACCAGTATACTAGTTTATATTTTTATCACATGATTTGTGTATTTCCTCTAGTATCAAAACATTTATACGCTACTTGATTTATATATGTTTATTTCTTAAAAGTAGAAATGTGTATATCTTTTGGTACCATAAATATAGTTGGGGGTATGTGTTTCCTAAAGTGCTTTCAAGATAGGTGGGGATAGGTATTTATTTCATCACCTCATGATTAATTAATCTATGGTGATATATTAGGATAGTAATCTATGGGGGTTGTGTGATTAGTTTCAATTCTCGGATATATTACATAATAGAGCCTTGATATTTTTCGAGCACCATATAAGTGTGCTATAGTTGGATTAATAATGTTTGATTATGAGTTTTTCTATGTGGTTGATTATTTTGTGTGATTTTATTTGTATACCCTATGTTTATCTTTTATGAACAAAGAAACTGGGTTTTTTATGGGGTTGGTTCACTGCAAAGTATGGACATATTGTGTATTCTTAAACTCACCCATAAAAACACACTTTCATTTTGTTCACCTTGTTTCCATGCGGATTTTTTGATGTGGGGATAGATGACCATGATTCCCGTAGATAGTGAATGTTGTGAATATCATGTAGATTATAGATCATTATGGTAGTCACCCTCAGGCATTCAGAAATTAGGATTTGACCAAGATTGAAATATATCAGATGTATTTAGTGTTTCAGTTGTAGCAGATTATTTCATTATATTGGTTCACCCTAAAATTTGGTGGTTGTATTGTATTTTTTACATTATATCATGTTTTTTTATTTGTATACTTGTTATTTAATGTTTATTTTTTCCATGCATGTAATGGTGGATAGTGATGTATGATAATAGGTGGAAGGTACATTTAGAGGTAATTAATCCTATGGTTATATAGACACCTTAAATATAATTTTTACCCACCATCCTAGTCAAGGAAGGTTTTGTGAGTTCATTTTTAGGTGATCTAAGATGTGATATATTAATATTATAGATTTGTTAGGATGGAGTACATAGTTTGGCACATCTAAAGATTTATTGGGATATACTATACAGAGTCTTACTAAGGATCTCTAGTACATATAGTCACAAAATATAACTTTTTAAATGAAAAAAAAATCCAAAATGTTTCAGAGAAAAACTATTATTGACAACACTTGATTGACACCTTAGTGCATGAATTATTTTTGAAAAGGTTGAGGATCATAGATCATAGAGATCATGGAAATAATTTTATGATTTCATTTTTGATTTGATTACATTCATGGATAGTTTTTGTGGTCCAAAATATAGATGTATTTCTCAATATCTTCGTCATATGTCGTGAGTTCTAGGTTAAGATGATATATAAGAGATAGTGGGTATGGATTTTTGAAATTGATATATTTTGTTGCATATTTATGGTTGTGATGATGAGATGATATATAGATAGTAGAGGGTTTTTTGTGTCATGTAACCATATAATAATTTTTAAAAGGCCTAATTAGACCCATATTGTAGTTTTGATTTGTAGTGGTATCAAGTCTCTGTGAGATGGAAGAACAATTCACTTATGTTTTTCAAATTTCTAAATTTTTTGTTAGGTTTTGATAGTAATTTGAAATTATTTTTTTTGTGATAGTTTAGATTATGTAGACTTCTATGAGAATTAATACTAATACTATTGATTTTTTTCTAATTAGATTCCCACTGATGAGTTTTTAAATGTTTTTGAATCTCTATAATTAGAGTATCACAATGGAAGCATAGTGGGATCTAGGATATCTAGTGGTGATCAACATTCTTTCAAGGTATTCTTTCGATAATAGGAATTATCATGGATAACTGTAATGTATAATTCTAAAAATAAAATAAATTTTTGTATTTGTCCTCAGTTTCTAGGAATGTTTAATCCATGTAGATATTCATTATAATTCTTCTAATTCAGTCCCATATTGTAAGTCGGTTTGGAATCTGAGAAATCATGGAGACTGCACTATGGATATTAGTACTGAAATTGAAATAAGGATTCATTCCAACTATTTTGATGGAATTTTTAGTGATTCCCTTCTATAGATAAGTGATATTAAAATTCTACATCATACACCTCACTTAGTATCATTGAACTCTGAATTTTTTAATTTACTGATTGATAGATTATATATAATTAGAATGGATAATGCGGTTGTGTGATTTTGGTCATCATGTGTTAGTGTGGTGGAAGTGTCGAAGAAGGTTGGTTAAAATTTTTCTCTATAATGTAAATTAGGTTGTGTGGTATTATCACCTTAATGGGGTGATCTATATCTATAGGTAACTCGATGATGAGTTTCCTACATGGTTTAGTGCCTATAAATGTTTTCCTACACTGGTTATTAGTGGATAAATATTATTTTTATTTTGAGGAAGGAATCCTTGTGTGATGTGATTATTCATTACAATCGAGCATTTTATCAAGGATATGATAGAAAATTTGATAGATTTTTTCATTTACTAATGTTACAATCCCTGTGATGAGGAGTTTTTTACATGCAGTAAAGTGTCACTTGTGAAATATACTAATTGATTTTCTATATTGATATCATTAATCATCAAAACATAGAATTTATTTATATTTCAAATTTAGTCACCTTTGTTATCATTCCCATCACGAGATAAATAATATCCGTAATTATTTTGGGGTTGATCCTTGGGTTATATCTTGGATAACATTATATTAGGGATCTAGAAGAGGTTGAGTGTTTTAACTGAAGTTTTAATCGTAGGATGATATGAGTTTGGCCTCTTGTTGGGATCTAATGAAAATTAAATTGATGGATATCTTAGATAAAAGGGCCTGAAATGTCGGTGGTATTTTTAGTTATCTAGTGAGAAATTTTTTGTTGGGATTATGTGGCTACATTAGGAAAATCATCATCAAGTATCGATGAATTTATAGTTCTATGATAACTCTTGATGATTTTTTGGAAAGGATGTTGGTTTCTATCAAATTTATAATCTCAAAAACCTTGATCCTTTCTTTATCGATGGGCAATTTATTTTTAATTCTAAGGATAGGTGGTAAATTTTGGTGAGTGATAAAAAAATTGAGATATACTCCAACTATCAAATGATAAATCTTCTAAATCATGGATTATGATGATTTATTAGTATATATAAGAAATTTTTATTATGTTTTGGTGGATACTGACATAGTGTGTACCATGATTGAAAAATTTTGTTTTGGGGATGGTTTTACTTGGAAAACAAAATTTTCATTGTAAAGAATCCATGGGTTAGATATCTTAGTGTTGAGATATAAGTATTTATCATATTTTTTTGATATTTTTAATGTTTTAGTGGTTATTATGGATTACTAATTTACATATCAATACCTTTAATTAATTTTTAGTCCTTGCTTGGAGGGTTCATTATCTTAAGGTTCATGGATGATGATTTCTTTGAGAGAAATTTCTATGGTTTGTTTTAATTTTGAGGATTAAAAGTTTTGTGGTGGGACAGGTGTAATATCTCAGGCCTCCAACTAAGGATTCATTTTCCTATGATAAGAACCCAAAACATGATTCTATGTAATTTAATTTAATAACACATATTTAAATTTGAATAAAAATTTTTAGTAGCACAATTTATCTGAAATATTTTTTAGAAAAATAGAATTTTTTATTTAATATTTAAAAATGGTAAATTAACCTTCTCTGAGCTACTAGATTGGAAAACTTATCAAATCATTGAGTTAATAATAAAATTTTTAGATTAGGGTGTACGTTATGTAATTTTCAGGCATATTTGAATCATTTCACTATCAGTAGTGAGTATTTTAAATTATAATATTAAAAAAAATATTAAATGTTTAATTACATTTAATAAATATGAACACATTAGACCTTGGTTGATCAAAATCTGATAAATGGACTATGAGTAATTTGATGGAGAATTTTTTATTTTTAAAAATTATCTTTATAATTATAAGGACTAAGTTACAAATAAAAAAATAAAATTAAAGTAGGTTAATATATATCTTTTAAACATTCTAGTGAAATATTATTTTCTAATTTTGGATAACTATTTATATATATTAGAAATATTTAATTTTACCATTTTTTGTTAATTTATAGATATAATAAAACTCATAATAATTAGTGGTAAAACCATAAGAAATGTAGGTAGGTATTTTCAATATGAACATAATGGAACTGGTTTGGATTAAATCCGATAAATTTTTTAAAATTAATATTAAATAAGTTTTAAATATTTTGACCTTATCTTTATATTTTAGATGTCATACTGATTGATTCATCAGATAATTTTTAGAATTATTTGATCTATAAAATGGGATGAATTTTTTCATGAAATTTTGGAGAATTCATAGTTACCCTCTCATTAAAAAAACTGTTATGGGTGGTAGTGAGGTGATATTGCTGGTAAGAGAATTTTGGAGGCACGGTGGGGAGGCATGATCTATCCAAACTATGACCTGATAGATGTGGGTTCCCCATGTATCATTGGGGTGGGGTTATCCATAGATTCACATGGGTGGAATCATGATCAATATATTCCATATAATCAGATAATTGGATAGTGTATGCTATAGATAGATATCCCAAGTGGAGGCACAAGTAAGTATACCACATGGAATGGGTTGTGTTAGTCTTACCCATAAAATTGGATGATATAACGGCTACAGATTTATATTTGATTATCATGAATTGGGGGGGTTTCATATCACCTTGATGGTTTTAATCAACCTATTGAGTGATATAATATACTACATGTTCAATTAAAAGGTGTATGGTGATGGGTGTGGCCTATATGTGGAGCTGTTACATAGAATCCCTCCCCCAAAGTATCTAGAAACTTATAAAGAATGTGGGGATTTTATATGGCTTGTTTTGTTCACATAAAATTTTTTTGGTTACCTTGAAACACCCTTAACATGAATAAATATAGTTTGGGTCATTTTTAGATCCTTTTATAGATGAATTTATTGGATGGTGATTAAATGTTTATAAAAAATATTTTTAAAATAAAAAATAAAAAATGAAGTGGTCACTCAATTCATTGTTTTTAGATATCAAGTAATATCTGAATAAATTAATTTTACTTAATGAAGTGTAAAAAAAATTCCCAATATATCATATTAACATTGTGTTGGTTATTAAAATTTTATTCCGAATATATAATAATATATGAAAAAATTTTGAGATGATTTTGATGGCTCAAACATGGCATACAATATAAAAAGTAATATCGTTAGTGTGGTGATGTGGACATCCGGGTAATTCAAAATAATATTTGTTTTTGAATTACCATTCACTTTTTATTTGTTTAGAAAATGGGATTTAATTTGTGGTTATGTAGTAGATAGGTCGCTACAAATAAAGTCATGAGTGATAGATAGGAGTATCCCCTTTGTTTGATTGAGTTATTTATTATTTGTACACACTACCAAGTGATGTGATGTATCTTGTGATTGATATATATTAGCTATAACTATATATGGTGATGGATATATTTAGTACTCACCCTCTCTCAAGGATTATAGTGAATTAATGGTGACTATACTCTATCTCACCCACTGATATGGGTAGATATCGGTAATTTCATGTGAATTTATCTTCCACCACTCACATGTTGCTTTGGGATGACAAAGGTCATATACTTTTTTGAGGTATTAGTATATGAGTAATTCATTCAATATCTCTAAAATGATATAGATGAAGATGGTTAGTTACTTCGGTATCTTAAATTTTAGAAATGATAGATGGTATGGTTTGAAATGTGTAATTCCTCAAACATCCATGATATATGAATACAATGATTATAATTCACCCATGTTGTGACAATCTTCCATTTCCTAATGAAAATATTATGGTGGATGATGTTATATCACCTATTACCCACTTCACTAGGTTCTATAGGGATCAAATAAATTGTTTTATCTTAAGAGATGTGTATTTCATTTAGAATTATAGTATAAAATTTTATACTTGGAAATGTGTATTTACTCCAAAATCTAGACATGTATATGCTACTATCTTTAAGGATGTTCATTTTCTCTAGTTGGAGATGTATATTTTTTCTAGTATATTAGAGATAGTTAGAGGTTTATATTTTCTCCAATGCTAGATAGATATGTGGGTATGTGTATTTGCTCCACCACTTCATTACTAGCGCATTAAAGGTGAATTATTGGGATGGAAATCTTTGATGGGTTGTGAAATTCTTTTTATTATCTGATATATTGTATAAGAAATCACTGATATTTGTAGAATGTTATGGAAGTAAACTATTATAATCTTGATAAGGTTTGATTATGATTCTATCTATTTGGTTGATGAAATCAGGTGATTTTATTTTTCCACCCTCGATTTATATTCTCTATAAGTAGAATATAGATATTTAATTAGGTCAGTCCACTCCTTGGGATGACCATACTAGTTATTTTTATAATAACCCATGTATGGACACTCATGTTTTTTTCACCTTATGGTCATGTATGTCTACTAATGCAGAGGATAGATGAGTAATATTCCTAGAGTTCGTGATATATGTGGATATCTGGTGGAGTGTAGATCATTATAGAGGCCATCTAATGACCATTGATATTTAGGATGCCACATGTATTGTGATGTTTCTATTGTATACAATGTTTTAGTTATACCATATTATTTCGTTATATAAGTTAACCCTATAATCAAGTGATTTTTTATATCAGTTATAATGTTTCATGGTTTTGTTATATGTATACATGTTCTTCATTGTTCATATTACATTTTTTGTATACTATGTGGATAGTGATTTATGATAGCAGGTGAAATGTAAATTTCGAGATAGTTGCTCTCATTGTTGTGTGGATACCTTGACATTAGTATCTAGACTTTGGCCTTATAGAGGTAGGCTAAGGGAGTTCACTTACTGGTGATCTAGGACATTACATGTTTCATCAATGGTAGATAAATTCATAATTTCATCCCATTATCATCACTCAAAATCTCATATTCTTTTTAAAAATATTCCATCACTTAATGAATGGTGAACTTTAATTATACACCACCAAATCTAAAATATTACCCCCACACTAAACATCAATTAATTAATGTCCCCTTAAAAATGACCTTCCAAGTATAAGGGGTGTTTTTCTTCGTCCATAACAAGTATAATAAAATACACCAATAATTAAACTTTTTCCACATTATCTAAAACATATTCAATAAAAACTCATGCATATCTATCAGTTGATTCAACCCATTAAATAGAGGCATTTGTGTAATTCATCTTCTCTATGACCGGTCTTTTAAATGTTTATTTTGACATGGTATCCACAGTCATTCCTAAGTTACACAAACCTCTTCCAAAATAGTAATATCCTATATTAATAGGAATTTAAAAACTAATGGATCTTGTTTCATCATTGGTAGGCTCATAGAATATATGACCAAAACCAAAAAACTCCATAGGAGAAATTATTGTTAAACAAGTTTCCGACCCCCACATTTCTAAAAAGAGTCTATGCTTTCACATCAGAAAAAATTTCGACCCAAGGTACCACTAACCATATATTAATATTCAAGAGAGAAATAAATCCTAATATAACTATAAGACATAATATATTTAAATAATAATGAACATTTCTTTTTAAATTCAGAACCATATAACAAACCATAATCATTCTTTGATAAAAACAAAATGGTGTTTTTAATAACTTATGGGTCACAATTATATGCTTAAGATGAAAATATATAAGTTTCAATTTAACACATAAAATTAAAGAATATAAATATTAAAACTATATAAAATAATTACATTCATGAATATTAAATATAAATTTAAATAAATAAATTAACATTTTAAATTTTGAAAGTAAAATATACATATTTATAAACAAATTATAAATAAATAAATGGTTTTTTTTATAATAAAAACATGTATTGTTATATACATTGTGGATTTTTATAGGCTAATATCTCCCTCAAGGTCATTACTTGGGTTACATTATAATGTTATCTATTAACAACTTCATATTCATGTGGAAATCATATTTCCATGAAATGCATAAAACACAGTGTTTATGGTAAAAAAAATGATGTGTTAAACATGAGTTTTGAAATAATAAAATATCTAATATGAAATTTCAAGAAATAATAATTTACACCATGATGTGGTTTTAAAAAAATATGAAACGCAATATACACCACATCAAAAGATGGACCATGTTTATATAAAAATATGTATTGTTCTACTGTTTTTCTTTATTGCCTTATTTATTCATCCCTAATGAGGCACTGATACCACTTATGGATTTTTTAGGCCATGGATATAACAAAATATTGTATATAAATATGTATCCAAATTCTAAGATCTTACAAGAGTGAAATCAATAAAAACTTCATTAACATGAAACCATGTGTATCTAACTTTAGTTCATCATTGTTAGTAGATCGGTAAGGTTAATGGATATAACCCAAAAATAATAGAAAGTTTATTTCATTCTAAGTTGTACAATAGCCACTAGAATCACCAAAATATTTGGTATGATATCTTCCCCTTCAAAATAAATTTATAACTTCCTCCTCAGGGGAAAATATAAATAAAATAATGAATATATTTTTGGCTTTTATGATGTCTTCTATACATATCACCACACACCACCACCACAATAAAGTACTGAAACTCATTTATATAAAATTAAATTATTAAATTGAGTATTAAATTTAGAATAAAAATGTTCATATATTATGAAATTGTTTCCCACATTACATAATTTGAATTTAATTTATTGTTATATTTGCAACATTTTTTCCTTATTTAATTGGTAACTGATAAATTATTTAACACTAGTTATTGATGTAATACAAGACAAAAAATAATTATAACCATTTTGAAATATATTAGGGTTCATCCTCATATGGATACACCCTGTTTTATTTAATTAATAAATATAAAAATAAGGTAATGTTTTGAAAGGGGTGGAAAATTTTAATGTGTGTGGTAATCTCAACTTCTTTAATGTGACTAGTGAGGCTAGGGTTTGGAACCCATTTTAAATCTATAAATAACATGAACTACTTCTAGTATGATTTTATTTGATTAATTGTAGATTTTATCATAATATGGGTGTTTCTTATGCACTTTTATTTTGATTTCTAACTTACGCTCCCTGCGAATAGATATATTTTTAGGATTTCTTTCTCGATTTTTTCCTTCTTTTTAATATTGTATTTAGGTTTCTTATTCTTTCTACCATGTTGTTATTTATCAGAGTTTTATTTTTGGTATCCTAATCCTATTTAATAGTCTCTACCATGTACTCTTGATCATTAGTGACATTTAATTTTTATACTTGGTCTTATGGTTTTTCCCTTTTATAGGTTTTCCACATTAAAAATATCTAATGATAATCATTTATTTTATTTGATTTTTTTATATTATTTAATTTATAATCTTTCTTGTAAGGGATATAAGTTTTTATTCCAATGTGAATTTTTCATTTTTTGTTCTTTTGCATGATCATCTCTCACCGCCTTTCTCAATATCTATTATCAAATATGTGGGTTTTGTTGTAATAAATCATAGGATTATATTATAATTAGATGGTACTATTAAATAGAAAAAATTATCACATGTGATGATTAAAAATAAAGGATCTAGTTTTATTAATAGAATTCATCTATGGGTGTTTGGTACTTAGAAGCCTAAAATAATTTTTGATGAAGAATGGGAGATTAAGAATCATATGTGTTTTGGGTTCATTCGTCTATGTATTGAAGACAACATGAGTAACTACACTATTAACATCTCTTATACTATAATAAATTTGTGGGATAATCTTGGGAAAACATATATTTTCATGAAATAAAATAATAAATTGTTTCATCTCAAATAAGGGATGAATTTGAGGTATAATGAATATAAATTTATTCCTTATTATTTAAGTGAATTTCATGGTTTTTTTTGATATGTTTTCTGGTATGGGTATTAATTTTTAATATGAGTTTTTTTTTCTCTTTGTCTACTTAATATTTTACCTAATTCATGGGAAAATTTACATATTTCTCTAACATTTTCTACTTATAATAGTGATGGAAAATTTCTTTTTATCAAGTCTATTATTTTTGAAATTCCCTAGAAACTAACGAAACATTAAGAAGGGGGATTAATCATTGTTGGATTAATTTTGAAAATTTATTTATATTGGAAACAATCCTTTTATTTTTGTTAATAAAAGATCCACTCTAGTATTTTACTCAACCTTGCCCATATATAATTAACAATTGAAGAATAAAAATCATAAGAATATTTTGCATGGTTAGGAAATAGTGTGTGTCCATACTCTGTCGTGTTTGTATCCCTCCAATGCATGGATTATCCACTAATTTATTATGATAAAATACAATTAGTTAGGTCAGGTATCATTATATATTCTAGTTTATCAACATCCCGTTTATGTTTGACACAGCATCCTGATGATCATAATCATCAATCTACGCGTAAAAATAGAATTGAAACAAATGAGAAAGATCACATGATTATCTGGGTTTATTTGGAAACTGATAAAAATATTCTCTACTATGTTTCAGAATATTTGGGATATCACACTTACTTTATATAGCATGCAATATAGATCTAATTCTAAAAACTAAAACACAAAAACTTTTATATCATATGATAAATCTCAAATAGATATAAACTTCACACACTAAGATTTCTCTTTCTCTTCTTCTCAATCACAATATAAACTTCTCACATGTATACTCTTTGGATTACAATAGATTTTTCTTATTCAACAAACTTTTGATATTCTCAACATCAATATTCTCACAAGTTACCTTATTTAATAGAAGTAAATGACTCTTATTAAACTCGGTATCCATAAAAGTAAAATTAGGAATAATTTAAAATTTCCAACTAAAGAGTATCATTATAGAATTTTCACTTTTTCATTCGTACTTCTTTTTTCACTGCCTAATAATGTAAACCATGTCAAATTTTTATTCACATTTATATAACTAAAATTAAAAAAATATATTTCATGTATACAAACACTGTAGAATATTACTCTTCCTATATAATATATGATAGAACTATCTAAAAACTCGTCTTCTTAAGTTGTCTCTTTTTGACTCAACTGAAAGAGTCTCAATATTCTATTTTCCTTTAAACAATTTTTTATATGAAAAAAATTACTCAATTTTCTTTTAAACTCATCTTAAAAGACTCATATTTCACCACTTCTTGATTATAATGTGATTTAGAATCAAAAGAATAGAACAATTTCATCACAGAAACATTATACATTTAATATATAAAGCTTCTTCTCTGTCTCATTTTCAACTCAATTAATTTTATTTTGATTGATATCAAAACATATCATGTTATTTATCATGTTTATAACATGGAATCTTCACATTTCTTGAATCACAATTTAATTGTGATATTTTAGATAATGAATAATTGGTTTATCACTATCAAGTTTTATTTCATCCAAAAAAAATTTAGAAACTCAATTTTCAAATAAGAAAAAAGCAAAGTTTGTCTAATTCTCAAATTTTACACAATTCATTAAAATACTTACACCCAATGAAGACTTGAGATGATATACTTGTGTTGGCTCAAATACATATAATTATTAATTAAAAGGTTTATGCCAAATGGGTAAAATCCCTATAATTAGTATCAATGACTTACACTCAAAGACGTGAAGTATTATGATCAATTCCAAATACTTATGCTCATAGATAAATGGTTATGGTTAAAACTAAAAGCCTTATACTCATAGATCAAATCCTTATTGTCAATACATTTTCAAAATATTCAATTTTTCTAGAATATTCCTATTCTTAGAATGCCTTCAGAACATATCCAGGCTACATTCTTCTATTTCCAACCATCTTAAAAACACCTCAAACACTTCCAATTGTACTCAATCAAGATTTAAAATAATTTAAAAACTACAAAAACAACATAAATAAGTCCAATGATTCTTTAATATATCCTAATTTTATTTTTTTACCTTCATTCTACTATTTATAATAAACTCATGTCTATTTAAATACTCATAAAACCTCGTGAGAAACATAAAGTCATATACTTTCTTAAATGGTTAGTTTCTTGCACCACACTACCAAATAAGGTAATTTTTTTGAGATAATTTTGTACCTTGGTGACTAGAAAATGTGTCTAACAGACTTAAATAAACACACCTTTAATTCATTCCTCTATTTATCACTTATAATATTCTCCCCCATGTGATAATATTCACATATTTAGATATCCAATAAGTGAACACCCATCATTCAAGAGTTCTTTTATTATTTATCCCTATTTGCAAACACAATCTAAATCCTAGTGGGGGTTCTTTTCACACAACCTTAGGAAATAGGGAAAGTCTAAACATTAAGTTTTAGCCTTATCTATTAAATTATCTCTCTTAGTATCACCTTTGAAAAAAAAATTATAATCAAATTCTTGGTGAAAATATAAACAAATTTTAAACCACCACTTTCTCCTCTTTCTTTGAGGAAATAATACCTAATGTTGATATGTTTGGATCTTGAGTGTTTCAAATAATTCATTGAGAGATTTATGAAACTTATATTATTAAAAGATATATGTAATGTTTTATCAAGAATCACTTTTAAGCTTAATGATGATATTTTCATCCACTTCATTTATGTGAAATCATGTATTATTGTAATGTAACTAGCCTCAACTATACTCAGAGACACTAACTATTACTTATTATTGTTCCTGATTTCACAAATCTCTCTAAGAAAGAAGACCCCTATAGATATTGAATTTTTTCTATGCAATCTCCTACCCAATCTACATCAGTGAACCCCTATATCAATATATATAATCAGTTTTGGTATAACAAACCACTCCCTTCAGGTTACCTTGATATACATAAAAATTATCTTGGATTCGAACATAATATATTCCTTCATATCACTCTATAATAAATAAAATATATTCAATTCAAATACATTGTATGATCTTGATGTAGTGAAATAGAGTAGGCTACCAATAAGTTTTAAAAATTCCCTTTAATTAACACTCTTTTTATTCTCGTTTCTTGTTATTTGGTTACAATAACAATAGGAGTGGAAACCTATTTAGAATATTTCATTCTAAATTTTTTAATTATCTCTTTGACATATTTATCTTGAGATATAAATATATAATCAACAGCTTAAAAATTTGTAATCCAAAAAATTAACCCAACTCTCATGGTGAAGATATCTTAAAATTATAATTTATTTGGTTTGAAATATTTTTACAGAGATACTTCATATCAATTAAAAATATTATTTCATCAACATAGATCATTCCAATGATAGTAATTATGGTAGATTAATTCACATATAATTTATTTTCAACCATTCCTTTTGAAAATTTCATATTCATACATCAATCTGGTTTAGAGTTCTAGGACCTTGGTTCCTATTTCAATCCATAAAATGATTTCTTCAACATTAAAATAATTCTTCCATATTTATCTAAAATGAATCCCTTTGGTTTCCTAATAAAAAAATTATTTTTCTAGACTTCTATTATGGAAGTAATACTTCAAATAGTTTTGGTAAATTATATATTTTTTGTAATACACCGATGATAATAACATCCTGGTAGATTCTAGCCTTAGAATTGGAGAAAACATTTCTTCAAAATCAATGCCCACAATATGAAGGTATCCCTTGAAAATCGGAATGAGATTGTTCTTTGACACTTATCCTTTCTTGTTAATTTTGTTTCTAAACATTCACTTGGAACCAATAACATTTGTTACCATAGACATAGAAAAATATATCAAGTGGGGTAATTGTAAATTTTATCCAACACATCATTTTGGGAAAAAATCCACTATTTATGTTCCACTGTCACGGAAATAAATTTTGGTTCAATTTGTGAAATGAGAGTAGTTTGTTTCTCATTTCTTAGCCTAATTCTATTTCGGACTTGTGCATCTTTATTACCCATTATATTTTAAATATAAACATATTTATTTGGGATTGAATTCACAACCCGACATATTAGTTCACATCTATATAGTTGTAAGACTATAATGACACCCCAATCATATCTTCAATAGGCCAAGGGTTGGGGACTATCACCAAGTAAACATAACACAAATATGGGAGCCCTTAGCCTACAGAAACTATACATACAAATATTTATACATCTGTATAATTATGAAAATATAAACAACTAATATTTTAAATGCATTGATATAAATTAAACCCACATCAAAGTGTGAAAAAGAATATGGATTGTAAAAGGGTCAACTAAAGGACACTAAAAATAGAAAAAGCGTCCATCCTTTAAATAAAATTGGGGATTTATATCAACATAAAAACACTTATAACCATCCATAGTCCTTTTATCACAGCTAAGACACGCCTACTCTTTATTCTCATAGTTCTATATCAAAAGGACTGTCATCTTCATAGGAAATGAAATATGTGGGTACAGCCCATGCAGGGGTGAGTATAAACATACTCAGTATGAAATCTCAAAATCACCAAACACAAAGCATCAAAGAGGTTGTTATCTATAAAAAACAAATCCAGTGGAATAAAAAAGGTAACTAATATATTCCCTAAGGAATACATTAAGTCTCAAGGTGAGGTAACTTCCTCACTTATAGCCTATGGTTGTACTAAATTCAAATAGGTAACACTAAAATTAGAGAAAATGATTATCAATTTTCTCTATACTAATAGAACTCATCCAAGAAGACATATTAATGGGGTCTTTCTATGAAAAAATGAAATGGAATCGAGTGGAATATTCTATGAAACTCAATAAATCAGACTACACCTCACCGGAAGACAAAAAACCTCGATACAAAGATAGGGGGTCACACACGGGGTCTTTGGGGGATACCTAACCCTAATTGGATTATCCCACAGGTAAAGGGATAAAAGTAATTTGATGTATAAAATAGGATACCTGGCCCAACCTAGGGGGGAATGATATAAGATCACACCTCAGGCCATACAAACGGATTCCTTAATCTATCAAGAGCTAACCCATAGAGGGCATCTCTCATTCTATTCTTAGGAATGGATTCCTCAATGTTCCCTCTTAGTGATAGACTATGGGAATACACTCACACTGACATGGTTCAAGGGAAATCACCAAATATCATACCAGAACTACTCTGAGTAGAATAAGGACTCTGACCGACCCGAGAATAAGTATATGGTGTGTCCCATGGGGTACATGTTATGTCTCAATAAATCTGGTACTTCACATGTCATTCTATCTCACATGACATGTCTTCCTCTAGATTCATGGAATATTCTCTTATGATACACAATTTGAAGGTTTGTTTGGAACTCAACATGTGCTACCTTCCCAAGACTATTCAATTTATGAATTACATGGGGTGTTCCCTTACCACATATGGTGTGTGGGGACACATGGTTTTTCGGGAATTTACTTCATATTCTTACCTAGTCAGCAGGCTAAGGGTCACATGTTGTGTGGGTTTACCACCTGGTGTTTGGTAATTAACGCATGCATAAACCCAAGTCATCGTATAATGGGGACTACATGTCATGTGTTATTATAAAATAAATTCTATATACATTATAATTTCATATAAATTACATATTATTTAGGTGAAATTTCATGCACCGGTATTTCCTTTTATTCCACTATGATTCTCAACCATGACTACCCAAATAGGAGTTAACTTAGGATCTAATATCATTAGTGACTAGATTACAAACACCCAGTGACTGGAAAAAAAATGTAGACTAATTCCTAAAACCTCTACATGATCCAAATCATGGAATATAAACTATCCACCACCATATTAGATCTCCATCATCACTATTGGCCAGAATCTGGTGAGCCCCTTTCTTGGAAACATCCATCATCATACTTATAGAGATATCTACTCAACACATCTTTCATAAATACAATCACCTGAACCATCATCAGATTCTCAAAATCACCACAGTGCCTCCATCATATCTCCAAATACTAAAACTTTACCCATAACCATGTTTCATTGGACCATTGAATGAATGAAAAATAATCAGTACCCTAGGTCAATAGGTAATTAGAATACTGATGATGAATGTATATGAATAGAGGTAGAAAGTCACAAAACAAAAATTGATCATCAAATGAAGGTCATGTTCATAGGGATATTATTGAAAAAATCAAAATAATGGAAACATGATAAAATAAAAAATTAATTATATATATATATATAATTATAAATCTAGGAAGATAAGAAATATTTTTAAAAAAACAATGAAGCGTGATCCATGAATTAATTTGAGTTGTTCTAAATAATCATGAATGGGGAAATAAAACAAATAATAAAATTCCCTACATATGTTTGTATAGATCTCTAATAAATAATGATTATATGTCATTGTTTTTGGAAATATTTAGGAACTCCATCAATGATGAAAACATATGTGGTACTCTGATCATCGATCCATGATCTCATGACCATCCACCAACCTACTCACCAGCAGACGTGTCCCTCTATGTCCTCATTATCCTCTATGGTTATATAGCTAACCCTAGGTAATTATCCATAGAGTGGGTTAAATAGAGGACTCATTAGGAATTGTGAAATAAATGATAATTAAATTAATGAATTCATTTAATTCATTTTACCTTCCCATGACTACACTCTATCAAGGTGTCTAATGTCGACAAGACTTATATCATAGATACGGTAAAACATGTGCTTCAAATTTAATAGTGATTTTAATTTTCCCATCCAATACACCATTCATGAGTTATTCCACTACTTCTAAAAAACTATGCATGTGTGATATAACAAATTGAATATTTTTAATATGTACACATAGAGGCTCCATGTTCCATAGAATCCTACACTGACTCAACTTTTCACTCTTATTATTATTTTACATATTAAAGAGGGATAAATAGAAATTTTGTAGTCATTAAATTCTCTCCACCTTCAAGTATTTTCATCTAGAAAAGATAAAACCAACTCAAAAATGTGATGATACTAATCTTGCATCAACATATCCCACTCTTATGATCTCCCATGGAGTTTCCCATGATACCAAAAAACACACACCCAAGGAAAACACTTTCCCATGAAGGTTATTTCTTTATTATGTAATCTAAGAGGGTATCTCATTCCGAAATGTCCATCTCACCTCATTTGATAACATGTGATGAGTCTTACCAATATCTCTTCAGTTGTGGCATGTGAGACACATCATGTACCCAGTATAAATATGGCGGTAGGTCCAAGTGGGGCACCACATTACCAAAAAAATGAAGCACTAAGAAAGGGCACATGAATCTCAAAGATAACCTACCACCTTAAAAAATGATTAAAATAATTTTGAGGAGAGATCTCTCAGAACACATGATCTCCCAATTCAACTCAAAAGTTAATCATCGTTGGTCTACATTGAAATCCTAAAATCTTTTGGTAGGACTCATCGACTCCTGGATTAACTGCACCTTCACAATCATCACTCACACCAACTTTCGGCCTAAAATCATTATTCCTCAAGTTTTGACTAGCACAATGGTGACCTTTAGGATCTCAAATACAAGGATTTTAATTGTTCAATAAATATGGTAGAACCATCACTATTATTACAAACAAATTCACCAAGGGTTGATAAAACTATTAGGTATTTCTAGAAACCAACATTCTATCCTAGAACATGTCCCCCAAAAACCTAAATGGTTTTCTCTGTATGGCCAACATTCTGGGGGTATAATGTTATGATGAACTACAAGTTATTCCAAAATAATCCTATAATCCACTCCATAATCATGACATGAAGATGTCATCACATCCTGAAATTATCATCAAGGAAACTACATTAAACCTAACTACCACCTTAATATACAAGCATCCCAAGCTCTCTACTAAACTCTAATCTCAAATGGTTAGGAATTTTTCTATCTTGGTGAGTTATTCTATAATCTCCTAGGTAGAATCATGACCTATCACTTATTGTGGAAGTTCCATCAAAAAACCATAAATATATCATTCCATCTTCACTTCCATCACAACACCTCAGCCTTCACCTATTATTAGTTGGGATATCGAGAGAAAAACTTAACAATGTGCTACTACATCATTGGCCGCCCAACTTGATGCCAAAGGATATTGATAAATCTTCATCTCTTATATATATACTACTAAGGGTAAGTCATGAAACTCCATTAACACTTCATCTCATAGAATGACTGGTGAAATTACATATCCTTTAATAAGAATGATGTTCTCTCCACTTTCATAAAATATTTCAAGATCATGTCTAGTGGATATCTGGTCACTCAAGATCATGCAATAAATATCCCCAAGTTGTACCTCTCTAACATGCTGAAGAAGTGGAGGGGAGAAAACCATCAATTAGAGGTATGTTATACCATCCTCATCCCCAATGTTCAACTTCAAATAGTCCAAATACTTTATCTCATATCTTAACAAATATGAATGTAAATACCTACTATGATTACGTTCTACCACGTTCTCCTTCCCCGATGTATAAACTATACCAAATTCATAAACATTTTATAAATCCCACCATCACATTTTCCTCTACTATTAAAAAGTATGTTAACAGTTTTTCCACATGATAGGATGCCCCTTTTGGTTCAGGCACTCAGAGGTTCCTTAAACTTGGAGAAATTGAGTAAAAATATCTGAAAATAGTTTTCCATCCAAAGGAAGATCCAAACCATGACCACTATCTTAAGTGAATCCCAAGATAACACTACCTCAACCTTTTTCATTCCACTACAACTCCCTTTTCTGAGATAACATGTCTCTGGAATTGGTCCAATTTTATTCATATTAGACACTTCAATGTCTTTCTATAAAGTCAGTTCTCTCATAATATGTCTAGATCCATCCTCAAATGTTGTACACTCCCCATCTTTGATGATAAGTACATGAGGATTTCATCGATGAAGACTACCATGAATCAGACTAATATGGTAGAAATATTCCTTTCATAAGTCCCATAAACATGATTGGATCATTCAACATGCCATAAATAATCACTAATAACTCAATGTAACTATAGTTTCCCTGGAAAGATATTTTCTATAACTCAACCTCTTGAACCCATATCTGGTGATAACACATCCTAAGGTCATACTTGGAGAACCACTTCACCCCTAACCACTGGTCAAAGAAGTCATCAATTCTAAAGAGTGAATAATCCTTCTAGAAAATCACCTAGTTTAAGTGATATTAATCCATGTATAACCTCACACTCTCATCCTCCTCCTTGGAAAACAAAACTGGGCTACCCAGAAAAACACACTGAGACTAACAAAACCCTTCCTCTATTGATCCTCCAACTTCACCTTCATATCTCACAAATATTTGGGGTCATATTATATGCTAACGCAGATATTAGGTCATCCCTAAGTATAGGTCTATCCATAATTTTATCTATTGATGGGGAGGTAAGCCTGTAACATCCTTAGGTAAGACTCTTTCATTATCATCCTATATTGTGGGAAAATGAATGACTGTATAAGTTGTTACTCCAATGGTAATACTACCCAACTAATAAGAAATCAGTAGTATCCTTAAATATATGATCTCATCTTAACATAATTAGGATTCAATCTTTCCAATGAAGGAAATTTTCACCCCAAAAAACTTTGATACACTGCAAACCTCACTGCTAATTATAATAAAATTGTCCATGGATAGTGGAAACAATTTCATACTGAGTAAAATATCACATGGATTTATCACCACTACAAAAAAGATCCCATGTGAGGCTCTTTCCTCCAAGAGTTAGGTCAAACTCTCAGAGGAATTTTTTTATCACTAATCCTTATCTTTAAGAGATTCAAAACACAATATTTGAGCTAAAAGGATCCAGTGGAATTGTTAGTTCATTAACAGGGGATGCATTTAAGGAAATTTGGCTTCAAACTGTCTACTAAAACAATAGTGAGAGAATATAATAGATAGTTTGTACCTCAAAACATTGCCAGAGCCTTTGAATCATAGAATCTTACTTCTTGAAGCTATTCTCTAACTTTCCTTCTTGTTATGCACAAACAATTCTTTCTAAAATACCTTAATACGTACAAAACATCCTCAGACAAACTAATCAAAGGAACTCATCTGCCACACCTCGGCACTATCAACATTATGTTGCACTGAATCACCCACATTGGTTTAAATTATGTCACAAAAGAATGTGTCTTGGTGGTAGAAGTGTCACTATTCTTTTCATGTATAAATCCACATCAAACATCACCAATAAAAGGCTCTGAAAATTCCCTTCATTTTATGTCCACCAAACCCACCATTAAGGGGGGTCCTAACTAGTCATAAATCTCACACCATAGGATCAATTTCGTCCTATAGTACTTTAGGAAACCAAGAAACCTAAGAAGTATCTATCCCTAAAACTCATTAAGCACACTAAATATAAGTATTTCATCTACTGGTACTATTGAAATCAACTACTACTCAAATTTAAGGGGAGCATCCACTTGAACCATCAAAGGTGGTTCAGCATGCTTCTCAATGGGTGGAGACATTGCTCATTGTCCACTTTGAAGTACCACCTCTTCCACAGGTCTCAAGACTGAATCCTAATCTCTAAGCATATTAAAATTTCAATATTACTATATAATCCTAGTTTTAATTTTTAATATGGGAATTTAGCGATAGTTGAGACACAACAAGGTCAAAAGAGCATATCTAGGGAGTCTACTTGAGAAGTACATGGAATGAAAAACTCATTCCTATATGATTCATGTAGTAATGTTTTTCCCTATAACCATTGCTTACACATTCCAAGTAGAAAAAAAGGCTATCATAGTGTTAGTGAATGGATATTCCAGCCACTACACTGCTACTGGGTTCCCTGGACTGAGATCCAAACATGAGACACTTTAACATTGTTTCCATAGTTCTTATAAAAAACCATATAGATATACTATCTATGAACTCTAGTCCTAATATGAACCTCATCTAATACCACTCTGTCATGATCTAAACCACTCAGACCAACCTAGCTAGTGTAAGTTAAAAATGACTCCCCAAGCCCTCTTTTAATAGGATTGGGGCTGGAGACTAGTGATGAGTAGATAGAACACACATATGGGAGACCTTAGGCTAAAGTAAATTTACATATTAACACATCATTATACACTAGTATAATGCTGAAATCATAACCAAATGATACTAAAAATTCATTCATGTAAACTAAATCCATAAAAAAGTATGAAAACAAATATAGATAGAAAAGGTATAAATATAATAACGCTAAAACTACAAAATTTTCCAATATATAGAGAAATGGGGGACTACTATAATGATGAAAACTCTTATAACCATCCATGGTATTTCTAGCACAATTATTCTCTATCTGCTTCTAGTCTTTGTTAGACTCCATAGAGAGGTCTGAAGTCTACATAATTTGTGATTTTTGTGGGTAGATGCCATAATAGGGTGAGTATAAACATACCCATCAGGAATCCTCAGAATCACCAAACATGAAGCATCAAAGGGGGAGTTAACTCTAAACCAAAAATAAAAAGGACTAAATAAGATTTCCTAGACATTCTCAAAGGAATACATCAAGTATCATTATGAGGTCACATCCACACCGTCATCCTAGGAATCTACTAGAGGCTCAGAGGTAACATTCAACCAAAATAACTCGCTCATCCGGTTTCTCTTTTCTAATAGAACTCCTCTGAGAGGACATTCTCATCAATTATTTCCAAGAAGAAGCTCCAAATAACTAAAAAGGCTATTTTGATATACTAACTCAAACAAAATACACCTCACTGAAAGAAAACATATGTCAATACATAAATAGGGGATCATGTTCAAGGCCTATGGGGGATACCGAAACATAACTGTATTAACAAATTAGAAATGGGATCACACACCCTAAAATTTGGAAATATGATACATGACCCAACCTATAGAATAATGATATAGGATCACTCCTCAGTCCAAATGAAAGGATACTTAAATCAATTTGTAACTACACTTTAGAGAGTATTCATCGTCCTCTTCTTAGGATAAGATTCCACAATGTATCTTCTTAGGGATAAACTAAGGTAACACACCAACACTAACACATTTCAAGGAAACTCACCCAAGATCATACCATAACTTCTATGAGGTGTGTAAGGGCTCTAACCTACCCTAGAAGAAGTCCATTATGTGTCCCATGGGGTACATGTCTTGTCTCACTAAGTCTTGTAGTGATGGTGACCTATAATCTCACACAACATGTGTTTATCCATATGCATGGTGTGTTATATTATGATACATGATGTGTATGGTTCGGGTTGGAAATCATCATGTGCCTCTATATACATGGTATATTCTTTTATGATACACGATGTGTATAGGTTGGGCTGGAAATAAGAATGTTCTTCCTACTCAAGCATATGAACTTTAAAAATAATACAAGGTGTTCCAATCCACACATGGTGTTTTGTGTCACATGTCTTTCTAGGCATGTACTCCGTGTACATTCAAATATTTCTAGATAAGGGTTACAATGCATGTTGATCTACCACAAATCATGTGATAATTAACTCATTTGTAAACCCTAGCCACTACATAGAGGGTCCATGTGGAATGTTTATTTTAAACTAATTTTTTTGTACATTTTTGTTTCATAAAAATTCTATAAAAACCAAAAAACTTCACCTGTATCGTCATCGCCTTCAGTTTCACCATGATTCTTATCCTTGACTACTCATATTCGAGTTGATTGGGGATATAATGTCACTAATGGATGGATTTTGGCCACCTATTTATTGGAACATGACTGTTGACACCTTCCCAAATCCTCCTCACAGTCCAAATCATGGAATATTCACTTTCTGCACTAATATCAGATCTTCATCATCACTAGTAGCTAAATCCCTCCACCACCTTTCTTAGAAACACCTATCACCACACCTTCGGATATATCCACTCAATTTAGTTCACATAAATACCATCACATGAACCATCATCATATTATGATCATCACCTTTATGAATTTTTCCTATTTCCAAATACCTAAAACAGACCTATAGCAATGATCTATTACACGAAATAATGAATTCACAATGATCAGTACCTTGGGTATCATTGAATCATTGGCCAATATGAATACCAACAATGAATATTGAACAATGGAGGGAGAAAGGAACAATTCACAATGTTATAATTGAATGAACAACATGTTCATTGGGTTATAGTTATTAGAATATGAAGAACTAGAAGATGTTTAAATAAAAAAAATCAATGAAGAATAAATCGGAAATTTCAAAATTATGTAAGAGAAGACATGCATTGGAAAACCCAGTGAAGAATTATCCATAAATTAATTTTTAAATAATTAACTCATATTTATATCAATAATCATAAATGGGGAAATAAACCAAAAAATAAAACACCCTATATTAGGTTTCAATGATCACTAATAAAGAGATAATATGTATCATTTTCATTGTAAATATTCAAGAACTCCATTGATGAACAAAATTGCTACAATACTCCGATCATCGATCCAAAATCCTGGGACCACCCACCAATATGCTCACTACCAGTTCTCTCCCTCTCCATCCTCACCAACCACAAGGGTTATATGGATAACCTTAGGGAATTATCCAAAGAGGGGGTTAAATAGATGTTCCATTAGGGTTTGGAAAAATAAATGAAAATAAAAATAATAGATTAATTTAATTCTTTTTACCAACCCAAAAATTCACTTTATCAAAGAGTTTGATGTTGACATGACATATGTCATGCCTAGGGTAAAACCTAAACGTTAGATTTAATAGCAGTCTCAATGTTCCCATATTAGATACCATTTTTGATTTATTTCATTATTTATAAAAAATGTGTGTGCATGATATAAGAAATTTAGTATTTTTAATATATCATGATCGAGGCTCCACAAGCCCTAGAATCTTATGCTAACTCCATACCTTAGTCTAAAAATATTATTTGAAATATTCCAAAGTGTAAAAAATAAAATTTTTAAGTCATTAAATTCTCTCCACCATTAATTAATTTCATCCCAAAAATTTAAAACCTACTATGATATGTGAGGAAAATGATCTCGCATCTGGATCTCCCACTCTCATAATCTCCCTTAGAGTTTCACATGCTTCAAATAAACATACTCCTAGGGAAAAAACTTTCCCATTAAGGGTAATATCTTAAAAGTTACTCTGAGATGATATCCACATACTCAATGTCAAGATCACCACGATCGATAATGTGTGATGGGTCATGCATATATCACCTCAACTCTGACATGTGGGACACATCAAGCATCTGGTCTAAATATGGAGGTCTGGAAAAATGGTACAGCACCTCACTAACCCCAAATAACACCAAGAAAGGGCCTATGAATCTCAAATATATCCTTCCATCTCTAAAAACCCATTAATCCACTTTTAAGTGACATAAAACTCAAAATTCATCAATCATAGGTCTGCATAGAACTCATGACATCTGTATGTAGTCATCATATTCACATTGATGAACTAAAACTTTATTTTCAGCACTAACACCTACTATGGCCCCATAATAATTGTTCATTGGATTTGACTAGTAAAGTGGTGACCTAAACGGTCTCTCATAAGATGTCATTAATGGTAACATAATAATGATGGAATGATAACTGCTCAAATTTATTTTTTATACATTTATAACCATACATAATACAAAGGATCATGGAGGTCTATAATGGTGGAGACCAAGAGTGTCCCCTAGAACAATACAAACACATTCCTGAGGAAGGGATCCCAAAGTATCAAAATCATCAACGGATCCCCAGGACAACTACCTCGAGAAAGAGCATCAACGAAAAAATTTTCCTCTCTAGGTATATGACGAACCACACCTCCATGAGGAATTTCAGAGGCACAACCATGAACCAGGTAAGTCAAGTCCCAAAGAATCACACCTTCCCCTCATAAAACCCACACCAGAATCTCAAAGTTTAACTCCACCTTCAAAGACATACAGTCGACCCTCTTACAAAGCATCAGTCCAGAGTGAAGATCTCGCACTTCTGCACCCAGTGAATTCCCCATGCCATACAATCTTCTAAAATCCACCAACATAGAACCATTCATGTCCTGCACGAGCCCCCCCCCCATGAATTTACCCATTTAAAAAGGAAACATCAACATTGAGCTTTATCTCGGAACTTGGAGGATGCCAACACATCCAACTTCGCTAGATAGCATGATGAGAAACCAGCCTTTTGAGAAGACTGCAAATAAGATCAATCTTTAAACGACCCTTTACCAGGGACCCTATCTCATGCAGCATCCTTCGCATTCTCATCAGAAAAAGAGGGACTGAAATTCTTTCTTCCAATCTAGATTTATTTCGAGCCTCCCACAATGTCCAGAAAAATAGCTGTGAGAATAATATAGCGGGTCTTGCTCCCCATACCCTGTTGTTCTACACCTACAAACCAGGACAAAACAAAATTTTGCATATAACCTCAAGACGAAGAGAACATACCCCATCTCTCAACTGACTTCCAAAGGAAGAATTCCCAATCACTCTTGAAAAATTGGTGAATCTCTGATTTCACCTGAGGAGAGGTACAACAGTAACATCTCGACGCCAGGCAGACCCCTTTCATCTGAATATTGTCCTCTGTTGGAAGTGTCTGGTTCCATGCTCTCCATACCAAGAAACTCATCTTCGTAGGCATCTCCTTACACCATAGGTGAACGTTCCACTCATCCCAACTCCCGTGCTGTCGAATGAGATCACAGTAATCCCGGCATTTGAATAGCCCTGAACTAGAAGCAGTGAAGCATAGCCGGTCATCATCCTCAGAGAAAACAATTTCAGTGTAGATTTCCTTATGGTCGATGTTGAGAATAGCCTCCAGTATCCTGGGTTGCCGTGAAGACTCCCTCATAGACATCGCCAAACCAGGACACATCAGAAAGAATAATTTATCACCAAGCCCATTGTCCCTCCATAAATTAATGTCCCTACGTCCCAACACCCATCTAGAGGAGTCCGGCAGCACATCCAGATGAGTAACCATTGTCCATCCCAGCCTGGATAGTTTGGCTCTATTCCAGTCTTCCCAGTTCGCACCATATTTTCTTCTTAAATTATTTTCCCACATCGAGTCCCTGTTAATGAAATCTCAGGCCAACCGAGCCTGCATGGATTGCACAGTCATATATAAGTCTCTAAGGCCCACTCCTCCCTCCTCAATCGTCTAGGCCATTCGAGTCTATGAGGCCCAATGTGCCCTTCTTTCATCATTATCATCCCAAATAAACTTATTCATAATTACCTCTATATAAGAGATAAACCTCTTCGGAGGAGAGATAATAGACAGAATATGCATTGGTATTGAGGAGATAATATTGTCCAGCATCACGACCCGGCCCCCAAAAGATAGGAACCTATTCTTCCAATTATAAATCCTTCCAATAATTCTTCTAAGAAGGTCCTCGAAGAAGACTCTTTTCACCCGACTAGGAGATATAGGAGCTCCAAGATAAGTCACGGGAAACTGGATCTGAAGGATTCCAAGGATGTCTTGGATGTTCCTCCCCCTCCTTATAGAACATTTATTAGAGATAAAGACATTTCTCTTCCTTGAGTTGATCCTTTTCCACTTAGTCTGTCATAAACCTCGATGAGTTGCATAAAAGAAACCAAGGACAACCTCCTACCATTGAGAAAAACCAAAATGTCATCAAAAAACATGATGTGAGATGAGAATCCATCTGAATCCTTCGAAATATATGGGAGCATCTTCTTATCCACAATGTTCCTGTGAAGATTCACTGACAAGGACTCTTGAGCAATGATAAATACTGTGGGGGATAGCGGATCCCCTTGCCTCACCCCCCTTACATTCTTGAAGAAACCAAGCCCTTTCCCCATTAAGGAAATTGTGATCCAAAAAAATGAAAAACATAAGAAACATAGATCACAAACCCACTCAGTAAACCCAAGTTTCTCATCACCCTAAGAATGAAATTCCATTCTAGTTTATTGTACTCTATTTCAATATCCACCTAAATAATAACATTTGAACCAACTAATTTCTTGTTCTCATCCTCCAATAACTCTTGAGCCACTCCCATCGCCCCTTGAATGCCTCTTCCTTGCACGAAACCATGCTGCTCAAGAGAGATAATCTTCGGGATCATCTTTTTCATCCTCCTCACCATGATACTTCAAAGATCTTATATGAAATATTACATAGGTAGATTGGGCGATATTGGACAACTTCCGTTGGGTTTTTCACTTTTGGAATAAGAACCACCCGAGAGGAACACGTCCCCCTGTTGAGAGGGCCTTTTTGGAAGAAGTCTTGCACTGCCTCAGAAACCATCGGGCCCACAATACTCCATGCAGCAACACAGAAGGCACACGAGAAACCTTCTAGGCCAGGAGCACTCTCCAGAGGTAGACTGTTAACCACCTCCCAAACCTCTTCAATAGAAGGAACATCAGCCAGATACTCATTGTCCTCCGCCTCATTTCCCCTGGGGATCCTCTCCAAAACAACATCCTGATATAACACAACAGAATCCTCTCCCCGAGGACTTGTCCAGGCACCTTCCAGTATCCGTTAAAAGTGCTCCAGTTCCATACTTCCAGAAAAATAGACATATTAGGAGAAAGAGCCATCGTCTAACCTTAAATTAACCTTCGAACTTTGACGCTCCTTCAAGCACGTATGGAAGACCCCACTGTTCTAGTCTCCTTCTTTAATCCACCTGACCCTGGCTCTCTGTATAAGGTCCTTCTCCACCTCCAGTAATTTTTGAGCAAGCACGGTCTGGATATCACATAGTCGGATTAAGACTACCTCGTCCCAGTTTTTCTGAATTACCTCTTCGAAATTCTCGACTTCCTCCTGTAAAGACTCCACTGAATCATCAGTAGAAGTTGTACTCTGAAGCCAGCCAATAAAATCATTCTTTAGTCATTTGAGTCGTTTAGACAGGCCAGCCCAATCTCACTCATTAATCTACTGCTCCTGGGACTCCTTCATCATCTGCATTAAACCCTCCCTATTGTGCCAATTCTCTGAGTACCTAAAACTCTGAATGTCTACATTTCCAGCTTTTAGCTCAACAAGCAGAGGGGAGTGATCTGAAGTCGCACGAGGAAGGTGCACTACCAAGTTCCTGGGGAAAGAGATCAAACCCTGTAAATTCAAGAGACACCTATCCAATCGGCACCAAATTCTACTGCCTCCTCTATAGTTGTTACACCATGTATACTTGTTCCCCTCGAATCCAAGATCTGAGAGTCCCTTGTTAGTAATACAGTTGTTAAAATCCATCATACCACTATTAGACAAAAGAGAGCCTCCCTTATTCTCTGAGATATCAGCGATGGTATTGATGTCTCCTCTGACAAACTAGGATAAGCCAGCTGCCTCCACCGAGCTAAGGTAATCCCATATGAACCTTCTTTCCATAGAGTCACTGCTAGCATAAAAAAAGGAAAACAAAACTTCCAATCCTCTGAACTGAACTTTAACTGATATGTACTGCTCCATAACCTGAACAACCTCCACCTGAATAGTTTTCCTCCAAAATATCCATATGTGCTTGTTAACCAGATTCCTAAGTAAGTGAAATGAAAACCTAGACTTCTTTGCAAAAGAACTAGTCCTACTGGAATCCTATTAAGGTTCTATCACCACTGCCATCCCAGAGCCTGTCTTCCTTGTGGAATGATAACTATTGTTATACACAACTCTTCCATGGGTAGATAAACCTCTTAGATATAGTTATAAACCAAAATGTTAACCCAAAAAATTTCATCCATAAACTGAATTTTCCACTCTGTTTAGTCACCTTTCTAGGGTTTTAATTCCATGGTCAAATAAAATTGACCCCCTAAACCTCTTGTAATCTACTCTATAGACGTGTTGTTATGAGATCATCAAGGCCTGGAATTATCATTAAGGAAACTCCATGAAACCTGGATACCTCTTGCATGTACAAGAATTGAAATCTCTCCTCTATGTTATTCTCTTTGTTAATTAGGATGTGGGTCATCTTAGCTTGTTGGTATATGATATCCTAGATAGTGTCGTGAAATCTTTATAATCATGCAAGTACCATCAAAAAATCTATGAAGATATTTTCCAATTTTCACATCCATCTAAAACACCTCATCCTTCACTTATTGGTATGTTAGACATTGAGAGATAATCTCAGTAACATGATACTACATCCTTGGACATCTAACCTGACACAAAAGGATAACAGTACATCATCTCCTCTTATGTATTTACCAAAAAAGAGTAAAAATGGAACTCCCTTAATACATCCTATTATCAAATGACTGGTGTCATCATCCATCCTCGAACAAGTTTAATGTGATCCCCACCTTCAGAAAATCCATCAGGAGTATGTCCAGTGGATATCTAGTCACACAATATCCCAAAGTTTATATCCCCAAGTTGTGCATCCCTGAGATGCTAAAGAAGCAAAGGGGTGACAACTATTTACTGAAGGTACATTCCACCACCATCACCTCCAAGGGTCAACTAAAAAAGTAAAATAGTTATGTCACCTCACTCAAAAACTGTGAAAGAAATCCATCATGTGAGAACCTACTAACATGTTCCCCTTCTCAAGATTATAGATTATCCCAAATATATAAACATATAGAAAATATGTCCATCACCTCTTCTTCAGCTCCTGAAAATTATGTTCGCACTTTTTTCCATGTGAAATGTTTCCCCTTTCATCTCAAGTATTCAAAAGTGAATCAATACAAGATAAATTGAGTATAGATCCCTAAAAATAACTTTCCAACCTTGGGAACCTCTACACCATGGCCACACTCTTGGGTGGATCCATAGCTAGCATCATCTCAACATTTTTTATTCCATTAATACTCCCTTTTTGACATAAAAAGTCTTAGTAAGTGGTCCTCATAAATCCATATATGACACTTAATGATATTTCCTTAAAGTTTTTTCTCTTAGGGTATGTCAAAAATCATTCTTAAATGTCTTTCATTCCACATATCTAACACTGAGTACACAAGGATTTCATCAGTGAAGACTACCATGAATCGTATTAAGAAGGTTTGAAATATTTGGTTTATAAGACCCATAAAAAATCTTGGATCATTCTAAACCTCAATTTTAATCACAAATATCTCAAAGTAATAGTAATTTCTTTGGAATGATAATTTCAGTAATTCCTCCTCTCGAACCTAGAGTTGGTGATAGCCTGTCGTGAGGTCAGACTCTAAGAACCACTTCACCACTAAACACTAGTTGAAAAATTCATCAATTCTTATAGGTGGATAATCATTCATAATAGTCACCTCATTTAGGTAGTTTTAGTCCATTCATAAATTCATGCTCTTATCTACCGCCATAGAAAACAAAACAAGGCAGACAAGGAGAATACATTGGGTCTAATTAAATCAATCCTATATAGATCTTCTAACTATACCTTTAGATCTTGCAGCTCTATGGGGTCATCTAATTTTCTAAGACATATATCATATCATCCATGCGTATACGTATATATAGAATTTGTTCTTTCAATGGGGAGGTAAACTTGTCACATATTTAGGGAATATTCTCTCATAATCATCCACCATCACTAGAAACTAAAATATCATGGTATCTACTACTCCAAGGATCATACTAGCCAACTAATAACAAATAATTTGTATCCTACAACATATGAGATAATATTTCTTTGGTTGAGATTCTTTCTTTACATGGAAGGAAATTTTTATCCCACCAACTTGGATACACCACAAACCTTACTTGTAATATTCAAAATTGGTATAGCCAGATTTATACCAGTCCATATTAAGAAAAACATCATAATTTCTCATTTCTACAATAGAAAGATCCCACGCAAGTCTCTATCCTCCCAGAGTCAGGTCATACAATCAATAAAAGTGTGTGATCAATGATCCTTTTCTACAGGATCCACTAAAAATATTGGTTGAGCTAAAATGCTTCATGGGAATATTTATGTCTCAAGTAAGGGATATGTTCAAGAAACATTTTCTTGTGATGAAAAGACGTAGTTCATACCTAAAAACAAATGTGGAGACTCAATGTCACAATACTCTACTACTAGAATATATTCTCCCACTTTCCCAATTTTTCTCCATAACTAGGGCTCTATATAACACATTAGAACATCAAAAATGGTCTCAAACATACAAACAAAAGGAAATCGTCTTCCACACCTGGTCACTATCCATGTTATGTGTAATTTACTCACCCACAAGGATTTAAATCGCATATTTATAAAATGTATCTCTGTGAGGGAAGTATCCCTATTATTTGAATGTCCAAATCCAAATCAAACATCACCATCACATGGCTCTACAAAACAATTTCATCACCTAGGGTATGTCTCACAGCTAGAACCAACCTTAATAGGTGATATAATCAGGAGAAGTTCTCACACCATAGGATCAAACCCATTCTATAGCAATTTATGAGGGGTTATGTCTCACAATGAAACCTAGGTGGTCTATATCCCAAAAAGTCATGAATCGCACTCATCATATGTTCATCGAGTATTAGAACTACTCAAACTAAATATTTCTCTACCTTATGGTAAGAATACACCTAAACCCTCAGAGGTGGTTCAACATGCTTCTCAATGAGAAAAGACACCACTCATTATCCCCTGGATGAACCACCTCTTACACATGTGTATAGACTAAATCATTTTCACTTAGAAGATCAAAATCATGATCTTGTTATAGAATCCCAACGTGTGGTCATTGTAGAGGAATCCAGTGATACCCAAGATTCACCATGGTCAAAAGAGTAAATGTGGGGATGGAAACCACAATGTATTCCTTTATTATAAAAGTAACAATTTTTTTCCTACAACCAGTGCCTACATTTACAAATGAAACAACTAGGTTATCAAAGTCCATGTGAAGGGATATATTGGACCCCGCACCACCAATAGGTCCCCAAGCCTAAGTTTCCAACTTGATACAATTTAATTATATTTCCCTAGTTTCCTAACCAAAAGATTATAACTATACTATATCCAAGAATTAGTCCTAATAGGAACATATTATGATACCACTATATCATGAAACAACCCATTGATTCCCCCTTGTCCAATGGTAAGATGAGAATGAAACACTAAGCCTGCATTTAATATGTCAGTGGATGGTGACTAGTAATGAGTAGACATAGCACACATATGGGATCCCTTAGCCTAAAGTACCTATACAAATGAACACATACCTATATAGCAGTATGATTTAGAAAATATAATCAAATGATATTATAAATGAATTCATAGTAACTAAACCCACATCATAGTATGATAAAGATTACAGATAACAAAAGGGCCAAATGAAAGACCACAAAAACTTCAAAATAATCTAAAATTCTAAGAAAAATAGGGAATTTTATCAAGATTAAATACTTCTGGAACTATCCATACTCTGTTTAGTACGACTATGTTACGCATACTCATGGTCCTCCTAGGTCTTTGCTGAAAGGCATGTTGTCTACATAAGATACAACATTTGTGGGTAGATTCCATATAGGGTTGAGTATAAGCATACCTATTATGACACGATGAAATCACCAAACATGAAGCATCAAAGAGGGACTCATATCTAAACCATAAATATAAAGGAATAATCAAGATAACATAGAAATTATCAAAGGAATACTTTAAGTATCGAGTTGTGTTAACCTTCTTTCTACCAACCTAAGATTTAATAGAGGATTCTATGTAACATTTTTCAGAGAGATATCACTCTTTGGGTTTTTTTATACTGATAGAACTCATCTAAGATGACATAATCACTAGGTATTCCCATGAAAATCATGAAGAAACTACGATGGGTCTTCTAATATACTCATTAAATTAGACTAGGCCACACTAGAAGAGAACCAATATTGATATAAAGATAGAGGATCACACCCAAGGCCTATGAGGGATACCTAACCCGGACTAGATTAACCCATTAGAAAGGGGAACACATTACCCGGATGTCAGAAATGGGATATCTAACCCAACCTAGGTAATAATGATAGAGTATCATTCCCCATGACATATAAAGTGATACCTCACTCTATCCATAAATAATAAATAGTGGATATTGCTCATCTTAACCACAATATTGGGTACCTCACTTTACCATCTTAGGGATGGACTATAAGAATGAACCCTCACTAACATGATTTGAAGGAACTCACATAAGATCATACCAAAACTGGTATGAGGAAAAGAAAGGCTCTAACCTACCCTGTAAGTAGTTCACATCTAGTCCCATGGGGTACATAGCTTGTCTCATTGAGTGTATCATTTCCCGTGTCATTTCATCTCACATAGCATGTATTTCTCTAGATAAATAGCATGTTCTCTTATGATAAAAGGAATTTAGATGTCAGTTTGGAACTCAGTGTGTGTAATATTACCAATCCCTTGAATTTTCCAAAGAAAAAAGAGTGTGACTCACCACACATGGAATGTGGGTTCATATGTATTCCTGGGTGTGTACTCTCTGTTCATGCTAAACTGGCTAGCTAAGGGTAACCCAGCATGTGGGTCTACCACATTATGTATCATATTTAACTCAGGTGTAAACCCTAGTTGTGGTATATAGGGAACCACGTGGCATGTGTTCTTCCTCGATACATTTTGTATACATCATAATTTCATAGAAATTATGGTCTATTCATGTTTCTTCACCTCCAACATCATTTCCTTAAGTTCCCTCGTGATTATTAGTCGTGACTACTTAGATTCAAGTTTTCGAAGGCTCTAATGACCCCGGTGGCTGGATTTCGTCCACCCATTGATCCAAAAATGACTGTCAAAGCCTTTATAAAGTCTCCAGATAGTCAAAATCATTATATCTACACTATATGTACCAATATAATATTTTCATCATTATTGGTGGCCTGTATTAATACAACACATTTCTCAAAAATAGCCACTATCAAACCTCCAGAGATATCCGCTCAATCTATCTCACAGAAATACCTTCACCCAAACCATCGTTGGAATCTCATCATTACCTCCACAGCTATATAACATAACAAAATCATAAAATAATACCCATAACTATGATTTATTTCTCCAAATAATTAATGAATGATGACCAGTATCCTAGGTATCATCGAATCATCCGCTAATAATAATACCGATGATAAATACTAATGAACAAAGAGAGAAAGGTACAAAACATAAAGAGATCATTAAATGATGGTTGTGTTCATTTGACCATCATTAACAGAATATTAAGAATAGAAACATGACAAAATAAAAAAAATCAATGAAAAAAAACTAAAATTCAAAAATCTATAAAGAGAACGTAGATGTTAGACAAACCAACAAATCACGATCCACACATTAATATTTATTGAATTAAATCACATTCGTCTTAATAATAATGAATGAAGAAATAAACCAAAAAATATAATATCCTACATTATCTTTGATTGATTACCGATGAATAAGGTTTTTTCATCATTATCATTGGTGATATTCAAGAACTACATCGATGATGAAAACCTTTTTAGTACTCTAATCATCATTCAACTATCTTGTGACCATAATCCAACACACTCGCCACCAGAGTTATCCTTATCCATACTCACAATCTTATATGTTTATACAGCTAACCATAGGTAAATATATATAGGGGTTTAAATAGAGTATCCTTTATGGTTTTGAAGATAAATGAAATTTAAAATAATATATTATTTTATTTTATTTTACCCAACCACAAATTCACTTTATCGAAGCAATTAATGCCGACATCAATTATATCACTCATAGAGTAAAACATGTGCTCTAGATTTAATAGAGGTATCATTCTCAAATATGAGATAACATTTAGGATTTACTACATTATTTAAAAACAATCATGCATGATTTGAGAAAATTAATATTTTAATATATCAATATCGAGGCTTTATTGGCCTCATAATACCGCACGGACTTCGCCCCTTACTCTGAAAATATTATTTAAAATATTTCAAACTATCAAATAGAAATTTAAAATTCATTACACTCAGATTACTTAAAATCTAAAAGTTATTTTATTCATCATTATAAGTAAAATAAAAATTAACTACTTAAAAAAATTTACCACTTTTTTGAGTTTGGAAGTTTGATTTTCTAAATTTTTCTCACCATTGGATTCTAAAAAAATCATGTATAGTAATATAATATTTTATCATGGATTTACTATCAATGTTTTTAACATCACTATAGTCAATGATTTTGTGAATTCTTTTGTTCTAGTAAATTTACCCAATTCCATTAAAATTTTAACAAACTAAAATTCTTTCATCTGTTTTCCTCAAAGTTTCTTATATTATTACCTTTGTTTTTTAGGAAACATGGGGTTTTAAAATATATTAAGTATTTAATTGTAATAATTAAATAGAACCATATCTCATATGTTATCTTGTTTTTATTAGGTCTCATTAAGCATTTATTTTGAATATGGGAAGTGGTGTACACTTCTTATCTCTAGAAAATATTAGAATGCTTGTGTTCATCTAACATTGTCATTACCATTTAAACTATGATTTGATTTTGACTCTAATATATTATATTCTATTTTAGATTATAGGGAAATATAAATTTATGTTTAATTATATGATTTTTTATATAATTATTTAAATCAATTTAGTAAACTCTAAATAATTTTTTTCACATATTTGAGATGTACACTCCTGACTCATTCTCATATTGCCTTTTAAAGATTTTTAAAAGGTTAATAACATTTGAAATGTATTTTATAAATAAGAATATATTCATATGATTGAAATCTTCAATGAATTTAATTAAATATAAGTCGCCTCTAGTATAATTATTATTTATGGGACTACACATATTTAAATGAATATGTTTAAGTCGTCATGATTACCGAATCTCAACTCTTCCATGTGTACATTGTTCCATATTTCCCTTTTGAAACATTATAAAAACTTCCTATATTTATTTTTTTATTTGGGGAAGGACCCTTATCATGTTATACTATAAGACTTTAATATGATTCCTTTATCCAATATGTCCACGTCTATTGTGCCATAATTCATTTTCGTATTTGGAACTCAAGTTTCATGTTTTAGTTGGATCACCGATTTAGAATAGTTTTCCCCTGATTATCTCTCATATTGTGATTATAATTCCATATTTACATTTTTTTAATTATAAATTATTTTTTACTAAATATATTTTCATTTCCTTCAACACACATTTTTCTTACACTGAATATATTATGATTAATCCCTTCCACATAAAAACTATCTTTGAAATTAAGATTATATTCTTTAATATTGGATGAACTAATTCCATTGGTTCTTGAAGAACAATTATTTAAAAAATTAATTACTACATCATCATGATAATTAGTGATTTTTAATATTTTAATATCACATAACATATGGGAATAAAAACTAATGTCCAAGATTCATGGATTTTCACTCTTTCTACCCTTCTAAGAAAAATTAAAAAATAAATACATTGATACATGATAAACCTTTAATTTCATTTTAATTTTCTAATTATAATGAATATCTCTAGGAAACATATGTATAAAATAGTAATTTATATGACCATGTAGTTCACATATTCCATAAACATCATCTAAGCACTCAAAATTCTATTGTATCAGTGGTTAGAATTTTTCTTTGCAAACTGTTTTATTTTTCTATGAATCCATCCTTAAATACTCATAAATGATACACATTGCATCATACTTTCTTCATAGTAAAGACATAATTTTATAGTATGAATAATGTTTATAAAAAAATTCCATAACATAGGAAGTACCCATTAAATATTTGTATTCTATAGAAATGTGAGTTCTCTCAATAAATTTGATTATATAATTTCCACTTTTCGTAACTCAAAAATTTCTTTTAACTACCCAAAAAAGTAAAAAATGTGAAGTATATTTCTGTATTCATTTAACTCATAGGAACAAAAGGCCCTTGAATTTAGATATCCATTGTAGTAGCTTCTTCTTTCTTTATGAGATATAATTGATCATGCTAACAAACTCATCTTCTTTAGTTGTCACTTCTTGACTCAACTAGTTCAATTTCAATGTTCTATTTTTTTATATACATCTAATGGAATAAAAATATACACATATTTATTCTAAAATCATCTTGGATAAAACTTATTTTATAACTAATTTATTATAAAATGATTAAATATCTTAATAATAACATAGTATCATCATAAAAACATTTCAGATGTAATATATAGAGCATCTTCTTATGCAGTCTCATCTACATCTCAGTTATCTTTTTTCGGTTGAACTCAAAAAATATCATGGTGTTAATCATATTGTTAACTTGTAATATTCATATTTCTTGAATAATAATTGAATTTTGATATTTTAAACATATAATAATAGCTTGACAATGTTCAAGTTTTACTTCATCATAATATTCAATTTCTAAAAACATTATTTTCTACCTAGTAGAATCTCAAAATTTTATAAGTATTAAAGATTTATGATGGGAATTAAAAGCCTTATAGTTAATAAATACTTATAATCTGAGACTTTTGATTGCTCAAATAATTATGATCAGTGCTTCAAAGGTTTATGATTAAGGTTTTAGAGCCTTAAAATTAGTATTAAATACTTATTCTCTAATATTTGAAGTCTAAAAATCATCACCAAAGTCCTATACTCATATATAAAAACTTTCACTTGGAGATTAAATTATCTCACTTAGTTATTTAAACATTATGATTAGTACTTTCTCAAAATTATTAGTTTTTTTAGAAAATATGGATGCTCAAAATGCATTCATAACATCTCCCGACTACCTCCAACCCATTCCACCAATACCAAAAACATCAAAAACACTTCCAATAATACACAATAAAGTTTGAAAAAAAATAAAAAATGGTAATAGGAATACTGATAACACAAAGGGTTCATAAATTTTGAATGAAAAAATTAGTATACTTACATAGGAGAGATATTATTTGGAGGTTTTGGTCATGGATAATATGGGGATAATTAATGAAATGAATTAGGGACAGAGAAGTAGAGGTAAAAGAAAGGAAAGAAGAAAATATAAGCTAAATATGAAGTAGTTTAAGTGTCATCATTTTGGTAAGAAAAAACATTTCAAGAAATTTTTCTATCATCTAAAAAGGTAAAATATAATAAAATAAAATAAGTATAAGTAAAATATAGTGATTCTCACATCACCACCACTACATAGGGTGATATTGTTATTATTTATACTTCTATTAATATTACTTATGATGATTCTTGTCAGGTTGTTGACAATTGTATCAGATTTCATGTGACATCGAGAAAGGGGTTATATATATCCTATATATTAGGAAATATTTGAATTTTTAATATGGATAATTTTGGTCATGTTATCCTCCAATGGCCCGAAGACCTTCATTTTTTATTCATTTTTGATAGTCCACCTTTCAAGGGGTGAGGTGGACCCCTTACAAGGCCCGTAGGCGTTAGTATTACATGGCCCATAGGCCTTAGAGGAATTCATTGCCCGTAGGCTTCAAACATTACATACAACCCAGACTAACTACTTAGAACTGCTCCTCTCCAGCATCTTCATCGTGAAATAAGCTCTCCACCTTCGCATGGCTTTTCGGCAAGGATTTCCCATGCATGCATAGGCATTTCCCGATGGTAGGTTGTATACCCTCTCATTCTTTCAATCCGTTTAGATTCTACTATGGTGAAAGATCCTTGCTCCTCCTCCTTCTAAAGCTTTTTCCTTTTAGGTTGTCTGGTTTTCATATGCACTAAACATGGCACGAAGGCCTTAAGGTGGCCTGAAGGCCTTACTGACCCGAAGTCCTGGGTGGCCCGAAGTCCATAAAGGACTCAAGGACCAAATCGGTGGTCTGGAGGCCCAAACGGGGGCATATTCCCGGATGCTATAGTGTCAAATATTGCCTGCTACAGTTCCCACTAGAGTACCTACTACAGTTCTGCATAGTTCCTGCTACAGCTCCTACTATAGTACTGCTATAGTAATACTACAGTACTGCTATTGAAGATACACATTTTAATATTTTGAAGGTTTTATTTATAGTGGAGTGAGGAAAAAGGCAGTTAGGTTTGTATTCTAAAATATCTTATATTTCTTAATATATTTATTATATTGTTTAGTGTATTGATTCTTCCATATTATGGCGTAAGAGGCACAATCACATTAATGAGAAAAGAAATTTTTTTAGAAAAGTAAAATTTTCTTTTAGATTTTATGAGTTACAAAGTAGACACATGTGAATGTTGTATAGATATAAAACATAGCATAGTTAGTTTTAGCATTCATAAATTGCATATAAAGTCTTATGTACTTGAGTTGGTACATTCTAATGTTTATAGTCCTTTGAATTATAATACTTTTAATGGGGGTATTTATTTTTTTAGTTTTATTGATGATTATTCACATAATATTTTAGGTTTATGTTTTGAATGTAAAAAGGTTTTGTGCACAGTGATTTTAGAAGGTTTCAGGTTTCTATTGAGAGGGAAATAGGTAAGAAGTTGAAATTTGTTCACACGGATAACAGAGGTGAGTATTATGGTCATTTTGAACATATTGAAAGTAGAAAGGTATTTGACATCAAAATATACCTCTAAATACACATAAACTAAATAATTTAGTTGAGTGAATCAATATGACTTTTATGGAAATATTTTGGTTTTTTATTTATAAAGAAATTTTGTCGAGAAATTTTTAGGGTGGGACTTTATTTAAAATGAAAAATATTATCAGTTTATCATAAATGGTTATCTCGTAAGTAAACACTCCTAATAGTGTTTGGTATAAAAAGAGATCAGTCTTGATCAGTTGTGTGATTTAGTTTATAAGGCTTGTGTTCATTATCCTAAAGATGAGATATTCTATCAAGATGTTAAAACACGTTAGTTTATTTTTATTGGATATTGACATGAGATGAGTTTGGGTATAGGTTAATGATCATGTTTGGAAGGATATTTTTAGAATATGTAATGTAGTGTTTATAGAGGGTCTTAATATTATAGATACTAACATGGGAAAAAATTATACTTCTCCAAATCCCGATGGTTTTGTCAGTCTTGAGCTAGTTTTTTATTCATATTTACCTCATTTTGTTGTTTCTAAATATCATATTGATGAAATTAATGATCTTTAGGGTGAATAGGTTTGAGTTTATGTTTTATATGTGCCTATTTTATTAATTATTCATTCTATAAGGTTATTAATGAACTTATAGTTACACTCCAATGATCATCTCAGTATCCCACCTCTTCTACTCAATATTCACATAATGAATATGTGATCCTCACTAAGGGGGATAACCATAAAATTAAAATGAGGTGATATAAAGTGATCTTGAGGGAAAATGGGTTTCAAGAATGGATAATGATATGAGATCATTTCATGAGAACCAGACTTTTAATCTAGGGAAGTTCCCTATTAGTAATAGAGCATTGAAAAACTGGTAAATTTAATAGATTAAAAATAAATAATATGGCTTTGTTCCTTGATATAAGGAAAGGTTATTTGTTAAAGTATTATATAAGAATAAAATTTTCCATTTTGAAGAAATTTTCTAACCTATTTTTAAAATTTATACTATTTGGGTTTTTCTTGGTTTGGATATTAGTTTAGATCTACAGGTTCAAAATATATGTATAAATACAACATTCCTCCATAATTATTTAGAGGAGGATATTTATATGGAGAATATACAAGGTTTTTTTGAAACAAGTAAAGAGTATTATATCTACAGGTTAAATTATATTTTATACGGTTCGAAGCATAACCTAAGGAAATGGTATAAAAATATTTAATCTATCATTTTTCATTAGGTTCTCAAGAAGAATACTTCTAAACATTGAATTTTGGTTCAGATATTTTATAATGATGATTCTATAATATTTTTTATTTATATTGATGATGTGTTCATTATTGGATATTATGATTCTATAATTAATATATTGAATAATGATATTTTTCAGTTTTTTGTGCTAAAAGACATGGGAGTAGCATATTAGATTATTGTAATGATGATATCCTATGATAAATAGGCAGAAAAATTATAGTTATCTTAGAATAGAAATATTTAAAGGTTCTTAGGAGATTTTTTATGGATAGATTCAAAGTAGTCAGTACTAGTTTTGTATTTACATTTTTTTCTCACCTCTAATTCATCACCTTCTACTTATGAGAAGAGATAGGAGATATAGCACATACCTTATTCATCTATTATTGGCTCTTTGATGTATGTGATGTTATGTACTAGCCCTAATATAGCTGATGAAGTTTGTGCTATCAATTATTTTATATAAAATCTAGGTATAGAACATTTGAAATAAGTGAGGTGTATTTTTTTATATCTTCATAGTACTTCTAATCTAATATTGTATTTTGGTAGTCAAAATCCAATCCCTTTTGGCTTTAAAAATGTAGATATTACATGAGATATGGACTATAGGAAGTCAGTTTTATGCTATTTGATCACTTTTATAGGGGTAGTTGTATCTTATAATTCTATATTGTAGAGATGTATTTCATTTTGTACCACTAAATTTGAGTTTATTGTAGTTATGTGGGAATTAAAGTAATTATTATGGATGAATAATTTTATTCATGGGCTTCGTTTTAATGAGGATAGATATGTTTAAATTTGTGATAGTTAGAGTTCTATCATTTTGGAAAATAATCCTACTTTTCACATAGGACAAAAACATATCGATTTTTTATGTCATTGGGTCTACAATGTTTTTGATTCTAGACAATTGGATCATAAGAAGTTTCACATAGAAGGTAAAGGGTTGTGTATATTGACCAATTTTTACCAAGAGGTAAATATGAGACTTTTTAAATTATTTCAAGGTTGGTGGTGATATCCACTTGAGTGAGAAGGGGAATTTCTTAGGGTTCATTTTCACATGGGTACCCAACATGATACTTAAATAATATATATACAAATATGGTTATATTTTGATATGGGTGGAAAAATTATTATGTGTTTTTTAAACCATAGTGCTTCATTTGTTGTCATAGTGTGTTAATATGTTTTTGACGAGTGTGTTTAAAGTGGTAAAGTATGTATGAAGTGGTGAGGTTTGGATAATTATTATGGATCAAGTAATGATGTCTGGATGATTGTTATGGATTCATCTAATAGCATTGGATTTAGCACTTAGAAAATTCTTCTTTATATGGTATTGGATGTTGTTTATTGGTAGTTCTTCTTGGTATTTAATTATAAGGATTGTGGTGATGATATTAAATGTCAAATACAAGTTTCACCGAGGAAATATATTTTAAAAAAAGTGTAGAAGAATTTTAGGAAAATTAATTGGGGATTTTAAGAGTAGATAGTTACATGAAATTTTATGATGAGATTACATGTATTAAGAGAGAATTATATTTTTTTACTTAGTATTTACTAAGCATGTTTTTTGAAGACTCATATAAAAATAAAGGTCCAACCCAATAGTATCCTAAGCTAGTGTCGACCAAGGAAGTTGTGGGACCTGATGGTCAACCATGCCCATGGGAGGCTAGATTAGTCTAGCAAGAAGATGGCACGGGCCGTCTATTGGGCCCAAGGGAGTAGGCCCATGTATATGTCCCAGGGATTGTGATATTATCGGTTTTCATGGTTTGTATTAGAATCCCAAAATAAAAGAGAAGTGGTTGTTCCATCATGCAGCGTATCACAGTAATAGGTGTTCTGAATTTCTATTTGGCCTAAGGAGCATCTGGATTGATATATTGCAGCTCCTTTATATAGAGATTTTGATGTTGGATGTAAGTATGTTTATATTTTTCACCCATCAATTAAAAAAATAATCAAAATCTGAGTCATCTGATCTGATCATCCCATTCAAACATTATTCCCATGATCTCATGGGAGATCTCTTTTTCCTCCTATGAATGATTCATTTGTAGGCGATCACCTTGCATATGAGGGTTTTTTTGAATGATCTCCTATAATATCGGGTTCTATGTGAGATGCTTCAACACTCTTTGGGGGTTTGTATAATTGGATAAGGAATATTTATATAAATCAACAAAAATGATTTGCAATGATGAACGCCATGGGATTACTACCTCACGGATAGATCTAATTCCATGTAAAAAAGCTTCATGGTGGATTAAAAACCTTTTGAGCATATAAAGATGACATGCATTACGAATGATATTCTATCCATAATTCCATGTAGTATTGTAACACAACAAGGTTTTTTAAAAATAAATTGAAATGAATGAAACTTTGTTTTACGAAGATAATTATAACTATCCTTTAAACATAATTTTACTACTTCTATGTTTTGAATTTTGAAAAATGGTCATCCATAATTGTGATCAGTAAGTTATTTGGTGTCTAATGGAACCAAATTCATTTCTGGTGAATAGTAACATACCCTTATAAATAGTAATATGACTATAATGAATAGTGAATTCAATTAATATTTTATTTTCTTAAGGCTTTAAGATAATGATATCTTGGTTAGTTTTTCAGTGTGATATAAAAGCAGTTATAGAATTAAAATTGTTAATTTTTGAATTAAGTATGATATTATTTAAAAATAAAATTAATAATATTTAGATAATTATTTTCAAAAAATGGAGTTAATTTTTGAATTCTACATGTCTAGAAATGGTAAGGGTGAATTTTTGGGATTTTTATAAAATTCATGAATTTTCGATGAATAGTGAAATACGGTAAAATACAATATATTCAAAATATCAGTTAAATACACTATTTATTACATCATAAGTGGTGTAAGACCAATTGGTTTGAAATATAATGTCATTATTACTATTTTTTTCACATTAATTAAGATTATTCATATTATTGAGAAACAATATTATAATAATTATTAAAATAATGAAAAATACCTCCTCTCCTCCACTATAATTACTACCCTCATTCCCCTCTTCCTCCCACACCTCCCAAGCCTTGATTCATACCTAGGTTCTACCCAAAATTCTTTCCAAGTCTCTTCCCCACGTCCTAGAGATGATGTTCTCACCAAAAGGCCAAAACCAAAGGCCTTAAGATGGATCTCAAGGAGAAGAGATCAAGAGGTAAACATCCTCTTTTGTTTTCTTTTTTTCTTTCATTTTAGGTTATTATTTTTAATTTGATTTGGATTAAATTGGGATATGTCATTTCATATCCCCCTTACTATCCATATTATTTAAGATTGATGAGATACCCCTTTTATCTCAAAAAAACTATTTTATGAAATTTTAGGCGACGTCGTTAGGCTGCCGAATTTTCGTGAGAGATTTCTAAACTCTTCTTTAATTTTGAGTTCCTTTATTTTATTCTTCTTTAATCACCTCCTATTATTAAAGATCCATCAAATATCAATAATATTTTATATTCTTAATGTTCTCATGTACATGAAAAAATCATCATCAATCTTCTTCTCCTTTCCAACTTATTCAAGGAATAAAAACATTGTCAGTGATGTGTTGAATTACCGACATCATGGAGGATGTGATTTCAATTTTATTTAATTACATCAAGACTGTTCATGAAATAATATTTATGGTTGAACCAGGTTATTGTATATTTATTATGTCCCATCCATGTTTCTTGAATCATTTTATACACATGTTATTAATTTATGAAACAAAATGAGTTCTTTGCGAATGAAGAATCGCTAAAATGACCTAAACAAATATCAATAATGTTTTAACTTATGAATCATCATCATGTAAGGATTAAAAATGATAAATGGTATAATTTATGGTTCTGTAAATATTTAAATACCATTAAATTCCAATTATTTGTTTTCACTTCCAATTGACAAGAACAACCATCATCAACAAATCATGGAAATCATGTAAAGAACTCACCCAAAACAGTTCAAGGAACAAAATATTAACAATTAAAGAGTGAAATGGTGTAATGAAATGATAATATAATGTATTATAAAGATTGATATGTTTCTTTAAGATATTAATAACACTCTTTTAACCATTATATAGTATCTTTAAATGAGTTGTAAGTAATACAAACACGAGGTAAGTGAATTCTTAACCCAATTTCTATCCTTTGGGTTAACCTTATACTTCATTATTTATGTGGTATTTAAATTTTTTGTGAGATTAATTATGATTATATTATTTTGAATTATGTTTATTTAAATATTATATACATATTCCTTCCACTTTATTAAGTAATACTTCAATTATATGATATTTATAAGGGACTTTTCTTTGAAAATCCTCTTTTAGAATTCTGTTTTACAAAATTCAAAAGCAATGTTTTTATACTATCATTCATGTTGTATGATTATGTTTTGGATATTTGTAATTATTTATGATGATGGGTTGGACCTATATTTCCCTCCAATTCATTGGGTATGTGTATGTTGGAGGTTGATTATATGGTTACTCCAAGTGTAACTGTGATGGTTACACAAATTTTAAGGTATCCGTGAGGGTTACAAATTATATGGTAGTCGAGAGGGTTACAATATTATATAAGTAATACCCCAAGATACCTTTATGGTTCTATTTATGTTATTATGTTTTTTTGGATCTTGTGTAAAACTCATTTTTCACAAAGTAAGTATATATGGGTGACAAGTATGTATTTTGAAAATGATTTCATGTGTTATAAGTGTTCATGGACTAATGTATTCTTCCCTTCTTTTTATATCCCTTACTAAGATTTTGTGCTCATCCCAAGTTTTTAAATGATTTTCAGAGGTTATAAGGATGTATAATACAAATAATTAAGTCAATTTGAATGTTTTAATATTAGTTAAATCAATCATGTTTTATGTGAAAATATTTATATTTTGCAAGAAATAAATATTGTCTTTATAGTATCCACTCTGTAATAATGTGTAATTTTATGAATATATTTTGTACCAATTATATAAATATGTAAACTTGAAAAGATACTCAATGTGAAAGGAAGTTATTTCTTGACTAAATTAAGTATTTTTTAATGTAATAAGGTCAGTTCCTTATAAGTACAACGTGATGATCCTTTGTGGGTTTCCATGCAGTTCATGGATGATTTTTTCTCCAGATATGATGAGATGATATGTGGGTGAATTCCTTCATTGAAAACCATGCTTATGGAAATTCATGTATGAATAGTTTACCATATAGATGTTATTATGATATTAATAATTCTTCATGAACAAATAGATATGTGATGTGAGGGTTGAATTAGTCACCATCAATTCGTTTCTATGTGATAATTGATACATGCAGTACATTGTTTCATGCCTTGTAGATAAAATGTTATGCGATTATTATGTGAATATAATATGTGTAGAAGAATATTTTTTTATTGATAGTGGTTTATGTATGAGGTGTTTCAAAGAATATATGGGGATACAGACTACTTTAAACTTCTTTTAACTCTCACAGTGTTATCATGTGATAACTACATAAAATAATCAGTGAATCATTGCTTATAAATATAAGGTTATTACTAAAATGAAGTGTGTTGTTCAAACTTGTAAAATATTTTGAGAAACATAAAGAATTGAGTAGTGCTGATGAAGTCCAACATAGAAAATTTTGAAAGAAAATGTTTTTTCACCCACAGTGTTGAGCTGTTATTCATTAAGTAATAAAATTATTTTCAGATAGTATTTGATAGTGTATCTAAATGAAAAAATCAATTCATGAAGTAGTATATTTTGGTGAAGAAGGTTTTCCAAAATATATTTATGATATTCCATGATTATTTAATGAACATAAAGATTATTTGGTATACTATTTGATGAGAAAATAATTAAAAATTGAAGAGGCATAATATTGAGGAAGTATTTGTTCAGTGTAATACTTCATTTTTTGATCATGTGATATTTTTTTATCTTAAAGGCCTGAAAGAAATATCTTCATTAGTTTTTAAATATCCATTCAACATTCAGAATTGATATTTATTTTTTTACTGTAAAACAATTATTTTAAGATAGTGTGAAACTTTTTTTCCAATGGGACTCTAGAAATCATAGTGGGACTTTATTCTAGTGCGGAAATTTATTTTTTAATCACCTTTTATTATAGCGGAGAATCTTTAATTGGGGATCATAACTAATCATAGTAAGGAATGAGCCCATTTTGACACTAAACCTATTAAAAATATTGTGTTCCTGTCCCATTTTATTTTACAGCATTCGATATATAGTGAGTTATAATATGAGTAGATTGGATTTTAATAGTTCAAAATAGGCTTATTATAAAAGAAGAAATATTTTAAAAATCACCATTTATTCAACCCCCCCCCCCCTCAATTGTGAAACTCCTCCTAAGTACTTAAATTAGTATTAGAGAACTAGGATCCCTATGTTAGGACACACTAATTATTGGAGATGGATAATAATAATTCTATTAATAGTAGGGGTTCTCCTATCTTCTAGAGAAAGAACTGTTATAGTTGGAAGAATAGGATGTCACTCTATCTTTTATCGTATATCCTTAAAGTTAAATATGTAGTTACTAGTGGAAACCCACCTTTTTATAATGAATCTATTATTACTCTTATAGATAATAGAAATATATAAATTTATGGTAAAGATCAAAATCCCATTTTGATGACTCTTTGAAAAAAAGTTTACATAAATTTTATGGAACTCAAAATTGCTAAATAAATTTAAGATAAATTGGAAATCCGTTATAAAAAACATGAAACTCAATGAGGAAAAATTTAAAATTATGAGAATAAAATTTAAAATTATTAAGAAGGGTGAAGAAGAAAATATTTATGACTATTTCAAAAGATTAAATGAAATTTTCAATAATATTCCAGGTTTATGTGAAAATCAAGATGATTCAACTATTGTTAAAAAAATAATGTGAACTTTTTCTAATAGGTTGGATCCTAATGTATCATCTTTGGAATATAGATATGATATTACTCTTAATTAATAAAATAACATACTAATTTCATCTAAAATTTGAAAGATCCTAGTATTTAATAAAAATATCAAATATGAGATGGTATTTGAGACACGAGAAAGATCAAACTTAGAGATGATAAAATTTCATAATCAAGTGAATCTAATGATGAAGATAAAGATAGATATTACAAAAGAATCATTTATCATGTATCAAAAGGTTTCAATAAAGTAAATTTCATGGGAAAAATTAAATTACCTTCAATGTGATACAATTGTAATGACATTGTACATTTTAATGTAAATTGTCCAAAAAATATGTCTATGGAACCTAAGATAGATAATGAAAAATCACAAAACAAAATTGGGAAATTTATCAAAAGGTATAACCAAATTTTATGCAATCAATAAAAAAAATTTAGAAATAAAAGAAGGATTTTTTTAAGAATGTTGGATGAAGCTGACTCCGCCAAAATTATCTAATCAGAGGATGAAACTAACTTCATGGTTCATGAAGAACAGGGGTTTTATACTTTAGGAAGTGAATATGATGAAAGTGAATTAACATATATTGATCACATGATGAAAAATAAATTAGAAGCTTGTTTTGATCAAAACACAAATATCAAGATGGAGAAGGTATTTTAATAGAAATAAAAAAATAAAAGATAACTAAGGAAAAGGAATAATGTAAAAAGAACGAAATTATTTACATTGAAGAAATAAAAATACACAAACTAAATGTGGATGAATTAGAAAAGATGGTAAAGGACCTTGAATAAAACATCTCTCCTAAAGAATACGAATAGTATAAGGATCATTATAAATTTCTTCAATAACAGAAAAACATGAAAAAGGTCAGGGAATATTTCAACAAGGTTGTTGAGGTCAATCTATAATCATCAAAAGGTTTTTAAAATATATGTTCAAAGATGTAGGTTTATTCTAAACTATGAATATAAAAAATAAATCTATTATCTCTAAAAATTCAGTTCCAAAAGTAAATTCTGGACAGGTATAGAACATGAATACTTGTGAAAAATCATCTTCTAATTCAAAGGAAGAAATAAAATCTCCAAGAAAGTTTTTTCCTCTATAATAGATACAATATCATTATATAGAAAGAAAAAATTATAAATCTTCAAGATAGGTATATTATCAGTTAGGAAGATAAATATTCATAGGAAACTTCTAGTGTTGTGGATTTTTGGCTATAAATCTTATTCATAGTGGTATTACATAACCCTACTAGAAATGATACATTAACCAAGGGGGATCTATTTTAATGAAATAAGAGAAAAATTTCAAACTAAGTAATTAGTTATCAATAATTCATCCTATCTACCAACATAGAAAACTTTTGACTACTTAGAGAAGATTTATGGCAGATATTACCATCAAGTTTATATTTTTGAAAAGTTCATGAGTATTATTCCTAAAAAACAAAAAAAAAATTAATTGTAAGGGAGTTAAAGAAAATTAATGAAGAAAATTCATGTTTCACTGAATTTTCTTTGAAAGCATATAGAAAAACTAAGTTATAGATTCTTAATAGTGGATGTTTATCACACATGAATAGTAACACAAAAATTCTAAGCAACATTGAGAATTATTAAGGAGGAGCATAGACCTATGGAAATTAATGTTCACTAAAAATTGAGGGAGTTGGAAAAGAAAATATTGAACCCAAAAATCTGAATTCTAATAATGTATTATTTTTTAAAGGGATGAAATATAATTTTCTTAGTTTCATCCAAATTTGTGATGACGGGTATGAGGTATTGCTAAAAAAGGATTCATATATCATCAAAAGTACAAAGTATTGAAGAATCATCACTCAAGTAAAAATAACCAATGGTAATCTATTTAAAATTAGTGATTCTATAAATTATTATTATTTGGGTTCCAAGGATAAAAAAACTATGGAATGGAAATCTTGGACATCTTGGTCAAAGGGTTATTAGTAAAATAATTAAGCATAATATTGTGAGAGATTTCCCCATGCTAAAAAAGAAAAATATGAAATCAATGAAACCTTTAAAAAAGAAAAATTATCCCAAATTTGACACAAAGGTGTAGATATCGAATCTTATAGAACACTTAAAATTATTCATACTAACTTATGTGGAACAATGAGAGAAAATTATATTAGAGGTGATCTATATTTCATCACATTTATTGATGATTATACTATAGTGACTAATGTCAAGTTTATAAAGAATAATTCAGAGGAAAATAAAAAAGTTTAAAAATTTTAGAAGGAAATATAAGAAAGAAATGTGTCTCTATTTCAAGATGCTGATATTAGATAATGGTAAAGAGTTTTCTTATGATGATTTTGAAAGTTATCATTATAAACATGTAATCAAATATCACTATTTCACATTGTATACTCTATAGAAAAATGTTATAGATGAAATAAATAACATAAGAATATTTGAGATGGGTTGGTCAATGTTAGTTGAACACAATAACTCAAACATATTTCTAGAGAAAAGTAGTATGTACAACTATACATATATAGAACAAATGTCTATTGAGACTATAAAAACAAAAGAGAGAATATGAATTTTTGTATAATAAAAATACAACTATTAAATAAATCATATATTTTGTAATCCCTTTAATTAGAAAGATCAAAAACATAAGTCTGCGAAAATTTCAAGAAAAATGCAGGGAAGGAATTTTAATGGGCTACCTATTTGATGGTAGAGGCTATAGATGTTAGAAAATTGAAAATGAAAGACCACTAAAAATTTCTAGTGATAAAAAAAGTGATACTAAATTATTTGAAAATATAGTACACCATTCAATATACAGGAATATTGATATTATTTATCATTTTATCAAAGAAAAGGTGACAGATGGAGATATCAAGCTTCAATACATTTCCACAAAAGATATGGTTTTAGATATTTTGACCAAAGAAATTCTAAAAGAAAATTTTGTTGAGTTAAGGTTGAAACTTAAAATCCATCTGTCCCCTATCAATTTAAAATTATCAAGATGTTCCTTCTTATTTCTTATTAATTTATGTGAATTTTGATAACAAAAAAAGTAATTAAATGATAAGTGGTATTCATGATGGATTTCGTTTAATTCCAGGATGATTAAAGTGGATACATCACTTGAGGAGGTGCATTCATGAGGTTTTGAGTTGGGTATTCACTTTCTCATCTCATTCTTATTTGAATTTATTTAATATGAGTTCTTGATTTATTACTTTCTATGAAAAAGGTCAATTACACTTATGCACCTGAACTTTATGATTTATATGATAACGTGTGAAGGATTTTGTATTTCCTTTGATACATTCTGATCCTGATTTCACATACCTGGATTTTTAGAATATAGATTAGATACGCTTGGTTATATCTCTCTTTTTTTCTACAATAGGTACACCCACGTAAAATTATAGGTGATTAACTAAAGTATCCTTGAAAATTATCATGTGATATCATTCCTTATTTTAGGAAGGTAATAGAATAGGTTTTTGAGAAGCATGAAAAGATAAGAAGACCCCACTTACCCTTTTCATTTTATTTTCATTAACGGGGAGTAAACACATACACATATTTACTTTTAGGTGATGGGATATATTTGAATGTATACTAACAAAAAATAAAAAGGGGTGATTGTTGAGCCTTTGTGTTTCATTTTTTTCATACTGTGTCAATATGTGTTTGATGAGTGTGTATGAAGTACTGAGGTGTGTATCAAGTTGTGATTTATAGATAATTGTAAGGGATAAAGTGGTTATGCCTATATAATTTTTATATTTTCATCTAATATCATTGTATATCATGATTTGGAAATTATTATTTATTTATAATTGGATGTCACACTTGTACAATTTTTCTTGGTATTTAATTATGAAGATTTTTGTGATGATCTTCAATGTCAAAAAAATGTGTTATAGAGAAAAAAATGTTTAAAAAAGTATAGAATAATTGTATGAAGATGAATTGTGGATTTAAGGAGTTGATATTTTCTAATCATTTGATGATGATGTTATATGGATTAAGAGAGAATTCTACTTTATACTTAGTATTTTATAATTATATTTTTTAAAGACTCATATAAAAATAAAGGTCCATCCCAATAGTATCCCAATACAACCACAACCAAGGAATTTGTGGGACCCTGAGAACAACCATACCCATTGGAGTCCATTGCGATATAGAAAGAATGTGGTGGGGTTCTTTTATAGGCCTTAATAGAGTAGACACATGTATAGGGAACATAGTTTGCATGCCCGCAAGCATGTATGCCTTAGATTAGAAGCCCACAATGGAAGGGAAGAGGCGGTTCCACCGTGTGGGGTGACACATTAGTAGAGGTTCAATATTTTATATTGGCCTATGGAGTGGATTGATTGATATATCACTAATCCTTCATATAGTGGTTTTAATGTGGTATCGAAGTATGCGGGTACGGTTCAACTATCAGTTTAAAAAACAATCATAGCATGAAGCATCTGATCTGATCAACCAGTTCAAACGTGGTACATCTGATCTCATGGGAGATATCTTATTCATCTAATGAATTATTCATTCATGAATGAGAATCTTGCATATATGGTTTTTGAAGACTTATCTTAGATAAGAATTGGTTCAATGAGGGATGATTCAATACTCTTCGAGAGTTTTTAAAATAGGATAAAGATGATTTCTATAAAAAATCAAAAAATATTTGTGATGATGAACTCATGGTTTAACTCCTCATTGATGGAGTTTCTTCCAAGTGGGAAAGTTTCTTGGTGGATTAAAAATCATGTGATCATCCACAATCAACATGCTTTGCGGATGAGATCATTTTAGGGCTACCATGTTTTTACATTTGGTTCCCTAGAAGCAACTTATGGGTACTTTATGATAAACTGTATTCATATTTTTGAATATTAATAATCTCATTATCACATCATGATTGTTCTTATGCATAAAATATTATGTGATAATGTTCTAAGGGTAGCTATCATGATAAAAGGTCATATTAGTCTAATGCTATGATGAGAACCTAGAAGTGTTATAACACTATTCTTAAATATATTTTCTATATTTGGATGATATCATTTGATGGATAAAAATGATACGGGATATCAGGGTGAAGACTCATAGTACTTTGATCCAACTTCTCATGTTGTACATACTTGGTAACATCCATTAGGATATTATGATAATGAGACACCCCAGTAGAAAATCCACATTTATATTCATCATTAGAAGTTCCGATATATGGTCATGTGTATTGGTCCTTAGACTCTAAGATTTTATTAATGAGTATTATGAGTTTTGTACTTTGATGTATTGATAAAAACTATGATGTCATGTATTAATAATGAGGTAGGATATGTTGGTTGAATCATAAGTAACATTTAATTAATAAATAATGTGAGAAATTATTTACCTATTATATTCTTTACTATAAATTAATATTTTAGTCCCTTTGATGGAAATTATATAGCCTAAATAAATCCATGTCTATGGTGTTCTATAGAAAAGTTCTATTTCTAACAAATCAAAGAAAGTGACATTGTTGGGAAAAAATCCCTCAAGGTAACATTGCAATATTTTTGGGTTGATTGTGTTTGTTGACAAAGTAGGTTTCCATGAAGAAATTGTTGAGTTCCAAAGAAGTTGTTGAAAATAACTGTTGACAAAAGAACGATGACAAAGGAAAGGACGCTTTGGAGGTTGGTGAGCATCGTGAAAAGTGGATTTCCATGAAGATAATATTTTAATATGTCAAAGGAATGAATTTCGTGAAGATATGATTTATGGTTTGGAATTCGTGAAGACAAGGAGAATGATGGTGGTGATTCTTCCTGATTACATCAAAGCTTCGCGAATGGAAGAGGTTGAAGTGCATCGCAGTGGTGAAGGGCTTTGTGAGGGAGCTTCGCGGTGAAGGCATGAAATAATGTTGATGGTGATGCTCCGTAATTACGATGAGCTCTGTGATTAGAAAATTGCTGTGGTGCTTCGCGATTTTGACAGAATTCTGGCAAAAACTTTGGAGCTTCGTAATAGGCGATTATGTGGCGCTGACTTCGCCCAGAAGGGTCGAGGGTCAGTGGAATTTCCTATAAATAGAGGTCTACCCCTTCTACAGAAGTAGAAAGTTCATCCAAATAAAATCCTCTGCCCTCATTTTTCAAAGGTGGTACGTGAAGATAGTTTTCTTCGCGAAAGAGAGGTGCTTCGTGGCAGCTAATCTAGCTCCGCGAAAGGCAGTGCGCTTTGAACGACCCCATGCTCTAAGGAGTGTGATTCGTGAAGAGGTCAGAGCTCCGTGACGGCCTAAGAATTGTGAAGGCTTGAGCTTCTCGAGAGTGCTTCGTGAGAGTGCTTCATGAAAAGTGAGGAGCTTCGCGAAGGCTTGTTTGAGCTTTGCGAAATTGGGAGCCTCGCGAAGTAGGGTGCTTTGTGAAGGTGTTTCCAAAGGTAGTTTCCCAGTGTTTCAGGGAAAGAGGGATATTCCTTAGTGTATGAAATTTTAACTTCAAAAGGGCATCTATCAACAGTTGAGGATGCAAGCTTTCATGCAAATGAAGAGACCTACAGGTCTATAAACTGTGAGTGGATCTTCTGAAGAAGCAGTGAGCTCACATCAGCTGAGAGAGCAGTGAGTTCTCAAATTGTGTGTGGTTGTAAACCAGGTGGGGCAGTGGGTCCGCTTCGAACTTGTAAAAATCAATGCGCTTATAGTGGAATTGGTACATCGGCACACTGTCAGTGTATGCTCCTTGGACGTAGCCTAGTGAGGGTGAACCAAGTAAAAATCGTTGTGTCCTGTGCATGCTTTAATGTTTTCTCATAATCTGCATCGGGAAGGAGAGAGAATATGGTTTTGTCTAACAGCAAAACAAGATCAAAAGGGGAAGTTGTTTTAATCTATCATACCCTGATTCACCCCCTCTCGGGGTATCAATCCTAGTGGACCTAACATACATCAATCACATAGGTTGATGACAACATCATGTAACCTTTTTTATTTGAGATATTGTGATAAAGGGATTATATTACATAGTAAGAATCCATATGAGGTATCATGTCATTACAACATTAACTTCTTTATCTAAGTGGTCTTGGTGAGTTTCTAGACGTTAACCTTGGAATTTAGGTTTATCCTCTTAATACCATTGAAAAAAGGCCTAGAGTGTCACACGCTAAGTGTATCTTGAATCTCAGTTAAATGATATATTATTATTTATTATTTAACAAGTTGAATAAATATTATTCACATAAGTGGTTTAATAATTTTTTGTGTATGCTTGATCGCATATATCTTGTCACCAGTTATTCGAAATAATATAATGTGAGATAAATATTTAATAAATATTTATTTGGTATCTAAGTAAATATAATATGTATTTATTTATTGGAGAAAAATGTAGTGAAATTTATTTAATAAATATATATATATATTTCAATTTTTGATAAATATTATGGAGAAATGAAGAACTAGAATTTTTGGTCCAATGAGAAATAATAAATATTGAATATTATTTGATTAAATAAAATTTAATTATAATTTAAAATTTAAGTGCATGTCAATAAATAATGATATTATTATTATTATTATTTGGAATTGGGTTTATCTAAGATTAAATAAATAATTAAGGGCACTTTTACAATTTTTTTATACTAACCCTAGCAATATAGAAACCAAATTATGTTATTTTCTCAATAAGACAATTCATTTTTCTTGGTTATGCACAACGAATTTTGTGAATTATCTCAAGCCCTAGAGATACCCCTTTTCCAAGAATGCTTTCAATAATGGAGATAAATATTCCTCCAATAGATCAATGAGATGGATTTGGAAGCCATTGTTGAAGCAATCAAAGGCGAAAAACGCATGTGCATGGATCTATTGTGCTATCACCTAGAAATTCCTTCAGTGATGTTTGGAGATTCATGGAACACATGTGGATCGTGCATAGATGGAATCTTAAATTGATTCCTACAATGCAATGAAGATACGCCACAAATCTATTACCGAATCCATAAATGAAGAAACAATTCCAAAAAAACATAATTATTTAATTAATTAAATTAATTATAAATAATATGTGATGATCCTCCCTCTAGTTCTAGCATAATTTCTATTGTCTAATTCTTTGATTTAATTTTGTTGATTATAAAGTTCAATGTTGTGTTAAATCTTTGATTAATAATCAAACATGGGAAAAAGAAAAGTTAAAAACATCCCCTCTCAAGCTTACAAAGTGCCCCAAACCTACAAGTGGTATCAGAACAGTCACATAATTATTTATAATTATTTAAATATCATTAGTGATTTATAAATTTATAATTTAGTTTTTCAATTCATGTTTAATCATTATTTTTTAAAAATTGTGATATTTTATTTTCCCTCCTTTATTTCTTGTAGATCTAATCGAAAAGATTAATTTTATTATTAAAATAAAATTGAGGAACTCATCCAAAGGTGCCAAGGATTCTGTTCATACAACACAAGAGTGCACACTGTGTAACCAATGTTACATGACGTGTAATTGTGTTCAATACACCAGGAGTTAATTTGGAAATTAATCAATATATAATCACTGATGACATGTGGTGTAGTTAATTATTACACAGTAAGTTGACTAGGACAGACTGGAACACAGTCATCCGAAGTACACACCATGTAGCCCACATACATGGTGTTTAGTAACTTTCAGTCAAAGATAGGTCATGTATTTCAATACATGGCCTACTTGACTAGTGATCGTGTAACTTGGAGCCCACACACCATATATCCCATTGTATACATTGTGTACTCCAATAATTTCTGAGGTGAAATTTACACTCGATTCCCTAGGCTTGTACATCAGAAAGATTATGAGATATATACACACCGTGTATCTTGGATGGAACATCGTGTATATATAAAAAATTACACATATTTAAAATTTATTTATTATATTATGTCAAACTTATCTACATGTGGTTTTTTTCCATGTGATTGGTTTGAATATATATATATAAATGTTTAATTAACATTTTTGTAATGTTAAATATTAACATATCATGTATAATTTGTATTACAGTTATTACTCTATGTGCATTAAAGCATGACATATAATAAAAATAACGAAATTTGGGTAATCATTAATATGATACAACATGTTATGAAAGTACTTGATAAGTCATGTATTCTATTTGTCACAAAGAATAAAACAGTATATGAGTGTAATACATGTTGGGTAGATTTTGGGGGGAATTCATTGTGTTACCTCTGAGGTACATTTATGTACATAGTTAATTTTGAATTAATTTATTTAATTTCATTGAAATTATAGTGGATGAGAATCTCAAGTAAATTATTTTGACAATTAAGATAAAAGAATTGATTAATGAAAGGTGATAATTAATTGTTTCAAGCATGATTTATCTTCAATAAGAACAATTAAGAATTGAATTATGGTATTATTAAATGCATAATTCATCACATGAATATAGATGATATTGATCTAGACCAAACCATTGTATGATATTGGTTTAATTTAATTTATTATTAAATTAATTTATTGGCATGTGTTACTTCTCTCCTTTTATTATGAAGGGAATGTGCGCTCATGGATTCTATTATTTAAACCTATTTCCCCCTAACCTATGTGTGATTAAAAATAATATGTAGAGGATGAATATCCCAAGATAGTGGAGGTGGTTTATGTTTCGATCTGAGGTGAAACCAATCCAAGGAGATACATAGGTGGGTAGGTGGAAAGATGTAACACGAACCATAATCGGTTCAAGGTTTTTCCCCTTGTTCAATGGTTATTTTATCAACCATGAGGTAAAGTAACCATTAGTAAAGCTCATGATCATAGAACTTTATTTTTTCATTTATGTCAAGTTTCATAGTTATTTCATTATGGATTTCTTTTTCACGCACACATAATTAATGAAATTAAAAAGCATGCAAGAAAAAAACTAAATAAATTGGATTATGCATTAATATTATATAGGATGTGGTTAATTAATTAAGAATATAAATGTAATATTTAAAATAATGTGATAAATATAATAATAGTAAATTTACATATAAAAATAATAAAATTCCTCAATAAAATATTAAGTCGGTATAGCCATTCATTACATCAATTAAAATCAAACCATAGTGCAATGTGCATGACGAGACAAGGTTGGGGTGATTTCAATTATCAGGAAATTCTAACATGAATTTTTGGGTTAAATTAACTTATTTCACCTCAAGGGTTGACTGCCAAAGTAGGAGTTAGTGTAATTGCGAGGAAAGGGTCGAGGAAATCTAAATTAATGATTTAAGGATTGGGGAGTCCACTCAAAAGATCAATGAACTGTGAGTTAATGTAGTTGTAATTTGGAATGCCTACCTAAAACCATTCATGTTTATTGACCAGCCATATTTGGGGTAATGAGAAGGGTAATATGGATCATTTCCATTAGAATATACAAGAAACAAGATATTCTGAAGCTAATGGTGAGGGCTATTGGGTTTCAATGAAATAGTGGGAGACTAATAAATAAAACCGGGTGGAGGCAAATTTCCGGGTATTGTAGCAGTACTGTAACAGTCGATGTAGCAGTACTGTAGCAGTCATTATAGTAGTATTGTAGGACTGTAGAAATTACTGTAGTAGTTACTGTTCGGTACTGTAGTAGCCGAAACTATTCCCCCGATTTGGGCCATCGGGCCACCGGTTTGGGCCTACGGGTCTCCAGGGCCTTCAGGTTATCCAAGGCCTTCGGGCCACAGGGCCTTCGGGTCACGTAGACCATAGAGTAGCCCAATTCACATAGAACATTCCCCAGAAGAGGATTAGAGCAATAGGAGTAGCATCCACTAGATGCAGAGCTAACCAGATTGGAAGAATGAGAGGGTATGGTAGCCGCCATCGGGACCAGGCACCATGCAGCTTTGTACAGGGCAATGCTAACCGACGAGAAATGAAAGGTGGGGAGCTAAGGAGATCAATGATTCAATATTCTAACGTACAGTTCTATTGGGCTGGGCCTATGGGTCATGTAATGGGAATGGTATGCCTCGGGGCGTTCAGGTCATGTATTGCGGGTCATGTCGGGCCCGGTGCCTTGGGCCTACGGGTCATGTACGGGTTCCCCTTCAACCCTTAAAAGGGGGATTATCTATAATAAAATAAAAAAAGAAGGCATTCGGTCCATTCTGGCATATCATTTAGATCCATACATGATAAGGGAAACCTTCTCAACGGCATAAATTTCCAAGACTAGAAAAGGTGCATATGTGTTATCCTTCACCATGAAAGGAAATTGTATGTGCTGAACGAACCTTTTATAGTTGCACCTATTAATAAGGAAATTGATTAAAAACTATCTCTCTATGAGAAACATATGAATGATATGACATATTTTCAGCGTTTCATGTTGTCATTCATGTACAATGAGATTTTGAAGCAACATGAGAATATGGATGCATATAGCATAATATCTCACCTTCGAGATCTCTATCGAGATAAGGTGAGGCAAGAGAGGTATGAGATGTCCAAGGATTTTTTTATAACTACTCTTGGATATTCCATGCTATTTGGGCCTAATTTAATCAATCTTATTGGCTACATTGAATTCTTATACATCTTAGTGATTAAATTTCCAAATGATTTGCATATCGATCTCATAATTTTATCACTGCATAAGACCTTCTCTAGTTTTATTATTAATTATAATATGATAAATAATTATAAGAGTATTTTTTGAATTTCTTACTTCGATTCACCAAGTGGATAAGGACATGGGGCATGATAAAATCACAATCCTTATGGCGAATAAGAGAAGGAAGGACAAGGAAAAGGGTCCTAAGACCTATAAACAGTCTAAATACCCCAAGCATTATACTTCTAAAAAGAATAGGATCAAGAGGCATGGTAAGGAAATTGAGGTAGTATGTTTTTCATATGGAAAGTTAGGCCACTATAAGAGTAATTTCAGACATAATCTAGGGGAAGCTAAAGGTGCATTAACTAGTGAGGGTAATCTTTGAATATATACACATTGGGTATTAGATATAGTTTGTGGTAGTCACATATGTATCCAAATGTAGGAACCAAATATATTATAAAATATTTCCATAAGAGAGGTGGATCTGAAATCTACTAATGGTGCATGGTTTTCTAATCTATATAATGGTGAATACCACCTTTTATTTGCAATGGGAATGATTTTTGTTTTGAGTGATTGTTATTATGTACCAACAGTTACCAAGAACATAATTAATGTATCATATTTATATATTGATGGGTTTATTTTTAAATTTGGAAATAAAAGTTGTATCTTTTATAAGGAAAACATAGTTTATGGTATGTATCATTTAAATAATCATATTTATGTATTAAATTACAAAAAATACGTGTTTTTAATTGATAAAAATCATGTCCACATGACTTATATAACTCCTAGCTATGGCATCACTATCTTGGTCATGTAAATGAAAATAATTTGATACATCGATGTCAAGATTCTTATTTAAAATCTTCTAAGCTAAAACAACTTGAATTATATCATGCTTGTTTATAAGTTAAAATGACCAAACTGCCATTTGGTGGACATGGTGAATGGTCCACAAAGCTTCTAGGACTGGTATACACTAATGTGTATATACCATTTCCATTAGAAGCTAGAGGTGGATATTCTTACATCATAACTTTTACTAATTACTTTAGTAGATATGGTTATGTCTATTTAAGGAGATTTAAGTCCATTTCTTTTGATAAATTCAATTAATTCAAGAATAAATTAGAGAATAAAATTGGTAATAAGATAAATAAGCTTCAATCGGATTGAGGTGGTGAATATCTTAACTAATATTTCATTAACTTTTTATGAGATTTTGGGATTTTATCTTAACTCACTTCACCTTATACACCAAAATGTAATTATGTTACTGAAAGGAGGAATTGTACCTTGTTAGACATAGTATGTTTGATGTTGAATCATATAGATATTCCATTATCCTTTTGGGGATATGAATTAAAAAACTATGGAATACACATTAAAATATGTTCCAAATAAAGTAGGAAATGGAATTCCATTTGAGTTATGAAGTGGAAAGAAACATGTTTATTCACATATAAGTGTATAGGGTTGTGAGGCATTTGTTAAGGCCTTATCAGGAAACAAACTAGCACCTCGAGGCACAAATTTTATCTTTATAGGGTATACTAAGGAAACAAAAGGATACTACCTATAAAACACCTCGGATAAGAAGGTGACAATCAGCAGACAAGTCATCTTTATCGAGAGGGAGAATATACTCAAAAAGTATAGTGGGAGAAAATTGACTCTGATGAAGTTTATTCTCATGATACACAATAGTTAGAGTAGGAATAGGTTCGGCATGTCCCCTTTGAAGAAGTAGTTCCTAAAACACAAGTACTATATAGGACCATAGGAGAGGTAATAGAACCCGAGTGATATTATTTTCCAGTCATCGAAGATGGTGACTCCTTATTGGATGATAATGATGATCCTCTATCCTAAAAGGAGGTGGTAGAGATCTTAAAATATGTAAGATATAAATAATCAATGAATTCTAAAATGGATTCCATGTATCAAAACTAGGTTTGGATTATTGTCGATGTGCCAGTTGATGTAAATCCCATTGGGTGAAAATGGGTATTCAATAGAAAAATAGGCATGTAAGGTAAAGTAAATTTTTATAAAGCAAGGGTAGTGGGAAAAGGGTTTAAACAGAGTCAAGGAATTGACTACGATGAAACCTTTTCACTTGTTTCTATGTTTAAATACATTAGAATTATAATTTCTATAGCAGATTACCATGACATGAAAATTTGGCATATGTATGTAAAAACTACATTCCATAATGATAACCTTCAATAAGATTTCTATATTATAAAAAAATAAGGGTTTGGACTCCAGGTGATTCCAAAAGGATTTTTAAGTTATAGATAACCATTTATGGATTGAAGAAATCATCTAGGTTGTGTAACATTAGATATTATGAATCCATAAAAGAATTTGGTTTTAATAAAAATGAATATTATCCATGAGTTTACAAGAGGTTTAATGGAAATATGATAGTTATCCAAGTAGTACATGATGATGACATATTACTTATTTGAAATGATATACTAGTCTTATAGATAGTTAAAGACTGGTTAAACAAATGTTTCTCCATGAAGGACTTAGGAGAAGCAACCTATATTCTAGGGATAAAAATTATTTGTGATAAATCTATGAGGATAATTGGACTACGTCAAAGTATATATGTTGACCATATACTAAATAGATTTTGTATGGATCAATCTAAGATGGGATTGGTTTCCGTGTCACATGGTTTATATATTTCTAAGAAAATGTTCCCTCATACACAACATGAGTAAAAGAAAATGAGTATGATCTTATATTCTTCAATGATATGATAAATAATTTATGTCATGTTATGTAATACACTTGATGATGCTTATGCAATGAGCATGGTTGGAAGATATCAATCAAATCCAAGAGAACATCATTAGAGTGGTGTTATGTCTATCCTTAAGAATCTATGAAGAACTAAGTATATGTTCTTAGTGTATGGATGAGGCAAGGAGCTAGTCATCAGGGGTTATAATGCAACTAGTTTTTAGATAGATCAAAATGATATGAAGTTGAAATAAGGATATGTTTTCTATGTCAATGGAGGATTTGTGAGCTGGAAGAGTTCAAGGAATCCGGTTGTCACTGATTCTATAGTGGAGTCTGAGTATATAGATACTTATGATACAGCCAAGAAATCAATTTGGATTTGGAACTTTGTCCAGAATATTGATTTGGTACCTATCAGTAAATACCCCATAAAATTGTATTGCAATAATACTACATAGGTGGATCTTTCAAAAGATCCAAGGTCACACTAATTGACAAATCATATACTCCAGAAGTATCACCTCTTAATGGATTTCCTTCATAGGGGTAAAGTTGTAGTAAGAAGAGAACCCATGGAAGAGAACATAGTATACCCCTTGACTAAATTACAATCTTAGAAGAAGCATGAGTATCATGTGAGACCTAGCAAACAGAAGTTTGTTTACATTTTCTCTAGTGAAAGAGGGAGTATTTGGAGTTGGTTCCCTAGAAACAAATTATGTATACTTTATGATAAACTATATTCATAGTTTTTAATATTAATAAACTCGTTATCACATCATGATTTTTCTTCTGTGTAACATAGTATGTGATAATTCCCTAAGGGTAGTTGTTTCACTAAAAGGCCATAGAAGTTTCTTGTTATGATGATAACCTGGAAGTTCTAGGACACTATTCCTGAATATATGTTCTATAATTGGATGAAATCATTTAGGGACACAAATGATACAACATATTAGGGGTGGAGACTTATAGTACTTTGTGACACCTTCTCATGGTGTACGAACATGGTAATATCAAGTAAGATATTATGAGAACGATCCCCACCAGTAGGAAATACACATTTATGTGCTTCATTAGATGTTCATATCTGTGGATGTGTGTATTGGTCCTTAGACATTAATATTATTATTAACAATTATTATGAGTCGCGTACTTTGATGTATTAATGAAAACTGTGATGACATATGTTTGGGGTGAGGTAGGATACGTTGGGTGCATCATGAGTAATATTGCATTAATGAATAATGTGGTAAAGGATTTATCCCTTTTGTTATTTAAAGGAAGTTAATATCTTAGGCCCTTTGATGGAAATGATATATCCTAAATAAATCCATGGCCATGGTGTTCTATAAGAAATTTCTATTTTTGGAATGAAAAATAAAGAGACATCAAGCACATAGGTTAATGACACCAGCATAAAACCTGCATGATTTGAGATATTGTGATAAAGGGAATATATTATATAGTAATAATCCATATGGGCTATCATGTCATTATGTAATTAAATTCTTTCTATATGGATGTCTTAGAATGTTTCTAGATGTTAAGCTTTGACTTTAGGCCACTCTGCCTAATTCTATTGAGAAAGAGGCCATAAGGGTCACACACTAAGTGTATCCATAATCTCAATTAAATAATATATTAATTTTTATTATTTAACAAGTTGAATAAATATTATTCTCACATGTAGTTTAATAATCATTCAATTATGATTGATTTAATATATCTCGTCACCATTTATTTGAGATAATATAACGTGAGTGTAATATTTAATAAATTTTTATTTTATATTTAATCGAATATAATATTTATTTATTTATTGGAGAACAATGCAGTGATATTTATTTAATAAATAAATAGACATTATTCAAGGTTTGACAAATATTTTGGGGGAATGGTGGACTAAGATTTTAGGTCTAATAATAAATAATAAATATTTAATATTATTTTATTAAATAATATTTAATCATAATTTACAAGTTTAGTGCATGCAGATAAATAATGATATTGTTATTATTATTATTTGACATGGGGTTTCACAGGGATTAAATAAATAATCAAGGGCACTTGTAAAATTATTTTATTTTAACCCTAGAAATATATAAATCCAGTTATTTTATTTTCTCAATAATCTAATTCATTATAATTAGTATTGCACAATAGATTTGGGGAATTATCTGAAGCCCTAGAGAGCTCCCTTCCCTATTAATGCTCCCAAGAATGGATAGAAATCTTCCTCCACAAGATCAAGGGGAATTCTTTGAAATCAATTCTCAAAGTGATCAAATATTGATGATGAAAGATCAATGATCTTCCATGCTAGCACTCAAAGATTCCTTCACTGACATCTAGAGATTTGTGGAACACTTTTGGATCACCACTAGAGGAATTTTGCACTTGATTCCTATAACTCAATGAAGGTGCACTACAGATATGTCACCAGATCCATCAACAAAGAAATAATTCCAAAAATTAATAATTCTTTAATTAATTTAATTAATTATAAATAATATATTATGATCCTCAATCTAGTTTCATCTTAATTTCTATTATCTGATTCTTTGAATTAATTTTATCGATCAAAACATTCAAAATTAGGTTAAATATCAGATTAATCATCAATCAGGGAAAAAAAGTTGAGAACCACCCATAACATGCTTCCATTATGATTATAACTTACATATACAGAACATAGTTATGATCATTTTTGGGTTTCCATGAAGTTTTTGGATGAGGTTTTCATCATGGATTATGATATACTTTGGGGGTGAAGTCCTTTGTGGATAGCCATGTAATGAGAGTTCATGTATGAATATTTTATGATTCATTTGTTTTTGAGGGATGAATAATTATTCATGAACCAGTTGGTATTAAAAGTGAGGGTTGATTTATCCACCAGCCATGATTTTTAATATAAAAATTGATATATATATATATATATATATAATACAAAATTTCATTCCTTGTGGATAAAATTCTATATGAGTATAATGTTAAGATATTATGCATAGAAGAAGAGTTTTGTGTGAAATGGTATATAGATGAGGTTTTATATATATAAATATATGCAAAGGATAAACACTTTAAACTACTTTTCACATTCACAGTGTTATCATTTGATAACTACCCAAAATAAAAAGTGAATGTTTGTTTATTAATATCTAGTTAATAAGAAGATGAATCATATTGAAAAATCATGTGAAATATTATGAGAAGCACATATAATTTGTGGTGATGAAGTTCAACTCAAGAAAATTTTCTGAGAAAATATTTTGTCACTCATAGTGTTGAGATGTTTCCCATGAAGAAATAAATTTATTTGCAGACAGTAAGTGGCATTGTATTTGAATGCAGACATTAGTTTGCGAAGTAGTTTATTTTTGTGAAAAGAGTTTTTAAAAATATATATATGATATTTCATAATTATTTAATGCACATTAATATAATTTGGCATACTATTTAAGCATTACATAATAGAGAAGACAAGTGATAGAATTTCGAGGAAGAATGTGTTTACTATAATTATTTGGTTTATAATCAAATGGTATTTTATTTATCTTGATGTCTTGAAAGAAATATCTTCAATAGTTTTTTCATAACCAATCAGCATTCAAAAGTGGTCTTTATTGTGTTTTTGTGTAACCATTTTTGTAACAAGGAAATGTGAAACTATTATACCTGTGGGACAATGAAAAGTATAGTGGGGGTCTATGCCAATAATGAAATGTATATTTTAACCGATTTTGATTATAGTATAGAATCTGTAATTGAGGAGTCTTCATAGGTACTTTAGTGGTGTAAATCTTCTTAATTCAATAGTGGTTTATTCTAAAAGAAATAAAAATGTTACAACCACCACTGATTAAACCCCCCCCCCCCCCCAGTGTGGTAACTTCTTATAGGTAATTCATTGTGTGGAAATCACATCTTCTCACATGAGACCAATGCTACAAGGGTTTGACACCCATTTTTGTTCTGAAACCAATAAGAAATTCTTACATTCTAATTTGATTTTATTGAAGGGAAATTCATAAGGCACCACAAACTCGCCCTCCCAGATCTATTGTTAAAAACACTTTATTTTAATACATTATTTGATACATAGTGATATGAATCTGTCTTTATTTCATAACATTTCAATACTTTATACTTTACATCTCAAAAATAATCACATAATCCCCAGAGTGTAAGGATTAATTTATTTGATGATCAGCTACCTAAGAAACCTATTTTATGATACTCTATAATATTTATCTATTATTTAACTACCCTAGACCCCATTATAATATTATTTTAAGTTATACTCATCTTCATAACATGGGGAATTAAAATAAAAGAAAGGGGTGAGCTTAAATTCTTAGTAATGGAAAAAATCATTAACATATCATCATGGGTATGATCATAAACATCTGATTACATGTGTGGTCGATAAATATCTTATTAAAAATAACATGGACCAATAAGTGTTTTCCATATAATTTAAGGATATGAAATCTCAAATTATCACTCATATACAATGACATAAGAGTCTGTGTTAATAAACAGGATCCATGGATCATAACCATATCCATATAATATATATGTTGAAATAAGAATTATCATAGGAAATAATAATATTTTGAACATATCAATTCATAACTACGATCATGTATAGGATTTTTGAGCATAGCTATATACAATCACACTAACGTATTATCTCTGTGATTATAGATTATTACAGTTACACTCATGCATAGTCATTTCAAGAATAGAATACCAAAATTACACTCACATGAAATCTTTTTTAGAATAGATTACTGAAATTATACTCACTCACAGTCTTCATGATCATAGCTTAATAAAATTACAATCATGGATTGTTTTTGTGATAATAGCAAACTTAATTTATTGTCACACACAAATTCATTATATCGTGAAGATAAAAATTATTGACCAATTCATTGGGGGGAAGTGTAAGACCCCTCACATAAATCATTTATAAATATGTTTTCCACATTAAAATAATCATTCATCACATCATAGGGAACCCATAGAAACAAAATGGGCTTCATAATATATTTAGAAGGCATCACAAAAATTTTCTTCAAGGATATAATTGATCACAACTAAAAATTTAATCACCCCAAAAGATAATTTTATAAGAACATTTATATGGTTATTTAGGAAAAACAATTTCTATGGAAAATAAATCTTTTAGAGATAAAGTGGAAAATTTATGTGAAACTATAAAATATTTTTTAGAAAACTTTTTTAACATTTTATTAATAGAATATGTTATAGGTCACATTCAAAAATAATTTTCAAAAATATGAAGAAAAAAATTTATAAAACATTTATATTTAAAAAAATAAATAATATATCCTTTAAATACATAAATTGGTAAAAAAATTAAAGTGGAGTGGAAGATAAAACATTTGAATTTAAAATCACTAGTACAAAAATAGGTTTTTTATGTGAGTTTTTTTATATTTTTAAATTTTGTTATTAAGGTGGTGTCTTTGAAGGAAATGATGTAAATATGTTTCTAAAAATTGATTATTAAAACAAGCCTTAAAATTTTATTTTGTTTTTTATTTTTCACATCAACTTTTAAAAACTCGATGTTAAAACCCATCTTAACATCATTTTTTTATGTGACATTAAAGAACTATTTTTCACACCCATTTTTTAAAAAAATGACATTAAATACCTATTTTTCATGTTTTTTTCAAAAAAACGATGTGAAAATAGTTTTTTAAATTTTTTTTAAAATGAATTAAAAAATAAGTATTTCACATCAATTTCTAATAACTGGTGTAAAAAATAGGTCTTTCACGTTGGTTTTATAAACAACAATGTGAAAAATATTTGTTTCAAAAAATATTATTTAAATTGGTTTACTCCATCCATGAAAAATATAACATTGATAAAAAAATCATATAAACCATAAGAAATCTATAAAAACATAAATATTTGACATAATTTTCAAGGTTGGTGAAGTCTTAGAGGATATAATTTTTTTCGGAGGAAAGATCTAATGAGATAACTAAATATTTGGCTTAGAAGAAATTGTAGAATCTGAATCAAGATTTGTATTTATTACTATGATATTAATAATTACTTTTCATTATTAGAAAAATAGAATCATTAAACGGTATATCAATTAAGAAAACTAATCATAAAAAAAGAAATCATGAAAAAATAATAACAAACACCATGAAGAAACCTCTAAAATAAGACATACTGGATTGGTGATGAAGATAAAATGATTTGATTCCATGGAATGATGATGATCTAAATAATTGGTCATGAAATTAATATGTGTGGAGGGTGAAAACATATAAATGGCATGGTAAAAGTAAACATGATATTATAAATTTTAGGCAGCAATTGAAAATTTTGATTTCGCACTGTAAAAATTGGAATTATGCAACGGATAGATATTAAATTTTTCTTTCACATCAATTTTATGATAACTTTAAAGAAAAAATATTAAAATTTTCATTTTTCATGTCAGTTTTACGATAAACGAAGTGAAAAACTAGATTTTAATGCCTATTTTTTTCATGAACTGATGATAAAAGTCATTTTTCAAGTTGTATTTTCAAAAAACCTAGCATTAAAAATGTTGAAATATGTTTATTCTATTTAATATCTTCTATTTTAGTGGTATTAGAGCTAAAAATAAGTTATTTAACCAAAGTTATGGTTTTCCAAAGTTAGACTTATCTTAGACTTCGTTTAGAGATGATCAATTTCTGACATCCATAACTTTTGATCGGTAAGTTTGTTTTGCTCCACAACCACTAAAATCAGAGATTTTGAAATAAAATAAAAATATTTAAACATTTTTAATATTCTTTTAAATTACGTAAAAATTAATTTTAACATCGGTTCTTAAAAAAATCAATGTTAAAACTCTTATATGAGGAATTTTAAGGTTGGTTTTTTAAAAACCTATGTTAAATGTCACATTTGAGGTTTTTTTCAAAAAAATATTATTATAATGTTGAAAATATTTTATTTTATTTCCTGGTATTAGATTTTAGTGGTCATGGAGCTAAAAAGGACTTATGAATCTGAAGTTATGGATGTCATAAGTTGATCATCTCTAAACGAAGTCTTAGAGAAGTCTAACTTCCGACAGCCATAACTTTTGATCTGTAACTTTGTTTGACCTCCATGACCAATAAAAAAGAAGCTTAGAAAATAAGATAAAAATATTTCAATGTTTATAATGTTTTTTTAAATTACATTAAAGATGGATTTTAACATCGGTTCTTGAAAAACATCGATGTCAAAAGTCTTCTATAAGGAATTTTAACATCGCTTTTTAAAAAACCAACATTAATGTAACTTTTAACATATATTTTTTAAAAAAATAATATTAATAATGTTAAAAAATTATTATTTTTTATTTCTTGAGGTTTTATTTGAGTGGTGATGGAGTAAAAACGCACTAATGGATCAAAAGTTATGGATATTGAAAATTGATCACCTCAAAAACAATTCCTAAAGAAGTCCAACATCCAATGACCATATGTTTTGATCCGTAATTCCATTTGAGCTCCACAACCACTAAAATAAAATATTAGGAAAATAAATACACTTTATAAATATTTTTAATGTCAGTTATTTGAAATACCAATGTTATAAGAGACATTTAAAGTTTGTTTTGTAAGAACTGATGTTAAAAGCTAGTTTTTCACGTCGGGTATCATTAAACCAACAGGAAAAAAGAAATTTTTTATATTTTTTCTTGATTTTTATCATAAAACTGATGTGAAAGTTTATATTTTTAATATATTTTCATAATTCTTATTAAATAACTGATGTAAAAACCTTCTATGATGACTTTTAACATCAGTTATTAAAAAACCGACATGAAAAATGATATTTTAAATATCTTTTCATGACGATTATTAAATGAACAGAATAAAAAGACTTCCATAAGGACATATATATCATTTTATCTGGAACCAATGTTAAAATATTGGTTTTAATTCCAGTTACTAAATAAATGACATTAAATTCCTCACATAATACTTTTAACATTGTTCTTGAAGAACTAATGTTATAATTATGACCTTAAAAACCATTTTCTACTTGTGAATGTTAGAAAACCCTTTTTCATATTTTGATATACCTTTGTTGAAAACTCACATAATAAAAAGAGTAAAAACTTCCATTTGAAAAGAGGGGAAGGGAAATATGAAGGTCAAATGAGATAACATATTATTTAGTTTCTAAATATAAAGGAGAACATTTATAAGAATTGAAAATAGAGTTGTGGAAGAAAATTTTCTTACTTCGGAATGATGAGAATAATTCTTAAAAATGTTATAATTCTATGATAAATAAAGTCATCATTAAAGGAGTTTGAATTAACAAATCATCTTTCCCAGAGTGCAAGAGAAAATAAAATATAATACAATTTTATGGTAGAAGAACCCAACCATGGAAGAAATGTGTTTAAGAAGAAATATCAAAACTTAAACACTAGTACAAAATAGGGGTTCTCATGTCCGTTTTATTTTCTACATTTTTTACCATGAACTATTATTTATAGTGGCATTGTAAATAGTTTTTTCACATCAGTTTATAATAACTGATGTGATAAAGAGTTTTTAATGTCTATCTTTTAAAAACCATTATATAAAACACACTAGAACCATGGATCTAGATTGATTTATCTTGTCAGTTTTTATATAATCGACATGATAAATTAATATAGTTAATTTTTCACGTAGGTTATTAAATAAAAAATGTGAAAAATATTTTTTTTTTATTTCATTAAAATTGATATGCCCGGTAGTACAAAAATTTCACTAGAAACAACAAAAATGCAACATAAGTATCCATAAAATATCACCACTCCATAATAGAACAGAAAAAAACATAATCACATATTCAAATCATTTTAACATTAAAATTTTAAATTAAAACATTATATAATATATTAAAAATTAACTAAAATCCAGCTAAACCATTGAAATATTATTCATATTCTATTTCTAATTGATTTATCTCTTCTTCAATAAAAATGAGTGGGTCATAAAAAATCTACAAATTCAAAACAACTAATAAAGTATTTATTTTCAATATAATTATAAGATATATTAAAGGAAATTTTATAACAAAATCTAACCATGTAGAATTTTTTAACTATCCCAATTGAAATAATTTCAAATATAAATATTAAAATATAATATCCACATTCCTTTTCTTTTATTTGATGATGAATGTTCTGTTTCAAACGATGTTTTCAATTAAAAATAAAAATTTTAGGCACTTTCATCCAAAATTTCGTAATTATAAATGAGAAGTCACCTATTATTTTTCATATTTGATCTTTACACTCAAATTTTTTGTTGTCTCTCTAAATTAATCTCATTCCCTTTATGAAAATTATATATATGAAATAAAATTAAAATATATTATAATATGGAATTATTCAAATAATCAGACTTACATTTTTAATAGGTCACTAAATTTTCTTCTCAATTCACCATGCATAAAGTATAACCAATATGTTAAATTTTCACTTAGAAAAAAACACAAAATTTCCAATTTCCAATAATATGGAAAAAATATAATGTTAGTTGTTATTCATTTAATATAAATAATACTTTATGAAATATACGTTCCAATCCCTTTAAGATAAAGAAGAATAAAACACAAAATTGTTTTATTTTAAAATCATTCAGCAAAATATATTATTCTTTCATCATCTTTCATTATCGTTTTTGTTGGGGAAATACATTTTGGGTCCAAAAATACAGATAATGATGTCGCATTATACAGAATATAAAATTTATTAAGATACCTAATACAAAATAAACATAATTTTTAATTTTAAATAAATTAAAATAATTGAAAGATTTATAATAATTGACATACAAGAAAAATACTTTCAACTTACACCTAAAAATGTTGGCATCCATTAGAATCTCATAAACTTTAACAACAAAGATGGATATATTGATAATATTTCAGATCCAAATGACGTGGTATCTGAAACCATGATATCATGTATATGTTGTTTTCTATACAGTATATATTTTCCTTTAAAGTATTCCTACAAAAATAAATAAATACATAAATTTTAAAGTTTTATATCAAATTCAAAACCAATATTAAATAATTAATAAAATTTATACATACCTAAATGGTAATTTTTTAGACAAGTCTAGATGACCAAACTAACAAATAGATGACAATTTTTCCAATAGTAGTGACCTTATCAGTATTAGATAATACTCTTTCAGATATATTTATAATATCCTATACAATGACCCTAATATTCTCTATATCAATCTATAAATGATGAATGGTATATATAATATAATATGGTGTATCATATGTCACAATATGTTATTATAGATCCACAACATATAACTGACAATATATGAGAATTTATAAAGGAGGAGGTGTAGGAGGTGGATATGTGCGAGGAAGTGGAGGGGTGAAACCGCCAGGCCAAGATGGATGAGTGGGATCTATAGGCATAGGTGTAGGAGTCAGATTTTTAACTTGAAAATATTTTTTTATTTCTGTAAATATCAACTATACTAGAGATCTAATCCTTTCCTCTATTTTTTCACACATCTCCTAAACTTTATCTTCAAAATATTCTATTTTTCTTTTATATTAATCCTCACTTGAATAATATCTAGAAAGACTAAACAATTTTTTTATTGATACTCCTAACATGTATACTTGTACATGACCTCAGTGTTTAGTATTTCCTAATATAGTAGTTAAAATATCCTTCTTACCCTTAGGTATGAAGGCCCCTTTTTTATCTACTCTTTAATGTATTCGGATGCATAATATGTGAAAAATTACTTAGAAAATCATAATATATAAAGATTTTATTAACTTTAATAATATAAAAAAATTAAATAAATTTTTACAATCCTATAAACTATAGTTTTATACTCTTTCATAAGATATTGTCTCTTTTTTCATTTGATCCCTCTTACATTTTCAGGTCTAGCTACAGGGGAAGGTGGGTCAACCTCTATAGAGCCCCAAAAATTAGCTCTCATTTTTTGAAAATTTCCATCTATCATTTTTTCTTCTAATAAGGTATTCCCTTAATGAGTTAAAGTATGAGTATATACATTTTTAATTAGATATACTAATGATATGTCCTCATTTTATATAAATTTTGAACAAAAAATGTTAATATAATCATTAATAAAAGAAAAACTTCTAAAAGCTAACATTTCACTTACCTAAAATGATTCTTGTTTTCTGCACTCAAAAAAATACTTCCATGTATATTTATTGAGAAAAGAATATATATCGCATGTATTTTCATTTTTTCTTTCCACAAAAATAAAATAGGATGTGATAGTTCATTTAAAATCCTTCCATCTCCTAGAAGCCAGAGACAAAAATCTCTTCCCAACTCCTCCAATGTCGGATATTTAATATGTCATCTGATAATATGTTAAAAACACATATATTAGTAAAACATTTCATGATAAGTAAAATAATAAAACATTAATATACCAAAATTGTATCCAATAATTGAGATAATGTTAATTTATTGAAACTTATCCAATCAAAATTTTAATTTTATCTCAGCCTTCCATTATAATAAAATTCTTTATAAAATTTAAATTTAGACCCCAAGGAATATCATTATCATAAAAATCAGTTTTTATCCTCTAATCCTGGAAAAAGGCAACATATTATTTTAATAAATGTTTTCTTCTTTTTTTCCATCCTTGGGAGTCTTCTATGCCTATATAGAATTATATGGGTCTTGTGAAGAAGGATGATGAGCATCCTAAATAGAAATATGAGTTTGTTCCTCCCTAGAATCATGAGGTGACTCTGATGTTCAATATGATATTATCCTATAAATCAAAGTAACAAATAAAATTAATGTATAATTAGTATATAATTATAAAAAACCAACTATTATATATAAAATTAAAAAAATGGAAAATGATCCAACGTGAAAATAAACTAAAAAAATTTATTCATATTATTTAAATTAGTTAAATAAAAATATAGAAGAATTAATGGAATATGAAATTATATAAAAAAAATAAATAAATAAAAATATTATATAAAATTTTGAATAATAATTTTAAAATGATGCAAACAAAAATAAAATAATAAATTATACACACATCATTATATTAATTATAGTAGTTGACAACAATGTTAAAAGGAAATTTGACAATATTCTTTATCTTAATTGTAAGTACTTAATAGTATTAAAAGAATGTAAACAACATTTATGAAACATAAAATTATAAATACAAAATGAATCAAATCTTAAGTAAAAATTAATATAAATTCATTAGTTATAAATAAATTTTAATAATTGAAAAATAATAGAAACACAACTAAACTAATCTAAACGAAAAATATATCCTATTAATCATAATATGTGTTTTTAGTAAAAATAATAAAATAAATATATCTATCATTTTATGAAATCTATAAAAGTAAACAAGAAATGAATAAATGCTTCTTATAATATTAGGAAATTATTGAAAGATTTTTTTCCTATATTCCCTCCTTTTGATAGTTCTATATGAAAGAAACCATGTCTATTACATGGTCATCAATATTATATATTAAAATTTACATTAAAGTAGATATCACATATAAATTAGCATTATCGTCATGTTTTTCATCATCAACATTGTTTTTTTTTCTTGTAGAATGACAGACCACTGCATATTTTATGGATTAATAACATTGAAAATTTAACTTTCATGTGTTTACATGATAAAATGATCAATTGTGTATTCTTATCTATTCATATTAACTGGTGTCATTATGAATTCATCATTTCTGACACTATTATTATTGATAACCCATTTCTATTTAAACAATGGAACTTGAAATTTAATTTAATCAACCTATCATATTTCTTCAATGACTCTACAATATTTACTTGATGTGGAGATTGGGTTTTTTTCTTTGGTACTGAAAAAATGAATTGCTTCTGTGACCACCAATACACAACTATTTTGACATTCATTTTTTTGTATTGGTCTTTCATATGAAATGTATATCCATTAATGTAATTCTCATACTACGTTATCAAATTTAAACGTGGGTTTCCTAATAACCATATAAATTTTTACGATGCATATGATCTTCCATAAATGGTCTTTTTAAATAATTCAAAAAAATCTTTGCTTTCTCAAAATCCACATATCTTACTACATTAGATAACATTACTTTAACACATTAATGTGAAATATTATATATTTCTCTATATAATTTATGTTATTAAAGATATATAAACGCACCTTATTTACCTATTAACCTATCAATGATTTTACTTTCAAGAAATAGGTCCCATTTCCCTCATAATTGACTCGTTTATGGCGAGATGTAAGAAAGCTGATGTGACACACTGTATAAAAATATCTTGTACAAAACTTTACAGCCTCCTAAAAATATACTTCTCAATAATTTAGAATTCAAGGTTACTGTGGATTCTTAACATATCCCTTCAATATCCTTATATACCTTTCAAAACGATAAATCCATCATAGATATACTGGTCTACAAAGATTTATTTCTTAAACCAAATGAACCATTAAAGGCACCATGATATCAAAAAAAATTGATTAAAATACATTTCTAGTTGACAGAGTATAGAAACTAAATCTTTATCCAAATTTTTCAATGAAATAAAATCAATCACTTTGTTAAAAATTGAATCAAAAAATGATACTACATTATGATAGAAAATCTGACACACAAGGGAAATATTATGTGAAATTAAACTGGGAAGATAAGTTGCATAATGACATGAAAATCAGGAGAATTCATGTTTGTCAAATTTAAATATTTTAGTCGTAAAAAAACTACATTTAAAGAATGATCTTGTAACACTTTGAAACCATGGAGTCACTTAAATAAAACAATTTTTACCCCTCTTGGATAATGTATGACATGATATAGGTAGGTATGTTTATTTCCAATGAGAGTGGGAGCTAACTCTAAACATATTCTCATTGAGAGTAAGCCCAATCTTTCAGTCAACACATCTTTAATATTTCCTGTAATATCTAACAATGTTCTAATAAAACTGTCACAAATTGTCTTTTCCACATGTATGATATCAATGTAACGTTTTATCTCATGATATCTTCTAAATGGAATCTCAAAACATATTGATAATTTATTCCAAATATGTTTATTATTACTAGATTTGTGTGTCTTTTCGAATGTGACATCATTGTTTTTCACCCTCTCAAAATATTGATCAGTGGAAAAAGGTCTTAGTACAATATCAAATTCTTGGGATCTCTTAAATTTCTTTTTTTAATCATAGATTAGAGTTATACATAGTAAAAAATATCTTATAGACCATGTATAATGTTTTTTACCCATGTTTTAGTTGATAATATGAAGTCTGTTATTCATAGATTAGACAAGCTTTATGCCCCTTAACATTGTATCCAGAAAATTTTTCATATGATGGGATGTAATTTATAATGAACATAATCATTGCATGTAGTTGAAAATGTTACATTTTAAAAAAATCATACACTCTAATACTTTCCTCCCATAAAATTTTCCAATCATCAATAAATGGTGGAAGGAAAACATTAATATTATTTCCTTGTTGTTTTAGTCCAAAAATCAACAAACTCAACATGATATATTTTTTCCTCATAGGAAATTCAAAAGATAAGTTATACATTACCAATAAAATTGGTCGTTAACTATGTTTTCTACTAATAAATCCATATGGATTCATTTCATCTATGCACAGTCCAAGTGTAATATTTCTTACATTATTTTTGAATATAGAAAAATTTTGATCAATTTTCTTCCACTATGGAAAATCAGCTGGACGACATGAGTTTTCATCACATAAATTCTCATCTATATACCATATTAACCTTTTTTCATCCTTTTAATTTTTAAATTACTGTTTAAAATGAAGAATTATAGGAAGATAGAAAATTTTCTTGGAAAGAGTCTCTATAATAGCTGAATCAACTTGTGATTTTTATTTCAACTTATACCATGATGTACCATATTTAAAACACTTTTATCAACAATTTTACTTCTACATACATAGAAAAATATTATTTGGGAATTCATGTATCTTCTTAAACCCTAAACCAATTTTCAATAATATTTTCTTTGCATTATAATGTGAATCTAGAAGATCTGTGTCTTTAAGAAGTATATCTTTCAATACTTGTAGCAACTCTGTAAAACTCTTATCACTCCAACCATGTTTCACCTTCAGGTTAATCAATCTTCAAACCATTGATAAACCATAAATTCAATAAAACTTGGATATTGTGATTTTTCAACATCCCCATATAGATACTCAATTTTTGGTTCCATCCCAATTGCCTCTACTTCAATATCACAAACCATTTCTTCAATTTGATTGGACATATCTTCTTCAAAATCATCATCATCAAAAGATATTTAATTTTCATAATTTCACCAAGACAAATCCAAGGGATATAGCTCAGACTAAAACCCTAAATATTAAATTATCTTTGATTTATCTGATTTTCAACTTCGTCATATTTAAACATTTGAAGTCTGGACAGAAAATCAGCTCATTGTTTGGAACATTTTGTTTATAAAATTCTAAAAAAGATTCAACACCTTCTACATATCCATCACTTGTTCATAGTGTAATATTCCACCAATTACCAATTATTATCTATAAAATCATCAATAATTGAAAATAAGTTATCGTATTTTGAAATTTAATTTCAAATTTAATTTTATTAATAACAATGAAAGAATACCATAAAATACTTAACAAATAAAATAAATACAACATATTGATAAAAAATTATAACATTGAACATTTTTAATTATCAATATTTTATAAAAAACACTATGTATAATGATATCATCATGATCATATAAACATACATTATCAATACTCTATATTCAAACTCTATAATTCACTATACCTTCAAAATGCCCATTCACAATAATGTCAAAAAATATACCTTAGAAACACATTAATTAGTAATCTACCTTTATTTATAACACCAATTCATCAGATAATAAATTAATTGAACTTTAGTATAAAAACAATAATTCATCAAATAAAAAATACCCTAGATTCATGAATAATCTGAATGTAAATTACAAATAGAAAAGAGAAGGCAACAATAATGTAAAATTGGAAATGAAACTACAAATGAAAATACCTTATATATATGAAACATTGATACAATAAACACAAACTATAAATTGACATCATAAGGGGTGATTGAGAAGGTGAAACAAATGGGAATAAGATTTAGAGAGAAATAAATTTGTTGCTGATGATGGATGGTAGTGGATAATGGTTGTTGGTTTAATAGACCAGAACCTGGACTCTTAGATTCGGTACTGAAATCATAAAATTTACATTTTTTTCTTTGATACTTATAATTTTGAACCAATTTTTTTCCATCCAAAACGTAAAAATTAAAAATGAAAAATTAGATCACTTTCATGCTCAAGGATCTTTTAGGTTTCCAATTTTATTGAATTAGAAAAAAAACTCCAACATAAACAATACCCATGTAGTTAAATGATCATTTCTCCCATTTAAACCATATTTTCTTATTTCATGTCAATTCATCATCATCATCTATATGAAATACATTCTAGTCATAATTTTTCCAGCATCAATTTCGTGATAACCGTGGGAAAAGGAAACAAAAGAAGATTGAGATCAGATTCTCAGTAAGGGTAAACATAATCATTAACAAGTGTATTTAATCAATGAACATAATAATTGTATAATGGTATAATGATATAATCAAAGTGAATGAGTGAATTATAAAATATCACATACCCATCAATGCCTAAATCAGAAATCGTGAAACTTAGCATAAAGAATTAACAAAATCAAGAGTTATTAGAATAAATAATCATGAGCCATGTGATATGAATCTTGCTCGAAGGAAATACAATGATCCCAAAGTAAGAATATATTAAATGTGTTAGTATCTTAGAACATTATCTTCATAGAACACTAATAGAACCCTTACGAACCATTACAAATGGAATAAACATATAGTCAACTTCCAATATATTTCTTCAGATAACATAATCATTACTAAATGAGATGGGGTGTTATCAGGCCGCACCCATCATTTAAGTTATATCAAAATCACCTAGAGAAATCTGAGTGCACCCATCATATAAGAAATGTCAAAGAACCACACCATGAATAAAGTATTCAAATCTAGAATTTCATCATAAAACTCAAAAAAAACCATTATCCCTTTTATAACAACATTAACTCATGGAAAATAAATGTTTTACCTAACAATATATTTGAAATATGATTAACCTATGGAAAAGAAACAAGTTCCATAACAATAACGTTGAATTATAATTAACCTATGGGAAATAAATGAGTTCCATATCAATCTCTTTGAAATAACATTAATCTATATAGAAAAATAATGAGGATGGTATAATTACAAAATATTCCCATTACAGCATAAGTAACAATAGGGTTTTTTGATATTTATGAGTGGTTATACCATTAAAATAACATTAAACACATTTCTAGGAAGATAAATTTTTTTATTTTGAAAAAAATAACTTATAAAAAAATAAAAATAAAAAAAATTGAAAATAATATTCTTTAAAGAAAACATTGGAAACATATTAAGGAATATTTAAAAGTCATTTAAAACATTTCTTAGTGAAAATATCCTTTCTATTTTAAAAATTAATTTTCGAAACACTTTGAAAATCCATTACTTTGAAAACAACCTTAAAATTTTATAAAGGAATCTTCAAAGAAAATAATGGTCCTGATGGAGGAAATTTTTTTTAAAAACATACATGTTAAACCAAAGTTTCCTTTTTCATTTTCAGTAAAATCCAAATGATAAATGTTTGGAAAATGACATAAAGATTCCATTCAAAAAAATTACAAAACTTAAAACATGGGTAAAAATATCTTCCATAAATCATTTTAACAATTCTGAAAACATTTTTCAAAACATTTCTAAAAAACATTGGTTTAGAATATAAAAGTTTTTTCTACAAAAGAGAAAAATAAAGATGATTTTTATTTAAAATATTTTCTCAATTATTTTACGTACAAAAAACTGAAAAATGGTACTATAACTTAGAAATATAATAAATAACCACAGTATAAAAAATCATGAGAATAGTTGAGAGTTAGATCCTAATATTTTAACATTTTAGACTTAATCATAAACAATCTTGATAGTCCATGAGATTGTAAAATAAAACTCTTATCACCTTGGTAGCATTGAATCATTAACCCCATGAAAGGATAACATTAAATTAAACATAAAATATAATGATAATATATAAATTAATAATATTTCATATCAAATGGGCTTTATATACACCTTATAAAAGAATATATGTGTATAACATGACATAAGTCTCAATGAAGGCAAATTGAGACAAAAACCCATTATAAAGATCATATCATTGAAGAGTGGATTAATAAATGAATTTATTATGTGTATAAAATGTAAATACAAATAAAAAATTGGAAATAAAACATAAAATTATCATATGAAATTACATACATAATCTTATCAGGACATAATCAATGAAGTATATGTTTAACCCCATGAATGGAAATTGAGTCAAGAAATCTCTTACCTCACATGTCCTTTTGGTTGAATATGCTTTAACACCATGAATAGTGTTTTAAAAATGTTATTAACTTATTAAAGAAACATATTAATAATTATAATATCATATATTATCCTTTTATAACATATTATCACCCATTTGTCAATAATATTTCATTATTTTCATTGTTTCTATTGTTAATTGTCGTGTTTTCTCATTCGTGATTTGTTATAAAATTTTCAGTTCTTGTGAATATGATATAGTTATATCATATAAATCATAATAATAATTAAATAATTACCATATTTATATATTAATAATACATTTCATGACCAATTATGAAATAAGGTTTTGAAAAATGAAGTGTGTTACGATCATGGAGATGGTAGATTATATGTACGCATGTGTAACGTTTCCATTTTTTCAATGATCATTATGAAGAGAAGGTAAGTAATATGTTATATTATTATAATGATAAAAATATCATAAATAAAATATTATTCATTAAATATACATACATATATCATCCATTTATTTTGTTGATAAAAAAGAGAGTTGCATTGCTTCGTGAATGCGGTAGTCCACATGTAAACTAACGATGTTATCATCTTTCAATGACTGAAACTATAAGAAATAAAATGGAATATAATATTTTGAGAATGATGAATATTTAATTAAGATTATAATTATATCATTTATATAATATATATTTATTAACTTTATCCTTATTACCATCCATGTAAAGCGTTAGTGAAAAATGAATAGCATCGCTTCGTGAGGTGGTAGTCCACCATATAAACAATCGATGAATTCGTATCCCCTAAAGAATGGAAATTAATATATATATATATATATATATATATGATATAATGACTCCATATGTATTATTAGGTTATAAATTTCATATATATACTTTATATTCATCATCATACCCCACTGTGAGATGTATTATTAGAAAAATGAATGACGTCGGTTTGCGAGGTGACAGTCTGTCGTACATAAGAATAATAATTTTGTAACCCGATTTTAGAAGAGGAAAATGATATAGGATATTTAATTAAAATATTAACAACTCATCATATTGAAGATACTTATTTTATTATATAGTCATTTTTTAATTAGAATTTAATAAGTTGGAATAAAAAATAAAATAGAAACCCTCGTTGAATAATGTTACCTCTTCTTTGGGTAACTTATTTTGGGTTTCACCAAAGACCTTACTTGTCTGCATTTATTCCCAAAATAAGGATTATATTATGATATTTTGGAATTATATATTTTAGTTTATTAGGTCTTTTCTGAATCAACGGGTTTTGAATGTATTAAGAGATAAGGATAAGGGGTGGCCTTTTATGAGAGAGGTCAACGGCACACTTGTAATTTTTGAAAAGAATGAATTTCACCCACATTTATTTCATAAAAAAAGACTAAAATAATATACCATTATAGATATTATAATGGATAATTTATAACTATTTCAATAAAATATTCTTTAGGAAAAAGTTTAGGTCATTTTAACCCTTATCTTTTTAGTTTAACCCCCGGTAAACCAATTTTTACCTTAACTATGCTAAATATTTTTTACTATTTTCACTGTTCATTTTTTTTCAAAATTAAATTAACCAATATAAAATAATATAAATAATAATTATTATAAATATTTATTCCATTTTTTAAAATTTTATTCAAATAAATGGAAAATTTTAATTTAAAATTAATCTAGTAGACGCGATTAGGAAGAAAGATTTCAAATAGAAAATGTTCAAATATTTACAATGTTTTTATATCCAATTTCAATATGAAATTGATTAAAATGAACTAAATTGAACTAATGTATATATATAACTTAACTAATATTAATTTAAAAAAATTAAATTATTTTTTAAATTTATAAATAATTTAAATGAAAAGAAAATTTTCAATTAAAATTTAGAAATTTTCATTATTTATTAAAAAATAATTTTTTTAGAAAACAATCAAAAAATAACTGTAATATAATTTTTACATGATAATTTAAAAAATTGAGTTTTTTTTAAATAAATTTTCTAAAATTTTCATAAAGTAAATTTAAAAAAACCGTAGACGCGATAAAAAAAGGGGTTTTCGAGAAGTGTATTTTTTTCAAGTATAAGATGATTTTATATTAATTATATGTCTAATAATAATCATTGAATGATTATAAATTAAAATATAATGACATATAATATATAAATTTCATTTAAAACATTCTTCTTTAGGTATTATTTTAATTAATTAAAATAGAGAAATATTATGCACTTTAAAATAGTTTTCAGAAGAAAAAACCCTTTCGAATCCCAAAACAAACTTATACTAAGATCCAATATAATGATGATTAAAATGTAATTAAATGTATTAAATATAAATAGATAATAATTATTTTACTTCAAATCATATTCAAAACATAATGTTACTTTTAAATTACTTGTTTATTGAAAAGAAATTAAATTTTACAAAAATCGACATTTTTTACTATTCACTAAAAATTAATATTTTTTGAAAAATACCAATATTTATCCCAAAATAAATTTTGAAATTTTTCTTGAAAATTTTAATTTAATTTTATCAAATAAATTTTCTAAATATTCCAAAAAATAATTATAATAATTGTTCACAAAAAGCAATAAAAACATTTTTGAAGAAAATATATTTTTTAAAAATAAAATTACTTTACAATAAATTGATTTATTATTTAAGAAACATTTATCAATATTTTATATTAGTTATTAAATTTATATATATATATATTTCATAAATTATTTAATACTATTCATACCTACCAATTTAACGGCTATTTTATAAAAATTATATGTATTATGAGTGTTTTATGCTCGATGTTGTTTGTTGAATATGCTATCGAACAAAAAAATATAATGGTTTCATGTACTGAAATCCACTTAAAAGATTAATATTATTTAAAACTAAATATATTGTAAATTATTGATGAGTTACATTCTCATATAAGCTTATTTTGTTATGTCGTTTACACTATAAAACATAATTTTCTTTATTTAAATTCTTAGGGTGTTACAGTGGATTCCAACTAAAAGAGATTTAAGGCCACCTTATCAAAGAATAAATATATTTTAGGGAACTAGATCAAATAATTAAATTTTAGGATCTACCTTTTGAGAGAAAACCAAAATTTTTTATGTGAAATAATGAAACCAAAATGAATCATCCTAATTTTTGATTAAAATTTTAAAGATTTTTTACGTCGGTTATATAAAAACCAATGTGGAAAAATGGTTTTCACCTCAGTTATAAAATAACTAATGTGAAAAAGATACATGTTTTTGTTTTCATATCAATTTTTTATAAACTATGTTATAACTAATTTATAAAATCATTTATAGATAACTTATAATAAAAGTGTCCAAGATCAAACGAGTTTTGTACTAGTGAAAGAAAAAAAAATTGAGTTATTGATATCCTTTATGGTTTGGGAAATATTTTAATAAAAAACCCTTGAAAGATAAATATTAAAATTGAATATAAAATATTATGAATAAATATAATTAATGATATTATATATCCAATAGTTAGTATACCCACCATTTAAATGAAATTATGTGCATAAACCAAACATGTCTTAAAGAAATCAAATTGAGGTGAAACACCCTTACCTTAAATCTTGATTAGACAAACATGACATAATGACCTGCATAAAAAATTAGCTATCCTAATACCCTATTTCATAACCTTATTCATAACTATAACCTTTTATAAACTTCATTTATAATCATTTATTAAAAATATATTAGTTATTCATATTTTATTTTCATCATAAGATGTTATTAGATTCGATTGATTATTTTGTACTAGTTTCATAGTGGTGGTATTGATTATTATTTTTATATTAAAAATTAACCCTTAATAGATAATCATAGGTACTGAAATATATTTTATATATTAATTTATATTTTTATAATTTAATTTCATATATATTTTTTATGATTCATGAAAACAAAGTTTGTGATGAAATTATTCCGGTAATTTTTAAATAATGGGAGGCAGTATATTTATAATAAGTTAAATATTAATATAACCTTTCCATAACCATAATAAAAAAAATATTTTCTCATTAATTTATAATAACACTAGTATTTGAGATCCCATATTTATCCATGATATAGATTTATAGCATTGTTCATATATGTGGCTAAACTAACCTTCTCAAGAACATTCTAGAATCTATGTGTGGGTATGGTTCAAAGATTTATTATTTTGGAATAATATAATTATTATATAATAATTATTATATTATTGAGATTTTATAATTTTTTAATTATATTTTTAGATAGTTTTATAAATAATGAAAATATAGAAGAAAAATAAAATATGTTTCTTCGTGGAGGCAGTAGTATGCATGTAAACACGAGCGTCTTTCTCATTTTCCATTGAAAATATTGAATATATGAATTATGTTAAATTTTAAGGACATTAATAATGTTATAAATATAATATTTATTCATTAAATACCCCTTTTAATCATCCTTTTAAAGTTGTTATCAAAAATAGATCATGCCACTTATGGTGGTGGTAGTCTACACGTGACACAAGCGATATTTTCATTTTTTAGATTGATGGGATGAGGAAAGAAAATGAATATTCCATTGGTATAAAAAAATTTATTCATATTATTAATACTTATGTTATCATACTTTTAGAGATATAATTGGTTTGAGTTTGTGGAAGAAGAAAAGAGTTTAGAGATCTCAGTTTAGAACATTACATCTTCCATTAGATGTTATCCCTTAGGTGACACCTTAAAGAACCATAGATTGGTATTTTGGAAAGTAAAAGGCTTATAAGATGTGTGAATAGAGTTAATAATATACTATGATAGATTTTTGGTTTATATAAGTCGTTTTAATAGGTGTATAAATTTGGTGGAAGTGATTTCCTTTTATAAGTAAAGATATATGAATTTCTATAAATGCTTATTACATTTTCAATGATGGGATATCACTATTAAAGGGTAAGTGGAAAAAAAGGTGAGAAATATTGAATTTTGGGGTGATATAAGGTCTAAAAATACTCTATGATTCATTTTCAGACATTTTTTAAACATATTTCAGGCCTTTTATAACTAAATTTTTAAATTTTATGATTTTGGTTTTTACCTTGGTAACTAGATTTCTCCGAAGTAATTTATGTTTTATTAAAAATATAGGGTAGCCCCTATAACAAAATTTTGATGTTATATTCCATAATTTAATATCCATATAAAATAATTCAATTTATAAATAATAGAAAATAATTAAAAGAAAATATTTAATATATAGAGAAGCTATTTTGTAGAAAAAAATTTCTTTAACCATTAAGTGTTCTTAAACTTATATAACATTAATTATTAATTAAATGAGTGATAATATATATTTGTATATGTATAATAATCATATATAAGTTATTATATTAAATATATCGATTTAATTTATTAATAAAATACAAAACATTAATAAAAGAATTCCTTGAAAATAACCTTTTCACCATTATCATTATTATAAATAGAGATGATTTAAAGCAAAGAAACATCACACAAACCCAAGAAACTTAGTTGGTAAGGCCTCATCTCTCCCCACAGGGAATAGAAATCACCCAATGGATCTATTTTGTTGCAATATATGTCGATAAGTCCTAGGTTCATAGATGCCTCATAATATGGGTGGCCCAATGGCCCATTAGCCCGAAGACCAAATATAGGGTTCCCCCTTAATAATTAGCTTACTTAATATTTTTTCTCTAGTATTACACCTTTCTTCCCGTATCGTTATTTATGACACCATGTTACCCTTTCCCAATTATAATGGTTATTGACATCAATCTTTGTAATCATGATTTTATGCCTAAATTTAAAATTTGATATTATTACATAATAAGAACACATTGATCTAAAATATGAAATCAATTTGTTATACTTGTTTTATAAAGGTTATAAAAACTAATTTTTTTAATATAATTGAATAAAAATATATTTTGGAGTAAAATATTACTTAATTTTCATAAATTTTATACATGGATTTTATAAATTCATCATATTATTTTTGAATGATTTATTTTACCTTATAAATATATACTATTTATAGAAAAAAAGTTTAAAAAAATTAATCCATTCTTATGTTATAATAATGTCATAAAATTTATGGTATTATAAATACTAATATTTTTTCACTAATCACCTAAAAAATTATTTTAGAAAAAATATTGAAAAATAACTCTAAGGTAATTTGGACATGCTAAATTAATGAAGTTGAATTTACAAAATTAAAATTCTAAAATTTATAAATTTATTTTTTAAATGAAAATACAGTATACAATGAAAAAATGATTTTATTTAAAAATTACCAATGAAAACTTTATCTGGTATTAATAATATATTTTATTTATTTCTATTTGTTTATAATCTTTTTATTTACGAGAGGTTTTATTATTCTTAAATTTTATTAATAATATTTATCTAATATTTCATATCTTTTTTTATTTCAGTGTTGTGTGTGAAAAAATATATCAATAAAATATTCATTTAAAGTGAAATATATTTCAAAATATTATGGTATCACATTCTCCCCCATTAAATTAATTGTGTCTTAATAATTTTAATTATAACATGCTAATGAAAGAAGCTAAGGGATCCATAATAAACTCAAGATATATTTTATTACTGAGATATTAACCTCACAATCATAGATACTAAGTGGATGTTCATCTCCCACATAATGTTTATGTGTTGAAATTTTTTTTTTATCTCAAAAATTTGTACAAAATATTCTTACTTAGTTGGTTACGGGGGGTTTTATGGTAATACCTTTCACAAATCCATTTTCATGATCTTACATCCAACCAAATACTAAATCAAAAATAGTTAATATAATATCCAATAAAATTATATTAAATGATCATATAAATATAAAAACTTAATCCTAAGATGTCTTATCTAATGATACATTCATTACAACATATGATAATTTTAGTTAAAATATGTTATAATTAGATCAACCTATAACTCCTTCAGTTTAACCTTGGTTTTCTAGGGACATTTTCCAGTTTGGTTTTTAAATATATTAAAATCCCTCATAATGGTTATAAATAAACCTTCATTTTATAAAGAATATCTCTAAGTATTTTCTAGCTAGGATTACATTCTTATACCTACTAAAGAAACAATAATTTTTTAGTATGATTACCCCTATGTTCATTTGTACCAAAACCACATCTACTTTCCACAATCCAAACAGGGATTTAATTTAAAGAATAACTATATACTCTTTAATTTATCAATAAAATTGTACATTATCCTATATCTATACCTATTCCTTATATTTATCTCAATGTTTTTCACTAATGTTACCTTATCCTAGTTAAAAATAACTAAAATAATCCAAAAAATAACTAAATTTTTCCTATAAAATATCTAACTCTTTTATGATACCAATTGAGGTACCTTGGACCTGAATTCCTCGATCTGGTACTAAAAATACTTTCTCTAAATACTAGATTTGATAAAAAGTGAGATAAAACTATATTTATTTTACAATATTTCTATAAGTTAAACTTTATAACTCATAAATAATCACATAATCCTAAGAAAAAAATTTTTAATTCCTTTTAGGATTAGATATATAAGAAAATTATTTTATGATATTGGTGGACGTTTCTCTATAATCAAACTGCACTAGATCCCCTTCTAGAATTCTCAAAAGTTGTACTCATCTTTATATAATGGGGAATAGAAACATAAAAAAGAGGTGAGATAACACACTCAGTAATGTAAAAAAATCATCAATATGTCATCAATGGTTATATTTTAATCATATGAGAACATTTATAGGGGATAAATATATTATCACAAATAACTTGAACCAGTAATATTTTTCTATATAATAGGATGTGTAATTTCAAATGATCAATCATATACCATGATATAAAAGTGTGTGATAAAAAACATTATCCATGGAGCATAATCATAGACATATAACATATAAATGTTGAAATATGAATTATTATAATTAATCATATCATTTTGAACATAACCATTCAGAATTATGATCAGGTGTAGTCTTTGTGATCACAGAAAACCACAATTACAATCACACGTAGTCTTTGGGAGCATATCTTGCTAAAATTAGACTAACATATACTATTTTGTAATGTATAATACTATAATTAAACTCACTCACAATATGTTTTATCATATCTTACTTCAATTACACTCATGCATATTTTTTTGAGCATATCTTATTGCAATTAAACTCACGCATTGTATTTGGGATCATAGATAACAATAATTACACCCATGCACAAATTCATTATCTCTTGAGATAAAAATATTTACCAAATTCATTAGGGGGAAATATAAGACCCCGACAATAAATCATCCATATATATATGTACCACTTGAAAAATAATAATTCATCACAACTTATAGAACCCCTAGAAACAAAATGGGTTTCATAAAATTTTCAAAAGGTATCACCAAAATTGACTTCAAGTATATAATCAATTTATACCCAAAATTTAATCACTCAAAAAGACTGTATCATAATATAATTTATATTTTGACTCATGAAAACTACTTTTTAAAGAAAAAAATCATTTAGAGATAAAGAGGAAAACAAAATTTAAATCGTAAAAGAGTTTTTAGGAAAAACAACTATTATTATTGTAAGAGAAGAAGTTATGGATCACATTTAAAAGTCATTTTAGAAAAGGTGAAGTGAAAACTTTTAAAAAAATTTAATTAAAAACTATAATAATATATCCTTCAAAATATATAAAGATTATCAAAAAGTAATGTGAAGTAGAATATAAAAAATTTGATTTTCAATCGATGGAAACCCTTTTTTAATATTTTGAAATGCCTTTACTGAATATCCACACATAAAAAGAGTAAAAAAATTAATTTTTTAAATATAATAAGGTAAATATAAAGGTCACATGGGATGAAACAAAATTGGGTTTCTAAATATAACGGAGAAAAATTTTGATAATTAAAAAAATTGGTATGTAAGAAAAAGATCTTACTTGGGAAGGATGGGAATTATTTTTAACAACATTATACTTTTATGAGAAAGAAATTCATCATAGAAGAAGAATTTCATTAAATATTCATTTTTCCCCAAATAGGAAGAAAAAATAAAATATAATATAATTTTATGGTGGAAAACCCGAAATCTAAAAGAAATTTGTTCAAGAAGAAATATCATTACTCAAAGAAAAAATATTTTAAGTTAACATTATCTTTTTTGCCTTAAGAAATGTTTTTTAAAGAAACCCTTCCAAGAGAGGGATTGAAATTAAACCTAATATACCATAAATAAAAGAAAATACATGATATGACATATATAATAGGTAGTATGAAATACATTTAAATGAAATTAAATGCATAAAAATATGTCTCAAAGAATGTAAATTGAGACAAATAACCCCTAACATTAATCCCAATTAGCCGAATGCGATCTAAACTCTTATAAAAAAAATATAAATATACTAATAACATATTTATGAACCATATTCATACCTATGATAGAACAAAACATAATTTTTAATTGTTAAAAGAAAAAATTGTACAACCCATTTCAACAAGGTGAGCCTTTCTTTTTGGGATCCTACCTAATTAGAACTCCATAATTAAGTATTTTTGGCCTAGATTAGTTTTTAGGATGTGTAACCTCCTAAGAAGTTTCCTAGGGTGTGTTTGAGTGAGGAAAAATAATATTGAAAGAACTTGTGGTTGTGTGTAAGGACAATCATTAGTTTTATGACCCATTTATGCAAGTGGGTGGGCCCTAAGTAGGGGAACACGTGTCTATGGGGAAATTGATAGTACCTAGTGGTCAATTACCCGATGATCAAGTTATGGTTGGGTGTATTTAATGTTAGTGGGGCCCAGTTTTTATATTGGTGTCATAGTAGGAACCCAACTAGAAGTGTTGTGTCTTTTCCTAGGTTGAGATAAAAGGTCCAAAATTAGGACATTATGCTCTAAATGGGTGGTGAATGTAACACCCTATAATTACAAAGGGTAAAAAATATAGATGTTAATACCCATATCAATAGGGTGAACCTTTATTTTTGATATCTTACCTAATTAAAACTCCATAATTAATAATTTTTAGACCAGATTGGGGATTAGAATGGTTGAACTCTTGGGAATTTTCCTAGGGTGTGTGTGAGTGAAGAAAAAGTGCACTAAAAGAAAATGTGTTAGCCTATGGGGACATTCATTAGTCTGATTCTGAGATGTTGGTGGGAACCAGGTAAAGTACCACATGTCTGTAAGGCAAGTAGTAGTACCTGGAAGGATATTACCTAATGACCATGTTAATTCTAGTTTTTTATGATGTTAGTGGGTTCTATTTTTAACATATACCTTTTAAAAACATCATTTATAATCATTTATTACAAATATATTAGTTAGTTATATTTTATTTTAATCATTGGATGTTATTAGCTTCTATTATTTATTTAGTACTAGTTTTTTAATGGAAATATTGATTCTTATTTATAAATTCAATGTTCATCACTCTATGATCATAATAGTTATAGGAGTAGATGTTTTATATTGATTTATAATGTTTTAATTTCATTTAATATGTATTTTGGTTATGATTCAGGACTGTGAAATGGTGACGAGCTTGTTTTGATAATTTTTTATGAACGAGAAGTGGTATCTTGATAATAAGATCAATATTAATATATATTTTATAGAACAAAAATGTAAAATAACACTAATGGTTAATTTTCCATATTCATCCATGATATAAATTTATATCATTGTTCTAGTAGGTTGTTAAACCAACCCAAAAAATATCAAGCTATAATCTATTGGTGAGTGTTTTAAGGAATTGATTCTTTTGGAATAGTATAATAATTATAGATGCATAAATATATTATTTATGTTTCTTAATTTGATGAATCATATTTGGAGATATTTTGATAAATAATAAATATCTATAAGAAAAAATGAAATGTGTTGCTTCGTCGAGGTGGTGGTGTGCATGTAAACCTGAGAATCATTATCATTTTACATAGAATGTAAAGAAGTTGGGACTTAGATTATATTTTCATAATCTTAATAATATTTTAAATATAATGTTTATTCATTAAATACCCCATTTTAACTATCCTTTTAATGTTACTATGAAAAATTGATCACATCTCTTATGGAGGCGATAGTCTGCACATAAAAAAAGTGGCATTTACATTTTTAGGATGGTTTGTAACATGGTATAAAATGGATATTCCATTATTATAATAATATTTGAGAACACTATTAATAATTATGTTATCATAATTTAATGTATAGATTATTTTTAGCTTGTATAAGATGAAAATAATTAAGAGAGCTCAATTGATATCAATACCTCTCTATTTGGATGTTCTCCTTTGAGAAACACCTTAAAGATCCTAAGCTTGGTATTTTTCAAATAAAAAATAATATAGTATATGGGGATAGAGATTAGGATATAATAGGGAATATTTTTGGTGGAGATAAATCTTTTTAATGTGTGTAGAAATGTGGTGTAAGTTTTCTACTTTTTTAAGTAATGAAAATGGAATTTTTTGTAAATACCCATTAATTTTTCAATGGTGGCATGACACTATTAAAGATTTAATGTCTCCAAAAGTGGTAAATAATGAATTTTTTTGTGGTATAAGGTCAATAAATCCTCTACCATTAATTTTTTCACATGTTTTAAACTTGTTTTGAGTCTTTTATGACTAACGATTTACATTTTATCATTTTAGTTTTTACATTAGTAACAAGTTTTTACCAAAATATTTTATATTTTATTAAAAATATAATGTAATCCCTAATATAAAATTTTCCTTTTATAAAAATAAACATAATATCCATATAATAGAATTCAATTTCAAAATAATATAAAATTAACTTTTAAATTAAATCATTTAATATAAAGAAAAATAAATTATAGAAAAATGTTGTTTTCACCATTAAGTGTTTTAAATCTTATATAACATTTATTACCAATTAAATGAATGGTAATAGATTTTTATATGGGTGTAAAAATCATATAAAATTTCTTATAGGAATAGGTCAATTTAATTTATTAGATAAGAATTATACAACATTAATAAAAAAATTCTTTGAAAATAACTCTTTCTCTATTATAATTGTCATTAAATTTAATCATAGTAATCATACTTTTATACAAAAAATTAAAATTAACTTTATTGCATTATAGGTAAAATTTTATCTAAAATATTAAATTTTTTTATTTAATTTTCATAATTGATGATAACTAATTTTTTTAATAGAAGTGAATAAAAATAGATTTTATAGTAAAACATTACTTAGGTTTCCAAAAAATTAAACATGAGTACTAAAAATTCATAATAGTATTTTTTTTAAATGACTTATTTTACCTTATAAATAGATATTTTTTACATATAGAAATTTAAACAATTAAGTCATTATTATATCATATAATATAATAAAAGTGATGGTATTAGAAAAATCTGTGTTTTTCACTATTCATCAAACATTCATTTATTTTCAAAAAATATCAAAAATTCACTATAAGATAATTTTGACATGATGAATTCCAAAATGAAGTTTATTTTAAAAAAATTAAATTCTAATATTTATAAATGTATTTTTTAAATTAAAATAAAATATACAAAGAAAAATTAATTTTATTGAAAATTTTATTTAAAAAAATAAATGTTCTTAATGATTTTTTATATGAATTTCTAATTGATTAAAATATTTTTATTTACTATATATTTTATCATTATTAAAGTTTTTTAAAAAAAATATATAATATGTCACAAATAATTTTAGTTTAGTATTTTATGTGAAACAATCTATTGATAAAATAATTATTTAATGAGGAATATATTTTGAAAACACTGGGTGGTACAATTCTATTATAATTTTTGTATTATTCTTCTACACTTTTATTTGAATTTTGAACCTCCACTTTTCTCAATCATATATCTACTTTGGATTTTTTTTATCAAGTTCTGCTTTCTGTTTTCAGATAGCTTTTTGGTTAAATCTATGATGACCGGATCCATTTTACCCATATTATTAAATGATTCATAAAGATAAATATCCAATAATTACTACACACATATCGTAAATTTCTATTGTCTTAGGAATATTGGGTTCATAATATATCAAATGAAACTGAAACACGACATCCTAAATTTATTCTCCATAATGAGATCATAAAATTCATTTGAGTTCATAAAACTACATGGGATAACCTAGAAAATACATAAATAAAGGGGGGAGATAGAAAATCCTAATAAGGGATTAATAATGATATGGAATCATAAAATTTGATTCAAATGTATAACATGCAATCATACAAGATAATGTACGCGATTAATCAAGTCAAAGTATAACATAAAAATAATGGCATCATAAGATCAAGGAAACATGTGAAAGTGCAAACGACATAAAACATGATATAAATATAAGTCAAGGATAACTTCCAAGAAAAAAATAATTGGTGGATAGAGTCCCATAATTGATTAGGTTTACTTCTTAATCCAATACATAATGTCTCATGAGACTAAAACATTACCCAATGAATTGAAGTGTTATATAATTTCAGGCCCACCCATCAAATTTATTTCATGTACATGCATATGCATGCCACATAAGGATATCAATCATAAGGCATAAATATAATAATAACCCATTAAAAGAAAATGGGTTGCATAATATTCCTTCATATCATATTCAAAGTAAATTTCAAAATGAATGGATTTGATAAATAATCATAATCCATGTATTACGCTATCAAAGGAAGGGATAATAAACTAGGTATATATGTGAGATAAATATATACATAATTTAGAATAAATATATAACATAAAATATTGTTTTCATTAATGAAAATACATTCAAATATATTATAAATATTCTTCATAAAAATATCCTTTTCACTTTGAGTAACATCAAAGGATGTTATCTTAGATGGAAAATTATTTTTATAAATCCAATTGAACATTTGATTAGAAAAATATCATTTCTATTTTAAAAAACATATCTAAAACATAAAAATATCTCAAAATTTTAATAATTTTTTTAATAAAATTTGAAACTTAAAAGGAAACTTTAAAACATTGAGTTTTAATGATGATGGAAGAGTTTCCTTCATCTTGAATACAATTAAAAACATTGATTCTTTTCATATTTTATATGAAAATAAAAAAGTCCTTAATCGGAAATTGATGGGAAGATTAATTTTAAAACATTTTTTTATAAAACAATTATTGGAAAAATGACATTAAAAAATCATAGTAAATAATTTTTGAATACATTTTTAAAAAACAAGGATTTGGATAAAAATGGAATTTTCACCAAAGAGATAAATGAAGTTGGATTTTCTTAGAAAAATATATTTGTCATTTTAGGTACCAAAGAGAGGATAATGGTTTTGTTACTTGAAAACTTAATAAATAACCATAGTAGAATAAAATGGAAGGTTTTTTCTAGTAAATGATCAAATAATTTCCAGTAATGGAAAATCAATCATAAACAATCCTAATTAAAATGAGATTGAAACATAAACCCTTACCGATTCGGTAACTTTTGAATCATGAATTATAATGAATGAATTTGATAATTTTTAACTTAAAATATCATTAATTATAAAGTATTCCTGATATAATATATAACTTTTTAGTATATATTCCATTTAAAATAGATTAAGTGTGTAAAATAACATGTCTCTCAAAGAAAGAATTTTTGAGACAATGTCTTTACAAAGTTCATATCATTGGAGTGAGAGTTAATCAATGAAGTAATTGTTCAAAAAAATCAAATTCGAATTAATAAAATTGTAAATAAAATAATAAATAAATAAAATGTAATTTAACACATAATCTTGGAATAATATAATCAATGAAGTATACATGTATCCCAATGAATGTAAATTGAGTCTAGAAACCCCTTACACCACGCTTCCCTTTAGTTAAGATCTCTTAAACATCTAGTATAGTGGTTTTAAACATGTTTCTAAATTATAACATAAATTTATTAATATTTATAATATAATATATATTCTTTTTACAACATCTTATTACCCATTCATTAATAATATTTCACTATCACTATTGTTTTGGGTGTTAATTATTATGTTTTCTCTTTAATTTTTTATCATGAAAGTTATGGATATAGAACATAGGATATAGTTACATAATCTCCATAATGATATCAATTTTATAAATATAATTTTTTTATTATATACATATTTATAATCATTATTTAATTTTTAATATAGAGAATGAATCACATCGCTTTGTGGACATGGCAGGTCGTACATACGCACGAGTGACGTCATCATTTCCTTAATGGGTGAGAGGGTAAGAAAGTGGATTTAATATTAATTTTAAAAAATATATTGTTTAGTATATATCACATATATTCAATAAATTTATCCTTTATTACCTTCCATTAAAATCAATAGTGAAAAATTAATCGCATCGCTTAGCAAGGAGGTAGTTTTTCATACCCATGAGTGATGTCATTATGTTATCTAATGAATGTAATTTAAGAAGTTATATATGATATTATAATTATATAAGTATAATTATATCATCAATATAATTTATAAACCTTATATATATTATTATATCCATTCTTGAGAAGTGGTAATGGAAAATGAATTATGTTGGTTTGTGAGGTGGTAGTTCACCGTACACACGATCAACGGTTTCATTTCCATTTTGAGGGGGGAGGATATGGTTTTAGATCATTCCATTTTTTAAAAAACATCTCATTATATGGAAAATATTTATGTTATTATATCATTATTCTTTAATAATATTTTAAAAAGGTGCGTTAAGAAATAAAATAAAATGCTCGGTTAAAGACGTTACCTCTTCTTCAGACAACTTATTTTAGTTTGCACCAAAAGCCTTCATAGGTTGGATTTATGACCAAATAATGTCTTATATGGTGGGGGAACAGAATTAAGTGAGTTATTTGGGTAGGTATTATCCTAAAAATGTGTTTTGGGAGTGTAAATAGAAGAGTAGAGGGGAAGCCTTTTATAAGTTGGGAGAGGACACACATAAAATTTTTTAAAAGAAAGAATTCCACTAATGTTTTTCCAAATAAAAAGGGATCAAAAATAAATAATTTCAGAATATTGGAATATATAAGGTCTAAATATGACCCTAAAATAATAATTATTAAAGTATTTGTTTATTTTTAACCCTTATATTTTGAGTTCCCCCCGATAAACCTATTTTTACTTAAACGGCGGCAAATAATATTTACTATTTTCACTATTAATTATAGTGAAAAATTAATTTGAACTTATTAGATATTATAAATAGTTATTATTAAAAATAATAAATAAATTATTTTAAATTCAACTCATATACGTGGAATAATTTAATTTAAAAGTAAACCTGCAGGCGTGTTGAAAAAAATTGTTTTCCAAAAGAAAAATGTTCCAAAGTTTTTATACCAAAATTCAATATGAAACTGATTCGAATGACCTAATTTATATTAATAAATATATAATTTAACTAATTTTAATTTTAAATCCTCATAAAATAGAATGTGTCTTTTAAATTATTTAAACAAAAATGAAGTGTTTAATAAAAATCAGCATTATCATTATTCATCAAAAAATAAAACTTTTCAAAAAAATACCCAAACGCAACCCTAAGATAATTTGGATAAGTTTATTTTTAAAATGGATTTAATTTTTTAATATAAATTTTCTAAAATTTGTAAAATTTAATTTTATATTATGTGTGTGAAGCGCGACAAAACCGCCTTTTAGAAAAATATAGTTTTTAAAAAAACATTTATTATTCTTTTAAATGAATCTTATTTTAATTCCAATCAATAGATAATAATTGAATTTATTTTATACATGTGTAAACCATTTTACTGTAATAATTTATTTATTACTATTCATTCCCTCCAACTTAACAGTTAGGTTACAATGGATTTGTTTAAATAATAATATTTTAATAAAGTATAGAGTTTTGTTTAAATCTGGTGTTGCATGCATCAAAAGATATTTAAGAGATTGAATTTATTTAATAAGATATATACTTTAAACTCTCAAGGTGTTACCTTAATATTATTTTTTAATGTCATATATTATATTGAACAAGACTTTTCTCTTTTAAAATCTTAGGGTGTCACATTCTACCCCCTTAAATAAATTTAATCCTCTTGATTTAATCTTGATCTGAGTAATAAAGGGATTGAAAATTGACAATACATTTGTTAGAACACCACATAATAATAATGGTTAAAAAAATTCCTCTTAAAAATATGAAAGGTAAATAAAAAGTCCATTTCGAATAAAAAACATATAGGGTTCCAAGTTGGGGAACATAGGTAGGAATTCCAAACATAGACATGGAAGAAGAGAATAAATAAATAGGGATATTGATAGATATAATTGATCAAAATAAATTGAATTATTAATACAAAGTAAAAAATAACAAATCCCTAAATTTTTGGTGAATTAAAATACCATTGATTCATCATATTTTAATGTAAGAGGATAACATTTAGTTTTTAATTCCTTTTCTTAGAGTTGAGGGATTATTTTTATATAAAGATAGAGAACACCAAAAAATATTACTACTTAGTATCCTCTTATTTCATAAACACAATTTCAACTTTTAATTATACTTTCATTAGTCTTTATCTAACCTCTTAATCTAAGGAATAAATATCCAATATTAATTTTTTTATTCCCAAGGAACTAAAATTTACTTTTGAAAAAACATATGATCCACAAAATAATATCAATATATTCCTAATATATTTGTTAAAATAAAAATGGTTATAAAAAGTAAAGATATTTCTAAAAATGAATATATTAATCTCAGAAATTCAATAATGAAACCAAATTATTAACATATATCATTCCTTAAATAAATGATCTTGTATCCCAAATAACCACAATAACATCAACATGAAAAAAGGTTTTATCCTTAAAATTTATACCATACCCTTTCAACTGACATCTCAAAAAACATAATCGCATTCTTCCCAAATAATCCTTTAAATTAAATAAAAATGTTATATATACTTTAACCCAACAAAAAAACTCCTAAAATATCATTAGTTACTATAAAATAAAATGACTTGATCCAAAAATATGTTTCCCAAAATAAACTTAATATTTAATATTAAAACTATATAATTAAAAACAATGTTATACTAACCAATACATAATGTATACTATTGGAAGGTGATGTACCCTTATCGCCCTTTGGTTTTGGGTTTAATCCACATCGACTTTCTGGATGCGATGGGGTTTCACCCGTCTTGCCGGTTTTCCTTTAACTAAAACTATGGAAAATTTTATGTGATGATAATATTCATAATTTGACCTAATCCTATAAATTTATCAATAATGTGATGATCATATTTAAAAATAAAAATAGTAATCAAATCAGTTTTTTAGCCACTAAGTTTTTCTAAATAGATCATTATTTTTCAAAAAATCAACTAATTACCTTAACATCATGAAAATATACAAGATTATAATTTCCTCAATTATGGTTTTTTTATATAGAGAATCAACTTACTATTAATAACCTTTCTAGGTCATTATCACCATTCAATATATTCTTGAAAATCTTTAATTAAAACTGATAGAGAAAAATATATATATATATATATATATATATCATGATTCACATTATTCTTGAATTCAAGTACATAAACAATTCAATCATGTCACGACCCATCCCCCGGGGCCCATGTCATGACTACCCCAAGCCCATCTCCCATAGGCCAGGGGCTGGCGACTAGTGCCGAGTAGGCATATCACACAAGTGGGAGGCATTTTCCCTAGTACCTTTACGTACTCACCCACCTCCAAAAAATATAAAACTGAAAAAACTAAGTAAACATGGATGAAACCCACTACAAAAACCCAATCAGAGTAAGGTACAAAACGAAAAGAAAAGCGGGCTAGAAAACAAGACCAATTGAAATTTAAAAGTACAAGCTCATCGATATCATATGTATAAAATCCTACCTAAAGGGAAGGTACAATAAGCAGTCTGAATTTTGTTTAAGCGTACCACATATGATGGGTCACCCTGAAGCACCCCGGTCTCGGGCCAACCAAAGACTTTTTCAAAGATTTTGATCGTCTGCACAAGACATGACAAGTACAGCAAATCCCAAGAATGGGTGAGTAAAAAAATACTCAATAGGGACCCTGAAACCACAAAGTTAACACCACTAAGAAAATAAACAAAGTAGACCACAAATAAAATAAATGAATTATGGTAAAAAAGGAAACACACAAAGTATACAACAAAGGGAAGCACTAAGAAATACACCAAGTAAACTACCAAAGAGGCACATGAAGTGTAGCCTCTAAGAGGTACAGTCAAGAGAGTCACTAGAGTCAGCTCACACTACGTATGGGTGTATGGTATATAAACAATATTTTCACAATAATACATTGTACCCTCAAGTAGTAACACGTGGATCGTTGCTAATACATAGAGCATAGGTAACACATAGAGTGTCGGTAACACATGGAGTGTAGGTAATACACTGAGTGTAGATAACACCCGAAATGTTCGTAACACATGAAGTGTTGTCAAAGACTAGGGGAACCACACCCTGGTGGGACAGGGGAGTACCAACTCAGTATTAGTATGACAAAAAATCTAGATAATACACATAGTATAAGTATGATAGGATGTATAGGTAAGAAAGGCATTGTATGTAATCACATAGATTCTAGGTCACAACCAGCCACAGGATTCCATCATTAACATGCTCGTTCCGGTAGAACCTACTCCTCAATCCAATAGTCCATACACCAACCTCCATGAAAACATAATTAGAGTATCTCAAAAGAACCTCCTTGTCATAAGGTTCCCAACACCGTAAACAGATCGTCAAACAGACACATGGTTTGAGAGTTGTGGTCTTTTTAATAAAAAGGTGTCAGTTGGGTCTGAGTCCAGTCCGACCTCGTTGGACCGACCCGACCCTCCAGGTCCAACCCACCATGCCTAACCTGCTTGTATAACCTATACCGCTAGATCAGGCTAGTTCCATTGCCCTAATGCAGTGGCTATCACATCCCCTTCTGGTCAACGCAGCTGACAACCATGTTCAAAGTGGTCGGCCACTGCATGAACAGCCCTACGGTGGTTGCCACGGGGTATTTTTGCGGTCCAGTTGGACTATAGATCCTATACACATGACGAGACTTCATGTAAAATCTGGTAGATCACACTATCAGTCTTTGATCTGATAGCTCCGTCCGTCTCCCACAGTGATTGTCGCGGGTTCGTCCCTCTAAGTGCCCACGCCACCGGCGGATCCCTTTCAACGGGCTGCCACTGTCATTATGGAGGCACATTTTTTGAACTAAGAAAACTTTTATGATCCTTGGGTTTCCTTTAACACTTTCATGGGCTCATTATTGTATTATCATCACTCTGGGGGGTCCAGTCGCATTCGGAAACTCCCGAAAATGCCCAATGTGACCACGGGGGTCTGCTGGTGAAGAATGTGAGAACGGGGATAGTAAAGGCACCATGAAAACCCTTTATAATGGACCTTGGCCTTTTCTATTTTTCATGGTCCATTCATGTCATTGGGATCACAAAATAACATGAGAAGAATAATGACCATGATATACTCCCTTTAATACTGCAGTTTTAACCATCCTGTAAGAAAAATCAAACCTTTGATCAACCTGTTTATGGGTTGGTCCACATTCTTCATTAAAATAAAGAATAGGGAAATAATTCACAAAGAAAATAACCCCCCTTCCTTGAGTATTGGATCAATTTCTAAGGAACTATGAAGCCCTAATTCTCCGTTCGTCAATCTGTTGATACTTGTTCCTAATCCAATCGTTAATCTGACACCATTCATTGTTCATTGATTGGAGGATTTTCCAACACATTTCCATTATTTTTTTCAAATCCTCCAGGGAACCTGAATTTGATCCAACATCCCTTCCAAGATATTAATTGATGAAACAAAATTCAGTATGGCTGTTTCTCTAAGTTGTAGCGTCACCATGTTGTTTTCTTTATAAAAGGAAACAACTACCTTATCGCTACATCGCAGTATTGCAACGTTATCACGAAACCATAAAAGAAAATTAAATAAACTTTTTAAGTTTATTTTTATTCTTCTTTAAAACATTTACAAAATATTTTCCATAGTCAACCCGCACTGGTCAAATTTAGGTCCTGTCTAAGAAAAAACGGTTGCTCAGAACACAATGATGCCCTCAGATTTCAAATCCAATCACTTGTTTTAAAAAATACTAAAACCGGTCATGCGTGCTATTTTTCATAAAAATAAAAATAGTTTACACATTTATTTAGTCACACTTGGCCTCGAAATCGTATGTTGTCGTAGCACCTAGCCTCAAAACAATCCCATATAATTCTCAAAAAAATACATCGAAAATCAGGGACATTACATTCTCCCCTCATTAGGGATTTATGTCCTCGAAAGCCAAAACAAGGGATAAATAAACAAATGGGGATGCTAACCATGAATCTGAGCCTCCCACAACCACTTTCTCTCTAGTATATTCTCATGTTTCCACTAAATGTGCACTATAGGAATTGATTGCCCATGAAGGTTCATCTTCTATCAATCCTCAATCTCTACTGGGTACTCCATAAAACTCGCCTTGTCATCAATGTCGAGCTCACCCCAATCAATGATGTATGAAAGTTCATGTACATATCTCCTCAAATGGTATACATGAAAGACATCATGTAACTACTATAATTGTGGTATTATAGACATGCTTTAGGCCACCTCGCCCACTCTATGTAGTATCTGAAAATGAATGATGAAAATTGGAGATAACTTGCTGCCCCAGCCAAATATGTGTATCCAACATCGAGGAGAGACCTGAAGGAACACATTGTATCCCTCCTCAAAATCTGAGGGGAATTTTAACCTATAATTAGGACTTATTATGGGTCTGTATAGTTTTCATCCTAGATGACCTCTACCTTCTCTGTAGTAGCCCATAACAACTCTGAACCCATGATCACCGACTCTCTGGGGTCAGTCCGGCAAAGTGGAGACCTGAAAGGTCGCTCGTATAGGGACTCAAACGATGCCATACCAATGGTCGAGTGGTATCTTTTTTGTATGAAAACTCCTCCAAAGGTAGTTGATCCTCCCAATTATGGACAAAATCAAGGATTCAAGCATAGAGCATGTCATATAGGACTCAAATTTTCTTCTCTATATGGCCATCTATCTATAGGTGGAAAGTTTTCTTCAAGCATAGTTGAGTCCCAAAAAACTACTACAATACCTTCCACAACTGGGATTAAAATTGTTCATCTCAATCCGAGACTATCATAGATGGGAATCCATGGAGTCGAACTATCTCATGTACATAGAGGCGTCTCAAACTCTCTACTAAACCCTGTTTCCAAATTACTAGGAAATGGGGCTAACCTGGTGATTCGATGAATAATTACCCAGATGGTATCATACCCTCTGGATGTACGGGTTATACATGTCATGAATTCCATTGATATTACATCCCACTTCCACTCTGGAACCTCAAGGGGTTGTGTCAAACTTGCTGGAACCTAGTGTTCGGCCTTCACTTGCTGACAAGTGAGGCATCTAAAGACAAACTCTTCCACTCCATTCTCCATTCCAAGCCAGCAAAACTGACATCGGAGGTCTTGGTACATCTTTCACACACTTGGATATACCACCAAACTAGATGTATGGAACTCCCTCAACACATCCTCCGGTAACATCACTGGTAAAACTGTGTGTCCTATGAAAAGAATTATGTGCTCCCCACCTTTCAAATATCCATCAGAAGCATGTCATATGGACATATGAGCATGTGTAGTCTCGTATATGACATCTATGAGTTGTTCTTCCCGAATGTGTTGTATAATTGGAGGGTTAACCACTATCAACTGGAGATTAGATTCTTTATCTCCATCCAAGAAGGATATTTGAAGTGAGTCCAACTACTCTGAGGCCTTGTTCAGTAGCTGTAAACTCGATTTCCAACTAAGAGAATCTACCACCACGTTCCCCTTCCGAGGAATATAGATTATATTGAACTCATATTCATAGAGGAACTCTATCCAATTTTTTTGTCTTAGTTTCTGATCTTTTTTAGAAAATATATACATGAGACTTTTGTGGTTTGAGTAGATTATAAACTTCTCACCCATAAGGTAGTGTCACCTCATCTTCAATGCGAAGACTACCACCGCCAACTCTAGATCATGGGTCACATAGTTCTACTCATGTGGAATAAACTTCCATAAATCACTAGAAATCACTGCTTTTCCCTACATCAGGACAAAACCAATCATGATCCCTAATGTGTCATAGAACACCACGTACTTGACACCCTCCTCTAGAAATATAAGGATGGGAGCGCTCATCAAACTATGTCTTAGCTACTGAAAGCTCTTATGGAACACTTATGTCCACATTATGGGATTCCCTTTCTTTGGAAAAGTGGCCATGGGTGCTAGTACTTTGGATAATTCAGGTACAGACCTTTTAAAGTAAACAACTAATATAAGGTAACTCCACACCTCGGTAATAGTTTTGGGTGGATCCCAAGTAAGAAACTCCTCAATCTTCACTAGATTTACTACAACTCCAGCCTCTAAGATGACATGTCCCAGAAAGAGGACCTCTCAAATCCAAAATTGGCACTTTGAGAGATTCCCATAAAGCTGGTTCTCTCGATGTAAGCCCAGAACCATCCTCAAGTGTATTGTGTGATCCTCCTTAGATGCTGAATATACTAGTATGTCATCAATGAAGACCACTATAAACCAGTCTAAGTATAGCTATAAGATCTTGTTCATGAGTCCCGTCAACATCGTTGGGGCGTTTTTTCCGCTGAAAAGCATCACTAAGTACTCATATTGGCCATACCAACATTTTAAATCCATATTTGGGATTTCCTTGAAGCTGGTGATAGACTGATTCGAGGACTATCTTTGAGAACCATCTCACTCCCTTCAGTTGATTGAAGAGATAATCAATACTTGGTAGAGGATACTTATTATTCATGGTCACCTGGTTTAGGCACCGCAAGTCCACACATAACCTCAAGCTCCTATCTTCCTTCTTGGAAAATTGAATGGGGGCTTCCCATGGTGAAATGACGGTCCTCACGAAGCCATTTCTCTACAAGTCCCTAAACTATACCCTCAGCTACAGGAGCTCTATGGGATCCATCTGATATGAAGGTGTAGATATTAGTGTCATACTAAGGTACAGATCAATGCATAAATCTACCTCCATGGGATAAGGTAATCTTAGAACATCTTTCAGAAATATGCCCTCGTACTCATCCACTACACTAAGTTTCATGCTATCCAACTAATGTGTGATCGGATTCACCCTCCTATGTTTGAGTCCATCCTATGTTATTTGTGTCTCCCTTTAATCGACAAATAAAAACTTATTCCCATCTCAACGGACACACTGCAATGTGTGCCTGAAACAGTCAATCTCAGCATGAACTGTGGATAACCAGTCTATACCTCAAATGACATCGTAATGCCTCGATGCTTACAACAAGAGATCCCAACCAAAACTCTTTCTCCCAAGAGTAAGGTAAACATCCCATCACTGGTTTTTGATCACCGAATCTCCTCCCATAATATTCTCTAAGCATCGGGATTGGGTCAACGATTCCACTAGAATCTATGTGTCTCAAAAAATGTTCCTCGATAGAAAATAGCTATAGGAACCCATGTCTATGAAAACTATAGATAGGGTGGAAAAGATAAATATAACACCTCTATTAATCATAAGAGTCTTGAGATCATAAGCCTCCATCACCTGGAGGTCGTCTGACCCTTGTCCACAAGCTCCCTGAGCTCAGGGTGGACTACCTAGAGGTGGTGGTGGTAGTTCCTCAAACCTTCATCCACATACTGCCACTCATCTTGATCCTCTTCTATAGACACCACCTGGTGTAATTCCCTTTTCCTTCCTCCTCCACTACCTCAGTGGTCCCTCGACCATCTCTTGTTTGGCCGTACTGTTGGTCGGAAAATCTCTAGCCAGATGCCCCCAACAGTGGCACAAGTAGCACAGTTTATCCTTCAGCTGACTTGATCTGCCTTGGGAGCCCCTCACCATTGATCAAATGTTTATGGGTCATACCTTTTACTATCTTGTCGTCTTGGACCCTTGTGTTAGCTATCGAATACCAACTACCGAAGACTAATTTTTCTGGAACCCAGTGGTAGCTCCCACCACCGGTTCCTACTCTCTAAGAAATATATATACTAGTAGAGCTCTCTCCAGCACCCCATCTTGTGTAGTGATACTAATGGATATCATTGAATCCATAATCTCTTGGAGTAGTCTCTGGTCGAAGTTATGGTCCCTAAACAACTGGTCCTACACCATATTGGTAGAGTAATAAGAAAGATATGTGAAACTCGCTATGTACTCTACTACTAAATGGATTCCCTACTATAGGTGCAGTTTCTTCTGTATACGCAGAGAGAATAATGTTGCAAGAAATAACTCCTCCTTGAAGAGGCACTCGAAGTCTGTCCAGGATAGTGTCACCTCCTCATGCATCTAATTCATCTAACTCCACCATATCCCCACCAAGCCCTGAAGAAGGCTCACGGTTAGGACTGCCATCCGGTCGGGAGACATCCTCACTAATAAAAAGACTCGTGTCATCACCTCAAAACATTCCTCAGCTATTTGAGTATCTATCTCACCTCATAGCCTAGTAGTTAACTATCTCTAGAACTCATGCAATGAATTAAGCCTATGTGCATCCTTGTTTCGCACGGAATTCGGGGATGACCTCTTGGATGGGAGATTCAAACGTTCCGATTGGTTTCTAGCGGGTTTGTTCATAGAACCAGAAACATCCAATGATTCCACATCCGTTTGGACCTACTTTCCAAAGGTAGGCGCTCATTATCTTGTGGACTGATGAGGCTTAGGAATTTGCATTGGTCGAGAGGATGGGAGGTCGGACTCATCACACCTTTTTGAGGGGAATTATTGTCTACTCTGGGACTCTCTTTATAGATTTAAGTTATGTTCGTGAATCCTTATTACATTAACAAGTATAAAATGAGCTTTCCTTTAGTTTTAACAATCAATGATTAAATATGTAAGAAGTTTAGAGAATCTTTTATATGTATTCGAGGTTCTTCATCAATAGAGAATCATCTGTATCTATTTAGAGATTCTTGGTCAATGGTATCCTTCAAAACATTTATAAAAGTATCTTGGTCATTATGATGACCAGGCTGGTTTTAAAGCCACTCAGTGGGGAACTTGAAGTTTATCTTCATTCAGAAGGACATGGATTATTTCAATGTTGGGATCGAACCCATAAATGGGCTACCTACGTATCCTTTGTTTTGGAAAAGGAATCAGAACCCACATAGTTCGAGTAATGGAGTATGATGTTTATGATTGATGGCTCAAAGAAGATTGTCATAATTACTTTTACACTCTAAGCTCACATGAGTCATGCTCGGTGTGAGAAACAAGAGGTATTGGTAAAAATTAGAAAATTGTGCCCTGAAAGATGCAATCATAAGAAATTGTTTGGGGCTTATGTATGTATGACTGCCCAGATAGATGAAGGTTTAGGATTTACTTTTAGGGATAAAATCCAGGAACAGGGTTCATAAAGGTATATGTGCTTCATGGAGATTTGAATACTCTAATCTTGGGGCTTACTCCTAAGGAGGATTCCCAAATTATGAGGGGACTTATGATTGGGTTTTACTCCTGAAAAGGAATGCCCATAATTATGACTAGGACTTATTCATGAAAAGGAGGCCCAGGTTAGGGGACATGGGGCTTACTCTTGAAAAGGAAGCCCAAGATTATGACTGAGTCTTATTCCTGAAAAAGAGACTCAGGTTAGGGATTAAGGTTTGGGGCTTACTCCTAAGAAGGATGCCCAAAATTAGAGGACTTGGGGCTTACTCCTAAGAAGGATGCCCATATTAAAGGATTATTATTGGGGATTACTCCTGAGGAGGATGCCCAAGTTAAGGAATTAAGGATTGGGGCTTACTCCTGAGCAGGATGCCCAAGTTTGGGAACTTTAAGAATTTGGGGCTTACTCCTGATGAAGATACCCAGATTAAAGGACTTATAATTGGGGATTATTCCTGAAAAGGAGACCCAGGTTAAGGATTCTCTCATCTTAAAGGATGAGGTTGAATGAACGAACTATCAATATTTGGTGACATAAAGATGTATAAATCACTAGGTTTTGAGAGATATTCCACCGAATTCCTTTCAGATAAGGATGTCAAATCAAGAAATCATGCCATAAATGGCTTTGAAGAGTATCTTGAAGACTGAATCTTGAATAGGAAAGGTGAAATGGCTTAAGAGGGGTAAAATGGGAAAGATGGGAACCCAAAAAGGTAGGGGCGCGCAAGTCTTGAAAGGCGTGAAAGTCTTGTGTGGGCGCGCAAGTATTGGTCGCGCAGGAATACCTGCGCGACACATGGTGTACTTGCGCGATTTTCAACCAGAATTGAAATACTTGAGCGACTCTTTATTAAACCCTTTAGAATCCTCTTGAGGTTCTTCCAGAAAAGGGACGCCCAAATTCTATTGAAGGAATAAGGCGGCACGCAAGTGTGACCAGTTCTCTTAAGGGATGTCCATTCAAGTGCGCAAGTGTTGATGAGTTTCAACACTTAGGCCTTCCTCCCTCTCTTTAGATATTCCGTTCTAGGTAAGAAATTACCTTAGAAGTGTTCCGGAAGCTTTGAGAAGAGACTTGGGCATCGGGAGCTTCAATCCGAGTTTCTGGAAAAAAGATCCTCTCGAATGGGGGGCCCACAGGGTCTATTTATAGGCAAAAGAAGTCCCTGGGCGGTTACCGAGTGGTTATCACTTAGTTCGCGCAAGTCACTTGCGCGACCAAGGGCGTCGCGCAAGTGGACTTGCACGACAGTGATATAACTTGCTCGGTGAAGTTTTTTTTGATCCTGTGTTCCGGCCTTTGTCGATTTTTGATGTTTTCTTCAAAGGATGAATCACTTTGAGCTCAGATATTCCCCTTTTCCGATCTTTAGATTCTGTGACGAAAGGAGCGTGAACAAAAGTCCCCCCTCAGAGTTGGATCCGGAGAGAAATGAGGATTTGACTCTGAGGAAATCAAATCCATCCAAAGGAAAAGGGGGGCGTGCAAGTCTTCAGTGCACAGAGGGCGGTGCACAAGTTTGCGTCGCGCAGGCCTTAAGCGCTCTGGGTACGGCGCGCAGATAGGCCTCCTGTCCTATAAATACATGGACTCACCTCCGTACAAGTATCCGGATTTCCGGACATCATACCTTCGAGCTCTCGTCGTGCAGGTCACCTTAACCGCGCAGGTTGCTCTGTTTTCTAGTGTTTTCCTTGATGTCGCGCTACTGTAAAGGTATCTGTACATGCGTGGTTTATACTTGCGCGTTAAAAACTAGCGCGGCACACGAATACTTGTGCGCCATTTTTTAGACTTGTGTGACTTAATGCCTTAGCCATTTTTCAAATTTCTTTCACAAATTTTATGAAAAAATAAACCTATTTAAGAGTTAATTTATTCATCTTTTGTGCAGATTCAGTGGTTCCCAAGGGAATTGGAACGGCTGATGAACTGGCTAGAAAGAGGATTGATGACATGATGAACATCATTGGCCACGATTACTATGATATATGCGACAGCACTTTCCCAGATTTGGCTAAGTACTTGAAGAAATATCATCTTAACTTCCCACAGAGCATCTACCTATCTCTATGTGGTCATGGTCACTTGCAAGGAGTCAATATTCCAAATGCAAACAACTATACATCTGAAATGAATCTGCGCTGCTACTCATTCATTTCGGTTATGTTGTGCATTAAGAGCAACAACAATGGTGTGAACTTTCAAATTCTCCTTCCATGCCATTTCCTTGCAGATATGAAAATGGTTAACCCATGGGCTGAAATGTTTTCCACTACCGGTTGGTGGATAGAAGACAAACATGGTATTAGAGCAATATCTGAAAAGAGTAATCTCTCCCAATGGCTCTTTACTTCCAATGCTCCATTCTCAAATCCATGTATCCATCTTCCAAGTCTCTTGGACAAAAACAGAGTCACTGTTTGATCAGCAGAAAATTTTCTCAAACCGCACTCAAGAGCATCCTCTTACAATTGTTCCAAGAAGAGCCGGTATCACTGCATCTCTTTTTGTATCCAGTTGAATGAATGAATTCCCGGTGGTTACTGATGAAGCTCGGGATGCCGTAAATCAAATGAAGTGTTATGTTGAAAGCCTCTTGTAATTCTTGAAAAAGAGAAGAGACTCCAGTCTGTGGATGTCCTTCTAACTCTTGTGTATCAATGAAAAACACTTTCATCTTCAATCATTTGTACCTACATTCTTTCATTACCTGCTTCAATTTTACTTAAGCCAATGGGCCTAGTAAGCATAGTTTGATTTTTACTAGGATTATTAAAAATAATCCTATAAACTTTGAACCTTTTAATTTCTCAATATTACCTAAATGATACAAAAATGTATATTTAGTGAGCTGGAACTTGACTTTTATTCAGAGTTCCTTTGTCTTTTGTGGGCAGTTTAAAGTCATGCATGCCGGACATAAAGGGGCTAATGTTTAAGGTCGAAATAGCTTTGACCAAAATGGATTAAAATTGATTCAATTCCTTGACAATTTATCTGAAAACATATTACCATACTCAAGTATGAGAGAAAAAATGTAAACTATGGATTAAGAATATTTGAATCTGATGAATGATATGAAAAAGAGCTAAAAGGCATTAGAAGAAGTAGTTTCCAAGAATGAAGTTACTATTATTTAAAAAAAACCCGTTAGGGGGTTGAAATATTCAGGGCCACCTAAGGGCATTGGCTGCATGGTTAAATAAATCGCATCTTTCGGCTGACAAGTCGGTTATGTGGACTGTTTATGCAAGGCCACCTATGGGCACGTGCTGCATAGTCGGGAAAAAGAACTCCCAGAAATTTACTTTCCTTGTGCTAAAAGCCAGTGAAAGTTTATGGAGATTCAAATTTTCTAATGTATAGAGTTTGTTGTATGGAAAGAGGTACTTGAATATGGAGAAGATATTTCCGAACAAGAATATCGAAGAACTGGATGAATATCACTCCTACGAAGGTCTGACCCAAACGTAGGGAAGAAGAATAAACCATAGATTTGAATACTTTCAGATCATGAAAAAGGATATGGGACAAATATGTTAAGGATCGATATTTTTTGCGGATCCCTACATACTGTCATTTAAGACAAATAATGACAAAAGAGGCATTCTTTGTAACGCCCCGACCCTAGTTACCCAGAGTCGGTGCATTATTACATAACATTGACATGATCACAATAAAGATCAAATCTCGAAAGACCGATTGGTTTAGTAGCCTTGGAAACACTAGATATATTCATAAGTCTTACATTACATCATAAAATGAAAAACTACTACAAAAACATAATGTCTCCATAATCTACACTCATATCCCCTCATAATATCCCTGCATGTCATTCATAATTTACTTCTTCACTTCCTGGGAAAAATAAAACATAGAAAAGAGGTGAGCTCAAATGCCCAGTAAGGATAACATTATAGCGGAAACTTTCATAAATAAGAATAAACATTTAAGGCAATGTATAACAAAAACAAAATCCTTTCAAACTTGAACATTCAACATGGTATGGCATAAATAAAATGAAATAATGACATTTACTTATTCACATGGATATTCTACTAATCGAATAATCACATGCAAAAATCAATAACCACTTTCATAATGTTGGAATGCATAATGCCAGACTATCATAACCACATAGCCAAGGCCTCGTGCCAAGACTACAAGTAAGATTTTGTCAAGGCCTTGTGCCAAGACACTAGTTTGTCTCATGAGACCTACCGATTCATCGAGGAGCTATAGCGGGCTCCACCCGTCACATATTAAGTCCAATGCATTCCCATATGAAAAGGTTTAAACATAACATAAACATTCGTATTAAAACTAGCATATGAAATGTCAATAATTTCACCATAAACAATGAATGGTATAAAAATAGAACATCCACAGTCAAACATATCACAAAACCTTCAATATAATATAGAAGTTTTGTATTATAATAAATCAACTTCAAATAAGCGTAAAATCCATCAAAGGATGTTGACATAGATGAAATCAAAACACTTTTTAGAGAAATATCTCTTTCTATTTTTCAAATCATTTAAGATACATATAAAATAAAACATTTTCTTGAAAATATTCTTATAAGCTTGTAGGGAAATATTTGAAGATTTTATAACGGCGGAAAATAACCGCACCCGCCGTATAAGTTAAAAAAACATTCTTACCTTAATTCTGTCGAAAAGGTTAAAAAGGACCTTGTTTTGAAAATGATGGAAAGATTCCTCTTATAAAAAGTCAAACAAGGGTATAAATGACTTTAACCCATATTCTTGTAAATAATAAAAATGTTTTGAAATACATTTTGAAGAAACATGGATGTGGATGATAAAGAGATCCCAGTAGATTATTACATATAAACAACCTCGGATAATGAAGAGATTGTGAAATAACCCTTACCTTGTACTTTTCCTTGGTTGGGGTAGGTTAACCTCCTGTATAATGGTGAAATAATTGTTATTAAATTATAAAAGAATCATATATATTAATATGATATCATATATGATCTTTTAATATTGATTTGATAATAATATCTTAGTATTATCGTTGTTTCGGGTGTTAACTTACTTGTTTTCTTTTATATGTTTTGTTACGTAAGACATGTTTGTAATGGATAGGTTGTATATTATTCATATACAGAATGATATAAAGTCCTTAAACATCATTTTTAAATCATCAAATGATAATTATACTTGAATGGATACGATGGAGAATGAATCTTATCGCGTTCGTGGAGACGGTAGTCCGTACGTACGCACGAGCGACAATATCATTCTTTTGATATTAAGATAATATATAAATGGATGGTATATCATATATACAGAATAATTAACATGTCATATTTATTATTTACATGAGTTAAACATTCATTATTATACCCATCCAAATAATAATATATTGAATAACAATTACACCACGACGTGGAGACGGTAAGCCATACGTACGCACGTATGGTGACATGTTATTCAAAGGGTGGATAGAATACTGAATATGGTTGTACCATATTTATAATAAAATCACAGTATATATATGATACTGGAGTTATAAATTTATAATGGTAACAACAAAGGAAGAAGAAGTGGAAGAAGTAATGAACTTGGGAAAAGGGTGGTGAAATCATTACCTCTTCTTCGAGTTCTTCCTTTTGATTTGATCAAAAGGGCTGCTTAGGTTGGCTTTCTGATCAAAATAAGGCCTCTAGGTTGTATTGAGGGAAGCTGGGAGAGTATTTGGGCAGAGTTTGGCCGAACCAAAAGGTTTTGAAGGTGTGAAGAAATGAGAAGGAGGAGTGCCCTTTTATAAGAGGGGTGAGGGGCACCTTTGGAAAAGCTAGAGATATTAGTTCATAATAAATTCATATTCGGTTTACAATGGCTCCAAAGTTGACTATTCAAAGGTTAAGGTGTGGATGGGTCGAAAACAACTAAACCAATAGAATTTAGACAGGTTTGGGTACTTATATTAACCTTATCTTTAAGTATTAACTCTAAGTTAATTAGTTTCACTTTTACAATGTCTCTTTTTATTTTTATATAATATGGTTAATAAACATACTATATACATCCAATCGACCCCCAAGTGGTCCATTAATGATGAAACTATCATGATATAAGTCTCTTGGCCGAACATTAGATATTTAGGAATTTAATATCAATTAATAATATAATATTTGTTTTAAGAACTCTTTTATGTCAATTTTGACACTATTCAATAGTTGATTTTTTTGAAACTCATAACAGATTGATTACTTCGAAAAAAGTAAATTAAATCATTCCTAATATATCATATTATCCTATAAAATTAGTTTAATTCATTAAAAGATTCATATTATATTTATTTGGGTATTTATAATATCAAATAATTTAATTTTTCACTATTTTAGTAATTACTGCATCATCATTGTGTCATAAATAAAATAAATTATTTAATGTCTAAAAATTATAAATAAAATATAATTATGTATGAAATAGTTTTATCTTTCTAATGAATATTTATAATCTAAAATCCAACATATATAACCCTATGTAATAATTTTTTTTCTAAAAGATATATGCTTGTGTCATTTTTGTATTCATTTTAACTTAATTAAAATAAAGTGTCCCTATCACCTACAAGTGGCACCATGGGGTCCCCAAATCGACCCAAAGATGCCTATGGTCGAAAATGTATCAACCAATAAGACTAGGACACGTTTTAGGGTAATTTAGTATTATTATAATATTATTTTTTTAACCCTTATTTACCGGATTTACCCTTAACCATGGTAAATAAAATATTTACCGCAGTAATTATTCAAAATGTCTAAAAATAAAAGTTACCTATTTACAAAATTTTGACATCCTGATTCCAAATATGGAATCCATTTTTCTAAATTCAAAACACAGAAGTGGCAGAAATTAATTTAAAATTAATTCCCGCTGTCAAAACAAAAAGCGTGTTTTTAAGAGATAATAACTATCAAAAGATTGACACTTGTATATGTTCGGTTTAATTGTAAAATTATGTCAAATGACCAACATTATATTAAGTGGTAAAAATATATTCTAAATATACTTTAAAACCACTCAAATTCCTAATTTATCACTATTAATTATTTTGATTAAAAAAGTTGTTTTTAATTAAAATTTAGTAATTTTCTCTATTCATCAAAATATGAAAGTTATCCAAAAAGTACCGAAATTTCATCTTAGGCTAATTTCTATATTCTGAATCCAAAAATTAAGACCATTTTGAAATATAAAATATATATAATTTCAAAAAGTATGTATTACTATTCATAACGGCTAGTTTGATTGGTTGTTAGAACTCGGTGTTGCGTACAACACACGCTATCGCATTATTCAAAGAGAAGCGTACCATAGAAGCTTGGGGTGTTAAATTCTTCCCAAGAATGAAGTTACCATCATTTAACAAACCTGTTAGGGGGTTGAATTATGCAGGGACACCTAAGGTCATTGGCTGCATGGTCAAATAAATAGAATCTTTCGGCTGACAAGTCTGTTATGTGGACTGTTTATGCAAGGCCAGCTATGGGCACGTGCTACATAGTCAGGCAAAAGAATTCTCAGAAGTTTGACATTTTTGTGACTAGAAGTCATGAAAAGGGTTATGAAGATCTGAAAATATTTAAGGTTTTGATTCTAACACATAAAGATGTGTATTGTCCAATGTATATAGAGATACATAGGTCAATGATAACCATAATCATGTTGTGGCTGGGTCATGAATTGAAACTTGGACTTCACTATGTATCTCATAAGAATGAGAATCAAGCCATATGTAGTTCTTGAAATGCAGTTTTAACGTCGTGCAGGACGAAAGTATGAGAAATCTTTGTTTAGGGTCATAGAATTCAGACCATAATAATGAATAAACAGTGTGTGTTTTCATGAGGAATTTTCAGCTAAGGGACTGAAAGTGATATTTGGGGTTAGGCACAAAAGACTTGGGACTGGATTCGGGGGACACTCGAATGTTCCTACGTATACCATAAGGATGGGAATCAAGTCCACGTAGTTCTAGAACTACCCTTTGTAAAAATTTGGTTCGTACATGTGAAGGGTGAAAGGGGACTTTAGTGCAATGATGGTTTAACTTGAGATAAAAAATTTAGGCATTACCATGTATGCATGTAGTCTTTTTGAAATGAAACATGATTGAAAAAAATCAATGTCAATAATAGTTCTCTCTCAAGTGAGGAGATCAAAGAATATTGTAGTTTATTGTCGTATCGGACAAAAGTGTTGTATAGTTTAACGTCGTATAACAAGGACGAAAGTGAATCAATGTAAAGATATTGATTCTAGGTGCGGTTTCACGAATCAACATCATATGAGATGGTGGTGAACTGATTTGAAGAGATTGTTTTCGGGCTTGAACCCTGGGAGGTTTCCTACATACCCTTCTTAGAGGGCAAGGATCAAAGTCTGTGTAGTTCAATTAAAGAATGAATTATTGATCAAGTTGTTCTTGGGGACAATGATCTAATTAAAATGTTGTTGTGACGTACACATGGTTAGTGGCCCAAAGGGAGTGTTATGGTTGATGTTCGCTCTAAGATCACGTGAGTCATACTCGGTGTGAGAAACAAGAGGTAATAATAACCTTAACGATGCACAGTTTGATGTCATGTAGGACATATAAAGGGACTATGCAGTTTAAAGTCTTGCAGTTAGGACTATTGGTGCTGCACAGTTTAGCGTCACGTAGTTTGGACGATGGGGACAAAACAGTTTAACATCATATTGGACAAAAGGGGGAATGTGCAGTTTAATGTCATGCAGTAAGGACAAAATAACACACCATTTATGTCATGTTGGACGAAAGTGCGAATAGTTTAAGGTCATATGCATGGACCGTGGATGGTGCAGTTTAATGTCATGCTGGACCTTTGATGATTATATAGTTTAACGTCTTTTCGGACGTGAGGGACTTTTATACAGTTTAGCGTCATGTAGTTAGGACGTCACAGTTTAACGTCTTGCTGAACATAAGGGATTTGCAAATAGTTTATGGTCATATACATGGACCAGGGATGATGCAGTTTAAGGTCATGCTGGACGGTTTAGGGAACTTTTTCACATTTTAATGTCGTGTGGGACGAAGTTGCAGTTTAAGGTCATACTGGACCATCGTTGTATAGTTTAACGTCATATAGCAAGGACGAACTAGTGCTGCACAGTTTAATGTCATGTTGCGGGGACAAGTTCTTTTCTACAGTTTAACGTCATGTTGGACGAAAGTGAAAATAGTTTAAGGTCATATGCATAGACCGTGGATGATGATGCAGTTTAAAGTCATACTGGACTTTTAAGTGCTTATGTAGTTTAACGTCATTCCGGACGTAAGGGTCTTTCCTACAGTTTAACGTCATGTTGGACGAAATTGCAGTTTAAGGTCATACTAGACCATTGCTGTATGAACCAATTGTAAGATTCTTGGTTTTGGGGACCATATTTTGTGTTTATACAAAATATTTCTTCAGAAATCTGGCATTGGTTGGAGTCGTGATGAGTTTTCCATCCATTGTGATTAATGAATAAGCTCCATTGGAGTAGACTTTATGTATTGAATAAGGTCCTTCCCATTTTGGTTCAAGCTTGGGAGGCTTCTTTCCTGGTATCATTGGTGTTATGAGAACCAATACCAATTCTCCCTGAATGAATGAACGAAGAAGAACTTTTTTGTTAAAAGCTCGTGCTATTCGATTCTGATAGATTTCCAAGGGGTGCAAAGTGCACAATCTTTTCTCATCTAACTGTTCCAATTCATTCAATCGCTTTTGGGATTGCTCATCTGTAGATAACTGATCACAAATGGCTATTCTGAGTGAGGGCAATTGAACTTCAACTGGAAAGACTGCTTCTGTTCCATATACGAATGAATATGGAGTTGACCACGTTGCATTGCGAGTGGTAGTCCGATAAGCCCATAAAGCATGAAAGAGTTTATTAGGCCAGGACCTCTTATCTTTATCCACCATCTTTTGCAGTATATTTGAAAGAGTCATGTTAAAAGCTTCTATTTGTCCATTGGTCGCCGCATGATACCGAGATGAATGGTTGGATTTAATGTTGTATTCTTGATACAATTTCTTCACCTAAGTAGAACATAAGTTGGTGCCGTTGTCCGTCAATATGGTATGAGGGACACCAAATCTAGTAATGATGTTAGACTTGATGAAGCTAACAATGCATTTAGAACTGACTTCTTTGAGAGGTACTGCCTCTGCCCATTTGGAAAAGAAATCAGTACAGTAAGAATGTACTTAAACTGCTTGGTCGTGGCAGAAGGGTAAGGTCCCACCACATCCATTCCCCATGTGGAAAATGGCCACGAGTATTTAGCCGTATGAAGAAACTCTGGAGGTTGATGAATGAAGTTGGCATATACTTGGAATGAATGACACTTCTTTGTGAAATTAACACAATCTTGTATCATTGAAGGCCAAAAGTATCCAAGCCTTTGAATTTGATCAGACAGTCTATGTCCAGACTGGTGGGCACCACAGACTCCTGCATGCACTTCTTTTATGACAGCCATTGTCTCTTCACCATCAATACATCTGAAGAGAACTCCATCAAAACCACGTTTGTAGAGAATTTTCTCGAGGTGGTTTGGGCTATCATAAAGAGTAAAATTGACCACACGTCGCCGGATTTGTTCTTTCTCGGCTCTATCAGGTGGAAGTGTTTCATTTTGAAGGTATTCCCTGATAGGTGACATCCATCCTGTAGTCTGACCATATGGTTCAGGAATGGGACTAATTTCATTAATTTCCTCTGTTCTGACTTGAACATAAGGTGAAATTGCACGACGGTGGGCAATACTGAGGGTTGTCTCGTCCCGATTTGGATCTACTAAATCTATGGCTATATTAGCCAGTGCATCAGCTTGAGCATTTTTTGATCTTGGGACATAAGAAAATGTCGGCTCTGAAGGGAATTCCAACATTAACTCTCTGACGTAATAATACAAAGGGATTAATTCTTCTTTTTTGATGGCATAATCTCCATTGACTTGTTTGATTACCAGGTCTGAATCACCTTTCACCTTTAAGTGATTCACTTGTGCTTGAAGCGCTAACTCCAAGCCTGTAATGAGAGATTGGTATTCAGCTTCATTATTGGTACCACCTTCCCACAATAAAAAGGAATAAGGTAACACTGCCTTATCTGGAGAAATGAGCACAATTCCTAAACCAACTTTGTTGAATTTAGGATTTTCCATTTTCTTCCCTGTTGGACTTCTGGAAGCACCATCAAAATAAATTTCCCATGTTTGAGGATTCTCTTGAATAGAGAAAAATTCCTCATCAGGGAGTTCAATATCTGAAGACGTGTCTTCCACTGAAGGATGTTCAGCCAGAAAATCAGCCAGAGCTTGGCCCTTAATTTCCTTTTGAGACACATAATGAATGTCGAACTACTGTAGAATAACTGCCCATCTTGCCAGACATCCTATAAGCATTGGACGACTAAGGATGAATTTGATCGGATTATTGCGAGATACCAATTGGACCTCGTGATGTTGCAGGTAGTGTCTCAGTTTCTGAACTGCAAAGATTAATGCCAGGCAGCACTTCTCAATACTTGAATACCGGGTTTCTGCTTCAAGCATAGTTCTACTGAGATAGTAGAGGCTATTTTCATTCCCAGCATCATTCTTTTGAGCAAGAAAGGCACCCAATGATCACTATAGAGCTGTCACATAGAGGATAAGCGATCTACCCTCAACAGGTGGCATGATTATTGGTGGACTCAAGAGGTATTTCTTGAGAACATCAAATTCTTCTTGACATTCTTCAGTCCACTGGTAAGTGACTCCTTTCTTCAATAATTTGGTAAATGGTAAACTTTTGCCTGCCAAATTGGAGATGAAACGCCGAATATAGGCTAAGTGTCCTTGAAGTCCTCTTAATTCTTTCAAATTCTGAGGAGGTGACATACCAAGGATTGATTTGGTCTTCTCAGGATCGACTTCAATACCATGATGGCGTACAACAAAGACGAGGAATTTTCCTGAGGTTACCCCAAAAGCACATTTTAAGGGGTTCATCTTCAAATTATGTTATCGAAGCTTGTGGAATATGACTTCCAAATCAGCCAAGTGATTAGAACGTTGTTTTGATTTAACCACCAAATCATCTACATAGCATTCAACAAACTTCCCTAAAAGAGGTTTTAAGATACGATTCATGGTGCGTTGATATGTTGCACCTGCATTCTTTAAACCAAAGGGCATCACCCGGTAACAAAACACACCTTGAGGAGCTCTGAAGGCTGTATATTCCTCATCTTCTGGGGCCATTCGGATCTGATTATATCCGGAATATCCATCCATGAAAGAAAGTACTTCATAGCCAGTCGTCGCATCAATTAAGAGTTCTGTAATTGGAACTGGGAAATCATCTTTAGGACAATACCGATTAAGATCTCTGAAATTGATGCAAACCCTAATTTGTCCGTTCTTCTTCTTTACAGGGACAATATTAGCCAACCACTTGGGATATTGAACTTCTCTGACGAAGTTGGCTTTGATCAGCTTATCCACTTCAGCTTCAATTTTGGAAGCATAGGTTGGGTGTGTTCTTCTCACGGCTTGCTTAAAACCTCGATGTTCCTTTGGTAAACCCAAATGATGAGTAGAAACATCAGGATCAAGACCAGGAATTTCTGTATAATTCCAAGAAAAAATATCTTTATTTTGATTTAGAAAAGAAATATACATCTCTTGTTCTTCAAGGGTCATGGACGCACTAATTAAAGTGGGGCGTGGATCTTTCTCTGTACCCATATTTACTTCTCTGAGTTCATCCACAATGGTAGAGATACCCTCTTCAAATACTGGAGGTGCATCTCTATGATCTTCCTCTTCCTCTTCATCACGTGCTATTTCTTCCGTCTCTACTTGCAAAGTAGATGACAAAACAAAATTATCATGATCATAAGAGATGTCAAAATTTTCACATTTTGAAGAAGAAGCTTCCATTTCCGACCCTATTGATGATAAAGGGTCTTCTTTGGGAAATAAAGAGGAAATGATGGATTGAGAATCGACATCATTATTCACCTCTGGTGTTGCTATAACTTCTTCTGGCCTAATTAGCGAAGTATAGACTTGTTGGACTTCAGCAGATGAAATGAAAATGTCATCACTTGTGCTTTCATCAATGTTTGGTAGGTTACCAATTTCTCCCATGTTGTCTGGTTCGATTGCCGTAATTGACATTATGGATCTTTCCATAAGAGTATTTTGATTTCGGCGTATTTTTTCAATTTGACTAATAGGTAACACATAATCTGTACTCACATGTGTAAATGGATTTATTGGAATTTTCTCCAAACCATATGTAGCATTAACTTTGGTAATTTCCTTCATTGTAGATTTTTCTCTTCCCTTCATGTGATAAAATTCCACCTCAATGTATTGAGACTCACATGTCTTGAACGGGGACTTATCACCATACAATGTTCCAACTTGACCATTGAAACAGTATTTGAGACATTGATGGTATGATGAAGGGATAGCCGCATGCTGATGTAGCCAGGGTCTTCCAAGCAAGACGTTGAAAGCTGAGTCTTGATCAACAATCATGAAATCCGAATTGGATACAGGATCTCCAAACTGAGTTCTGAGTGTAACTTCGCCCAGTGGTTCTTGTTCATTTTTATCATATCCTTGTAACATCATGGTAGAAGGAGATAAATCAGATTCCAAGAGGCCCAATCGACAAAGTGTACGAATGGGCATGAGGTTGACTCCTGAACCATTGTCAATGAAATCTCTTCGAATATCTACACCATTGAATTTTCCAGATAAGTACAAAGGTTTTATGTGCCCATGCACAACATCATCTTCATCTTTATCAGTAAATGATATCATTAAATGGCATTATGCGGGATTATTCTCAATGTGATAGACTTCAGCTGCAGCAATTTCAGATTCAAACTCCTGAGGACTTGACAAAGCTTCGATGAGTGCTTCCCAAATATCTTTTGACAGATTAAAAGCATCCAAAATTGATAACTTGGTTGGTACTTGGGACAAGTGTTTCAATATATCATACTTTTGATCTAGAGGTCTGCGTTTCCCAACAGGAATATGCGGTTTAGCAGGTACCTTGGAAGCAGATGCTTTGGAAGCTGATGCATCTTATATTGAAGTTGGCAACATCCTTGGTTTTGGAAGATTAGACTGATTAGATCCATTTACTTGCTGAGATAAAGAAGATGGAACCTTTAATCGGTCTTCCAAAATAACTGTTCCAAAACTGAGTTGGCCATTGGCAGAATAACTTGCTTGTTCTTTTTGAGCTCGCTGAAGGGCTCTACCACGAGTTTCTGCTGCATATACAGTGATAGCAGGGGTAGAATTAGAGTAGTGGCTTCGGAAAGATCCATGTCTTCCCCTGTATCATGAACCTCTATAACTTCCTCGGATTCCCTTATTTGATACAGGGAATTCAGGCTCATCAAGACTGGAATATGGATCTGTTAATTGAATCATATTAACAGAACCAAAGATTAACTCTTCGTCTGATAAAGACTCTGCCTGTTTAGCCTGTTTAGGTTGTGCCGTTTGGTGGGGCGGTGCCCGTTTCTTTGAAGTAGACGGCATGAAATCTGCCAAAGTCAAAGATAACTTAGGCCTTGATACATACTCATCTTCTTCTGATTCCTCTTTCTTCTTTGAATTGCGCTGCCCTTTTGAGGATTTTTCTTTCGATGGAGGCTTTACTGCAGCTTTTGTAGGAGACACAATTGGCTTCTTCAATTGTGTTCGCAAAATGGAATGGGTCCGATTGATTGTCTTTCTGACCATCCAATCATCATATTTTTTCGCAGTTTTGCTTTTGACTTCCTGACACTCGCCTCCTTCCTCTGGATCTGTAGCGGTAATACACGCTACATGAGCTGAAGAACCCTTCAATTTGACTTGTACTAAGTCGACCATCTTTTGCAGGAGGTCTTTAAAGACAAAACACTCCTGGATGGGATTCCCTAACATTTGATGAATGGGACAATAATTGGGACGGTCTTCATCTCCTTCCTTGTTTGGCCTCTTGGGCGCTGGTAATTGAACCAAATTATTTTCCAGAGCTGAAATGAAGTAACCAGGAACTTGCTCACTTCGTAAAGAGTATGTTTTACTATTCAAATACTCAAATTGTTTTCGTCCTTGATCTATTTGATCATTTGGACGAAACGGCCTTTGTTGTTGGCGTTCAGGAGGTGGAGCCCTTCGAGAAGATGAAGGTTTTGAAGTAGAAATAGGTATTGGTGCTTGTTTAAGTATAACTATAGCAGTTTCCGCTTTACCCATTCTCCTTCCTAGAACTGATGGATTTATACAAGATTTAACCTTAGCCTATATAAGGGAATCTTCAATCTGTTGAGCGATTGAAGTAAGGTCTCAAAACCCTCCTGTGTATTTCACAGGGATCAATGGCGTGCGTAATTCGTCACGCAAATTTGCCACACAGATTGGCAACAGTTCCTCCTGAGGGAGTGCTAAACTCAGGGAATATGTTAATCCCTTCCAACGAGCAATGAAATCAGAGACTCTTTCATTCTCCCTTTTCTTGCAGTTTGTAAGATCGAAAACTGTCGTTTTTGGCAAAGTTGAGCTGAACTGAAGAAGGAATTTGTGACGAATATCCTCCCATCTGATGATTGACCGGGATTGTAAGCTTGTATACCAGACAAAAGATGGTCCTTGCAAGGTTCGCACAAAGCATCTGAGTTTCACTGCTTCTTGCTGCTCTGGAGTTCCCATCATAGGATCACAACAAGACACGTAATGCGTCAAATGTTGTTCAGGGTCGCCTGATCCATTGAAAGTATGGAAAACAGAGTTTCCAAAACTGGATGGAGGAGAAATTGAATCTACCCATTCAGGGTAAACTTTCTTTTCTGGTTGAACTTGCGCCCGTTTCCCTTCCATAGTTTCTAACCGAGCTGTTAATGACTCAATAGTAGTTATTAACTTTTGAGAAACATCAGGTTGAACTTGGTTTCGGGTAGGTGGAATGAATGGAGCTTGGACAGACGTGGTGGTTGGTGCTGCAACTGATGGTAGTGCTGCCAACCGTTGTTTTGTTTGACCCGTAGGATTAGACCTCTGAGGGTGTACTGATAAAGGAGGATATTCCTGATCCATCTCAGTAGTTACAACAAATTCCTTAGGCTGTCGGACTTCATCATTCTTAAGAAGAAGACTACTCTGAAGTAGTTCTGCATTCAACCTTCTTAATTCTTTCATTTCTTCCTCCTGTTGTGTAAACCTTTGCTCTAATGAGAGCGATTTACCTTCTTCAGAGGAAGGATATGTAACCTGATTCTTTCCCTTCCCTTTGTTGGATACCTTTTGGAGGGAGGAAAGTGGATTACCTAGGTTCTGAGTAATCCTTTGACTTCGTGTACGTACACCTTCTTCATTTGTACCAGTGCATACATTTTCATGAGCAGTACGCTCTTCATCTGAGTCCCCTGAGTGAAGCTCCTCCGGTGGATTAGCAACAACGGCATTGATGACATTGATTGATGCATAATGCATCGCATCTCTTCTATCAACATTTCTGTGATATTTTCTTCTTTCATGTCTTCGATGAGACATTGCCTTTTGTTGATTCAATCTTTTAGGAACTTCTTGAAGAGCTATAACTTGGAGGGAATCTCTTGATAATTTGGATCTTTGTTCCACTTGTGGCTTCTTCCCCAATCGAGAAAAGGCCGACATTCTCTGAGGAGGGGATTGATGATTTGAATGAGTCCCTAGTCTCGAGAACTGGGGATCTTCCTGCTGATTCCGCTCAACTCCTCGAATACCATTTGTTGACTCTGAGGGTTGGGTTAAAGAAGTCCCCAGTCTGACAAGCTGGGGTGTCTCTTGACATGCTATGTCTGAGATCTTCTTAAAATCTCTCTTGATCTTGCGAATCTTAGTTCGGAAATTAGCTGGATGCATTAACCTGTATCCACTTTTATCACCTGGTTCAACAGACCGTTGGATGATTTCCGAAACTTCTATCATTTGATGACGTGTTTGCTCCATACGAGAGGCTTGTGCAATATTCTTGCCTGCTTGATGTAGGAGTAATTCAACAAATTTTTCTCTATATGCTTGATTTTGAGAGGAACTAGTTGAAGCCTATTCTTGAGCAAGCCTTTGATTATGAACAAAGCCCATTGACTGTGGCCGACCATGGGCAATAACATTGCATGAGACCATTTTCGGCGGGCTTTGCTGACTGGAAATCACTGTGAAATGTAGTGCTCTGTGAACACCCCATCCTCTGATATGAACATCAGATGGAGCATTGGAAATTAACTGACGCAATTTTCTTAGTGCGCCAAGGCATGAACTTTGAAGGGTTCTCTGTTTCTTTTCAGCCTTCGGATACCGAGAGACTGATAGATATTCCAAATCAATCTGACGTTGTAGCCCTTCTATTATCTTAAGATGATTTTCATATTCATCATAAGATAATACCTTCTTCTTCAATTGACAAAGAGTTTTCCATATGTTGAGATGAATATCATGGATTCCATCATCCGTCAACATCTTTGGAATGTCGTACTGGGAGTTAGCCAAAGGCCAAAACATGACTGGTACCTCACCTTTTTCTAGTTTTTTCCTCATGTTCAGTATTTCCTCTTTGTCATTAAATGAATATTCTTCTACCTGTTTTGACCAGAGTTGGCGTTTCCTTGTTGCTTAATCGGATTCAACAGGATTGGTATAGAGATCATTGATCAAACTAGAAGATGCATGACTTAGGGGTGGTTCGGAGAATGACCTACACCCTGGGCAATCTTCTGATTGAGAAAGTATTTCACTTGTTAGCGATAAAGCATCAGACATGACTGGTTTCGCATTTGCAAGTGCCTCAAGATAAGAGGGATTTCTCGGCACTACATTATCCACTGGAGTATTTTCCAGGAAATGTGAATCACTACTGCAAAGAGGAATTTCACAGCGAAGTTCATCATCATGGGGAGGACCACCATAATGGGTTACAGCAAAAGATGAGATCTCTTGCTCCTTGGTCTTCTGACCACACAGAGGGTTCCTGTGGCTCTCATCTGAAGAAGAAACTTCAAGATCGACCGAATTTTCATGAAGCAATCCTTCATGAGGAAGTGTCTATTGAAGACCTTCAGAATTAATGTTCCCGTTATTGGGAACTGAGAGAGTAGAATCTTGAATTCCGATAGATAAATGTCTGAGGGCTTCAATAACTCCAGCATCGAGAAAGGCATTGTTGCAGATTAGCCTTTGATCTCCTGACTGTGATGGGCGGATCTTTTTCTTAGATGCCTTCTTACTCGCTTTGGAAACCACTTGTTGATGAAAGTGGTTACTCTGAGCAGGTGTATGTGCCTGATCAGGAAAGATGGCCAGGTTAGGCTGACGATCTCCACTCAAATCAGGTGTATGTGTCTGACTTGGTTGTCCGTATGATATGGGGGAGTATTCCCTATAACCCTCTTGGACTGGAACATATGTGTGTGTCTGTTCCGGAGTGAATCGTTGATGTGTCACTCCACTGCTAGGGATAGATTTATGTGTTTGTCCCTGAGATGATGCTGAAGTTGTTATGATATCCTGGCAAGCATCCAGAATATGAGCAGGAATTTTCTTCTGCTCTTTCACCATTGACAAAATATGTTTGGTGACTTCAGCCGCCGGAACGGGGATATACGTCCATTCCGGGCTTGGAGTAGGTGTATGTGTCTGCTCTTGTCCTCTTTTTCCTGTCAGTGAATCCTGACAGTACTCAAGTGTGGAGGCAGAGAGTTGAGTCTACCTCCTATTTGTCGTCGGGGCTTTCCGACTGACTTCTCCATGCGCTACCAAGTGAGACTATTGGTAGGCTTGATTAGTATTAGCAGGTGTATGTGTCTGCTGATTACACTTTTCCAAATGTGGTTGAAGAGATCCATCATACGTAGTCAGACGAGCCTGCTGACTAACTGGTGATGTATAAGCAGGTGCATGTTCCTGCCTATAGTACTCCGTTGGAATTGCCTGGCGGGATTGGCTTGATGCTTCCAGACGAGTCTGCTGGACAGCGGAATTAAAACGGGTAGGTGTGTATGCATGCTCGTTGTTCTCCACCAAGTTAGGTTGGTGGACTCCATCATATGTAGTCAGGCGAGCCTACTGACTGACTGATGATGCATAAGCAGGTGTATGTTCCTGCCTATAGTACTCCGCCGGAATTGCCTGGCAGGATTGGCTTGATGCTGCCAGACGAGTCTGCTGGACAGCGGAATTAAAACGAGTAGGTGTGTATGCCTGCTCGTTGTTTGCCACCAAGTTAGGTTGGTGGACTCCATCATATGTAGTCAGGCGAGCCTGCTGACTAACTGATGATGCATAAGCAGTTGTATGTTCCTGCCTATAGTACTCCGCCGGAATTGCCTGGCGGGATTGGCTTGAGGCTGCCAGACGAGTCTGCTGGACAGTGGAATTAAAACGGGTAGGTGTGTATGCCTGCTCGTTGTTCACCACCAAGTTAGGTTGGTGGACTTCTCCGGAGATGGCAGGGATGACAACCTGTCCATTGTTAACCGGATTCCGTCTCTGGCAGTTCATCTTGCCTGCTCGGGTTCGAGGAACCTAAGTTGAATGCCTGGAGTCGGTACCATCATCATGTTGAGGGCGCACTACCGCACGAGTCTGGCGGCGATTGTTGATGGGAGCCCTCGGGAAGGACTCCTGTCCTTTTGAATTAAGGCCCTGAGGGACCTGCTCATTCACTTCCTCAGAGTAAGGGAGTGAATGGAAATTGTGTTCCGGGGATAACGACCCAAAACGGTTGGAAACGGTAGTCAGCACCGCCTGCTTCTTGATCGCTGGTCGCCGTTGTCCGGATGACCAGGTAGAGTTGTTAACTTGGAGGGCTTGACGAGCGGCCTCCAGAGTTAGGATAGTACCGTTGCGACGGTACTCCTTGACCAGTGCATTAGAAACCCAGCGTTGAAGACGCTGAGTTGGTGATGTCATCCTCAGAGCGGACGACGTTCTAGCAGGAGTAGCAGCATTGGTTTTCACAGCAGCAGACCTCGCAGTAGAGGTGTTCACAGTAGCAGTATTCACAGGGGTGAATTTAAGAAAAGCCATTTTGCAGAAGATCTTGAGAAAAGAGTGCATGTTCCATATAACAGACATAATCAAGATGAATCTGGCCACTGCATCTTTTGGATGAGCACATGCCAATGATTTCTTTGTTGGCCCAAGGGGCCTAACAAATAAGAATAACATCACTTTAACTTGGTTAAGGATTCACGTCGGGTTCACTATTTTTTGTTTCGCACGGAATTCGGGGATGACCTCCTGGACGGGAGATTCAAACGTTCCGATCGGTTTCTAGCGGGTTTGTTCGTAGAACCGAAAACATCCAATGATTCCACATCCGTTTGGACCTACTTTCCAAAGGTAGGCGCTCATTAGCTTGTGGACTGATGAGGCTTAGGAATTTTCATTGGTCGAGAGGATGGGAGGTCGGACTCATCACACCTTTTTGAGGGGAATTATTGTCTACTCCGGGACACTCTTAATAGATTTAAGTTATGTTCATGAATCCTTATTACATTACCAAGTATAAAATGAGCTTTCCTTTAGTTTTAACAATCAATGATTAAATATGTAAGAAATTTAGAGAATCTTTTATATGTATTCGAGGTTGTTCATCAATAGAGAATCATCTGTATCTATTTAGAGATTCTTGGTCAATGGTATCCTTCGAAACATTTATAAAAGTCTCTTGGTCATTATGATTACCAGGCTGGTTTTAAATCCACTCAGTGGGGCACTTGAAGTTTATCGTCATTCAGAAAGACATGGATTATTTCAATGTTGGGATCGAACCCATAAATGGGCTACCTACGTATCCTTTGTTTTGGAAAAGGAATCAGAACCCACGTAGTTTGAGTAAGGGAGTATGACGTTTATGATTGATGGCTCAAAGAAGAATTTCATAATTACTTTTACACTCTAAGCTCACGTGAGTCATGCTCGGTGTGAGAAACAAGAGGTATTGGTAAAAATTAGACAATTGTGCCATGAAATATGCAATCATAAGAAATTGTTTGGGGCTTATGTATGTATGACTGCCCAGATAGATGAAGGTTTAGGATTTACTTTTAGGGAGAAAATCCAGGAACAGGGTCCATAAAGGTATATGTGCTTCATGGAGATTTGAATACTCTAATATTGGGGCTTACTTTTAAGGAGGATGCCCAAATTAGGAGGGGACTTATGATTGGGTTTTACTCCTGAAAAGGAATGCCCATAATTATGACTGGGACTTATTCCTAAAAAGTAGGCCCAGGTTAGGGGACTTGGGGATTACTCCTGAAAAGGAAGCCCAAGATTATGACTGAGTCTTATTCCTGAAAAAGAGACCCAGGTTAGGGATTAAGGTTTGGGGCTTACTCCTAATAAGGATGCCCAAAATTAGAGGACTTGGGGCTTACTCCTAAGAAGGATGCCCATATTAAAGGATTATGATTGGGGCTTACTCCTGAGGAGGATGCCCAAGTTAAGGAATTAAGGTTTGGGGCTTACTCCTGAGGAGGATGCCCAAGTTTGGGAACTTTAAGAATTTGGGGCTTACTCCTGAGGAAGATGCCCAGATTAAAGGACTTATAACTGGGGATTATTCATGAAAAGGAGACCCAGGTTAAGGATTCTCTCATCTTAAAGGATGAGGTTGAACGAACGAACTCTCAATATTTGGTGACATAAAGATGTATAAATCACTAGGTTTTGAGAGATATTCCACCGAATTCCTTTCAGATAAGGATGTCAAATCAAGAAATCATGCCATAAATGGCTTTGAAGAGTATCTTGAAGACTGAATGTTGAATAGGAAAGGTGAAATGGCTTAAGAGAGGTAAAATGGGCAAGATGGGCACCCAAAAAAGGTAGGGGCGCGCAAGTCTTGAAAGGCGCGCAAGTCTTGCGTGGGTGCACAAGTATTGGTCGCGCAGGTATACCTGCGTGACACATGGTGTACTTGTGCGATTTTCAACCAGAATTGAAATACTTGAGCGACTCTTTATTAAACCCTTTAGAATCCTCTTGAGGTTCTTCCAGAAAAGGTACGCGCAAATTCTATTGAAGGAATAAGGCGGCGCGCAAGTGTGACCAGTTCCCTTAAGGGCTGGCCATTTAGGTGCGCAAGTGTTGATGAGTTTCAACACTTAGGCCTTCCTCCCTCTCTTTAGATCTTCCGTTCTAGGTAAGAAATTACCTTAGAAGTGTTCCGGAAGCTTTGAGAAGAGACTTGGGCGTCGGGAGCTTCAATCTGAGTTTCTGGAAAAAAGATCCTCTCGAATGGGGGGCCCACAGGGTCTATTTATAAGAAAAAGAAGGCCCTGGGCGGTTACTGTGCGGTTATCACTTAGGTCGCGCAATTCACTTGCGCGACCAAGGGCGTCGCGCAAGTGGACTTGCGCGACAGTGATATAACTTGCGCGGTGAAGTTGTTTTTGATCCTGTGTTCCTGCCTTTGTCTATTTTTGATGTTTTATTCAAAGGATGAATCACTTTGAGCTCAGATATTCCCCTTTTCCGATCTTTAGATTCTGTGATGAAAGGAGCGTCAACAATCCTCTACCGGTAATGCTTTTAGGAACTATTACTCTCTGGGTGGTGGTATCATTGGTACACCACTAGTAGGTGATATCTTATGAAATGGTCCCTACACTGATGCCTCGTTGCTCAATAAACCATCCTCATAGTCACACCTCAGAATCCTAGCTAGCTGCCTATGTGAAAGCATCTTGTAATAGAACAAGATGTACCATGGTCAAAAGAGTATACCTGGTGAGCTAACTCTGACTCATGAAGGACATGAGAACACATAAATTCTTACATTATTCAAGAACCATTAATTTCCCATGAAACTAGCATATTCATGTACCTAGTCAGAAAGTAGAATTCAAAGTCTTAGTGTATGGATACATCGGTTGTTGCACCAAAACTGAGTTCCCTGGCCTAAAAGCTGAACTCAAAACACTTAACACTGATCCCCTAAAACAAGAGTAAAACCAACCACCCTTTGATATCACTCTTTCACAACCCATCCCTCAGGGCCCATTCTATGACTACCCCCAAGCCCGCCTCCCATATGTCAGGGGCTGGCGACTAGCACTGAGTAGGAATATTCCAAAAGTGGGAGGAATTTTCCCTAGTACTTGTACGCACACACCCATCTCCAAGAAAAATATGAAACTAAAAACATTATGTAAACATAGATGCAAACCACTAAGAAAACCCACTCATAGTAAGGTACAAAAATGAAATAAAAGGGGGCCAGAATACAAGCCCAATTGAAATGGAAAAGAACAAGATCCTAGATCATATCAATAGAAAACCCTACCTAAAGGGTAGGTACATTAAGTGTTTTGAATGATGTTGAATCATACCATGTCCATCGGGTCACCCTGAAGCACCCCTATCTCTAGAACACCATAGACTCCATCAAAATATTTGATCATCTTCACAAGACATGAGATGTGTAGGTGAATCTCATTTAGGGGTGAGTAAAACAATACTTGGTAGGGACCCCAAAACCCCAAAGGTAACACCACTATTAAAATACATAAAGTACACCACAATGGAAACACATGAAGTACACCACAAAAGAAAGACATTAAGTACACCACAAAGTAAATCACTAATAAATACGCCAATAAGACTACCAAAGAGGCACACGAAGTGTATCCTCTAAGAGGTACTATCAAGAGAGTCACTAGAATCAACTCAAACCAAGTATAGGTCTATGCTATGTCAACAAGATTGTTGTAAGAATAATTAGTACCCTCAAGTTGTAAAACATAGAGCATTGGTAACACATGGATTGTAGTTAACACATGGATTGTCGGTAACACACATAGTGTAGGTAACACACGGAGTGTAGATAACACACAGAGTGTTGGTAACAAACAGAGTGTCATCTAAGACTAGTAGAACCACACCCTAGTGGGACAAGAGAGTACTGACTTAGTCTTAGTAAAATAAAAATTAAAAATAAGACACAAAGTCTATGTAATACATGGATTCTAGGTAAGACACGTAGTCTAGATAATCACATTGCATCTAGGTCATAGCTAGCTGTAGGATTCCGTCCTTAGCACACTCATTCTGGGAGAACCTACTCCTATAGCCAATAGTATATAAAATAAATTCCATATAAATTCACTTAGAGTATTTCAAAATTACCACCTCATTTCAAGGGTCCCAATTCCACAAACAGCTCACCAAATAGACACACGGTTTGAGAGTTATCGGATTTTAAAAAAAATGGTTCACTTGGGTATGGGTATGGTCTGACCCAGCCTAGCCCACCTGTCTCACTAGACTTATATAGTGGGATGGTTTATCCTCTTGAATTTTTTGGTTTCTGAATCTTCTCTGGGTCAACGTGGTCAACCATCACATTCAACGCAGTTGGCCACCGCATGAACTGCCCCGCGGTGGTTCTCGTGGGGTCTCATTATATCCTAACAGGACCATAGATTTGTGCCACTTCTGGTCGAGTCTATTTTTTTCCATCGATCCAGTGGCTATATCCGCTAACTGTGGTTGTTTCTGCAGGTTCCTCTCACCGGGTGGCAGTGCCGCCGCGCGCCACAGTGGGCGGCTGCCCTTCCGCGGGTTGGTCCGCATTGGTCATCAAACTCAGGAAATGGAAAGAAATCATGAAGAAAATAAACCCCCTATCTAGATTATTGGATCAATCTCTAATTAAGGGTGATTCCTATGTTCCTTGTTCGTCAATCCGCCAACACCTGTTCTAAATTTGATCATCGATACACTACTGTTCTTAATTCTTCTATAAGAGGATTTACCAAAGCATTTTCATTATTATTTTTCAAGAGCCTATAGGAATTATGAATCTAAACTCGCATCCCATCTAATATATTAATATAAGAAATTTGTTTTAGTGTCAATGTTTCACTGAGTTTCAACATCGATATGATGTTTCCTTTATGAAAGGAAACAGCAACTTTATCGATGTGTTGCAACATTGTTGTGTCATCATGAAACGTTAAAAGAAAACTAAAATAAACTTTTTATGTTTATTTTTATTCTTCTTTAAAACATCAAATAAATATTTCCATAGTCCACCCACTCTAGCCAAATTTAGGTCCTTATTAAGCAAAACTTGCTGCTCTAAACACAACGGTGCCCTCATATTTCAAATCTAAGAACTCATTTCAAAGATACTAAAACCGAGCACATTCGCTATATTTAATAAATATAAAAATAGTTCAAACGTTTATTTTAGGCACTCCGGGCCTTAGAATCATGTGATTTCTCACCACTTACCCTCAAATTAATCCCATATAAGTTTTTAAAAAATGTACATGTATAATCTAGGACATTACAAATTATTCCACTTAATTCTTGAACCATTGACTAGGATTCATAATTTTGTTCCTTAATACCTCCTTAATTTTACATTTTATTTGTAGTCACTTCATCCTAAAAAGTAAAACTTTTACTCATAAAACTTGATTAATCATCTTCTTGAGAATTCCCCCTAAGAAATCGATTTTCATAATTCCCATTCTTTCTGTAGTTGAAACATTAAACTATTTATGACGCCTTAGGGAAATAATTATTCTCATCCATTTAATTAATTGAACTTTTTATATTTTCTCATAAATTAATTACTTTTTTACCATATTTTATGCATATAAAACATATTCTTGTTCCTTTGATACATTCTCTAGAGTTATTTTTACCACATTCTTGACATATAATAAACTGAATATTCTTTATTCCATGGTCTCGACCACCTAAACTCCCGGCGAACTCTATCCTTCTCTTATTTTTTGATTCTGAGAGTTGGTTAAGGTTTAAGTTGTTAATCATGTATCATGATAACTGAATAGAAATTATCACAATATCCTTTACTCCATTCATAATCTCATTTGGTTTCTCATAAACATGTTATGTATAACATTCAATGTTCATCAAGTTCCTTCTGGTTCCTTTTATTGACCAAAACCACAAATCATAGTATGAGAAATAATAATCATAGTATGATGCCACATAATCATAAAAAAATAATTTACTGGATGTTTAAATCATGAAACCCTATTTTCAATCTATGAAACTTTAGGTTTATCTTAGGTTATTCATGGTTATCATCTATTAAAATGATTTATGACGGTTCATAAAGAGTTTTGGGAATTCAAATACACATCCTCTGGGAGTGTGAAACCAATTGTGAAATAAGTTCTATTATCGTGTACTAGGTAATTCTTAAGTCAAGATTGAACCTCATTTTTTAGATTTATTACCCCTAGCTACATATTTTTCAGAACTACATCCACTTTTAGTATTGAGATAAGGATGTCAATTCCTAGAAACTACTCGCTCTAAACTTCACCAAACTTCCATGATATTTTCCTATACATGGACTTATCTTTATACTTCTCCTTATATATATCCTTAGGTTCTTCACTAAGGTTTTATCATCCTAGTTTCTAATGGTTAACTAAACATTTCTTACGATACCAACTATGACAACTCATGCCTTTTTACATATATTATTACATGATTCTTAAACATAAATATCAAATAATTACACAATAAGGATTGTAAATACATAGTTTCTTTAGAATAATATGTTCATAATACATCAAAAAAACTAAAATAGTGCATCCTTAATTTATTCTTCATAGTGATATCCTAAAATAAATTTGATATCATAAAATTTCATGGGATAACCTAGTGAATACAAAAACAAAGGGGTGTGCTAAAACTTACATCAAGGGAATAAGCTTGATAAGGAAGAATACCATGTGAGTAAAAGTTATAACATGACATCATAAAAGAGAAGGTACATGAGTAATCAAGTGTAATCATAACATAAATATCATGGTATCATAAGATTATGGAAACATGGGAAATTGTCAATGACATAAAACATAACATAAACAAAAGTCAGTGATAACTACCAAGACAATAACACTTGGTGGAAAGAGTCCCATTATGGATTAATTTTACTCCCAAATCCTATACATGAAATGTAATGTGACTAAAACATTACCTAATTCATTGTAGAGTAATAAAATTTTAGTCCCACACAGCGCATTTATTTAATCTACATTCATATTCATGACTTATAAGGATGTAAATCATAAGAAATAAACATAAGAATTTCCCATTGAAAGAAAATGGTTTTCAAAATCTTTATTCATATCATATTAAAATTAAATTTCATAATTAATAAGTTTTAGAAATGATCATAAGGAATATATTGCCCCATCAATGGAAGAGAGAATAAACTATGTATATATATGAGAGACATATATACAAAATTTAGAAGAAATCCATAACATAAAAGGTTGTTTTCATTGATGAAAATACTTTTAAAAATATTATAAACATTCATGAGGAAGACAGCCTTTTTTCTTTGAGAAACATCATTGGATGTCATCTTAGATGGAAAATGATTTTAAAAGATCACTTTGAACATTATGTGAGGAAAATATTCATTCTATTTTAAAAAATATTATTTAAATCTAAAACATTATCAAACATTAATGAGTTTTTTTTTTTGAAAATATCCACTAAAACCTAAAAGATAATCTCTAAAACATTAAGTGATCATGACATTGAAATATTTCCCTTCATGCCTAATATGGTAAAAACAATGATTCTTTTCAAATTTTTGTAAGAAAAGTATAAAAGTAAATTTTTAGAAAAATAATAGGAACCTCCCCTTTAAAAAAATATTTTAGAATACAATTATTGATACAAATGAAATTAAATAATCATATTAAAAAAAGAAAATATTTTTAGAAAACATAGATCTGAATGAAAATGGATTTTTGACTAAAGAGAGAAATGAAATCATATTTTCTTGAAATAATGTTCTCAATAATTTTAAGTACCAAGGAGATTATAATGATAATATTACTTTAAAACATCATTATTAACCATATGGGAATAAAATATAAGGGTTTTATTATGAAATAATTAAATATTTCTAGCAATGGAAATTCAAGCATACACAATCCTGATTAAAATGATATTGACACGTAAACCCTTTCCACTTTGGTAACTATTGAATTATAAATTCTCATGAATTAATTATGTGAATTGTAACTTAAAATATCAAAAAATGGTAAGTATTCATGATATATTATTTAAAGGGTCACTAACAAACCATTTAAAAGATATTAGGTACTTAAAAGAAAATGTTTCACAAAGAAATAATTTTCTAGATGAAACCTTTATAAAGTTAATATCATTGAAGTGAGAGTTATTAAATAAAGTGATTATGTGTAAAAAAATGTAAATACACAAAAATAAAATTAAAAATAAAATAGTAAATCAATCAAAGTTTATTTTACACATAATTATGGCATAATATAATCAACAAAGTAGACATATAACCCAATGAATGAAAATTGAGTTGAAACTCTTTACCTTATTCTTCCCTTTAGTTGAATGCTATTTAAACTCATATATAGTATTATTAAATAAATTATTAACTTATAAAATAACCATATTAATATTTATAATATCATTTATGATCATTTTATGACATCTTATTACTTTTTTATTAATAATCATTATCATTATTTTTTTGGGTGTTAATTACATGTTTACTCATGCATGTATTATCATGAGAGATACAGATATCGAACAAATGATACAGTTAAATAATATCCATAATGATATTAATTTTCTAAATATCATGTTATATATTAGATATATCTTTTAAATCATTATTTGATTTTGAACATGGAGAACGAATCACATCGCTTTGTGGAGGTGGTAGATCATATGTGTGTACGAGCAACGTTATCATTTCCTAAATGGGTGAAAGGGTAAGAAAGTGGATTATATATTAATTTTATAGAATAAATATCATGTCATATATATCACATATATTCATTAAATTTATCTTTTATTACATTCCATGTATTTCATTGGGGAAAAATGAATCACATCGTTTAATGAGGTGGTAGTCCACCGTACACATGAGTAATGTTATCTTATTATCTATGGAATGAAAAATAAAAAGGAATGTATTATATTATAATTACAGAAGTTTAATTATATCATAAATATAATATATAAACATTAGATACATAATTATATCCATTCGTGAGAATCGGTGAAAATGAATTATGTTAGTTCGTGAGGCGATAGTCCACCCTACACATGATCAACGGTTTCATTTTCTATTTGAGGTAGGAGGAGATGGTTGTTGGTAATTAAATTATCATAATAACATATATATATATAATATTATGAGTTTATTATATCATAATGGTTTAACAATATTTGTTGAGGTTCAAGAAGAAATAAAATAAAACACCTGGTTCAGGATGTTCCCTCTTCTTCAAACAACTTCTTTTGGTTTTCACTTAATTCCTTCCTAGGTAGGATTTATGAGAAAAAAATAGCTTCTAGGATAATTAGATGGAATTAGGGGACTATTTTTGTAGGTATCGTACAAACAAATGGGTTTTGGAAGTGTAAATATGTGAGGATAGGGGGTGGCCTTTATATATGGGGGAGAGGACACACTTGGAATTTTTAAAAAGAAATAATTCCACCCAATTTTTTTTTCCATTAAAAAAGGCTCTAAAATAGACCATTTTATAAAATTACAATATATAAGGATTAAATATAACCATAAAATAGAAATTAGACAAGTTTTGAGTCATTTTTAACCTATATTTCTTAATTTAACCCCCAATAAACTCGTTTTTTACTTTAACCATGGTAATGTTTTTTTACTATTTTCACTATTCATAGGGAAAAAAATTAAGTTTACCAAATTATATAGTTTAAATTATTTTTATTTAAAATATGTAAATAATTTTTCCAAATTTAACTCACATAAGTGGTAGAATTTAATTTAAAATTAAACCTCCAGACATTTCGAAAAAAACAGTTTTCTAAAAAGAAAAACTTTCAAAAGTTTAAAAAAATTATACCAAAATTAAATAAAAATTGATTTAAATAGAATAATTTAGATTTATAAATATATAATTTTACGAATTTTACTTTTAAAACCATAGTAAAATAAAAATTAGGCTTGTAAATTCTTTAAAAGAAAACACAGATTTCAATAAAATTCAGTATTTTTCACTATTAATTAAAAAATTAATATATTTAGAAAAAACCCAAAAATTCACCCTAAAATAATTTTGATATGTTAATTTCAAAAATTAAGTTCCTTTTTAAAATATATTTTTTAAATTGATAAAAAAATTATTTTATATTTTTTCTACAGTGCTTGACTACACCGTACTTTAGAATAATATAGTTTTTCAAAAAACATTTCTTTTTTTTAATGATTCTTATTTTATTTAATATTAACATATAATCATTTAATTTATTTTATGCATGTATAAACCATATAATTTTCATAATTTATTTGTCATATTCATTCCCTCTAACTTAATGGCTATCTTATAATGGTCATGTTTAAATAAAAATATTTTAATAAAGTATCATGTTTCATTTAAGTCAAGTGTTGAGTAAATTGAAAAAGAATGAAGAGATTAAATTTATTTAAAATATATATATCATTAATTATTAGGTTCATACCTTAATTTTATTATTTCATTTCATATACACTATTCAACAAGATGATTCTCTTTTAAAATCTCAGGGTGTTAAAACATCTGGATTAGACCATAATCCAATTTTATCATAGTATTATGTTTGATATATATCTCTTATTTAGGAATATCAATCATGTAATCTTGATTATTAGTGGATTATTATTTATGGACTAGATACCATGAATTTTTTGTTTTTTGATTTTTCCATGTAAAAAAATTTCTAACATCGATTTTTTATTTTATGAACATTATTTTTAGTCGGTTGCGCATCCGATTTACTTTTCAAACTTTCTCTAAAGGGAAAAAAATTATTACCATTGTGCATTCACATTTTTTTTCATTTTTTCATTCATCATTCATCTAATTTCCCAAAAAATAAATGTATATATCATAGAAATAAACATTTAATAAACATGCAACATGGTATAGTGTCTTTCACAACATCAAGGTTTTTCATAGTACAGAACACTGTGTGGTGATTCTCATCATATAATTATTTTGTTCTTCAGTGGGAATATCCAACAAGAAGATGATTGGGTTATACTATCATTGAAGGGAAGACTCAGATGTGTGGTCTTTGGTTTGATTGGATTATTTTTGGGTTTAAACTTAATCTTATGTCTATAAAATATAGATTTAAATTATAATTTATAGTTTTGGTGTGTCGGTCCAATATCCAATTTACTTTATAATGAAACCTAATTAAGGTTTATGTGTTATTATTGATAATTTATAGGCTATAATAAGTATTCATTCATATACTAACATTAATTTTATATTTCCTTTTAAAAATTTGTATTTTAATATTTAATTTTATAATATAGTTAATTGATTGAAGTTTGTTAATCATGGGTGTAGTATTCTATTTATAATTTCAAAATGAATCCAAATTTGATTTATATTCTTGATCAAATTTTGAATATGATATATTGTCAAATTTAATTATATTTTGAATTTTTTTAATAGTGCTTTAGAGGGGCGAACTTATTTGATGTCTATATCATGATTCATATGTCGACCTTGTTAACTTGTGAAAACGTGAGTTATCATATAACAAGAGTTGTATTTAAAACTAATTATAATTTATGAAACCATAATGGGGAACCATTATGATTTTGTAATACATGAAAACACAGTGTTGAATTTTATAACTAATACCAACAAAGATATATTAAAAGATTTATAAAATAGTGAAGGATGTAAATATATATGTCATGGTTGTTAAAATACGATAAAACTTGAATTTATGATGTCATTATTCTATAATAAAATAATATATTATTTCAATAATATTAGGACTGACTATATACATTGCTTTCTGAAAAAATTACTTTCAAAATATGCAAAAATTTATAAAAATGAGGGAGATAAATCAATATTAATTGATTTTTCGGATTTTGTTTCACCAAAATACATTTCCCCTCAATTTTGTATTTTCAATTTGAATGAAAATGTCTTAATGTGGTGAATTTATATGAAATTATATTAAATGTTTTGTTTTTCAACATGCACTATATTTACATGTAGTGGAAATAAAGTTTAAATATTTGGTTTTTATCAAAACAAACATAAGTTTTGTGCTCTAAAAAATGTTTAATAAAGTGTAAAAACATTTTTAAATTCTATAAACTAGATAATGTATGTTATGTGATTTTTTCTTTTTTTTATGAAATTGCTTTATAATTTAGTGTGTATAAATTAAAAAAAGTTTAAATATTTATTTTTTAAAATAAAATATATGTTTCATGTTTTAAATAATGATTACTATGATTTTAAAACATTTTATATTTTTTAAATTACAAAACTTATGTTCTGTAAATTTTTTAATTTTTAATTTTATTTTAAGTATATATTTGAGTTAATAAATTTTTAATTTATTTTAAAAAAATTACTAGTATTTAAATGTTAATATTTATTATTTTTAAACTTGTGGATTTTTATGGATTTAATAATAAGTTTTTTTTAGAATTGAAAATTGTATTTTGACAAGAAAATCATGTATATATTCAATTATCTAATAGTTTTCAATTTATATAAATTTATTTAATAAATTTTCTTTCTTAAATATTTTAATTTTTTTATCGTAAAATTATATCCTTTATGGGTAATTTTGGAAATGAATCATTCATTTTTTATGTCCCCCTTATAATAATAAATGAAATTATTGATTCGGATTAAAATATTATTTTAGTCTACAATTAAACTATGTACACCGTTATCTCTTCCACTACCAAAAAAGTGTGTTGGAAAAAATAAATTATAAAAAATAAATTGTTTGGCAGTCACTGAATGTAGATGTTGATTTCAACGGGGGTGGGTAGCCCACCCCCAGAAAACCCTCCTTCCACCTTCCGTTTCACTACCTATAAATGGGTTATACAACCCCCTTTGGTTTCAGAGATTAGTGATAGTTATACTATCATGGAAATGCTATAAAAAAAATTTGGTCTCTCCATCTTCCACTTTATCCTCTTTCATGATACTCAATTTCACTCTATTTTTATTATTAGTTTTATAACATGTTATCGACGTAAATGCTCAAAAAGGTAGAAATGTATGTTTTTGTTTTTATTCTAACCACTTGGTTGGAATATTCTAATTGATTATTCTTTTCATCTTAAACCTTATTTTTTCATTGCATGGTTAGGTAGTTATAATTATTTATATAATATTATTTATTTACCAACAGATTAGATGATTTATGTGGTTTATTTAATTGCCTCTATAGAGGTAAAGTTTCCATCTATTCTAATGGTTTAAATTTATTTATTTTTCACCACCTGATTAGATGGTCAAATTAATAAATCAGTATACACAATAATATTTTAAATGGTTAATGTGAAATATTGATTTATTTATTTCAAACCCCCATGTGAAAGATTTATTAATCAATTAAGTTGGGATATATATAAAATATTAAATAATAATAGTAACCTGATTTTAATTTCCTTGATTTTATTTTATTTTATTTAACCCGGATGTAAATTATTTTTGTATTCTTATTTTTAATAATAATAAAAAAATATCTCTATCCTTGTTATCATCATGTTAAATATTGTGAAACTCGAATTCACCATTCTTAATACTTCCGAAAGTAATTACATATTGTGGGTGATGGATTTTGAAATGCATATTGAATCAATGGATCTCATGGAAATAATTAAATAAAATAAAGAAATGTGATGATCTTCTTCAGAAGACATCTCAATGAGGGTTTGAAATTTGAATACCTCATAGAAATAGATACATGTAAGATCATGGAGATTTTGAAATAGATGTATGATCATCAAAATAGGTTATTCTTCTAGTGACCCATGATGAATGTAATTCCTTACACTTCCAATACTTTAAAAGGGTCAGTGATTACAATTATTCCATACATAGAATTATACCATAGCTAAAGTATTGTGGTCTTGGGATTACTGATGTTGATTTTCTTGAAAAGACATATATGACATTTCATGCATCTTATATCACCCTATAATAGAAAAATCCCTTCTGAGGGTAAATAAAATATTCTGATATCATATCATAATTACTTGTAGTACATAAGAATAGTGAGCTTTTGATTTAAAATCATTCGTCTCATCCTACTAGTTTAGTAGTAGCATTTCATGAAGCAAAATCTATATTTTATAAAAATAATCATGGAATAAGTCAGGGATGTTATTTTTATGGTGTAAATCGTTTTTATGATTGGTGTAGCTGAGTACATGGCCATAACCGTGGGCCTTCTTAAAATTAATATCAAAATCAAAGAAATATCAACTTAAGAACTATGAGGAATCGTGAAGATTCCTACTACAGGGTTGATTCTAAGGGACATTGTACTCGAGTTTACTGAACCCTAGGGCATAATTATAAGCTCTATAAATCATCTCTTGAATACAATAATAATGAACCACACTTTTCTAAGACATAATATAAAGGGAAAGAAAAGGAGGTTAATTTTACAGAAAATCACAAGCCATCAAATGATGATTTCACTTACCATGAAGTGGGTGATTTTACTTGTGAATTTTATGAGATGATAGGTAGAAATAATTTAGAAAAAATATAATAGTTATGATATATTATTTTCTATTTTGTTTTATATTATTTATATTTTGGATGTTGTATTATTTTAATTTCAAAATGTGTTTCTTATAATATTTTTGTCTTTAGTTTGAATAATTGAAATGGATTACTTAAAAGAGAAAGATATTTTTTACTAGATACTAAAACAACACACAAAATTATAAAGAGAAAAAAATATTTTCCTAATCTTAATCCAACAAGGAAAATTGTGAATACTATATTAGGTAGTTCAAATATGGTCAAATTGATTGGTAAAGTGAGTTTTTCTTTACCTAATAGGACACGATTTTCTATAAGTGATACATTTCTTTCCCCAAATTCCAAAAGAAACTTGCAAAGTTTCAATGATATATACCTTAATGGGTATGATACTCAAACTATATCTACAAAAACTAAAAATTACATGTGAATTATCTTTAATAAATCCAGTAACAGTTATGTACTAGAAAAACTACAAAAAAATATCATTTAGATAAAATTATACATATATAAGTGAAATTTAAACACATTTGGTAGTAAATAATGGACCACAAAATTTTAATTTATGGCATGACTCATTAGTTCATCCTTGTTTATGAATGATGTAAAAAATAGATGAAGGTTCTCATGAAGATTCAATAAAGGTCCAAAAGATCTCTCCACTAATAAAAATCCATGAGAGCCTTATTTTCTTGGAATGTTGATTGTGAGACCATATCTAGATAAACTTTAGGATGAAATTCCAACCTCTATTGAATGAATTAAAGTGAATATATGTGGACCAATTCATCCATAATTTGGGATATTTAAATATTTTACTCTATTAATTGATACATTTAGTAGATGGTCACACGTATGTTTGATCTCAACATGTAATGTAGAATTTTAATGGTTTCCTGCTCAAATAATTAAATTGAGAGAAAAATCATTGATTATTACATAAAAAAATTAAGGCTTGATAATTCTGGATAATTTACCTCTTAATATTTCAATGATTATTGTATAGAAATGGGGATTACTGTGGATAATTCAGTTTCCCATGCGCATACACAAAGTTATTTAGCTAAATAACTAATAAAATGCCTCCAACTTATTACTAGACCATTAGTAATGAGAAATAAGTTGTTGATCTCCATATGGGGTCATGAAATATTTCATGCCTCGAAATTAATTTTCATCAAAACAAGTGCATATCATAACCACTCTCCACTCTAATTAGATTTTATCCAATATCTTGAAATATCCCACTATAAAATCTTTAGTTGTGCAGTATATGTGCCAATTTCTCCACCATAATGTAAAAAAATGATCCTTAAAGGAGGTTAGGAATATATGTAGGATATGAATCCTCATCCATCATCAGATATATCAAACAAAAAACTGGTAAAAATGGCCTTTATCAGCACTAGAAAAGAGCTGATAAAGCCGGCGAAGATAAAGGGGGGGTCCCCTTTATCAACGCTCCAAAAAGCACTGATAAAGACCCCTTTTATCAGCGATATAAAAAAGAACTGATAAAAGGGTCTTTTATCAGCCCTAAAATGAAGCGCTGATAAAATTGCATTTTATCAGCGCTTTCTTTTTAGCGCTGATAAAAGACCCCATTTATCAGCGCTTTTTTTTAGTGCTGATAAAAATAAAAATAAAATTAAAAAAAATTAAAAATTAAAAAAAATACTACCAATCTCGGGGGGTCTTTTTACAGCGCTTAATCCCCCCTTTATCAGCGCTTTCCTGCACCTCTAGCACCCTCCCGCACCACCTACACCCTTTATCAGCGCTAGCCCTTTAAATCAACCTTGCGCGCACACCCGTGCCTCCACCCGGATTTGATCTCGAGACCTCCCCCCTGTGCCCCAAAATCCTTTTCCACTACCCTATATTGATTTGTTCTCTTATTCATGATATATCTATTTATTTATATATATATTTAGTTATATTTAATCGTATAGTAATATATATATTAATATTAATATATATAGTTATATTAATATATAGATATAGTTATATTAATATATATAGTTATATAGTAATATTAATATATACATATAGTTATATTAATATATGTATAGTTGTATTAATATATGTATAGTTATATTAATATATAGTAGTTATATAAATATTAATATATTGGTATTTTAAAAAAAATTATATTAGTTATTATTTAGATAAATCTAATATATTTTATATGTAAATATGTTTAATTATTTATTTAAAAAATATAATTTTTAGGTATGAATATATAAAAAAATTGTACATATAGTTATATATTTGATTATAAAAAGCAGTGCATTATAAAAAAGGATGAAATTTCAAATACATAATATCAATATGAATGTAATACCTTGGAATAAATTCAGTCCCCACCAAAAAAGCAAATAATACCCCCTTAAACGAGGCTGAAAATCCACAAAATGTTAAAAAAAATCTGGGTACCCCGACAAAAAAACTCAGTTTTGGAGGCCTTCTGGGCCTCTTTTGGCCTCTAAAAACGCTTGACCGAGTTCCCCCCCCCCCAGTCACAGCGACGTAGAGATCGTCGCAGGCTTTGATTTGATATGTGGTAGAGCTCAAACAGACACCCGGATCAAAAGTTATGGTCGTTTGAAGTTTGAGTTGCGTTTTCAACATATTTTGGATCTTTTTTTTATTTTTTTTATTTTTTATTCTTCAAATTGTTATTAAATGACTATTACTCCATAATAATTATAAAATTATTAATTAAAAATATTTTTTTAATTTTTTAAGAATCCATTTTCACTAAATATCTTATATATTAAGTATATTAAGTGAAAATGTACATTTATACTTATATAAAACATCTCTAAAAATTATATATTATATTTATATCAATATAACTGTATAACTATATTTATATATTAATATATTTTTTTTAAAAAAATGAAGTCGACCCTTTATCAGCGCTAAAAAAAGCGCTGAAAACGGGGGGCCTTTATCAGCGCTCAAAAAAGCGCTGATAAAGGGGTACTTTTATCAGCGCTTTTTTAGCGTTGATAAAGGAACCCTTTATCAGCCCTTTTTTCAGTGCTGATAAAGCCCCCCCCCCCTTATCAGCGCTTTTTCGTTATCGCTGATAAAGGGGTGGCGCTGGCCTTGCCCAGTTTTGTGGTAGTGTATATTATCAGTATTAGTGGGAGAAAATAAACAAAGGGATGATAATTCCTAGAATGTGAACACTTTATATTTTCTTTATCCTTACACATGGTAGTGTGAGATGGAAGTGAAAAATATTTTACATTTCAAGAACTATCAAATAAATTGGTCGATGCATTTATTGATTCAAAGTGTGTGACTAAATCACATGTACTAATTATAAATGAAATGGAAATAATTGATGTCCTGGAGACAGAATTATATAATTATGTTACATAAATATCAAAATCATTCCTAGAGAATGGAATACTAATTGGTTATAAGGATATAAATCCTTGAAAAATAAATGGAATGATAATAATTGAAAACCCCATTATGGAGGTTTGTTTTCCAGAAGACATATGTAATTTAAGTGTTCATAAGGAAACACATGATGAAAATCATAAAGAGAATTCATAGTATATAAAAAAACATGATGGTTTTGAAAATAATTAAATCTATCTTATTTATTCCACTACAGGTGATATATTAAATCAAATTAATGTGGAAAATATTGATAAAATATTTTCATATTCTATGTCATGTGATATAGAAAATCAAGACTCTGAACTAATGTCTATTGTGGAATGTCAAAAACAACCCAATTGGAATAAATAGAAAGAAAAAATGAAATTTGAATTAAATTCACTTAATAGGTGAAGGGTTTTTTTACATATCATGCTCACACTAGAAGATGTAAATCCTGTTGGATATAAATGGAGTTTGTATGTAAGCATAATGAGAAAAATGATATTGTAAGATAAAAATCCCATCTTTTTGTGCATGATTTTTCTTAGAAACCCAGAATTGATTATGAGAAGACATATTCTACTATTATGGATTCTATTAATTTTTTATATGTAATTAATCTTGTAGTATTTGAGAAGTCTAATATGCATCTTATGGATATTATTACAACTTATTTATATAGTTCACTTGATAGTATTATATATATAAGAATCCCAAAAAAGATTGAAAATTCACAAAGTATTGGAATCAAAACCCAAAGACCTATATTTAATTAAATTTAATAAATACCTATATGGATTAAAAAAATCTGGGCATATGTGGTATAATAGTTAGAGTGAATATTTATTAAATAAAGGGAATATAAATAATTTCATATGCCAATGTATTTTTATTAAGAAGTCATAATCTGGATATAAATTTTTTTTATTCATGTTGATGATTTAAATATCATCAGAACTCCAGAAGAGATCAATGAAGCAATGAGAAACTTAAATAATGAATCTGAAAAGAAAGACCTTGGAGAAACCAAGTATTTTCTAGTAATACAAATTGAGAATATACCGAGTGTTATATTTTGTCATTATTAAAAATACACTAAAAATGTTTTAAAATGATTTATTATGAATAATTTAAATCCTTTAATTAATTAAATGGTTTTTTGGTATTTAAATTCCAATAAATATCAATTTCTACCTTGTAAAGAAAATGAGGAGTTGGTCGGTCCAGAAGTACTATACATCAGGTTTTTCAGAGCACTAATGAATCCTACTAATTGTCCACATCATGATATATATTTTTATACTAATTTATTAGAAATATTTAGTTAAACCCCTACATGAATAAAATATAATGTAATTAAACATATTTTTCAATATCTTTATAGAGATATTTATTTGGGTTTATTATATTCTAACAAATTAGAAAAACAATGGTCAGTTCTTTAGAAAAAGTTTATTTTCCTAATATGTATAATGCACGATCACAAACTGGTTATGTGTTCATATTTGTAGGTACTACCATATATTGGAGATCAAAAAATAATACACTCATTATAAAATCTTCAAATATTTAAGAAGTAATAGCATTGAATGAATCATGTTGAGAATGTGTTTGGTTTTGATCTATGACTCAACACATTCAAGCCGCAAGTGGATTTCCTATGGATTTTTTCCCAATAATATTATTCAAATATAATACTATGTGCATCACACAATTAAAGAAAGGCTTTATCAAGAATGATTGAACAAAGAACATTCCACTAAAATTTTTATCTTTTACACAAGAGTTAATTAAGAATAAACATATCAACATGTAATATGTTTGATCCAACTACAACATTGCTAATTGTTTTACAAATTTACCACCAACTATTATATTTATAAATTTTTTACATGATATAGGGATGCATAGATTGAAAAAATATTAATTTAATTTAAATTTTAGGGGGATTCTATGTGATTGTACTCTTATCCTTACTTCAGTTTGTATACCACTAAGTTTTTTTAAAAAAGGTTTTTAACGAGGTGGTATCAAAACATGTATGATAATGATAGTGGTGTGAATCCTAAGGGGGAGTGTTAGGCAGTAGTTGAATGTGGTTGTTAATTTCAATAGGGGTGGGCTTCCCATCCTTATTAATACCTCATTCCACCTACCATTTCACTGCCTATAAATGGGTGGTGCATCCCCATTTGGTTTGAGTGATTAGTGAGAGATATACTACCATGGAAACCTTATAATAAAAATTTGTGTCTCTCTCTTCCACTTTTTTATCTTTCTCGGTAATTAATTTCTCTCTATTTTTATTCTTCATTTACATAACACAAATAACTTAGTTAATTTGATGGGTTATCCCATTTATTTCTTCATCACTATATTTATTTATTAAGATCATCAAAAAAATATTATTTATTTAAATATTTTTATGATGATATCCTGGGATACCAATGAGTTCCATTTAACCCACTACCAACATGAGTATAAATCTATATGGTATTGATTAATTAGGGTTTTATAGGGTTAGGTAGTGGTGTTAGAGTATTATAAAAATGGAAACATATCAAATTAATTATCATTAACTTGTTAAATAATATTTTATATAATAAAATATATTTATCTATGTTGAAATTATCTCATATTAGATTTATAAATGAATGCGGTAATTTTACATCATCATTATACCAAGATTAATATGGGTTTTGCAGGTCGGAGGGGGAAAATCTCAATATGATATTTTTATTTTTATTTTTATGTTTTGTTGTCTAGTTATGGGTTATTTATCAATCCAGATTGAAAGACTATTAAATGATTTCCTTTTAAAAAATACAATTATATGGGTTTGGGTTATTATAAAATTATTAATTAATTAATTACTTTTAATATAACATTTTGGGATCATATCCCCTTTTATTAAGAAAATAAAACCCACTATTTAATTAAGTTGATAGGTGACTTATACAAGATCTGAAGTCCCAATGGCTTAGAGTCCCATTACAATGTGATGGTCAGAAGGCTCTGCACCTTGAAAGTCAAAGGAGTTAACCCAAAGTCCAAAACTGAGAACTCAAAATTCAAATTAGGATCTCATTATTCTCGCTACCCCACCTAGTAATCATTTCATTGCACTATATTATTGTCAAGTCATATAAAATTACTCTATTTAACTAACATCTAAGTATACTTTTAGTAATACCACAGATCAAACGATTAATAGTGCACAAAATGGGATTTAAAAATTATGAAAAAAAACTATTGTCCTAGGAATATTTAAATAGGGGAACCTTAATCAAGGATTTTATTAGCATTGATAAAGGCCACACTACTGCAGTGTGATGTTTGAATTACAACACACTACATCATCAACCTGTATATAAAAATCTCATAATTTAATTGAATTAAAAAATTACATCACAAATACATAAAAATAATATATTATAGATATTTCAAATAATATTTTTTATAATTAAATTAGCAGGTACTGTCACAAAAAAGTAAAACACATTAGTGTTTTGTTGTCTTTGGCACCAAAACCCCTCTCAAAAAAGAAAAATCATGGTATTAATTGCTAGAAAAACTATTGGGATAGAAAAATTATTGACCCACAGTGCAGAAATAATCACGAGATAAAATAAAGTGAAAAATGAAGAACTAAATGGACACCAGATGTAATGTGGAAATCCCCCCATAATTGAAGGTGTAAAAACCCACAAGAAAAAATAATCACTATGGGTAAAAGTGGGCACATAATCCCTCACTATTACAAGGAGAAAGCCCTGATAAAATCTCTCATGAATAAGTGGGGAATCTTTCTCCCAAATACCACTAATAAATAGAGAACTACAAAATTGGATGATAACAAGAAAGCTATTGAGATTATAAAACTAATGGGAGAGAGCCTTTTATATAGGTTGCCTCTCCCCCTTCCATCCTCACTCTCTTGGATGGTTGGGGGGGTTGGACACCCACCACATCTTCCTGCCACGCTCACCTTTTTAGGGAAAGGAGGGGGTGACTGTCCAACAAATGAGTTGTTGTTGAAACATCTCCCACTTAGAGATTTTATTGAGAATTAATCACATCTACACACATCCTTTCTATCTGCCAAATCATACAGCTCACGTCGCTTCAAGGCCACTCAAAAATCTGCACCATCTAAACTTATCAGAGTCATTCACCTTTATCAGGAAATCTACAATTTTTTCTTTAGTGGGAATTTTCTGCAAGTCCGCACTTTCTTCCTCCACCATGTCTCCAAAAAATTGATATTTTACCCCAATTTAATTCATCCTGTAATGAAAATGTGAATTCCTTATAATGTACAAGGTGCTCCGATTATCACAAAACAAAGGAATATTCTCTTTTCTATGACTGAGATACTCCAACAACCATCTAATAAAAATTTCCTCTTTGCAAGCTTGTGTAGCTACCATATACTCTGACTCCATTATGGATAAATCCACAACTGGATGTAACTTTGAAATCCATCTTATAGATCCTCCTACAAGAGTGAACACATAACCTGTAGTGGATTTCCTCTGGTCAGAATCTCCAGAAAAATTTGAATCAACATAACCTCTAGTAGTGAAATATGATCCTCTATAACATAATTTATCATTTGAGGTCTCCTTGATGTATCTCATGATCCACTTCACTGTGCACCAATTCTCGCGTCCTAGATTCTCCAAGTACCAACTATCTACTCACCCTGCATGTAAAATTTCTGGTCTAGTACAAACCATAGATAACATCAAACTACCCATTGTTGATGCATATGATTCTCGAGACATTTCTATCCTCTCTTATTCACTCATAGGACTTATCCTAAAGGATAACTTGAAATTAATGGGAAGAGGGGTAGAGATTGGATTATAGTCTTTCATGTTGAATCATTTCAAGAATCTTCATAATTAATTCTACTATGATGGGAAAATCTTCCCATTATTTTGGTCTTCATAAATATTCAACCCAAGAATCATTTTTGATGGTCCCAAGTCCTTCATATCAAACTCCCTAGCCAATTGTGACTTCGTATCCTAAATCTGATTATTTTTTGGGGCCTTCCACTAACATGTCATCCACATAAAATAGAATAATAATGAAATCATTACCATCCAAACCCCTAAAATATTCACAAGGTTCTAAATGAATTTTTTTGTACCCAAGGCTCGTGACATAGGGATTAAATCTCTTGTACCAAATCATTAGTATCTGCTTGAGACTGTACAGATATTTGTTCAACCTGAAAACCAAGTTCACTTTTCCTTCTTCTAAAAAACCTTTTGGTTGGAGAATATAGATCTCTCCATCAAGATCTCCATGGAGAAAATATATATTCACATCCAGTTGCTATAGATGTAAATTATATGATTCACACATCACCAAAACTATCTGAACAGTCTTTAGTCTAACAACAATTGAAAATATTTCATTGAAATCAATACCTTTATTATATGTATATCCTTTGACCACTAGTCTTGCATGATATATTTCCAGGTGGTCCTTTCCATACCACTTAATATTAAGGACCCATTTGTTTCTAATAACCTTCATTCCATGTGGTAATGGAACAAGATAGCAAGTCTTGTTCTTGTGATGGGATTCAAGTTCCTCCTCCATCGCCGACATCCATGAGGATACATCTAAACTCTAGGCCACCTCCACAAAAGAAGATGGCTCTCAATCCTCTATCAATAATAATTACACAATATTTTTCACATTCACATAGTCTTAGTGTCATATTGGTGCTCTTTTCTCAAAATTTGACCATCGTAGTCCATATTTAATCAGTACTTGATCATCGTGCTCTAGTAATTCCTTAGAGGAAACTAGTTCTTTGTTGTATTTGTCCTCTACTTCGACTGTTGTTCTTTCTATATTATCCTTCTTCGTGTCTCGATAAATTGTCATTTGGACCTTATATTTTGAAAAAATGAAATCTCTACTGATGATATGTTTCAGATAGTAGGGGGCACTGAATGATACCCCTTCTCACTATCAGCATACCCCAAGAAGATACATTTCATGGATCTATAATCCAACTTAGATATTTTTTAGTCATTAAATATTGCATATATGGGACTTCCAAAAGTACGTAACTGAGAATTTTAAGTGGATTTACCATCCCATATCTTTATCAGTGCCTTCAGATCAATCTCCATTGAAGGATATCAGTTGATCACATAATAGGAAGTATTCACTACTTCTGCCCAAAGTGTTTTGGAAGTTCATGTAGTCTTCAACATTTCCCTTATTCTATCCAATAGGGTTTTGTTCATCTGCTCTACCACTCCATTCACCTGAGAAGCGTACACCACTATGAACTATCTCTTGATTCCTTGATGTTGGAAAAAAGTATCAAACTCTTCACTTATATATTCTCTATCATTATTAGTCCTCATAAACTTGATATTCTTTCCAGATTCAAGTTCCTTCCATGCTTTGAAATTTTTTAATATTTCAAAAACATTTATCTTCCTCTTAATTGGTTGCACCAAACTTCTTTAGGAAAAATCATCAATTAATGATACAAAGTATCTTGGTCCTACCATGGATAAAACCGGTGCTTTCCAAACATCGGAATAGATCATCTCTAAGATCTCCTAACATTTTTTTGTTGATATCCCAAACTTTAAACTACATTGATTTCTCAAAACACAATGCTCATAAAATGGTAAGTATGCCTTTATATGCCCAGAAAACCACTTCTGATCCTCAAGAATCTTCGAACCTCATTCTGACGTATGGTCAAGCTTCTGATTCCATATTTTTTTCAATACTTCCATCAAGGTAGTTTATGTGAAAACTATCTCCACCTCCTTGTACATTTCACTCATAAGAACTTACATATTATTTGAGATATTCTCCGCCTTCAAAACCACAAGCACGCCCTTCACAATTCTCATCACTCTATTCTCAGTGTGAGTCTTGCATCTGATGTCATGAAATTATCCCAAAGATAATATGTTCTTCTTCAGGCCCTTCACATGGCGTACTCCTTGGATGGTTCGAACAATACTGTCATGCATATTCAATTTGATGGTACTGACTCTATTGATCTTCAATGTATGATCAGTCCCCATGTACACAAGTACTTCTAGGATAGTTTCATACTGGTCAAACCATTCTCGTCAAGACGTCATGTGACATGTTTCTCCTAATTTGATTATCCATGCGTTGTTGAGATGCTTCCTTCTCCTAGAAGTCATCGTCACATCACAGACTAGTATATCTCTACTTCCAGAAGTACTCTGCACATTTATGTCCATGTCAGGATTCTAGAACCCACTAGAACCATGCTCCAACATCACATATTCTGTTATTTCACCAATTTCTAGTCAGAAGTTATACTTCTGCAACACTACTTTCATCTTCATTTTCCACAACAAAAAATTAAACCCATAAAAGTTTTCGATCTTGAATTTTTCTGCCATCTAGACACACTGTAAGTCCAGAACCGTATTTTTTTCATAGTGGTGTATTTAATAATCTCAATAAATGTTTTTCTAATGTGATAGATCATTATAAGTTTCAATAATATAGCATTCTCAAATCTATGAGAGTTATTAATACCCGAAAATGTGAATAGAACCAGGTCAGAACCTACCTATGATACCACTTGTTGGGACTGAAAAATGATTGACCCACAATGCAACAACAATAACAAGATAAAATAGAGTGAAAATGCTAAAGTAAATAGACATCAGATATAATGTGGAAAAATCCCCAAAATGGAAGGGGTAAAAACGACGGGCAAAAATAATGATCACTATGGGTAAAAGTGGGTATACACTCTCTCTCTATTACATAGAGAAAACCCTTATAGAATATATCTTGAATATGTGGGGAAACCACCTCACAAATACAACTAAAAAATAGAGAACTCCCAAACCAGATGAGAAGATGAATCTGATGGGATGCTAAAACTGATGAGAGAGATCCCTTTATATACCATTCCTCTCCCCCTACCATTCTCTCCCCACTGGATGGTTAGTCGGGTTAGAGACCCACCACATCTACCTTCCACACTCACCTCCTTTGACAAAGTAGGGGAAAACACCATCCAAAAAATGAGTTGTTTTTGACAAAAAATTCCCCAAATAAAGCAAAATAATCCACCTATATAATAAAACAATTCTTATTTTAATAATATTATAAAGAAATAAATTTAACATAATATGAAATTATACATGAATAATATGTAAATTTTAAATAAAATGATATACTTAGAGACATACTGGTTGCACCATGCGTTAGATTGAGGTGGAGATGATTTCTACATGTTAAAAATTACTTTTAAATCATTTTAAAAATTTATCAACACAATTGGAGATTGTTTTCTCAGTTTTTAGTAAGTGACACATGTTTTGAACTAAAATGTAAATTTTAAACTGATAACTGAAACGTTGAGTCATTCCAGTCACATCGTGTGTTGTCTTGATGTGAGGTTGATTTATACAGATCAAAAATGACTTATGAATTATTGTATTAAATTATTAACACAATCCTAGTGTGTTTTTTTGGTTTTCAGTGAGTGACAAGTGTTTTAAACTAAAATGTTAATTTTAAACTGATAACGGACACTTTGAGTCATACCAGGAACACCGTGTATCGGATTGAGGTGATATATATTCATACATTACACAAATGAATTATGGATCATTTTTCTTATGTATTAAAACAATATGAATGTGATTTCTAAATTTTGAGCATGTTACTTGTGTTTTTAATAAAATGTGAATTTTAAATAAAAAAGACCCACTTGGAGTTATATCGGTCACATCGTTTGTCCGATTGGGGTGTGGCTGATTCCTACAAGTAGCAAATGAATTGTGTATCATTTTCATAAAGTAATGGAACAATACATTTTTTGCTTAGTATTTAGTATGTCACTTGTGTTTTGTACTAAAATGTCATTTTAAACTAAAAACGCATACTTTGAATCATACTGATCACATCGTTTATTGGTTTGATGTGAAACTAATTCTTACACATCAAAAATAACTTATGAATAATTTTCTTAAATTATCAAGATAATTGGAGAATGTTTTCTTGGTTTTCAATGAGTAACATAGGTTTTGAACTAAAATAGCAATTTTAAACTGATAACGACCACTTTTAATCAAACCAGGAACATTGTGTATTGAATTGAGGTTTGACTAATTTATACACATTAAAAATGACTTATGGATCATTTTATTAAATTATTAAAACAATATAAATGTTTTTTAATAGTTTTGAGTATGCCACTTGTTGTTTTTACTAAAATTTAAATTTTAAATAAAAATACACACTTAGAGTCATACCAGTCATGTCGTGCATTGGATTCAGGTGCGGCTGATTCCTACATGTCAAAAATGATTTATAGATCGAGTATCAAAAAATCAGAATGTGTATACTCAATTTTGAGTACATCACTTATATTTTTTACTAAAATATTATTTTAAACTGGAAACATATACTTTGAGTCATATCAGTCACATTGTGTGTCAGTTTGACATGAGACTTATTCATAATGTCACAAATGACTTATGAATAGTTTTCCTAAAGTATCAAGAAAATATGAGCATGTTTTCTCAGTTTTCAGTGAGTGAAACATGCTTTGAACTAAAATGTCAATTTTAAACTGGTAATGGATACTTTGATTCATATTGGGCACACCGTGTATTGAATTGAGGTGCGGTTGATTCCTAAATGTCAAAAATAACTTATGGATCATTTTTCTAAAGTATCAAAACAAACCAAGTTTGTTTTATTAGTTTTTAGTATGTAAATTGTCCTTTTTATTAAAATTAATATCAATTTTAAATAAAAATGCACACTTTGAGTTATATCGGTCAAACCGTGTTCCAGATTGAGGTAAGGTTGATTCCTACACATCACAAATGACTTATGGGTCATTTTCCTAAACTATCAAAACAATTTGAATGTGTTTTTTCAGTTTTGAGTATGTGATGTGTGTTTTGAAGTAAAATATAAATTATAAACTAAAAACATATAGTTCGAGTCATTTTGGGCACATTGTGTATTAGATTGAGGTGAGGATGATTGAGTATGTGATTTTTTTTGTTTTTAAATATCTGTAACGATCCAGAGAATAGATAACATGTTCCATTTGGATGGAAGAGGAAACCCCATGCTGCATGAATCACTTAACATTTTAGGCAGCATAGGGTTTACTCTTCCAGCTAAAAGGAATATGTTCTCTATTTTCTGGATAATTGTAGATAGTTGAAAGAAAAATATAAATTCTAAAAATATTTTTGGAAAAACTAAATAAGTATTAGATAAAAATGATGAGGAAATTAACTTTTAAATAATAGATAAAACGATGACATAATTAACTAAATAAGTACTATAAATTCACATTTTCATGATGTCTGTATACATTTTTGACTCATTTCCTTGTTTTCATTATCTTGATTACAGCCTTGAAGTCCCATATCTCATGAGAACAAACAGCTTCAAAGAAACCACCCTAACTCAAGAAACAGAATCACTATGGAAACAACATCTTTTTGCGACGGGTAATCCACCTGTCATGAATAGTGCATTGACAGAGACTATTGGTGATGGGAATCATATCTCGCCGCAAATAATTGATAAAAAAATTACTTGTGATGGGGATATCTACATGTCACAAATACCTTTGACATGTGGTACACTCCAAACCGTGGGAAGATTGTTTGCGACGGGAATATATCCCTGTCTCAAATACCATGCGGTTTTTTTAGTTATTTGAGACAAGAGTTTACTCCTGTCGTAAATAAATTGTCGGCAAGAAAGTATTTGTGATGGGTCCCATCACAAATAATTTTCATCATTTTAAGTTATTTGTGACAGGATTTTTTTCCATCACAAACAATCCATCAGTAGAGGGTATTTGCAACGAGCCTCATCGCAAATACTCTTTTTTACTCTCATCGTAAGTAATAACAGAGGTACTACTTGTGATGGGAATCTAATCACAATCACTATCATCGCAAATGATCTAACCTATATACACTCCCCCCCCAAATTTTTTCCATTCCATTCTTCTCTAAACTCCTTTATCCTTCTCTTCTCTCATATTCTATTGTTTAAACTTTTCAAAGTTTTAAATTTTACAAGGGAGAAACATTCAAACTTATATATCTATTGAATGTTTAATGACCAGCCAATTATCATTGGATTGAGAGTACAATGAGTCATTACTATTCCTTAAGCGATGTTCCCATGGTGCCAAAGGATGGAAAAAATGTTGAGGGCTTCGAGAAATGATTGGGGAACGATTTTCCCTAGTGAAAAAACCAACCAACCAAACGATCCTCTATCAACAAACTATATGATGGATGTCAAAAAAATAACCAACTCATGCATTACCAAAAGGAAACTACACTATTCCACAATAAAACCCACAAACCAATACAACCAAAACAATATCAGAGTACTATGTAGAAGACTAAAAAAAAGACCCAAAATAAGCCAAGACGCACTCCACGGCTCCACACCAAGCTCCATGATCCAAGCACTACCACATATCCCAAGCATCACCACGAACCACTAGCAATGAGATGTTTTACCTTTACCTGTATCCCGGAATATGACATCTGCAAAAGCACCAAAGAGTCAAAGCAGGGGGTGAGTACTAATACTCAGTAGGTTTTCCCTAAATGACTTCCCTACTCACGCCACTAAGATAGAAATGTTAGTAACATTTATATAAAACAATTTACCAAAACAGGTTATAACCAATTATAAAAAAGTTTCCAAAAACCATTTATAACCAAAGCATACAGGTGCAACTGAAACCAATTTTTCCAATGAGTTATTTTTTCAGAAAAAATAACTAAACAAGCTTTAAAACCATTTCTCATTATTCCTTTGGCATACCCAATTCATTCCATACATCCACAAAACCTAACCTGCGTGTAACCTGGATCTCCCTATACTCGCAAGTAGTGAGTCATCCTTTCACTAAGTCATCCCTAGTGAACCAATTGACGGGGGAGAGCCCTAACCCTTATCCATCCCTTTAATGATGGGGGAGACCCCTAACCCTTATCCATCCCACATGAACCCTTTGATTGGGGAGAGCCCTAAACCTTATCCATCTCGTTAATGATCAGGGATACCCCTAACCCTTATCCGTCCCACATGTACGTGAACACACACAACCATAATGTCAAAACCAAGTGTGTTCAACCAATTCAAACCATTTCAATAAAACTGTACTTTTATTGAAATCCAAAGAATAAACCAATTTCAAAACAGCCACTTCACTTCAATAAAACATTCCCTTTTATTGATAACATCTAATCCAAACCATGCGTCACAACTCTAGAAAATCCCCAATTTAAAATCTCTATTTTAAAAATTAAGAACCAAAGCACTCATTCAAAATCCCCAATTTTCCAGATTTCACAACCATCACTAATAAAAGTTTCCAACAAGTGTTCAACAACCAAATCACAATCAATTCAACACCACACATTCAATTTGAAAGCATGCCAATCATTTCTACTAAGTGGAGTCAAGAAAGAAGCCTTCTACCTTGACTTTTTGATGAAAACCACAATGAATGAAGAACGCACAAAAAACAGGATTGATTGTTCAAGAACCTGCCTTAGATCTCTTTTCCTAGCAAGACCAAGACCAAATCTCATCATATTTGGCATCCACACCTTAGATCTACCCATTACTGGTATGGATCTATGCAACCAATATAAAAGGAGAAGTAGATCTAAGAAACCGATTAACAACGATGATGAACGGTCATATACCTCAAGAATCCTTCTTTGATTCGCCAAGGAAAGCCTTCAGATCGCCCCCAAAACGCTTGGGAGAGGTTCTCCTACCTTCAAGGGAGAGTGATCCCGAGTTATGGCCACTTATGAGGGAAAACGATTCATATATAGGCAAAAACGTGTGAGATCCACTTTTTTAGGATCTCATTTAAGTTCCCGCACAGTTAGTTCGCACGGTTTGACAAACCGTGCGCTAACCGTGCGTTAGCCACTGCATCGGCATACCCTCGCATGGCCTCCTCGCACGGTCTCCCGAACCGTGCTCCAACCGTGCAGGAGCCAATGCCTCAAAAGTGTCAACTACGCATGGTTTGGCTGCACGGTTAGACAAACTGTGCGCCACCGATGTGACTTCCCCTTTGCCTCAAAACTTTATTCGATGTTCTCCCGACTCTCTCATTCATCACCCTAAACTTTATAACCATTAAAAGCATTGAGTAAGGGTTACATACCAGAAACCGAGGATACTACAGAAAGATTCAGTTTTTAAGTATTTATTTAATGTTTTTATTTTTTATTTTATTTATTTTATTTTATATTAGTAATAATTATTATTAATTAGCAGTAATTAGATTTAATTGGAATTAGTTAGTTTTATATTTCAATAATTATTTTTAGAAATATTTAGTTTTAATTTGCAGTAATGTTTTTAATTAAAAGTAAAGAGTTTTGATTTGTAATAATTTGTTTTAATTATCAGTAATTAGTAATAATTAGTTGTAATTGCTAATATTTAGCTGTAATTAGTGATAATTAGCGATAATTAGTAATAATTAGCAGTAATTAGTAATAATTTGTACAAATTAGTAAAAATTAGTAAAAATTAGTAAAAATTAGTAATAATTACTAATAAATACTAATAACTAATAAAAAATTGTTATAATTAGTGGTAATTAGTAAAAATTGGTGGTGATAAGTAAAAATTCGTGGTAATTAGTAAAAATTAGTGATAATTCTTAAAAATTGGTAATAAATTGTTATAATCTATTAAAAATTATTAAAAATTAGTGGTAGTTAGTACAAAAATAGTGGTAATCAATAAAAATTAGTGGTAATTATTAAAAATTAGTGGTAATTAGTAATAATTTATGGCAATTTGAAATAATTAGTGGTAATTTGTAAGTATTGGATATAAATTGTAAAAAATAGTAATAAATTGTTATAAACTAACAAAAATTAGTAGAAATTAGTGGTAATTAGTAATAATTAGAAAAAAATGGTAAAAGTTTGTAATAATTTATAAAAAACATTAATAATTAGTAAAAATTATTAATAACTAGTAATAATAAGTAATCATTAGTGACTATTAGTAAAAGAATTATTATAATTAACAAAAATTAGTGCTAATTAGTAATAATTAGTGGTAACTAGTAACAATTAGTGATAATTAGTAATAATTAGTGGTAATTAGTAATAATTAGTGGTAATTAGTAATAATCAATGGCAATTAGTAAAAAATAATAATAAATTGTTATAAACCAAAAAAATTAGTAAAAATTATTGATAATTTGTAATAATTAGAAAAAAATAGTAAAAAATTATTATAATTAGTAAAAATTAGTGGTAATTAGTAAAAATTTGTAATAATTAGTAAAAATTAGAAATAATTAGTAATAATAAAAAATAATTAGAAATCATTAGTAAAAAAAATTATTATAATTAATAAAAATTAGTGGTAATTTGTAATAATTACTGGTAATTGGTAATAGTTAGTGATAATTAGTAACAATTGGTGGTAATTAGTAAAAATTAGTGGTGATATGTAAAACTTCTTGGTAATTAGTAAAACTTAGTGATAATTAGTAAAACTTATTTATAAATTGTTAAAAACTAATAAAAAATACTATAAATTTGTGTTAATTAGTAAAAAATAGTGGTAATTAGTAAAAATTAGTGGTAATTATTAAAAATTAGTGGTAATTAGTAATAATTTGTGGTAATTTGAAATAATTATAGGTAATTAGAAATAATTAGTGTTAATTAGTAATAATTACTAATTAATTGTAAAAACATAGTAACAAATTGTTATAAACTAACATAAATTAGTAAAAATTAGTGGTAATTAGTAATAATTAGCAAAAAATAGTAAAATTTAGTAATAATTATTAGAAATTCATAATAATTAGTAAAAATTAGGAATAATCAGTAATAATAAGTAATAATTAGTAATCATTAGTAAAACAATTGTTATAATTAATAAAAATTAGTACAAATTAATAATAATTAGTGGTAATTAATAATAATTAGTGATAATTAGTAATAATTACTGGTAATTGGAAATATTCAAAGGTAATTAGTAAAAAAATAGTAATAAATTATTATAAACCAATAAAAATTATAAAAAATTTAATGTTAATTAGAAATAATTAGTAAAAAATAGTGATAATTAGTAATAATTAGTAAAAATTAGTAAAAAATTGTGGGAATTAGTAATGATTAGTGGTATTTAGTAATAATTTGTGGTAATTAGTAAAAATTAGTTATAAATTGTCGTAAACTAATAAAAATTGGTAATAATTAGTGGTAATTAGTAATAATTAGTGTTAATTAGTAATAATTAGTGGTAATTAGTAATAATTAGTAATAAATTGTTATATATTAATAAAAAATATTAAAAATTAGTGGTAATTAGTAGTAATTAGTAAAAATTAGTGGTAATTGGTATTAATTAGAAAAAATTAGTAATAATCAGTGAAAAATAGCGGTAATTATTAATAATTAGTGGTAATTAGTAATAATTAGTGTTAATTAATAAAAATTAGTAATAAATTGTTATAAAATAATAAAAGTTATTAATAATTAGTTGCAGTTAGTAATAATTTGTGGTAATTAGTAATAAATTGTAAAAATTATTAAAAAATTGATATAAATTAATAAAAAATAGTAAAAAATCGTGGTAATTAGTAGTAATTATTATTATTTAGTAATAATTATTAACAATTAGTAAAAATTAGTAAAAAATAGTGGTAATTTGTAATAATTAGTGGTAATTAGTAAAAAATAGTAATAAAAATAAGTAATAATTTGAGGTAATTAGTAATAATTAGTAATTAATTGTAAAAATTAATAATAAATTGTTATAAATAAGTAAAAAATAGTAAAAAATAGTAGTAATTAGTAATAATTAGTAATAATTAGTAATAATTACTAATAATTACTAATAATTACTAATAGTTAGTAATAATTAGTTATAATTATTAATAATTAATGAAAAATCACTATAATTAGTAAAAATTAATGGAAATTAGTAAAAATTATGGATAAATTCCAATAATTATTTTAAATTAATGGTAATTCCTAAAGACTAGTAAAAATAAGTGGTAATTAATAAAAATTATCATTAAAACACAATAATTAGTAAAAATTAATTAAAAAAGTGGTAATTTGTAAACATTACTTCGAATTATTAGTGATAACTAAAAAATAGTAAAAATTAGTGATGATTAGTAAAAAGTAGCGATAAACAAGTATAATTAGTAAAAATTACCTGTAAATAATTATAACTATTAATAATTAAGGTTAATTTCTAAAAAATAGCTATAATTAGTAAAAAATAGCGATAAATCACTCTAATTGTAAAACATTATTGTTAATTAGTAAAAATTGATGATATTTAGTTGTAAATAACTATAATTAAGTACAAAAATATCAATAATTAGTAAAAATAAGTGGTAATCCTTAATAATTATCAGTTATTAGTAATAATTAGTGATAAAAATTGGTAATTAGTTGTACTTAATAATAATTACTTGTAATTAGTGGTACTTAGTAATGCTTCATATTTTTTAGTATAAATTATTAGAAGACTAAAAATAAAATAGGTTTTCAATTTATAGGTGATGATCAATAAAAAATTTTGATATGGTTGGCATAAATTGGTGCAATAAAACATTTAGACATGGTTGGAATAAATTGGTTTCATCACCTGAATATTGTAAAAATCCATGATTTAAACCTTTCTAATAATTTATAATATATTTTATAAATTAATAAAAAGTTTTAAATCATAGATTTTAGGATCTTATGGTGTTTAAAAATGACCAATTTACACCAACTATATTTAATTTTTTTCATTAGGTTTCTAGAACCGGTGTAGGAAGGATGTGACGTGTCAAAGACAAAAGTAGCAGTAGGAGGAGGAGATGCATCGATGACAGGACATGGTTGGAATAAATTGGTGCAATGAAAAATTTAAAAATGTTTGTTATAAATTGGTTTCATCACCTGAATGTTGTAAAATCAATGATTTACACCTTTTTAGTAAATCATAGAATTTCAAATTTTTAGGTGATTAAAAATGACCAATTTATTCCAACCATGTTCAAATTTTTCATTAGGTCACTAGAATCAAGGTAGGAAGGATGTACCATGTCAATGACAGCAGTAGTAGCGGGATGAGGAGATGCATCGATGGTAAGAGAAGCAGTAGGAATAGACGATGGATTACATGCGATGGTTATTGAAAATTATAAATATTTAGTTTTAATTAGTAAAAATTAGCAATAAATTAGTAAACATTATCGATAAATTAGTAAACACAAATGGAAAATCACTATAATTTTTAAACATTAGTGGTAATTAGAAAAAAAAATTAGTAAAAAATTGTTGTAATTAATAAAGATTAGTGAAAATGAGCATTAAATAACAATAATTGGTAAAAGGTTATGGTGAATAGTAAAAATAAATGGTAATTAGTAAAAAAATGTAGTAAATATAAAAAATTGACAATATTTACAAGTAAATTATAATTTCATAATTTTCTACTTTTTTGGATCATCTTTTTATCATAAAAAATTGTCCTTAAAAATTATTTATTTTATATTTTTTAGAGAAATATGGAATAAGGAAGTCGAAAATAGTCTTTATTAGATGATCACGATTAGATAAATCATCATTGTAATCCAAAAGGTTTTTGTATAAATCATGTATATATTGAGGGTGTTGAAGATATTTTATCATTTTCATCATCAAAAACAAGATTTTTTTCAGAATGAAAAATTAATTGTTCTTGTAAGAAATGTGATCTGAGGATTTTTGGTACATTTGATAACATTGGGGTCATCTATTGAGTTTTGGTTTTCAAAAAGATTACGTTTTTTTGTTTCAACATGGTGAATGCAGGTCCAGAGAAGATACTAATAATATGGTTCTATATCCATAAGAGTTTCAAAATTTATTACATGATATGGGTGGTACATATTTTCAACAAACTGAAACTCCATATGATATTGATTTAATACCTGATTTGTAACCACATCAATTTTATGAGCTATTGAAGTCTATTAATAATTCCTTATGTCCTGGTTGAAATATAAGAAGATTTGAAGTAGTTCTCAAATTTATGGCTATTAAATCAAATAATGGAATGTCAAATAGCTATTTTAATTAGATATTCTCTTTGGTTAAAGAACTATTACCTAAAGAAAATGTGATTCCTATATATTTCTATGAGATAAATAGGTTGGTTCCTAATTTGAGTATTGGTTATCTGAAGATTCATGCATGTCTAAATGATTGCATCTTATATTATAGTAAAAATGAATTATTAGTAAGTTGTCTTATATTTGGAAAATTGAAGTACAAAGAGGCTCAACTAGGGAATTCTGTATTTATTCCTATAAAATAGTTGAGGTATTTTCCACTTACACCCCGATTACAGTATTTATTTTTTGTCTCAGAACACAGCGTCATTGATGTCATGGAAAAAAAATATTCCAACTGGTAAAAGATTAAATCTTTCTTATAATGGTGATTCATAGAGACATTTTAACCAAGTACATTCATTTTTTCTTCAAAAACCTGAAAAGTGGGATTAGTTCTTTCTACTAATGGTTTATGTCCATTTGGTTCCTAAGATAGTCAATATTCTTGTTGGACTATATTTATCACTCTGCACAATTTACCTCCTTGGATGTTGATGAATGAACCATATATCTTTTTGAACATATTAATTCCAAGACATACAAAAGATAATATCAATGTTTATATGAATCTATTGGTTTATGGGTAGAATTTATTGTTGATTAATGGTGTTAGTGCATATGATGTTGTTGTAAAACAAGATTTCCTAATAAAATATGAATTAATGTGTACAATTAGTGACTTCCTGACATATAGAATGGTATTTGTCTGGATTACTCATGGTTCAAAATCACGTCTGTGTTATATGAGTGAGAGAAAACCATTTATGCTCATTAATATAAGAAAAAAAAATTTAACAATCATAAAATATTTATTTCTACTAATCATCCTTTTCAGAGGAACATATATCATTTAAAAAAAGGTACAATTGAAAGAGATGGACCTCCAACATTGATCTCAAGTGTTGATTTAAAATATATTGTATCTTCATTACCTCCCATTACATTTGAATAAACTATAAACAATTAAAAAAATATATGGATTTGGTAAATAATACATTTAGATAAAATAGAGTATTTTTTGGGATCTTTCGTATTGTTTTGATTTGTTGGTCCATCACATGTTGGATGTCATGCATATTTAGAAGAAATTTTTTGATAATATATTTTATATAGTTTTGGAAAAACTTATTAAGACCAAAGTTAATGTAAAGGAATGATTTGATCTTTACCAAATATGTAGGACACCAGAACATTATTTGTTTAAAAATTTTAGACCACAAAAGTTAATGATACAAAATAGGCGTATAAACTTTCAAAAGAAAATTATTTATTATTTTTTCATTGTATTTTGGATTTGAGACAACCATATGGTTATATTTCTAATTTTTCTATATATCTTAGAAACAATTATATTACTGAATTAAAATGTTGTGATTGTCATGTTATATTGGAAACAATTCAACTGATTGGATTTTTAGGTTTGTTTAATTCTTCTATTTGGGATGTGATAACAGAAATATAATATTTTTTTAAGACATCTGTGTGATGAAAACAAACTATGATTCACTTAGTAAACTGAAAGAATGTGTTGTTTTAATTTTATGTAAACTGGAAAAAAAATACATCAGATTTCTTTGATTCAAAGGAAAATTTTATATTATATTGTCCATATGAAGAAAAATGTGGTTGTCTGGTAAAATTCTGATGGATGTATCCATATAAGAGATGTATCTAGAAACTAAAAAAAAGGTACGTAACAAAGAATCAGTTGAGGAGTCAATTACATAATCTTATTTATAGAAGGAAATTTATTTTTTATACTCCCATTATTTCCATCTTAAATATACATTGAAACATAATCGAATGGGTCATAATGATGGAACATTTGACAATGTACTAACACTATTGGAAAAATACCCTATAACAATGGTTCCAAACCATTTATATAGGCCTCCAAACCATTGTTGTAGGCTATAACAATTGTTTGGAGAACCGTTTCCAAGTAAGTTGTGAGGATAGGTCTATACCAACGGTTTTGGGAAAGCCATTGGTATAGACCTGTACCAATGGTTTTGAAAACTGTTGGTATAAGAAATATGAAAATATATACCAACGGTTCCATAAACAGTTGGTATATGTATGTAATGTCCCGAACCCCTCTAGTCCATTCCTTTATTGAAATCGATGTGGTCAACACGAAGCGCGTTATAATGATAATTTTTAAAACTGATGATAATGTAAAAATATGTTAAATAATAATGATGATGACATAAATTGTGTGATTAATTAATCTAAAAAGAGAATAATCATGATAAAATGATTTAATGGGTGTTATTATTATTAATGATGTGAAGTGGGAAGGTGTGTGACCCATTAGATGTTGATAAACGAAACATGCGGTTTATTATTAATTTATTAATTGTTGAAATTAAATTTGAATAATAATAATGGGTGTTGTGTTATTAATATTATTCATAATATTAATAATAATGAGAAATTAATGAAATGAGTCATGGTATTTATTGAAAACAAATAAATGAAGATGCATAGTGGAAGCACGGTGGTGCGTTAATAAAATTAAAGGTGGGTTCGTTGTTATTATTATTTTAAATAATAATAATAATGGTGGCATAAAAATATGTTGGGTTTATTAAATTGAATGGTTTTAGTTTAATAAAATTGGTATCAATTTAATCAGTGTGAAATAAAAATAAATAGAATTAAATAATTAAATTGAATGATGTTATACGACATTGATGTGGCATGGTCAAATTCAGATATCCAACGGGGTGGCTTAACGTGGTCAATGCGATGAGCGTAAATATTATCATTATTAAAAATAATAATGTCTATGAGTTAATAAAATAAGTTGATGAATTTTTATTATTATTGAAAAACAATAAATAAAAATGATGGTGTAAAACTATGTGCGATAGGTTAATAAAATTTAAATTATTTAAAAGGGGTTGAATATGTAAGTTATATTAATTTTGTTTTATCATTTAATTCAATTAAATGAAATGGTTTTGAGGCACATAGAGAATACATTCTTTGCATATACTATATAACTTATATAATATTTATATAATATAATATTAAAACAATCAATGGATGTAATAAATAAATCAACCCATGAAACGGGGCTTGTTGTTGGTGTACAGGAGGCACATAAGGGGTTTAATTTTTCCCATAAATAAGTAATATTCATATAATGATATTATTATTATTATAATAAATGAAATAAGGGGGAGGCTCAAGGTGAGGAGGTATTTCATGCTTGTTTCCTTCCACCCCCCCCCCTTGAAATGAGTAAATTGATATAAATAATTATATTATAAAATATCATTATTATGGTTTTGGTCGAATAATCTTAATTCGACTGTAACTTCTTCATACAGTGTCGGAATGATGATCCGTCTGCGATACTGTGACCTTGAAATTAAGATAGTAATTTTAAGACCAATGATAAATATCTTTTTATGAATTTTTCCTCGGGTCAAAGAAATTCCTAATATTAATTTATTATTATGATTATAATTAAAACGTGTGGAAATCGCATGAAGTGTCGTGTGTTGACCAGTAAAGTAGCGTAACTATTGTACGGTTACAGTGCGTATTCAATAATTCACGCTGAATATGGTTTTCATTTCCCATTCCTATGTAAGAGAGGGTAACATACTATTTATAGACCCATCTTATCCACACGACAACACTCCTGGACGACTGAGAAGTCATCCTCCTAACATCTTCATCCGGACTCCGATCGTCGATCCATCAGTGACTGTGGGATCGTGTCAGTGAGGAGAACATTGTACACCCTGTTTTGTTACCTCTTCTTCGACTTCCCCTTCTCATTTTCCAACCGAGGAGACATGTGATAATTGACGGGAACAACGGTCTTTGACGAACGACTCTAAAAAGTTATGTTAAACTTATGTTCTTGTATTCTCTCTTCAATCCTACTTCTCCCATTTTCTTTCCATTCTATGTCATGTGATCTCTATGTTGAGGGAGTTTCTTATGTTGTTGATTCGGTGGTTCCACAACATCCTTGGTGGGTGTAGTCATTCTGGGAGAAGCCTTGTGATCATGGTGGTCGTGTTCGTAAAATAACATCAGAACCTGTTGAGGTAGGGATCTTACCTTCGTCTCTCTAAATTGTGCATCATGCGGGGTGGGTGTCCTCTTGTTTACGTGAAACACATTTTAACCGGTTTAATAAAGATAATAACTATCTTATATAATAGATATGGGAAGTTTTTGAATGTATTTACATTATTTATATCATGTGATATTATGTTGTGAATTGAATGATCTTCTGCCTACTGAAAATCATGGTCGTTGGGGGCCTTTACTTAAGCAATTAAATTTTTCCCTCCCCTTCTAGATTTTATTATGGATGAAAATTTTATTGAATGTGGAAATTGGTTAATCACGTAAATTTGGATGATTAAATACCTGGAACCCTTGTGTGATCACCTCGGTTGAACAAAATGAAATAATAAACATGTGGCTGCTGGTTAGGGTTTATTTATGTAAAGGGGATGTTTTGTGGGTTGTTTTTGATAGGGTGAGCAGCGGGGTTGCGGTTGTCTTGGTTGTGGGTTGGTGTGAATGCTATTTTGGTTATGGGTAGCGGGGATACGATAAATGGTATCAAAGGGATGATGATGTACGGGTTTCGGTGTGATTGTGGTTATACTGGTTGGCAGCGGGGCTATAGGGATGGGTTTGAATGTGAATGAACTATGGGTTGTAAATAATAAATAAAAGTGGAAGAGTTAATGAATATTGGGGCATGTTAATGTAATGGGAATAATAATTAATGGGGTTGGTTGGTTAATAAGAAGGGACTTGTTTGTGTTGCTTGTGTTTTCCTAACTTGATTTGTGGATGGTAGGGATATGTTTTATGAATGCTTGATCCAGTTTGGTTGTTGATAGTTGCCTAGTAGTTAAGAAAATGATAACTAAAGCTGTTGAAACATGAAAACATTAAATGGGGTTTTGGGATTCATTATTGTGTGCATACTCTCGAAGTACCAGTGCCAAGGCACATGCTCATATCTTTGTGTCGAAGCCTTAGGATGGTCTGAGTGGTTGTTATACTTATATAAATTTGTATGTTTTATGTTTCTTTACGCAACCCACCCATGTTGATCACTACGTGCCGAACACCAGTGGGATGGGGGGTGAGATTCTGAAACATCCAAAGGATGGGTGGTTACTGTTCTTCCCTGTGCTCCCTCTTCTAGGTTCTATAGCCCAAGTTCATTCAGGAAGGTTACGACAGATGTTTCCCAAGAATCATCGGGATGAGTTGTGATATGTTCCCAGGTGTATTTGGGATGAGATGTGGTTATGGATGAGGATTTTGTGCTAGTGGGATGTGATTTGATATAGACGAGGATTGTGTGTCGGCGGGTTACTATGAGGTTCATATGGCCAGGTTGTGGCACTAGCTCGAGCTTCGTATGGACATGTTGCGGCACTAGCTTAGGAAGATTGGGAAGAATCAGAGTGTTAGCAATGAGTTCTTGAGCAGTATCCAGTGGGAAGGTGGTGCAGGGTACCCATACTTTGATAACATTACTACTATACTCTATTGACTTGGGTTACTTGGTGAGTGTGACTGGTGAGTGTGGGTGGATATATTCCTTGCTATATTTTGGTTCTTCTGTTTTCTCATGGGGCATTAGGATTTTTCCCCACTTCTGCATGAGAGATTTAGGTTTCCCTACTAAGTATACTTGTATGCTCACCCTGCGTTTGCTTTCAGGTTTTCAGAAGGACTACAGGGACTATGCGGGACCTTACTAGTCAGGTAGGGGGAGTTGCTTCTGTTTGTTGTTGTTGTTTTCCTTTACTTTTTGGTACAGTACTTTGGAGCTTTTCTGTACTTGTACTTTTGTTTCACTATTGTATAAAGCATTCATATGGGATTGGTTTTGGGATATTTCTATACTTGTTCATTTTCATCTTCTTGGTGTTTGACTCATCCTATTTCCTGATTTTTAATTAATAAAAAGGGTAATGCCTCCCATATATGTAAAAAATTCATAACCTTGGTGTTATTCGCCACTACGGGGCCTACTGGAGGTGGGACTCGGGGGTCATTATCTCCCTTACACTATTTCCAGCTTAAGAGGGGCATCTTTGGTGGGAGGGGGTCATGACAAAATGGTATCAGAGCTGATGGTTGAGAGATAGGATGAAGTTTGGAGTTAGTCACAGTGAGGATTGCATGGGATGGTAGGGCAACAGTGTTGGTCGATCTTTTTGCGTGACATAGGCTAGGGAAGATTGGCTAGGACATGGTATTTTAGGGCCCCCCATGATCCGATGAAAGAACTATGAGCTTACCAAATGACCAAGTAAGACTACATTGATTGTAGGGTAGAGACCCTAGGAAAGGTACATGAATCATCATGATTTGTGTTTTACTTGATTTGATTGTTTTGGGAAATAAATCTAAATAAAATGATAAAATGAAACCTTGAGAAAATTTCCCTGCTACTTGGACTTAGGCATTATTTGTTTACCATACAGCTATGGAACCTGGAAGTTGTTCCCAGGTGACTCGGGCAATCGAGGCCCAGCATATTCAGATGGTCGATCAGCTGAGGATTGACCGAGAGGAAGAAGATGACTTGTGGCAGTACACGTTTTGTGCTTTCCAGCGACAGAGCTTGACAAAAGTATGAAGGGAGCACTTCAGATATGGAATCAGAGAGTTGGTTGGAAGAACTCAAGATCACCTATGGGCTGATCAGAGCTCCATCAGAGTACTAGGTTCCTCTAGAATTAAGCCAGTTGTGAGGAGCGGCGCGTCAGTGGTGGATGATTTACCTTGGTGAGGGGAAGGAGACAGAAGTTCTGTGATCCAACTTCAAGAAGTAGTTCCAAGAGAAATGTCTTTCCTCGACGAGGAAGGCCGAGAAGAGGCAGGAGTTTTTGTCTCTCCAACAAGGAAGAATGTCAGTGCAGGAACTAGGGGTCATGTTCAAGGATCTCCTCCTTTTTTCCCCAAATATTTTTCCGGATGAGGATTCCTGAGCCAGACATTTAGAGGAGGCACTTCACCCCTCTATTCAGTGCGCGGGGACCCTTTTCACGTTACCAACGTACCTGGAACTACATAAGAAGGCGGAGATAATTGAGAGGATTCACTTGCAAGTAGGTCCACCACGAGAGAGGAGTCACCCAAGTTTGTCCAAGATGGAGGCATTCATTAGTAGATCCCCAGCAACAAGACCTTCCAAGTTTCGACCGGCAGGGAGCAGACTTCAGCAGGTCCCATACCAATCTCACAATTTCCTCTTGTTTTCTATGGTCCAGGGACTGAGGTGCTTTGCATGTGGTAATAGTGGTAATCTTGGCAGACATTTCCCTTTTTAGACTCAGTATGGAGGGACTATCCAGGTTTATCCCCAACTCCAGTAGCAGTTCCTAGCATGACCCTTCCAGCAGCAACAAGCTCTAGTCCCTCCAAGGGGAGCTGGAGAAAGTGGTGTCCAACCACAGGGAGTTCCTCAAGTACCCCAACCGGGACATGGTCGAGGAGGTGGATGTAAACAGAGAGGCAGAGGAGTGGGACATGGACAGTTGAACTCAAAAGAAGTGGCAACCATAGCAAGGCCGAATATCAAGAGAGATGTTTTCGATTTTACTTAAATTCTCTCATTTATGTTTTAGAGCATCACACTCCTTTGTTTAAACTCTTTCTCTCCCATTCTTTGGTCCTGGACCTTGTTTTTCATGAGTCTATAATGCTAAGTTGTTTCCCTCTTTCCTTTAAATGTGTGTAAAGAGTCCTAAAATGTGGGGAGAGGAGGACCTGATCTTTAATCAAGACGCATTAATGTGGATGTGATTAAACCCGTGCAGGAGAGTCAGTTCCACCTAAATCGGATTATATCTCGACATGGGAGAAGGAATTCCTCAAATCATGTGTTTGGGCAATTTATTATTGTTTTTTATGGTGTTGGGGGTAGTGTACGTTTGAAAAATCCTAATATATGGAAGTAGTAAGAACTAATTCTTAATCGATACGCATTAATGTGGATGCGATTAAACTCATGCAGGCGAGTCAGTTCCGCCTAAAGCGGATAATATCTTGATATGGGAGAAGGAATTCCTAACTCATATAATTAGGGTTTTCGGTTGTTTCCTGTTATGACAAGAGCCCTGAGACGTAACTTGCAGGGTGGTTGTTCGGATCCATTCTTTCTTCTAGTTTGGTTTTTAATTCTCGAGGACGAGAAAGTTTTAAGAGGTATCTGAGGTAATGGCCCGGACCCCTCTAGTCCATTACTTTGTTGAAATCTATGTGGTCAACACGACACACATTATAATGATAATTTTTAATACTGATGATAACGTAAAATATGTAAAATAATAATGATGATGACATAAATTGCGTGATTAATTAAAATAAAAAGAGAATAATCATGATAAAATGATTTAATGGGTTTTATAATTATTAATGATGTGAAGTGGGAAGGTGTGTGACCCATTGGACATTGATAAATGAAACATCTGGTTTATTATTAATTGAGTAATTGTTAAAATTAAATTTGAATAGTAATAATGGGTGTTGTGTTATTAATATTATTCATAATATTAATAATAATGAGAAATTAATGAAATGATTCATAGTATTTATTGCAAACAAATAAATTAATATGCACAATAGAAGCATGGTGGTGCGTTAATAAAATTAAAGGTGAGTTTGTTATTTTTATTATGTTAAATAATAATAATAATGGTGGCGTAAAACATGTTGGGTTTATTAAATTGAATGGTTTTAATTTAGTAAAATTGGTTTCAATTTAATCTGTGTGAAATAAAAGTAAATTGAATTAAATAATTATATTGATGGATGTTATGCGAAATTGACGTGACATGGTCAGGTTCCGATATCCAACGGGGTGGTTTAACGTGGTCAATGCAATGAGCATAAATATTATCATTATTAAAAATAATAATTGTGATGAGTTAATAAAATAAGTTGATGAATTGTTATTATTATTGAAAAACAATAAATAAAAATGATGGCGTAAAACTATGTGTGAGAGGTTAATGAAATTAAATGTATTAAAAGGGGTTGAATATGTAAGTTATATTAATTTTGTTTTGTCATTTAATTCAATTAAATGAAATGGTTTTGAGGCACATGGAGAATACATTATTTGTATATACTATATAACTTATATAATATTTATATAATATAATATTAGAACAATCAATGGATGTAAGAAATAAATCAACCCATGAAAGGGGGCGTGTTGTTGGTCTACAGGAGGCGCGCAAGGGTTTTAATTTTTCCCTTAAATAAATAATATTCATATAATGATTTTATTTTTATAATAAATGAAATAAGGGGGAGGCACTTGGTGAAGAGGTAGTTCATGCATGTTTCCTTCCCCCACTTGAAATGAGTAAATTGATATAATTAATTGTATTATAAAATATCATTATTATGGTTTTGGTCAAATAATCTTAATTTGACCGTAACTTCTTCATACGGTGTCGGAATGACGAACCGTCTGCGATACTGTGACCCTGAAATTAAGATAGTAATTTTAAGACCAATGATAAATATATTTTTATGAATTTTTCCTCGGGTCAAAGAAACACCTAATATTAATTTATTATTATGATTATAATTAAAACGTGTGTAAATCGCGTGAATTGTAATGTGTTAACCAGTAAAGTAGCGCAACTATTGTACGGTTACGGCGTGTATTCATTAATTCACTCTGAATACAGTTTTCATTTCCTTTGACTATGTAAGTGAGGGTAAAATATTATTTATGGACCCTTCTTATCCACACGACGACACTCCTGGAAGACTGAGAAGTCATCCTTTTAACTTCTTCATCTGGACTCCGATCGTCGATCTGTCAGTGACTGTGGGATCGTGTCAGCGAGGAGAAAATCGTACACCCTATTCTGTTCCCTCCTCTTCAACTTTCCCTCCTCAATTTTCAACCGAGGAGACTGCTGATAATTGACGGGAATGACGGTCTTTGACGAACGACTCTAAAAAGTTATGTTCAACTTCTGTTCTTGTATTCTGTTTTCGATCCTACTTCTCCCATTTTCTTTCTATGCTACGACATGTGATCTCTATGTTGAGGGAGTTTCTTGTGTTGTTGATTCGGTGGTGCCGCGACATCATTGGTGGGTGTAGTCATTCTGGGAGAAGCCTTGTGATCATGGTGGTCGTGTTCGTAGAAGAACATTGGAACCTGTTGAGGTAGGGATCTTACCTTCATCTCTCAAAATGTTGCCTCATGCGGGGTGGGTGTCCTCTTGTTTATGTGAAACACATTTGAACCGGTTTAATAAAGATAATAATTGGCTTATATAATGGAGATGGGAAGTTTGTGAATGTAGTTACATTATTTATATCCTGTGATATTATGTTGTGAATTGAATGAGCTTCTGCCTACTGAAAATCATGGTCGTTGGGGGCCTTTGCTTATGCAATTAAATTTTTCCCTCTCCTTCTAGATTTTCTTATGGATGAAAATTTTATTGAATGTGGAAATTGGTTAATCCTGTAAAGTTGGATGATTAAATACCTGTAACCCTTGTGTGATTACCCCGGTTGAACAAAATGAAATAATAAACATGTGGGTGCTGGTTAGGGTTTATTTATGTGAAGGGGATGTTTTGTCGGTTTTTGTGGATCTGGTGAGCAGTGGGGCTGTGGTTGGATTTTTCGTGGGTTGGTGTGAATGCTATTTTGGTTATGGGTAGCGGGGCTATGATAAATGGTATCAAAGGGATGATGATGTACGGGTTTCAGTGTGATTGTGGTTATGCTGGTTGGCAGTGGGGCTGTAGGGATGGGTTTGAATGTGAACGAACTATGGGTTGTGAATAATAAATAAAAGTGGAAGAGTTAATGAATATTGGGGCATGGTAATGGAATGGGAATAATAATCAATGGGGTTGGTTGGTTAATAATAAGGGACTTGTTTGTGTTGCTTGTGTTTTCGTAACATTATTTGTGGATGGAAGGGATATGTTTTATGAACACTTGATCTAGTTTGGTTGTTGAAAGTTTCTTGGTAGTTAAGAAACTGATTACTAAATCTGTTGAAACATGAAAACATTAAATGGGGTTTTGGGATTGATTTTTGTGTGCATACTCTCAAAGTAGCAGTGCCAAGTCACATGCTCAGATCTTTGTGTAGAAGCCTTAGGATGGGCTGAGTGGTTGTCATACTTATATAAATCTGTAAGTTTTATGTTTCTTTATTCACCCCACCCATGTTGAGCACTACGTTCCGAACACCCGTGGGATGGGGGTGAGATTCTCAAACATCCAAAGGATGGATGGTTACTGTTCTTCCTTGTTCTCCCTCTTCCAGGTTCTATAGCACAAGTTCCTTCAGGTAGGTTATAACAGATGTTTCCCAAGAATCTTCGGGATGAGGTTTGATATGTTCCCAGGTGTCTTTGGAATGAGATGTGGTTATGGCCGAGGATTGTGTGCTGGTGGGATGTGATTTGAGATGGAGGAGGATTGTGTGTCGGCTGGTTACTATGAGCTTCGTATGGCCAGGTTGTGGCACTAGCTCGAGCTTTGTATGGCCAAGTTGCGGCACTAGCTCAGGAAGAGGGGGAAGCATTAGAGCATTAGGCATGAGGGCTTGAGCAGTATCAATTGGGAAGGTGGTGTGGGGTATCCATACTTTGATAACATTACTACTATACTCTATTGACTTGTGTTACTTGGTGAGTGTGACTGGTGTGGCTGGGTGGATAGATTCCTTGCTAGGTTATGGTTCTTCTGTTTTCTCACATGGCATTAGGACGTCTCAACACTTGTGCACGAGAGCTTTAGGTTTCCCTACTGAGTATACTTTTATTCTCACCCAACGTTTTCTTTCCAGTTTTCAAGAGGACTATAGGGACTCTGCGAGACCTTACTAGTCAGGCAGGGGGAGTTGCTGTTGTTTGCTATTATTGTTTTCCTTTACTTTTTGGTACAGTACTTTGGAGCTTTTTTGTACTTGTACTTTGGTTTCACTATTGTATAAAGCATGCATATGGGATTGGTTTTGGGTTATTTCTATACTTGTTCCTTTTCTTCTTCTTGGTGTTTGAATCATCCTATTTCCCAGTCTTAAATTAATAAAAAGGGTAATGCCTCCCATATATGTGAAAAAATCATACCCTTAGTGCTAGTCGCCACTCCGGGGCCTACTGGAGGTGGGACTCGGGGGTCATTATCTCCCTTCCACCATTTCCAGCTCAGGAGGGGCATCTTTGGTGGGAGGGGGTCATGATAATGTAATTCAAAAAATAATCATCCGGTTGGTTTTGATCCCAGAACCTCCTGTTTGTGATTGAACCACCTAACCATTGAGCTAACATACTTTTGTGAACATACTTTCATAAATATATATATGTATTATCATAATTATTTTAAATATTGATTTATTTAATGTACGTTGTAAGAAGATTCCATTAAAAATACATGTACCTATACCAACGGTTCTGATAACCATTGGTATAGACCTACACCAACAGTTTTGAGAACCGTTGGTATAGGTTCTTTAATTTTGGGACCTATACCAACGGTTTTGTCCAAGCTGTTGGTATAGATAAAAATTAGTAAACTATACCAACAGTTTGCTGAAAACCGTTGGTATAGATCATATTTCTAGTATTGTAAACATTCAATTATCAGTTTTTAATCATCTTGAACTTGGATTTGGCGGAGTTCATGAATGGTGGCTTTTAGATGATTAACATCATAGGGCTCATACATATGTTCTTCTCAACTGTGAAAAAATGACACAATTTGTGCAGTGAGTGCTACAACCACATATTCATTAATTTTTTTTAAAAAAATATAAAAATTAATATTGTTTTATTTTTAGATTATATGATGATCATATAAGGAAAAAAACCATAAATTACAGTAGCTTCTCTTGAAAGATTTCGGCAGCATAATTTTTCCTACTATTTTAAAAGACTAGTACAGTAAATTGTTTATGGTTTAACATATGAAATCAATTTATTATTTGTTATATTGTTAATTATTTTTCAATTTTGAAAGAATCACAACATAATGATAAAATTGATAATTGATTGTGTGTATTGAGTAACACACCATCCAAAATTATTAAATCTTATAATGAATATGTGGTGAATGGTTTTCGATTTCATACATATGCATATAGTGAATAAAAAACAATGAATAGTCCTGTTTTTTTGAGAGTATCTCATCATAGAGAAAGTGAAGTTGTCTTTTATGGCATACTAGATGAAATAACTGATCTGTGCTATCTAGAACAGAATTATTTAATGATGTTTAAATTTCATTGGTTTGATACTGATAGAGGATTTCATATTCATCTACGCCACAGAATCATTGATATTAAATATAAAAGTCTTCTTAGAGTAAATGAACCATTTTTATGTGATCATAAAGCACACAAAATATATTTTTCCACTACGGGAAAAAGGACCTTTTGCGACGGGTTATTTGCAACGGGAATAGATCTCATCACAAATAGTCTATTGAAAAGATTATTTGTGACTGGGACAACAGCTCGTCGCAAATAATTAGTTATTTGTGAAAGGAAAATGGGTCTCGTCGCAAAATGTTTGGCACGGTTTGCACGCCAAACTGCGGGAAGGGTATTTGTGATGGGGTGAAACCCTATCACAAATACCTAGCGACAGTAAATACTATTTATGACCGGGAGGCACCCCCCGGCGCAAATACCCAACGGCGGTAAATATTATTTGCAACGGGATGTGCCCCCGTCGCAAATACTGTGTCAACAGGTCAATATTAGCGATGGGTCCCATCGCAAATACTCTTTTAACCGCCGAAAGTAATTAATGTGGTTGAAGGTATTTGTGACGGGAGTCCCGTCGCAAATAATATAACCTATATATACCCCTCATCTGTTTTTTCATTCTTACTATCTATTCCTACTTTCTCTCTCTATATACTCTAATTTTAGAATTTAAATTTCTCCAAGTTAAATTTTTTTACGAAGAGATTTTGAAGTCGACTACACCTATAAAAGATCAAGTTTAAATGTGTTTATATTTTATTTAATTTAATATTTATTTTATTTTTTATATAGATTTTAATTTTGGTTAATTAGTTGTAATTAAATTAGATTTAGAGTTTTTGTGTTATGATTATTTATTTATAGTAATAAATTGAAATTATTACTGCTAATTATTAGTAATTAGTGGTAATTATGAATTATTAACGATGATTAGTGATGAATATAAATAATTAGCGGTGATTAGTAATTAGTAGCGGTAATTAGCAGTAATTAATAGTAATTAAAGCTAATTTGTAATAATTAGAGGTAATTAGTGACAATTAGGAATAAATAGTAATAATTAGTAAAATAATAATAATAAATACTAGTAATTAATAATAAATACAAATAATTAGTAATAATTAGTAATAAATACTAATAATTAGTAATAATTAGTAATTATTAGTAATTATTAATATTAATTGGTAATAATTAGTATTAATTAGTAATAATTAGTGTTAATTAGTAATAATTAGTATTAATTAGTACTAAATTGAAAAAATTACTAATAATTAGTAATAATTAGTATTAGTTAGCAATAATTAGCAATAATTACTAGTAATTAGCAATAATTGCTAATAATTAGCAATAATTACTAATAATTAGCAATAATTACTAATAATTAGCAATAATTACTAATAATTAGAAATAATTACTAATAATTAGAAATAATTAGTAATAATTAGAAATAAATAGTAATAATTAGCAATAAATAGTAATAATTAGCAATAAATAGTAATAATTAGCAATAAATAGTAATAATTAGGAATAAATAGTAATAATTAGCAATAAATAGTAATAATTAGAAAAAAATAGTAATAATTATTAAAAATGGTAATAATTAGGAAAAAATAGTAATAATTAGTAAAAAATAGTAATAAATAATTGTAATTAATAATTATTAGTAATAATTAGTAATAATTAGTAATAATTAGTAATAATTTGAAATAATTAGTAATAATTAGTAATAATTAGTAATAATTGGTAATAATTATTATTAATTAGTAATAATTGGTATTAATTAGTAATAAATAGTAGTAATTAGTATTAAATAGTAATAAATAGTATAATTAGTAAAAAATAGTAATAATTACTAATAATTACTAATAATTAGTAATAATTAGTAATAATTATTAATAATTACAAATAATTAGGAATAATTAGTAATAATTAAGTTTAATTGGTAATAATTAGCAATAATTAGTAATAATTATCAATAATTAGTATTAAATAGCAATAATTAGTATTAAATATCAATAATTAGTAATAATTAGACTTAATTTGTAATAATGAGCAATAATTAGAAATAACTAGAAATAATTAATAATAATTAGCAATAATTACTAATAATTAGCAATAATTACTAATAATTATCAAAAATTAGTAATAATTAGCAATAATTAGTAATAATTAGCAATAAATAATAATAATTAGAAATAAATAGTAATAATTATAATTAAATAGTAATAATTAGCAATAATTACTATTAATTAGTAATAAATAGTTATAATTAGTAATAAATAGTAATAATTTGAAATAAATAGTAATAATTAGTAAAAAATAATAATAAATGTTAATAATTAGTAATAATTAAATGAATTAGTAATATATTGAACTAATTAGTAATAAATAGGGATAATTATAATAAATTGTCGAAAATTGGCACTATTTCTAGTGTATTAGTGGCACTCTTTTTGGTCGATGACTCTTCTCCTTTCAACTCCCACTGAGTCAAAACATTATGAAAAATCTGCTCTTACATATCCATATCCAATCTCGTATACACAAGATTGGATATGCATACCTAATATAACATTTTTCATAATGTTTTATGGTGGTGATAATTGCAAGAAGATGATTCATCAACGAAAAGGGGGCTCTTTTGTCCGATGTCTCATTTACTTGCATCTTTCTCACACTGAAATCACAATGAAGAATCTGGTTGGAGGTACACATATGCCTTATCATATGCATGGTAATGGGTATGCGTACCTCCGAGCAGATTCTTCATTATGATTTTAGTATGAGAAAGTTTCAAGTAAATGAGTCGTCGGACAGAAGAGCAGCTGCCAATCCCCAAGAAATTGTGTCACCCATAATTATTGGTAATTAGTAAGAAGTAGCAATAATTATTTATCTTAACTTTTTTAGATAGTGTTTTTCTTATATCAAATTATTTAAAAACAGTAATGATTTTATATTTTGTAGAAAAATATAAAACAAGGAAGTCGACAACAATCATTATTAGATGATTGCACTTGGATAAATCAGTACAGAAATCCAAATGGTTCAAGTTTAAATCCTGTATATATTGAGGGTGTTTAATCTTTTTTATCATTTTCTCATCAAAAATAGAATTTTTTTCAGAAGGCACAATTACGTATCCTTGTAAAAAATGTGCTCTGATAACATTTAACCCATTTGACAACATTAGGGGACATCCCTTGCATTTTAGTTTTCAACTAGATTATGTTTTTTGGTATCAACGTGGTAAACGTAGTTCCAGGTAAGATACTAATAATTTGATTCTAGATCCACCACAGTTTCAAAATTTAGTACATGATGTTGCAGGTCTATCTATTCAAAAAACTAAAACTTAGAATGATATTGATTTAACTCCTGAGTTGGAACCATCTGAATTTTATGAGTTATTGAGGTCCACTAAGGATGCATTATATCCTGGTTGTGAGATAAGAAAATTATAAGCAGTTGAAAAATTTATGGCTATTAAATCAGATAATGGAATGTCAAACAACTATTTTGATTAGATATTTTCTTTGGTTAAAACACTTTTACCTGATGAAAATGTATTGCCTACAAATTACTATATGAGGAAGAGGCCGGTTCGTAATCTGGACCTCAGTTATCAGAAGATTCATGCATGTTCAAATGATTGCATCTTGTATTCTGTTTAAAATGAGTTATTGGATAGTTGTCCCACATGTGTATAGTTGAGGTATAAAGAAGCTCAATTAGGGAAGTCTAGATTGATTCCTGTAAAACAGTTGAGATATTTCCGGCTTACACCTAGTTTGCAGCATTTATTTATGTCTCAGAACACATTGAGAATGATGTAATGGCACAAAACCATGATTTCAACTGGTAAAAGCTCAAATCATCCATCTGACGGTGATTCATGGAAACATTTTGACTGAGTACATCCGTCTTTTTCTTTAAAAGTGCGAAATTTTTGATTAGGTCTTTCTACTGATGGTTTATGTCTGTTTGATTCTTATGGTAGTCAGTATTCATGTTGGCCTATCTTTATAACTCCGTACAATTTACCTTCATAGATGTTGATGAAGGAGCCTTATATCTTTTTGACCTTATTAATCTCAAGACATCTAATAAAGAATATTGATGTTTATTTGAAACCATTGATTGATTAGTTAAATTCATTGTGGATTAATGGTGTTAGTACATATGATGTTGTGGTGAAACAAAATTTCCAACTAAAAGCTACATTGATGTGGACAATTAGTGACTTCCTGACATATGGAATGTTATCTGGATGCAGTACACATGGTATGAAATCATGTCCTTTCTATATGGGAGACAACAAGGAATTTATGCTCATCAATGGAAAAAACCTTACTATTCTGACTATCATTGTAGATTTCTTGCAACTGATCATCCCTTTTAAAGGAACAAATCTCATTTCAGAAAAGGCACAATTGAAAGGGATGAACCTACAAAAATGATCTCCAGTACAGAATTAAAATCGGTTGTATTTTCATTTCCTCCCATCACATTTGGACCGACAATAAACCAATAGAAAATTGATGTCTTTGGGAGAGAACACAATTGTATAAAATGGATCATTTTTTGGGATCTTCCATATTGGTCTGATTTTTTGGTTCACCACATGTTGGATGTCATGTATATTGAGAAGAAATTTCTTGATATTTTATTTCATACAGTTTTGGATACACTGGGTAGGACAAAATAAAATGTAAAGTCGCGATTAGATCTTTCTAAAATTTATTGGTGACCAAAAATTGAACTATTTCAAAATGTCAGATCATAGAGGTTAATGAATCCAAAAGTAGTTTACACACTATCCAAAGAGAGTCGATTATTATTTTGTCAGTGGATTGTATATTTGAGACTACCAAAGGGTTATGCTTTCAATTTGGAAAGATGTTTTTGGAATGGTCATATTACCAGATTAAAAATTCATGAATGTCATGTTATAATGGAAATACTTATGCTGATTGGATTAAGAGATTTTTTGAATTCTATGATTTGGGATTCGATAAGATACATATCATATTTTTTTGAGACATTTGTGCGGTGACAATAGACTATGATGCACTAAGAAAACTGGAAGAAGATGTTGTTGTAATTATATGTAAACGAGAAAAAATATTTCTGCTAGATTTCTTTGCCTCAATGGAACATTTGATTTTACATTTTCCACATGAAAAAAATGTGGAGGTCTGGTAAAGTTTTGATGGATATACCCATTTGAGATATGCATGTAGAAATTGAAGAAAAAAGTACGTAACAATGCTTTAGTTGAAGGCTCAATTTATGAAGCTTATTTGTAAGAGGAGATTGCTTTTTTTTCTCCCATTATTTTGAATCTGAATATACCTCAAAACACAACCACATGGGATGGAATGACAGGACTGTTGATTATGAAATGAGAAATCAATTATCAGTTTTTAATTATCCAGAGCTTGGCTTGAGTGGAGTTCATGAATGATGACTTTCAGATGATGAACATCACAGAGCTCATGCATATATCCTGTTAAACTATGAATATATGACAAAATTTTTCCTGTGAGTGCTTCTATCTCTTATTCTATAATTTATGTTAAAATAAGTAAACTTATTTTATTTGTAGGTTATATGATAATCATATCAAGAAATAGCTTCCACAAATTACAGTAGTTTCTCTTGAAGAACACCAAAAAAATTCTCAATGGTTTCAAAAATAGGTAGCATAAATTATTGATGGTTTAACATGTCAATTCAGTTTATTATTTATTATATTGATAATTTTTTTAAAAATTATCAGGTGCCCCAACATGTAGATAAAATTGATAAGTGACTTTGTATATTGAGTAACCCACCATCCAAAATGGTTAAATCTTATAATGCATATGTGGTGAATGGTTTTTGATTTCATACACATGCACATGGAGAATCAATAAAATAATGAGCAATGGAGTTTTCTTGAGAGGATATCATCATAAAGAAACTGAAGTTGACTTTTAAGACATGATGGTTGAAATTACTGAAGTGTGTTATCTAGGAAAAGATTACATAATTATATTTAGATATCGGTGGTTGGATACTGAGAGAGTTTTTCATGTTCATATGACTCATGGAATCATTGATATTAAATATAAAAGTCTTCTTTCAGTAAATGAACCATTTTTACTAGATCAATAGGCACATCAAATTTATTACGCAAATTATTGTGCTACTTCAAGAGACTTGAGTGATTGGTGGAGCATAATAAAAATCAAATTTTGGGAAAATCATTTTACTCAATGTAAATGTGGTTTCACTAAAGTGAAAGGAATTGAAATTTTTTAAGAGACTACTCCAAATCCATCCTTTACACAAAGAGACATGAATATTGATGATGACACACCATAATTAAGGGTCGATGGTGACAATAATGTTAATGATGTTACAGAAGAATTTGAAATGGTGATAGATGATGAAAATGAAACTCATATAGATATTAATGATGTCAAGGAGGAATATGAAGACAATGAAATCATCAAATATGAAAATGATGATGAAGGTAAACATTGACATAGTTAAATTCTGGTTATAATCATAACTAATATATATCTATATATAAAAGTTATTTTCAACTACTTTTTAACAACAATCATTTTGTGTTTTAGATGGATGATGATATATTTTTTCAGTTGTAGGAGGGTGGCCTACCTTTCAATGAGGACGATTTGGGATCATCCAACCCTCATCCTACTCATGGATTAGGGGGTATGCAGAGGGGGTGTGGTCTTGCACGACTGATGATTTCTGACCCTATCCCCATACAACATCTATGTCTTGGCTTTGATCCACGCACATGGGGGTATGGTAAACTGTGTATTTTAGTTATATTTCATTAATTTATTTATATACTAAATGTTTGAATATTTTTTATTTTTTCACAGTTTTGCACATATAGCTATTGGACAGGGGAGCACTATCTTGCACAATTATTCTTCTCAACCATGGATCACATGGGAACAAATTCTCATTGATATGAATCTCTTCATGTTCGATCATTAGATGGTATGTAAAAAATAATATTTATTTTGAAATTTATTTCATTAATAAATTGATATTATAAATTATTTTTGGGTTTATGTAATCTCATCAATGATAGCATGCGTGACGTTATCCACATGGCATGGGAGCTGTCTATGTGTGACTGTTTCTGTCAGTTTGTGCACAATTTGAGAAGAAAGACCATGAAGAAAGTAGGAGTGGCAGTATTTGTTGTGTTTCGTAGGGCCCACCGACTATAGTACATTTCATCTCAAGTTTGGGATGGATTATGTTCACACTGGTTGGATGGTGGATTTCAAATGAGATCTTCATTGGGCCAATAGAACTGGGAGAGATAGGAGTTGACGTATCGAGCCGATAGTCATATATTTAGTACGTATAGAGATCATCTGGTAAGTAATTTTTTAAAATATTTTATATAACTTTAAATATAAATAGTTTATTTTATATTCATATATGCAGTCGAGTAGCCTGATATTATGGAGTATGAAATTTATCGGAGGATGTACAGTGATCCAGACACTCAAGAGATTAGAGGTGATCGCCAGCATTGGATTGTGGTCAGTATTATTTATTTTTCAGTTTAAAAATTAACTACATATAATATTTTCACTATTTTAATTTTAAATTGGAATTGAAGGAGTCATATGATGCCACAACCTCTCAGACACAGGCTGAGAGTTAGGCCGAGATGGCTGATCGGACTAGTGCCCAATATTTTGATGAGGCGACCTCGATGCAAGAGACCCAGTATGCCTTTGAGAAAGGCTGAGTAGTTGGTATCGTCTCTCGATTGACTCCTGAGACTTATTTTGGAATAGCTACGATGTCGGCATCCACCCCAAGAGGATCTCATGGAGATACAAAATCTTTTCGCTCACAGTATCAAGAGAAACTATGATCTCATAGTGATCTTATAGAGAGTTTGCGTAAGGATCAGGAGGATATGTGGCAGCACCAACAGTAGCATGATGAGGTGCATCGACGATAGCAGCAGTAGTACGAGGAGTAGATGCTTCGATGGCAGCAGAAGTAGTATGAGCAGATGGAGTACAAGCGTCGTCTGACTCGTAGTTTAGGGATGGAGTTTCTTCCACCATCTCCTTCATCTCCTCCACCTCTTCTAGAATATTACCCCCCCTAGTGATTTTTTTTCATGTTAAAAACATTTAAATTCAATGTTTGTTGTAATATTAACTATTTATAGTTTCTATCTTTTATATTGGTGCAAATATTGAATAATTTAATTTTTTTATTATTTTATTATTCTTGATATTTTATTATTTTATATGTTATTATTAGTATTATTTTTTTAATGTTTGTTTATTTAACTAATAATAATAATAATTTATTATTTTTTATATTTTTGCAAATATTTAGAATTTTAATATTTTTTTATTTTTTTATTATTTTAATAATATTAATATTATTTTTTCATAAATATTAATAATAATAATAACATTATTATAATGTTAGAATTATTTTATTATTAAAAATATAATAATATTTTTTTATATTAATATTAGTATTATTATAATATTATATTATATTATGTATATTAATAGTATTATTATTATTATTATTTTTTAATATTAATTTATCATACTTTTATTGAATATGTATTTTTTTATTAAATATTTGCGATGGGACCTTTTGGGATGGGTTTTCGTCGCAAATAGTTTATATATTTTTAAAATAAATATTTGAAATGAGTAAATAGGCACGTCGCAACAGGTTTTTATATATATAAACTGAGAACTATTTGCAATGGGAAATCGTCCCATCAGAAATAACTCATCGCAAATACCTCAAATTACAGTAGTGTGCTAAATATTGTACTCCTTTAAAAGTGTTAATTGATTGTTGGAGCATTATAAAAATGAAATCTCATGAAAATGAGTTTATGAAAAGTGAATGTGGTTCAATTGAAGTGTAAGTAATTGAAATTTTTCAAGAGATAGCTCCAAATACATCTTCTCAACAAAGATACATGAATTTTGATGATGAAACCCTATAGTTATGGGTTGATTGTAAAGATCATGTTGATGATGTAACAATTTAATTTGAATTAACAAGTGATGATGGAGCCAAAACTTTTATGGAAATTGATGACACTGAGGAGGAAGATGAAGATATTGACAATTTTATATATGAATATGAGGATTAATATGGAGAATGAAAAAATTATTTATTGGTTATAATCAATATATATAATAATCATCTTTAATTATTTCCTAGAAACATTGTTTTCATGTTTCAAATGGTTGACGATAGTTATGATTACATTTTATGTGACCACCAGGAGGTTGTACAACCTAGTGATGAGCCTGGTGATATGTCATCAGACCCTCAGGCTCTAGAATTTCCTCATCAACTCAGAGATTTAGGGTCTTGTGAGATTGATGATTCTCTACCCGATTCCCATGTGATGACCATTTATTGACTTTGATTCATGCATGCGGAGGTATGTTCAGTTTTGTATTGTAGTTAGTTTTCATTACATTTCATTAATTTATTTATGTACTAATTATTTTATTTTTTTGTTCCTTTAAATCTTTTCACATATAGTTTTTGGGTAGGGGAGTGCTATTTTTTAGAACTTTTTTTTGAGAGTGCATGTTTTATCACTAGATGGTATGTAAATAAATAATAGTTATTTTTAAATTTGTTTAATTATTAACTTTCTATTATTAAAGAAAAGAGGTTTTATGGAATCTGATTGATGATACCACACTAAGTTATATCAAGGAATCCTCGGAGGTGTGTATTCTTGAGCGTTGTTGTCAGTTTTTGAATAGTTTGAGGAGGAAATCCATGAAGAATGTATGAGTCACAGATTTTGATCAGCCTTGCTGCACCCATTGACCTGATTACATCACATCTTAGGTTTGGGATGGATAATATTCATAATGGAGGGGAGATATTTTTTAGAGAAGTGTGTCATTAGGTAAGAAGAACTAGGGGATTTAGGAGGTGATGCATCATGATTGTAGTCATACATTTAGTATGCATCGATGACATATATTAAGTATTTTTCTTAAATAATTTATATAAATTTAAATGTAAACTGTTTATTTTATACTCATATAGGTAGTTGAATATCCTGATATTATAGTGTTCATCATTTATAAGAGGATATACAGTGCGATATTGTCACTTGAGAGGTTATAGGTGGTCTCCATCATCATATTATGGTTAGTATAATTATTTTTAGTTTAAAAACTAAATGAAAATAATATTTTAACTATTTGAATTACAAATTTCAATTGAAGGAGTCAAATGAGGCCATGAATTCCCAGAAACATAATGAGAGTCAGGATGAGACTAAGAGTCATACCACCAATGTTGAAGGATTCAATGATGCAACATGGATGTAGGTGGTTCAATGTGTTTTTAATAAGGGACAAGTAGTTGGTATTGTTTCTCGACTAATGACTAGCAATTTTTATGGTATTGTTGTATGGTTGACATCCAGCTCAAGGGGAGCATGAAGAGAGTCATCATCATGGGTCTCACAATATAAGTATTAGATACGAGCTTAGAGTGAGTTTATTGAGTCCATTAAAAGGGAGCATTATGAGCTCCATCTATAGAACCAAAATTGGCAGGAAGAGATGTGACGATGGTAGGAGTAGCAGAACAAGTACATGTGGTGGCTTGTTCAGGGATTAAGGATGGAGTTCCCTCCCCCTCCTCTTCTAGATGACCCTCCCCCTCCCTTTACCCATCCATAGTGATGGATACATTATGAACATATTTATTATGTTAAAATTTAAATGAAAATAATTCATTTATTATTTTTTTAATTTATATTTTTACAATTTTTAAAATTATTTCAATGATTTTTTATTTTTTTTATTTTTTTATTTTTTTTCATTTTTTAATTTTATAATATTATTTGTGATGATTATATCACATGTCATAAATAATCATTTTCAATGGTGCTAGTAACCCATCACAAATAGTTACCCATTGAAAAAACTATTTTCGACGGGAAAGCTCCCCATCCCAAAAGATAGTTTTTGCGACAGCCCATCACGAAAAATAACTTTTACGACGTTTTTTTTATGATGGGTTATTTTTTTATGGGGTTCCATCACAAAAAATATATTTCCCTATTGTGAATACACTATTATAATAAACAAATTCTTATTTTATCAGTACTATAATGAAATAAATTAAACATTAATATAAAATAATACATTATTAAAAAATCTATTTTAAACTGAAACCACACAATTTGAGTCATACTAGGTATATCATGTATTAGATTACAGTATGTTTGATTCATAAATGTCAAAAATTAATTATGGATCATTTTTTTATATTATCAAAATAATTTTAATGTGTTTTTTAGTTTTAAGTATGTCTCTTTTCTTTTTTAATAAATTGTCATTTTAAACTACAAACACTCACTTTGAGTCATACCGATCAAATCATGTGTCAGTTTTATTTGAGACTAATTCCGAAAAATAAAAAATTACGTATGAATCAAAGGACAAAATTATCAATATAATCAAATAATTTTTTTCTTAGTTTTCAGTGAGTGACACACATTTCGAAAAAAAATGTCAATTTTAGACTGATAATAGCCACTTTGAGACATATCAGGCACACCATGTATCAAATTAAGGTGAGGATGATTCCTACACATCATAAATAACTTATGGATCATTTTTATTAAGTATCAAAGTAATTGGAATGTGTTTTATCAATTTTTAGTATGTCACTTTTCCTTTTTACTAAAATTAATCTCAATTTTAAATAAAAAGACACACTTGGAGTCATACAAGTCACATTGTGCTTTAGATTGAGATGATACATAAAATTTATTAAGTGTAATATAATATTAACTAATACTATTCATTATATATCAGTTTCTAGGTGTACATTTATATAATAAATCGGAGGTTCCTAGTCTAATTGAGAGACTTCCATGAATATTAGGAGTTCGTACTACTTGTTAACTGCTTAGGATGCACTATATGTGGGTGAGACCACTTTTTCATGTGTGATGATTCAATTATAATGAAATTAATTATTATTAGTGATATAATTAGTTCAATTGACCAAAGTAACTGTAATACAGTAACTTTTGAAGAAATAAAAATACAGCGGTGTACTACTTGGAATGTTGAATGCATTGGTGAATAAAAAGAAAATTGCATCATCATGGGTGTACCACCCTTGTTGAGTGTATGATCATAATATATGATTGAATCATCCTTTTTTAAAAAGTTATTTCTTAATGATATCTATGAAAATTAACAAAATAAGTATCAGATAAAAATTATAACGAAATTTACTAAAAAAATTCATAAAATGTTGATAAAATAAACTAAACAAGTAGTAGTAAGTCACATGTTCATGATATATATGTACATTAAGACACTAGGTATGCTTCTCATTCATTTATAAACAAATATATTTCCTCCTATGAATATGAGGACTTTCTAAAGTCCTGGTAGTACTAGAAAAATATAAATACATAAATAATTAATAAATGTTTTAAATGAAATTTTAATTATCTTCAAAAATACCTATTTAGGGATGCTAGTTTGTTGATGGTATATGATATCTAACATAAATTTTCAAACATAATAACCACAATATTTTTCATTGGTTTATTTCAAAAACTATCGAAACATTGAAAAAAATAAGTAATTTTTTTTGATATATGTTTTGACAGTGAAATATTATTATATATACCCTAATACTTATCCAGTTGTAGAAGTTGATAGGATCTTTATTCTCACGGACTCTCCTAATTCCATGATTTTTAGAAAATTTAAACACTACCCTATCATAATATAATTATAATTATAATATAATATAATATATATAACTTGAAATTTAGTTCTAAAACATTGCATATAGTGTATTAAAATTTACAAATTTCATCACATGTAGTCAATTTGTTGGGTATTCATGCATTGAATCTAGAAAATAAATATTTGGAGTATTTAAATTGACTATAATGAGTAACCAAAGCTTCCTAAAAAATAATGAATAAGTAGTGAAAGGAATGAAAATATTTTTAATATGGTTAAATTATAGAGTTTTACCCCTGCATCGCTAGTAATAAGAAGAGTCTATCATCTGTAAGTTTTGTTTCAAACACTATGGACAATTTTCCATGATTACATCAATTTGATTTGACTGTAATGAGTTTTCTTATGTATAAGTGATGTGAGGACTAATGAGACCATATTTCCATTCATAGGGTTTTCCTTTAAAATAGTATTGATATATACACCACCACAAAATATTAATTTCATTTTTTAATAATTAACATAGTAGATAAGTTTTTGGAAAAAAAATCATGAAAGAACACCTCATATATACATTTACAACTGATAATCCTAGCCATTCATACTTGATAATTTCATTTAATTTCTCAGTAAAAATATAGTGTGTAATGACCTCTCCATACATTTGTTCCTAAAAATAATCTCTAACATTTATAGAACTTTGTAACATTGTATATACATGAACCATTAATTTTATTAAACAAAGAATTTGAATGGGAATGATAAAGTATAATAGCCTAGGATCTGTACTCCCAAATCTAGTGCTAAAATCCATAACTTTACATTTCTGGCTATGATGCCTACAATTGAAACCCAATTGTTTTCCATCAAAACCATATAACAACAAATAGAAAACTTGGATCACTTACATTATAGAGGACCTTCTAGGTTAAGAGTTTTATAGAATTAGAATAAACTCCTACATAAAAATTCACATGATTTTAAATGATCATTTCTCCCACTCAACCTAGATTTTTTTTTCATGTAGATACATCATCATCATCTATATGAAATCCCTTTAATATATAACTCATTCAACATAATTATTTTAAAACCTAGGGAAAAGGAAACGTAACAATGGTGACTTCTGATTCTCAGTAAGGGTAAACATAAGCATTAATAATTGAGTGTCATCAATGAGCATATGAGTTCATAATAGTATGATTACATAATCAAATTGCTTGAGTTAATCATAAAAGAACGCATACCCACCAGTATTTAGATCATAAAATATGATAACATGGAAATGGAAAGAGTGATCAAAATCAATAATCATGAGCCATGTGATTTCAATCCCAATCATTAGAAACATTATAAACCCATATAAATCATATTAAAAACATGTATATACAAGGTATATAATTTTCACTTCACTCTTACATTCACTCTACAAATGGAATAACTATACGATTGACTTCCATACCCAATGGATTGGAGGGATATCATGGACCCACCTGTCATTGGTTTATAATGTAACCACTCATCATCGGTTTATCATGAAACTACCCATAATTAGTTTATCATGAAACCACCCATCATTGGTTTATAATTTAATAGCCCATCAAATTTCCAAGTACCATTACAAAATCATAACACATAAATTCTTTTATTTCATCATAAACTCATATGAATAATCATTACCCCTTTTATAATTTGATTAACCCAAGGAAACAAAATAATTTATATAAAAATCAATTTGAAACATGAATAACTCAAGAAAATGAAATGGGTTCCATGAAAATCTCTTTGAAACGTGATTTACCCATGTAAAATAAATAGGTTCTATAATAATCTCTTTAAAATGTGATTAACCCATGAAAAATAAATGGGTTCCACAACAATATTTTTGAAATATGATTAACCCATATAAATTAAATGGGTTACATAATAATATATTTGAAACAAGATTAATGCATGGAATAGAAATGGGTTATTTAATAATATCTTTGAAACAAAATTAACCTATGGATAAGAAACAAGTTCTATAACAATATCTTTGTAACATGGTTAACATATGGAAAAGAAACGAGTGCCATAAAAAATCTTTGAAATAATATGAATCTATCCAATAAAGAATGGGGATGGTATCAATGAAAAATATGAGCAGTAGAGGATAATTCACAACATTTTTTTACATTTTTTGATGGAAACACCATTAAAATATCATTAAAACAACCTTGAGTAAAATAATCTTTAAACATTCCAAAGTGTCCCATACCACTTTGACACATTTGAATCAAAAGATCCATGAAGGAATAACATTAAATGAAATGTATAATATCATGATAGTAAGAATATTAATGATATAAAATGTTAATGGATTAGTATATACACATCATAAAATAATATGGGTTTATAACATAACAAACATCTTAAAGAAGAAAACTGTAAAAAAGACAATTACCACTTTAGAAGCATTGAAACTATAAACCCCATGAAAGAGATATCATAAAATGGATATGTAAATACCCATAAATTAATGTATAATAATCATAAAATACATTCATGGTCATTATATAAACTACAAAACAAAAAGTATTGGTGAATATAGAACAAGTTTCAGAAATTAATGTGAGACTAGAAATCCTCTTACTACTTTAGTAACTTTTTAATCATGAGATATGTGAAAGTATAACATTAATTGAAACTTTTAATATCATTAAATAAATTAAATTAATTATATAACATTTCATATGTAATTATATACACCATATAAAATAAATTAGGTGTATAACAAAAAATAAGTCTCAATGGAATATAAATTGACACAAACCCCCTTACAACTATGGTAACATCTGAACTGGAAACCACAAAAGTAATAATAATAAAATTTAACACTTAAATAACATAAATATAAAAAAATTATTGATATAGTATATCAAAAGTTTCAGTATATGAACCACACAAAATAAGTAAGTGGTGAATATGACAATTATCTCACATGTGTAAAAAGTGAGAAGAAAATATCTTACCTTGAGTCTAGTTTGTCGTGATTTTCTTATATATTTCTAAATAATAAACTTATGTTAATTATTCACCTGATTAATAACCTTTTCCAAGTTTATTATTAAATTTATTTCACTTATAATAAGTTTATATAAAATTACTTAATCAATAATGTTTAAGTCATATGTTTTGACCATATTCAGCTTATGTGTCAAAACTAACTTTAATAGGTCAACTAAGGTCAATGTGTTCATTATTTAAACATTTAAAAAATAATAAACATGAATTTATTATCAAATTTTTACATTAATTTAACTTTTAAATTCAAATATAAAATATTTTTATGATAAATGAACAAACATTATGATCATGGAGAAGGTAGATCGTGCGTAGGCACAAGTTACATTCCCATTTTTCAACGATCATTATAGAAAGAAGGTAAGTAATTTTTATATATAAATAATTAAAATTATATAATTAATAACATATTATTTTATTATATATACTTTTATATATCATTCTTGTGATGTGGTGATGAAAAAATAAAAAATTACATCGCTTTGAGGAGGCGGTAGTTCATACATCCACGAATGATGTAATCACATTTTTAGTGTGTGAATAGAAAGAAGAAAATGATATGTTTTTTGAAAATATAGATAATTATTTCATTAATATCATAAAAATTTCATTTAAATCATATATTTTTAATAAAATCATTCTTAATACATTCAATGTAAAGTGTGAACGAATCGCATCACATTGAGGAGGTGGTAGTCCACACATCCACAAACAATGTTATTGTATTCCAAAAAATGGAAATCATGAAGGTATTAATTATTAAATAATTATAGAAACATAAATACATCATAAATATCATATATATAATATAAAAAAATTATTTACATCATAATTATCAACCATGAAAGGTGGTAAATTAAAAGCGAACGACATCATTTTGTGAGGGGGTAGTCTTCCATACACACGAATGGTGATTTCGTTACCCATTTGATAGAAGTGTGTGTAGGTGTAGGTCAAACTATTAGCACAAAAAATATAATTATATTGAAGATGCTGATTTTTTAATATAATCATGATATAAAAATAATGGAAGGGGTGAAGTAATAAATAAAACAAAAGTGCTCATTAAAGAATGTTACCACTTCTTTGGGTAACTTCTTTTGGTTTGAAAAAAGGACTTACTTGGTTTGATTTATGCCCAAAGTGATGCTTCTAAGATGATAGGATGGATTATGGGAGTTTTTTAATGTTTTTGATGATCCAAAATGCTTTATTGGAGTGATGAATGGGGGAGAGTTAATTCCCTTTTATAGTGGAGGATTAGTGGAATTTTTGTAAATACAAAAAGGTAAACACTATTGGGAGGTCTCCCATACACCATTTGCTTCCCAAATGAAAAATAATGTATTGCAGGAGAATTATGGTCTATCCAAACTTACATAACACAAAATAAATTAATTTTTTGAAAAAATTATTCCTTAACTCTTGAGTTTTCTTATTTTTTTCATTTTGGTTATTCATTAAGGTAACAGGTTTCCAAACATATTTATTTCATCCATTAAGAATAAATTAAAGTGAGAATTATTATATAAAATATACCCACTTATTTTAAATATTAATACTAAATTATAAAATAAAAATCTCATATGTGTTGGAAATTAAATTTAACAAAACCACATGTAACATGCAAAAATACTACTTTAACCCTAACCATGCCAACAATGTATTTTTATTTAGAGGTCAATATGTTAATTAAAAAACATAAATTGGTCCATTAATGGACCATATTTTATATTTATTAAAATTTAAAAATCACTTTATAGAATATACTAATTTTAGTAATTTTTAATCATTTAATAAAATATAATTTTTTATAAAACAACATTAATGTCAATTTTGACCTTATATATTTACTTAAATTTTTAAAAAATATCAAGATAATAATTAAATTAAAATATTTTAAAATAATAGTCTTCTATATTGATATATTCATCTATAAAAATAATGGAACAAAAAATCATCCTATTTACCTTATTTTTAATATTTTTAGTATCATTTATTTTGTTTAATATTTAACTAAATGATCCATGCATTGGCATTTCTTAAATATTTAATGTAGTTATATCATCTATAAAAATTAAATATAAATTATTATGATAAAAAAAATTATTTATCTATCAAAATAATATTTATATATATACCTATATAGTTGTTCCCTATCCTAAAAGCTTTATAAAAAATAAAAGGAAGAAATATATATTTTTTGTGTTTTTCTTTTCCTAACTTATTATATGGGTCACTTCCATTAAATAGTAATCCCAATAACTCATATAAATCTATAATAATGTAATATGAGTTAATATATTTTCATAAAATTGGTGTTATAAAAGTTTATAGGTCATTTGGACCCTTAAGATAAAAGTTCAACCACAAAGTAAACTCTTTTTTACCTTAATCATTGTAATTAATATTAATTAATTTTACAAATATTTTTCATCAAATACTAAGTTTAAATTACTAGACATTATAAATTTTTATGATCCATAATATGGAATACATTTATCTAAATTAAAATCACATAATTGGAAGAATTTAATTTAAAATTGATCCCACATACGAGACAAAACAATTTGTTTTTAAACTAAAAAGGTTCAAAAGTTTGAAATGTTTTTATATCAAATTTCAATTTTAAATTTATTCAAATTACCTAAATTAGATTTATTAGTGTATAATTGAACTAATTATACCTTAAAATAATTTTAAAATATAATTTAACTATATAAATAAATTATAGTAAAATGCGGATTTCAATTAAAATTTGATGTCATTCACTATTCAATAAAATATGAAAGTTCTCAGAAAAATACCAAAAAATAACCCAAAGTAAATTTTTATATTCATATTTAAAAGAAATATTTTCTAAAATAAAATTTATAATAGAGTAAATATTTAGTTTTAATACAATTTTCTATTAAAAGGCGGCAAAACTGCCTTTTAGAAAAATACATCTTTTTATGCTTAATATGTTATTTATTCTTATTTTATGCCTATAAAACATATTAAATAAATGTAAAAAATATATTTAATATATAACATATAAATTTCATTAATATAATTCAATAATAGTGATTGATTTAATTTATTAACATAAAATTCCATTTTGGTCATAAAAATAGTTTTTCATAAAAACTCATCCTTTATATTCAATTAGTTTTTATTTTCATTTCTAATTAATTGGAATGAACTAATTTTATAAAAATTTGTAAAATATATTCTCATAATTTATTTAATCTAATTAAATTCTATAATTCCATTAATAGGTGATTATTATCATATTAAATATTAATATTATATTATTGTTCTATAAAACCTAGTCTTGCATATAACACAGGTTATTGAAGAGAATTTATGTTTCATGCAATGAAAGACAAACTTGTTGTTGTGTATAACACAATATGAACATTCCAATGCATATATTGAAATATATCCAATAATTTAAATTAATTTTAAATAATATATTTCATAAAATATCAAGATGTTACATCCTACCCCCTTAAAATGAATTTCATCCTTAAAAATTTTATTGGTTATCAATGGATTAACATTTTTATAATTCATTTAATGAAACCCACATTGTAAAAATGAAATAAAGATATCATCCCTTAAAAATTTAAATTTGGAAACATAATTTTTACTTAAAGTTACACATAAATATGTTTATATATAAGGGTAAAATTGGTGGGGAATTAAAAGATGGATTTATAAGGGGAAACTAATTCTCATGAACTAATAGATTATGATAGAGAACATAGTTAAAATAAATTCAATGAAAAAAAACATGATCCAAATAGGTATGTAAATGTTCATTGATATCATAAAAAATATTGTGATAGGATAAAATTTGATTTCATGTTCCATTTCCTAAAGTTGAAGGATTCTTTCATCTTCTATACTAAGAGCATAAGGAAATATACTTACTTGAAAATTGAATTTCTTCCTTTACCACAATCTCATATTTTTCTCCAAATTATGGGTATTGAAGTTTATTTCTTCACACCTGAATCCCAAAAGTAAAATTTTAAAGATCACATAACCATAAAAGGGATAACAATCTATTCCCCATATCTTTAAACATTAACCAAACCCAAAATTCTTATAACATTATTAGATAATTCCTAAAATGAATTAACCATCATAAAATAATATTAAAAATTCAATAGTAATACCAAATGATGAAAAAAATAATTCCATAAACCTATATCCTAAAACAAATCAATAACATCAAAATTAAAGAGTGTTTTAACTTCAATGGTTATCTCATACCTTCCAGATTTCAAGCCCAAAATATGGTGATCTTATTTTGACATAACATTAGTCACTTAGTTACCAAATCACTTTTAAATCATTTGGTTATCTATACAATGATATTTTTGTTCCCATAATTACTTTAATATCCAAGATCATATAAACCATAAAGGTTATCAATGCCTTAAACCTTATTTCTGAAAAAAAAAATGGAATAATTCACATTAAATTGATGTTTTACATATTATTTAACCTAATAAAGCATCTCCTAATATATCATTGATAACCTCAAAAAATTTACTACTTAAAAACCACAAATGGGGTGTCTAAGACTCTGAACTTATGATCAAACTTAATCTTATAGTCCAATTATGGTATCCATAACTCTTAATATAACCTCATATAAAAACATCATAATCTAAAAAGTTATCTAAACTAACATTTGATACCAACTATAAGAGTCTAGGATTCACACTCCTAAATCTAGTGATGAAATCCATAACTTTACATTTCTGGATATGAAGCTGATAATAGTGACCCAATTTGTTTCCCTCAAAACCTAACAAAATCAAAAAAAGAACTTGGATCACTTATATTTTAGAGTAAATTTAAGGTTTTCTGTTTTAGATAATTAGGAAAACTCCTACATAAAAAACAAATGAATTTAGATGAGAATTTCTCTAACTCAAACCAGATTTTATTTTTCACATTAATGCATCATCATTATCTATATTAAATCCCTTCTATACATAACTCATTCAACATTATTCTTTTAAAACCCGCATAAAATAAAACATAAGAAGGGTGATCTATGATTATCATTAAAGGTAAAAATAAGAATTAACAACTGAATGTCATAAATGAGAATAATAGTGCCCAATGGTATGATAACATAATCTAAGTGAATGATAGAATCATAAAAGAACTAATACCCATGAGTACCTAGATCATCAAATATGAAAACATGGTAAATGAAAGAGTTATTATAATCAATAATCATGAGTCATGTGACATCAATCCTGGTCATTATAAACTTTATAAATCCATAGAAATAAGAATGAAAACATTTATATGCTTAGTAAATAATTTTCACTTCACCATTACACTCACTATTATAAATTAAATAACCATACGTTCGAATTCCATTATCAATTCATTTAAGGGCTATCACATACCCATCCATATTTGGTTTATCATGTAAACATATTCAATTGGTTTATCAAAGAACCACCAATCATTGGTTTATCATGGAACCTCACATTATTGGTTTATAATATAACCAATATTCAAATGTCAAAGTACCATTAAAAAATCATAACACATAAAATCTTTCATTTAATCATTAACTCGTAAGATAACCTTTATCCCTTTCATAACATGATTAATATATTAAAGAAAACAGGTTCTATAAAAATATATTTGAAACATGATTAACCCATGAAAATGAAATGGGATTCGTAACAATATCCTTTAAAAATGATTAACTCATGTAAAATAAATGGTTTTCATAACAATATCTTCGAAAAATGACTAACCCATTGAAAAAAACTGGTTCCATAACAGTCTCTTTGAAACATATTTAACCCTCTAAAATAAATGGGTTCCTTAACAATCTCATTATAACAAGGTTAACCATGGAAAAGAAACAGTTTCATAAAAAATATCATTTAAACATGATTAACTCATGGAGAAGAAATGGGTTCCATAACAATCTCTTTGTAACATGGTTAATCTGTGGAAAAGAAACAGGTTCCACAAAAATATCATTGTAACAATATTAATACATCCAAAAAATAATGAGGATGGTATGAATTAAAAATTTACCTAGTTTAATGTAAGTAACAATAAGGTTTATTGACATTGATGAAGGTAAATACCACTAAAATATCATTAAAAACATCCTTGAGGAAAATAATCTTTAAACATTCTAAAGTGTCCCATTCAACTTTGAAACATTTCATTCATAAGAACCATGACGGAATAAAATTAAATGAAACTTATAATATCATGAGAATAAGGAGATTCATTATATAACATTTCAAATTATCCTTATAGACACCTCATAAAATAAGGTGTGTGTATAACATAACAAACATCATAAAGAAGTCAAATTGTGAAAAAAATCCATTACTGCTTTGGTAACTTTGAAACTGTAAATCCAATGAAAGAGATATCATAAAATGGATTTGTAAATACCCATAAATTAAAGTATAATAATCATAAAATAAATTCATTGGTAGTTTATACACCACACAACAAAAATAAATGTGAATATGGCATAAGTATCGTAAAAAATAAGAGTGAGACTAGAAATCCCCTTACTACTTAAGTAACATTTAAATCATGAGAACTATAAAAAAATAAAATTAATTTAAAATTTTAATATAATTAAATAAATTAAATCCATGATATAACATTTCATAGGTAAGTATATACACTATATAAAATAATTTGGTGCATAATAATAAATAAGTCTCAATAGAATGTAAATTGAGATGAAAACCCTTACTATTGTGGTAATATCTGAATTAGAAACTATAAAAGTAATAATCATCAAATGAAACATTTAAATTCCATTAAGATAAAATAATTTATGATATAATATATCAAAATTGTTATTATATTCCCCATAAAAAATAATTAAGTGGTGAATATGACATTTATATCACAGATGTAAAAAGTGAGATGAAAATCCCTTACCTTGAGTCTGATTTGTCATGATTTTCCTCTATATTAATGAATAATAAAATTGTGTTAGTTATTTACATGATTAATAACCTTTAAAAGGTTTATTATTAATTTTATTTCACTATAATAATTTCATATACAATAACTTAATAAATCATGTTTAAGTTGTATGTCTTGACCATATCCGGCTTGTGTGTCAAAACTGACTTTGATAGGTCGACTAAGGTCAATGAGGTCGTTATTTAAAAATATAAAGAATAATAACCATGAAATTATTATCAAATTTTTACATCAATTATTCTTTTAAAATAAAATAGTAAATATGGTTAAGAAAAATGAACCAACGTTACGATCATAGAGACAGTAGGTTGTACATACGCATGAGTAACGTTCCCATTTTTCAATGATCGTTATGTACAGAAGGTAAGTAATGTTTATATTTAAAAAATTAACATTATATTGTAAATACCATAATATTTAATTATATATACTTATATATATATTTCTTGTGATGTGGTGATGAAAAAGGGAAAATCACATTGCTTCAAGGATGCGGTATTCCACACGTCCATGAACGACGGTATCACGTTTTCAGTGTGTAAAATTGAAAAAATAAATTTATATTTTATATATACAAATATATAATTTTCTCACTAATATAATAAATATTTCATTTATACAATATATTTTTATTAAACTCATTATTAATACATTTCATGTAAAGCGTTAATGAATCACACCACTTTGAGGAGACGGTAGTCCACACGTCCACAAACGATATTATCATACTTCCACAAAATGGAAAGAATGAAGATATGAGTTATATAATAATTAAAGAAACATAAATACACCATAAATATAATATATATAACATAAAAATAGTATGTACATCATAATTCCCAACCATGATAAGTGGTAAAGGAAAAATGAACAACATCATTTCGCAAGGTGGTAGTCTATCAGACACATGAACAGAAATTTTGTTACCCATTTGATGGAACTGTGTGTAGGGTTAGGTAAAAATATTAACATAAAAACATCTCAATATATTTAATATACTTATTTTAATATATAATCATGTTATAAAAATAAATTAAGGGGTGGATAAGGAAATAAAACAGAAGTGCTCATTGAAGAATGTTACCTCTTCTTCGGGTAACTCCTTTTGGATTGCACCAAACGACTTCATTGATTTTATTTATACCCAAATTGAGTATTCTAGGATGATAGTATGGATATTTTTAGTCTATTTTTTCAATTTTTGGATGATAAAAAAGGATTTAAGGGCTTGAAGAATGGGGGAGAGTGAATGCCCTTTTATAGTGGAGGAGGAGTAGCATTATCGTAAATACCAAATATTAAACACTATTAGAAGGACTCCCTTACCTAATGTGATGCTAAAATGAAAAATAATGCATTGGAGGTGAATTTTTGTCAATCCAATCTCACACCAAACAAAATAAATTCATTTTTCAAACATTTTATTCCTTAACTCCTGTGTTTCGTTATTTTTTTCATTTTGGTTTTTCATTAAGTTAACTAGTTTTCTAACCTATATAAGTCATTAATTAAGACTAAATTAAAGTAATAATTATTAGAAAATATAGAATAATTGGTTTTAAAAATTAAAAAAACTTCATAAAATAAAAATCTCATGTGTGTTGGAAATTAAATTTAACAACAACACATGAAACGTGCAAAAATATTGTTTTAACCCTAACATTGCCAATAATGTTTTTATGATTTAGGGGTAAATATGTTCATTAAAAAAGATAAATTGGTCCATGAATAGACTTTATTTTATATTTATTTATATTTAAAAACCACTTTATAGAATATATAATTTTTAGTAATTTTTAATCATTTAATAAAATATCATTTATTATAAAAAACATTAATGTAAATTTTGACATTATATATTTAATTTAATTTTAAAAATATAAAGAGAATAATTAAATTAAAATATATTAAGTTAAAATATTTTTATCATGATATATTCATTTAAAAATAATTTAACACAAAAATTTATTCTATTTACCGTAATTTTAATATTTTTAGTATCATTTATTTTATTTAATTATTAACTAAAAAATCCATGTCTTTGTGTTTCTTAAACATTTAATGTATTTATATCATCTTTAAAAATTAAATATAAATTATTATGATAAAAATAATAAATTATATTTAAAAATAATATTTATGACCAAACCTATATAGTTTTTTCCTATCCCCAAATATTTATAAAAAATAAAGGGAACAAAGATACATTTTTTGTCTTTTTCTTTTCATAACTTATTATATGGGTCACTTTCATTGAATAGTATTACCACTAATTCATATAAATCAAAAATAAGGTCTTATGGGTCGATATATTTCCATCCAAGGGGTTTTAGACAAGTTTATACATCATTTGGCCCCTTAAGATTAAAGTGTAACCACTAAGTAAGCTTATTTTTACTTCAGTAACTATAATTAATTTTAATTGATTTCACTGATATTTTTGTTCAAAAAACTAAATTTAGATTAATATAAATTATAAATTATTATTATTCCTAATATGGAATCAATTTTTCCAAATTCTAATCATAGAAGTGTCAGAATTTAATTTAAAATTGATCCCATGGACGGGATGAAACCATGGGGTTTCAAAGTAAAAACGTTCAAAAGATTGAAATGTTTTTATATCCAATTTAAATGTGAAATTGATTCTAATCATATATTTTTGATTTATTGATGTATAATTTAACTAATTAGACTTTAAAATAAATTTAATATATAATTTATCTCACTACAGCAAAATGCGGATTTAGCGGCGGTTTTCAAAACCGTCGTAGAACGTTTCGCAGCGGGTTTTTTCGCGGCGGTTTTTTGATTTTTTTTATTTTTATTTATTTATTTATTTATTTATTTATTTACATTATTTATTTTTATTATTTATTTTATTTATTTTATTTATTTTATTTATCAATGCATGCATACTCATGCCCATGCGCATGCCCATGCCCATGCGCTTGCCCATGCACATGCCCATGCGCATGCCCATGCGCATGCCCATGCCCATGCCCATGCCCATGCCCATGCAATATAAAGAAATACTGCGTTTTGTGAGATTTAAACCCACACATGCCCATGAAATATAAAGATATACTACATTTGGTTAGATTTGAACCCCTAACCCCTTGCATATTTTCCAAAGACTTTACCACTCCAGCAAGCTCGTCATGTGGTTAATAAACAGAATTTAATATACTAATATATAACAATTGAAAAAAATAATACATAACTAATAGATGTAAACTCAATAATAATAAAACAATAAGCAATAATCAAGAATTAATAACCTATAATTAATAATTAATAATTATCGATTTATTAGTTATTTATTAAGTTATTTATTATTATTTACTATTTATTACAATAAATAACAAATAAATTATAATAATATTTATATAAATTATAAAATTATGATAATAAATTAATAAAATAATAAAATTACAATATTAAAAGAATAAAGAATAAAGAATAAATAATAAATATTAAATAATAAATATTAAATATTAAATATTAAATATTAAATATTTAATATTAAATAAAAAATAATAAATAACAAACAATAAACAATAAATAATAAATAATAAACAATAAATAATAATCAAAAAATAATAAAGAATAAATAATAAATGAAAAATAATAAATGAAAAATAATAATAAATAATAATAAATAATAAATAATAAACAATAAACAATAAATAATAAATAATAAATAATAAATAATAAATAATAAATAATAAATAACAAATAAAAAATAATAATAAATAATAAATAACAAATAATAAAAATAAATAATAAATAATATTAAATGATAATAAACAAATAATAGATAATAGATAATAAATAATAAATAATAAATAATAATAAATAATATTAAATAATATTAAATAATAATAAATAATATATAATATATAATATATAATAAATAATATATAATATATAATGATAAATAATAAATAATAAATAATACATAATACATAATACATAATAAATAATAAATAATAAATAATAATAATAAATAATAATAAATAATAATAAATAATAAATAACAAACTATAAATAATAATAAATAACAAATAACAACAAATAATAAATAATAAATAATAAATAATAATATATAATAAATAATAATAAATACTAAATAAAAAATAAAAAATAAAAAATAAATAACAATTAATAATAAATAATAAATAATAAATAACAAACAATAAATAATTAAAAATAAATAATAAATAATAAATAATACATAATAAATATAAAATATAAAATAATAAATAATAAATAATAAGTAATAAATAATAAATAATAAATAATAAATAATAAATAATAATAATAATAAATAATACATAATTAATAATTATAATTAAATAAATAATAAATAATAAATAATAAAAAACAATTAATAATAGATAATAATACATATATAATAAATAATAAATAATAAATAATAAATAATAAATAATAAATAATAAATAATAAATAATAAATAATAAATAATAATAATAAATATTAATAATAAACAATAAATAATAAATAATAAATAATAATAACAAATAACACATAATTAAGAATTATAAATAAATAAATAATAACTAATAAATAATAAATAATAAATAATAAATAATAAATAATAAACAATAAATAATAAACAATAAACAATAAATAATAAACAATAAATAATAAGCAATAAATAATAATAATGAAATAAATAATAATATATAATATATAATATATAATATATTATATATTATATATTATATGTTATATGTTATATATTATTATTATTATTAAATAATATATAATAAATAATATATAATAAATCATAAATAACCAGTAAAAAATATTATTAATAATAATAAAAAAAATAATAATTAGTAATTAATAATTAATAAATAAATATAAATAATAAATAATAAATAACCAGTAATAATTAATAGATAATTAATAAATTAAAGTATATTATAAATAATAAATAATAAATAATAAATAATAAATAATAAATGAAACACATGAAAAAGTACAAAAAGATGTGATAAGGGAGGAAAATTTATGAAAACGCATGAAAATAGATGGAGAAACATGAAGAAGGAAGCATTAGAAAGCATTAGAACGCATGAAAACTCATGAAAACTCTGGAAACCCCCTTAAGAATTCAACATAATCATCCTAATAACCCACAAAAAACCATTGATAAAGATAACTAGTCGTGGAAACCCAAATAAATAGTAATAAATGGAGCAACCGTTAAAACCCGTCAAAACGGTCATAAATTGAAAAAAACATTGGACTCACATTAACGGAGATAACTTGTGATCCGAGAGTCTGTTCCAGATCTGCGACCAGTCAAATCAAGGATCCTAAAATGATCTTTGAGCTGATAGGTGAAAGAGACTAAATGGACTGGCAGATCGAAAGTTACGACCATTTAATAAAACTGACGGGGAACGGGTGCAAGAAACGAGGCCTCGAAAAACATAACAAACACGATACCCACTAAAAAGACCATAACTTATGATCTAAGAGTCCATGTGGGCGCCGCGACCAGTCAAACTGAAGCTCATGTAATGAACTAAGATCTGGCAAGAGGAGCAGTCCGAACTGACATTCAGATCGAAAGTTAGGTCTGTTTGAAGACAAGGTTGGCGGGACACTGGTGACGGATATGGGGATTCAGAGGCCTTCAGAGGGTTTTCTGGGGTCGAAAAACACAACACAATCTTGCTTATGTCAAACTAGTTCATATCTCTCTTCCCTGGCTTCGATTTGATGTGTCGTAGGGACCAAACGGACACCCGGAGTGAAAGTTATGGTTGTTTGAAGTTGGAGAACTTTTTTCAACTTTCTTATAACTCGCTTATCTTCCGCACATTAGACTGTTTCACAGTTTTGATTATATGTGCCTCTAGATCTCTTCATGAGCTTCGATTTACTAGTCGTGGCGCTCCAATGGATACTCGAATCAAAAGTTATCGTCGTTTTAGTAATTTCAAGGTTTCTTATGTTTTTTTTATTTTCTTCCATTCATTTCGGGGCGGTTTACCCGAACCGCCGCTATTTCATGGCGGTTTCTTAAAAAACTGCCACTAATCCCCAAAAAAATTTAAAAAAAATTAAAAAAATTAAGACGTTTCGCGACGGTTTTTAATCCGCCACGAAATAGCTGCCCGAAAAACATTTTGCGGTGGTTTTTAAAACCGCTGCGAAATTACTGTTTTCAAGTAGTGTCTATATAAATAAATTAGATGAAAATATGGGTTTCAATTAAAATTTACTTTCATTTACTATTGATCAAAAAATGAAAGTTCTCATAAAAATATTAAAAATTCACCTGAAGTAAATTTTTATATTCTTATATCATAAAATAAGTTTATTTTTTCAATTAAAATTTATAAAAGTTTCAAATTTTAGTTTTAAAACAAGTCTTCCATTTAATGGCGACAAAATTTCCTTTTAGAAAAATACATCTTTTTATATTTAAAATTGTATTTATTATTATTTTATACCTATAAAAAATATTGGATGAATTTAAAAAAAATATATTGAATATATGAAATATAAATTTCTTTAATATCTTTCATCGATAATGATTAATTTAATTCGTTAACATAAAATGTCATCCTAGCCATAAAAATAGCTTTTCATAAAAACACATCCTTTATATTCAATAGGTTTTTATTTTTATTTATAATTAATTTGAAAGAATTAATTTTATAAACATGTGTAAACTATATTCTCATAATATAGTTAATCTAATTAATTCCCACCATTCAATCAACTAGGTGATAACTATCATATTAAATATTAATATTATATTGTTATTTTTTAAAACTTGGTCTTGCGTGTAACATATGTTATCGAAGAGACTCTATGTTGTATGAAATGTAAGATAAACATTGTGTTGTGTATAATACAAGATATCTGTGTATTGACTATAATACAAGCTATCAAAGAAGTAAAATTAATTTGAAATAATATATTTCATAAAATCTCAGGAGATTACATAAAGGTACTTTCTGAAGATATTATTGATTAGTTGGTTGATCCTTTATATCATTTTGATTCGAGCTTATGTTTCACCCCTTCCATTTTTTCATCTATAATAACATTCATCGGTTCAAAATTTTCTTCATTAATTGTTAAAGGTTTTTCATGAAAAATAAATTTAAAATTAATATGTTCTTGTCAAAATGTTTTTTTACAAGATATAACGGTCATGATATGAAAGTTTTCATATATTTATCGACCATATGAATATCTACATCATCAAGTGGAATAGTTATCTTGGCACACGGATCATGAGATACGTTAATCCACACTCTCACATAACTTATTTTAAGTTTTCTATTGTGTAGAATATCTTCTTGGATATTTAACATTGTATCCCTCACAAAAGGTGATGGGTTGGTATTGATAGATATAAATCACTGTAATTTTCACATTGTATAATATCAATATAGGAAAGGTATCTATGTCTTCTTGATTCATATTTCATATAAACAATTATAATAATATTGATTACCTTATCTAAGATAGCTCTTTGAGGGGAATAACTCACCTCAAAGCTGGTGGGGTGGGGAGATATTTACATAGTGGTTATTCTTATATTGTTTATTCTCATTGTTTCCTTCCCATAAAATTTTCTAGAAACTCCAACTTCCAATTAAATTTTTCTTCAAGAGTAGCTAAACAAGCCTACGACTCTTACATTTTCTTATGTTTATCCCCCAACTCTTTTATTTTCTCAAAACTGTTCGGGGTGTCACCCTAAAACCCACACCTTTGACATGACCATACTGTTCTAGTTGTTCCAAGACCACCGATAGTATTTGTTCCTCGGGTGTATATAGTGGTGGTTCTTGTGTCTAAGTCGAATAAAATATATAGTAAAATAAGTACTCATTATTATGTAATAATTAATTAAAGAAAAAAATTATTATGTCATACTTACACATGTTTCTCACACTTTTTTTGTTTTACTCTATTAGAATCCCCTCTTTATTCACATGTGCCTTCTTCTATATCACATGATGTGGGATGGAAGTGGATTTGTATTTTAATTCATCAATATTCGTATAAATATAGGAACATAATTATGTTGTTATTTGAAGGATCCTAGACCACCCTGAGAGGGGGGAGAATTAGGGTGCCAAAATTTTATCTTCTTTACTGGATCTTGTTCCCATGTTATTAGGAAGTTTTTAACCTTTAATGATGGATATTGGAAGTAATTAAAACATTCACATGAAGAAGTAAGACATACCACTTTTACTTAGTTCACAACTAAGGGCTATATCCAAGGAGCATACGTCGGCAGGTTGTTGGTCGTACCTAATTCCACCAATCTTCACTCAACTGGAGATTAAAAAGGTTAGGGGATAGTCACTATGTCCCAGGCACACTTCCTAATGGTTCATGGATTTCTCACTGCTTCCCTTGGATCACTTCTGTTGACTCCCCCTAGCTCACTACCTTGGATGAAGTCTCACTCAGTTTATAGACATGAAGGTCTCTTCAACAGATTGGCATGGAAGTTCTTTGTATCTTGTTATGAATGAGACAATACTTGCATCAGAGTCCTGAATTTGTTATCTTCTATATTCAATATTATCCTTTGTGTAACTATTGAATACACTAGGAATTATTCTTCTTCTTGTCTAGAATCACAAGATCATATGTGATTATTCAAGCAATGAGGACCATCTCACTGAGCATCATCAAAATCAACTTCTTCTCCTTTGTTCATGAATGCATTTTATCATGCTTGTTTAATTTTTGTTGAACTCTTTTCTTCCTACTTCTTTGTAGTCTTTACACATGTGCACACACTATTTTGATTCCTTATTTAATTATAGTCACGTGTTCATTTGCATTGTCACGAACCAACCTGGGTCGACCCTGAACCGGTCACCCGAGTCGGTCTGCGACATGGCCCGAGAGGCGTTCCCGATCCTCTCGGGCTGGCGACAAGCGCCAGGGCATCAACAGAGGCTATGGGAACAATTTCTCCCAATATAAATTAATAATACTGTAAAGATAATACAGAGCAGCGTAGAAAAGGTAAACCAAACAAAGTGACTAACCTGGAATAGGAGAAAAATAAAACTGACCAAACAAGAAGTCTGAACAAACTCTGTGAGACCTCGCGGGTCGCTCTCCGACTCACCGATCAAGCGTCTCCCTAGGCGAGCTCACTCAAGCTATAGCCTGCACAAACACTAAAAACAGAAAAGAACTATAGGCGTGAGTATTAAAACTCAGTAGGCTAGCCCGATATCTATTCCCAATGCACTACCTTTAAAATAAAAGAAACATCATTTCAAGTTTGAACTACATCTTATAAAAGCATGTTTTTCTAAATAGTTTACTTAAAAACAAAGTACGAACCATTTCCCTTTACCATTTCCAAATTCAGGTTCATTTCATTAGTGTCAATGGATTTTTAGGGAAAGGGAAAGAGATGTTTATATTTTTAAATTTGTAAAAAGAGGATTAAACACTGTCATTTGAAAACCATTTATTTGATTCCTCATCAAAAGAAAATTACCACTTTCCAAGGAAAATAATACACCAGAATGCACAAAGTAAAACACATAGCAAGGGTAATGTAGGTATACATGTGAGCATCATAATCACTACTGCAAGCAACAAAAGCTGAATAGACATGGGTGAACCTAAGATATAAAGAATAAACCAGAAGACACCAATACATGAGAAATCATCCTTATCGACATGTCACGATGAAATCAAAACGCACAATACGCCCGACCATCCACTCTCGGGCAGGTTGAGGGAAAATCCCATAGTAATAAACCCAATATATCCACCTACTATGGGCCACTGGTCAGTACCATAACCTACCAGTGCAGCAATCATTCTTAGAATATTCTCTCAATATGCTAGATTCCCATGTCTCAAGTGTTTGAAAAAGGGGAGAGCCAACTGATGCCAACCGAGCATCCAATCATATACATATATATATAAAGCACAACAGGCATCACCCCGAGCCACTCCGTGGAACAACCTCTTACCTTTAAACTACTCGCGTACCTGGTAGCCTTTAAGCGTGGCCTCCCAAACAATCAATTGGGACCAAGCCATGAGATTTGTCCTAAGAGGGTTTTTATCAAAACATTTTCATCACTTTCCATAAAGTGCCAAACGGGAATTTAATACATTTCACAATCACTACAAAAAAAGTACAACTTCATTATCAGAAAAAACCCAGTTTAAAACCATTTAAAGAACCCCAAAAACACTACTTCACAGGCTGACAACATTTTTATAAACCAAACCAAACCAAAACATTTTATTTTTCCAAATAACCTTTAAGAGCCAACCAGAAAACTTCTCAGAAGAACCAAAGTACTTGTTCACTCTTCAAAAGAAATCATTTCTCATTAAACCAGAACTCTATTTTATATTTTGTAAATTATGTTTAAAATCCAAACGGGCATTCCTTCATTATTGGGTGTCTGCCCGTCAAGAAGACATTTCATGTGTTGTGTATAAAATAAACGGCTCTTTTTGACACTAAATAATCATATAAAAACTATCTATCTTATATTAAAAATTAATTATCGTATATTATCTCATATTTATAAAAATTAATAAAATATTTATTTTGAAGAATTAGGGAGTGCAAACAACATGAAATAATATAACTTAAATTTTAAAAGAAGTGCAAAGGGAACCTACCTCAAGATCAAGCGCGACGACAAAACAACCTCGGAACCAAGGCGCGATGACACAACGTGTGTCTGAAACCACGTGATAAAGTCCAACACTCTGCATAATCAATTTCAAGGACTCATACACATACAAAAAAACACACTAGAGCACACTAAACCAAGCGGCGAATACTCGCCTTGAATCTAAAGCGCGGTGACGACGGAACCTCGGAAACAAGGCGCGGCGATGGCGCTCACTCGAAAACGCCCTGCGCGGGTCCTAAGAATCCTAAACCTACCAAAAACAAACATAATTTGAGAAAAACCCCTAACAAGGCAAAAGCGAAAGCAATAGTAATAATAATGATAATAATAGTAATAATTATAACAACTATAATAATAAGAATAGTAAGAATCATAAAAATAATAATAATAAGGATAATAATAATAACAATAATAATAATAATAATAACACTAATAATAATAAAAATAATAATAATAATGACAACAACAAAATAATAAAAATAATAATAAGATTAAGATTAATAATAACAAAATATTAATAATAAAAATACAAATATTAATAAGAATAATAATAATAATAACAATAATAATGTGAATAATAATAATATTAATAATAATAATAATAACAATAATAAAATTAATAATAATAACATTAATAATAATAATCATCATCATCATCATCATAATCATAATAACAATAATAATAATAATTATAAAATTAATAATAATTATAATTATAATAACTATAACAATAATAATAATAAGAAAAATTAATAATAATAATAAGAAGAGGAATAATAATAAAAGTAAAATTAAAAATAAAAATAAAAGGACATTTCAAGGGGGTCTCACGGCTGGTGGGAGGATCGCGCCGGAGGTGCTGCGGTTGCCGGGAGGAGGGCGTGCCGGAGGGAACTTGGAGGGGGAGTCGCACCGCTGAGGGTCGGCCGGCCGAAGGCCAGGTAGGAGGACAGGTCGGAGGTGAGGGAGATTAGAAGGCGGGGGGGTGTCGCACTAGGTAGTAGGGCCGCGTCGGCCTACTCATGCGCAGCAAGGGAGAGGGCTGGGTGGCCAGAAGGAAGGACCGATGAGGAGAGGAAAAAAAGAAGGATGTGTGTAGTAGGAAGGGTCGATGAGGAGGGAAAAAAAGGGAGGCGACTGGGTCATCAGCTGGCCAGAGGCGGAGCACTCCAGGTTTTGCGCTTCTACGACAAGGAGAGGAGGAGCGAGCGCTGCTGGAAGAAGGGGGCTCTAAGGGTCCTCCTGTTCGCATCGCACACCAGGAAGATGTTGTGCAGGCTGACTGTTCTAGGGAAACAGGAGCCAGGATATGAAGAGGAGGAGAAGGATCCGGCTACTGGGTCGCCGCGGCAAGGAGAGGAGAGGCGGTTGCGGGGAGCGAGGTGCAACGAGAGTCCAAGGAAGGAGGATGGTGGCGCTACATGTGCTGGGTGAGAGAAAAGAAATAAAAAGGGGGGCCACTAGGGTTAGAGGGGAAATAAAAAAAATAAAAAAAAAAGAAAGAAAAATAAATCAAAATAAAATAATAAAGAAAAGATAATATATAATAATAATAATAATGAAGTTGAAAGTAAAACTTAATATAAAAGTTATTCTACAAAACTAATGACAATAATTCTATAAATAATAATAATAGAAATAATCATAATAAGTATCATAATAAATAAAATGAAAATAATAAAAGTATTCATATTATTCCAATAGTAACAAAATTCTTAACACAATAAAAATTTAAACGACCCTCTAATTAATGCGCATTTTAAATACAAAAACATTTTATTTCAATTTTTTCCGAAGACGAACGGGATGCGAAAATACCCGAGCAGGGATGCGCGGGGTTTCCAAAATAGGCTCTTCTCACGCACCCAACGATGTCACATCGAAAAGCGCCCTTTTTAAAAGAAACTCAAAAAAATTTAATCCGAGACTGGACACAAACCCCAGCAATTTAATTTAAAGTCAAAGAAATCATAAAATAAAATAAACACATAGGTCGGGGTGTGACATGCATGCATGAATGTATGCACTTTTCTCTTCTCTTTCTCTTGCACTTAGTTAGGGTGTCTCTTTAGGTTTAAATCTGTGTTTCTTAAAACCCGAATGGGTGAAACCTCTTATCTCATTCGAACTTATTTCTCACCACAAAAAATGACCTTGGGTTCCTTCAATCAATGCATGTACGTGAATGCGTGTGCACTTCCCTTCTCTTCCAATATCCTTCATCACCAAAACATGAACCCTTATAAATAGTAGAGTATAATCATTAAGACCTTAGATAATTCTTTTTCACCTCATGAAACCAGGGTGTCCACGGGTCATGTTCTTCACACAGAGGATGTGCAATTTTTCATTGTGAATGAGGTGCATATATTTTCGTCTTTGAAAAGCTCAGTGAGAGACAGAGTCTCAATCACTGGATAATGTTTATGTGGCCTTCTCAAATCACAACGAAGGTTTTGGAAAACTAATAATGTGTTCATGGGTACCAGTTCATCTTGAAGTAGTTTGAGAGAGAAAATAACATATTAAACACTCGCAGGAACTCTACCTCTTCATGAAATGGTGTATAGGGAGATGCTCTATTTTACGAAAACAGAGGCTCTTGGGTATGTGCGAGTAGCACCCTCTTCATGACTCAGGTATCTCCTTTTATAGGTGAGTTCAACTTCTCTTCTGCATTCAAAATCCATGTAACATTTTATGGAGATGGTGGCTTTGATGCTCAAGATATCTGGCGTTTTGAAATCTTCAAACCCTCAGGAGAAGATATGTCAAGATCTTCAGTGTGTTTCTATTTCAAATTCGGGATTATCCATTATCACATGCATAAATTTTAGATTCCATGTATCTTGTTTTTAAATCATGCACAAATCCACATGGCCTCAGCCACTCTGTTTTCCTCATCCAAAAAACATTCTTCACACTCCTCGCATGCATGCAATATGTTAGTTGCCTGCATGGTCTCGGTTAGATCTTGTGATGCTCCCTCGATGGCGAGTGATTGATCATGGTGGCTTGACCATGGTTCTAGTTCTTCTCTGGAAAATATCAGTGATGGTTTCATGCAGTGGCGGGAGGAATATGATGACACAGCTACGGGAGCATTAGACGGCTCAGGTTTAAATATATGTGGCGCAGGGTGAGAAGAGCAATGGAGATTGGATTATTAGATGTCACTATTGATCGGACAGTTGACCAAGATTCAGGATGTGATGGATGGTCTAGATTTTTTCTTGGAGTTAAAATTATCATCCCACATCGAAAAGGAAATGTTGATTGGGCATATTTTAAGTATCAAGCATCTCTGCTCCATCGCCAGATTACTCTCTCTCCCTCCACAGTACCGCCTAGTATTGTGTTCTGTGGGTATGCTTTGTGCCCACTCTCTTATCCCTATGGGAACTATTTATTCCCATTCTATTCCATCATGCCTCATTGATTCTCTTCATGGTGGCACACACTCTGTTTCCACTATGCCACTCTTGGTCTGGCTCTGCCTGGCTTCCCCATGGGTCAATCGACCCCTGTAGACCCACATGTGCCTCGGGTTGAGGCTAGGTAGTCAGCTAATGGGTTCGCCCCATTTTTTAAGTAAAGATAATAAAAATACAAAGTATAAAACTAATTATACACTCAAATGCATGGACATCTTTAAACACAAACCAACCCTTGCATGGCCACCTTTGTCTTCCTCTTCTCATCTTGTTCAACCATTTATTTTTAAAACTTGAATTCCAAAGAACTTCAATCATCCATAAAAGGATGAAACATCAATGTTATAAACAATGTGTCACTATTTTTGAAACAAGTTCATTGAACTTAGGAACATTACATCAATCGTCTAATTTAATCAACATGGAGAATTTCCCAAGTGTGGAATCCAATGCTATGAATCCATAATAATTATCCAGGAATCATCACATCAACCAATCTCCAATCACTTTAGATTTCCTTTTTCATTTTGACCATTATTCACAAATATTGATAACAAATACAACTTATACACAAAGTGGTCCCAACAATCTACCCCTTTCTATTTTTTTCAATACCATAAAAATTCTCCTGGAATGAATGTATCAATATCAAAATGAGAATCTTTTCTATCCCCTTACTTACTTTTCTCACTTCCAAACTTTCATTTCACTTTCTCTCCCCCTTATAGACAAGAAATAAAAAGTTCATGGTAGATAGGGTATTAGTCCATACTTAAGAAATGTTCCATCAATCATTTCACTCTAAGTCTACTTGATAAATGCTCGGTGTAGAAAACAAAATGATTTCATCTAGAAAACAAAGTTGTTCATTATCCACTGATCATGATACCTCATGAGATGAGAACTCATATATTTGTCTTCAAGGGACTTTTCACTTTCATTCCAAGTTAAATAGATGAAATCCTTTTAATAATAATCAACCAAAAACTCCTGCACTCACTTCAAAAAATGGATCAAAACATTCAAGTGCAATAAATAGGATAAGTGACCTTGAGGCACTTATAATTTTCTTATGTCACTGATTGATTTAGTTACTACACCTTTTTAAAATAATTTTTATTTTGAGTAACCAATGATGATAGATTGAAAAATGACATACCTTTTCCAATTACATGATCTTATTGAACTTGATACCAACTAGAATAATAACTCTAGAAACTTATTTATGTGTCTCCCCCTCAAGGGAACACTTCTCATGTTCTCCCCTTGTGGGATTTCTTCAACTTCAATTCCCTGTAAAATAAGAATAAATACAATATAAAAAGAGTTAAGAGAATAAGGTGGATCCTCCCTACACCATCAATTTGAACACCAAGGATGAGATGATTTCCCCAACCAAGATACTCCATTATTCACACTTTCACAACTGATCTTCAATTTTGACTATGGTTGTGTGGTTCTAACTACTTCTTCCATTTTCCACATTCTTTCCAAATCTTCTAGCCAGATTACTACTATTTCATTAGGAATTGAGGCATCATGATTGTATCTTCCACATGGATTTTTCTTAGATTCGTCCTTATTAGAAGTTAATTTGAATGCACTACCCTTCACCTTCTTGGATTTGGAATCCAAGGACTTCTCACCACTATTTAGAATTTTCTTTGGAGAGTTTGTTTTTTCTATATTCTTATAATTTCCTCCCGAGGATTCTTATTCATTCTTATCCAACTTATGTGGTCTTCTCTTATTATCATATTTTGATACATATTGTGATGAGAATATACCAACCTAGTGACTACTACCATTTCATACATCATAGATGTGGCCAAGAATTCCAAATTTGTTTGTAGTATATGGATTCTTCTGGATCTATGAATGATTCTTCTTATTTTATGGATTTCTCCCCCTTGAGATAGGGTTCCTTTATGCTTTTTCATTTTGAGGTTTGTACCAACAATCAGATGCATAATTCCCAAACCTGTTGCAGCACCAACATTGGCCCACAAATCTTGATTTCTTAATTTATTGTGTTCTATCTAGGGATCCATCTTCCACATTCTTGATCTTCCTATCCACCCTATCCATGGTGATAGGTATCTCCTCACTTTTCTTCATCCATGATTTTTTAGAATTTTTCCTCCAACCTGCACTTTTTGTAGAAACAATTTTTAAAATAAAAGAATAAGTTGTTATTGATGGTACCTTATTCTCAACTACTTGTGATAGATCAATGAGTGAAGTCGTGATATTCATATCACGTGTTGGATTTATTTTGATAGTAGAATCATCCAGTGAACATTAAGTGTCAATAGCTACTGTTTTCTTCTTTTATGGTGACTCAATATGTGTATTCTCAAGATTGGTCAACTAAGATTCCAATTCTAGATATATCATATTGAGGATGACCTTATGGTCATCAATCATATTCATCTTCTCTTTATATACCTTCTTTAATCTTTCAAATTCATCTTCATGTATCTTAACCTTGTTTTATAACGAAGAGTCAAGTTCCTTGAATTTCTTGGAAGTTTCATCCAAACATAAACTCTTGACTTCAGTGTTATTATTCAAATCATCTTTAAGTGTGTGGATATTTTATTCTAGAGTCTTATTGACTCTTTATTTCTTTTCAAAGGATTCAATTTTTCTAGAAAATTTTAAACATTCTAAAATTTTTCTTACTAAGACCTTTTCCATATTATCAGCTTCACTTTCCAGTCATGTGACCTCAACCTGCATGCATTGAAATATTCTACAAACAACAACAAATATTTCTTCAGGAATATCATGTAGATAGGTTATTAATTTCTCTTGATCACATGCAAGCTCATGGGAGGTAAAAGTTTGATCAACATCACCACTTGTGTTGGAATCCTTGTTTTTGGTGGTTACTTGAGCCACATTCTCTTTACATTTCAAGCCTGATATTTCTTCATTATTGAAAGGTCATGGAGAACCAGACACTACATATTTTTTATATAAGATGGAATTATTAAACTGCTTCTTCTCTTTCTTTTTATTGTTTGTAAAGGTCTTGATGGATATAGACATCTTCTCATAGGTAACTAAATCTTCAACAAAACTGCACTTCATTGTTCACATAGGAAAGAAAACTTAAATCCTTTAATGGATAATATTACAGTAAAGTATCCAACATACATGAAACTTTTCCCTCTAATTCCAGTTGAAGGACCTTAGACCACCCTGAGAGGGGGGGTGAATCAGGGTGCCAACTTTTTCTCTTCTTTAATAGATATTGTTCCCACATTGGTAGGAAATTGTTTAACCTTTTATGATAGATATGTGCAGTAATTAAAACATTCATGTAACATCCTAGGTAAATAAATAACATGACATTTTTTCATATTTATTAATATTTTTGAACTAAATATTAATTCTACATTAAATGGGATGCTATGTTTGATGGCATACCCGATACGCAACAATGGGTTTCTTTGAAATCTTACATTGCACACTAATAATATTATATTATTATCTTAATGGTAGTTAACACCTAGTCGTTGTAATAGTAGGAATAAACAAAAGTAACTAAAAAATGATTATATATTTTTGTTAAATGTTTTTACATTTTTCCAATAAAAGTTAGAGTCTTAAAATGTGAATGAATCTAATTTTAAACATAATTTACTTTAAAAGGTTGATTTACCTCCTTTTAAGGGAGAAACCTCTTTAAATATTATTTTTAACACTTTTATATGTTAAATTTGAAAAAAAAATTATTATTTTGAATCGGGACATCAAAATTTACTTTGGGTATATTTTTGGTATTTTTCTAATAAAATTCATTTTTTTATGAATAGTGAAAAATACTGTATTTTAATTCAACAGTTACTTTTAATCTAATTTATTCATATGGTTAGATTATCTTTTTAATTGGTTTAAAAGTTTAATTATATTATTTTTTTACCATTTAATCCAATTTTTTTCATTGGAATTAATTTCACTTTGAAATTGGACATAAACAAGTATTAATCTTTTGATAGTTATTATTTCTTAAAAACACGCTATTTGTTTTGATAACGGGAATTAATTTTAAATTAATTAATGCAAATTCTATGTTTTTAATTTGGTAAAATAGACATAATTTTTGAATTCAGAATATAAAATATATCTTAGGCTGAATTTTTTGTATTTTTCTGAAAACATAAATTTTTGATGAATAGTGAAACCACTAAGTAGTTAAAAAAATAAAATTTTCATTTAAATGAAATTTTACTGCTTCTGTGGATTGAATTTCGAAAATCTGACATGCATGGTTGTTATTAGTAATTAAAATGTGGTTCAATAAGAAGAAAATATATTTTGGTGAATAATAACTTTTGACTTTTATTTACCGCGGTTAAAGGTAAATAGGGTAATTCAAGGTAAAAAGAATATTATAATAATTCAAAATTACCTTAACACTTATCCTAACCTTATTGGATGAGTAATGGAAGACCATGGGAATCCTTGGGGGGATTTTCTACCCCATGTTTCCACTTATGAATGATAATGACACTTTATTTTAATTAACTTAAAGTAAAGGTAAAAATGACATAAACAAATATAACTTTGTAAATTAATTATTACATGGTGTTATATAAGTTATATTTTCTACTATAAATATTCATTAAAAATATAAAAGTATTTCCTACATCATGGTTTTTTTATAATATTTAGACATCGAATAAATTAAATTATTTATGACACAATATTGATGCAGTGTTTACCTCATTAATAAATGATTTAAATAAAAAAGATTATAAATATTCAAATAACATCCAAAACCAGTCCAATTATTATTGGATGAAATTATTTTGACCATTATTCATCTTATATTCTACCTTAATGAGTTTTGGATCTTTATAAACTGAATATCATTATATAATAAAATAATATTATCACACTTTCTTAAAGAGCCCCTCCTTCCCCTTATAAAAAGACCTCACTTCTAACCAATTACTCACAACTCTCAAGACTTTTGTCTTGTCCAAAATCTACCCAATTAATCTCCCTAAATCCATTTCCTCCTCCTAAAATAATTACCTTAGGCAGAAGTCACTTCAAGAAACCCTTTTGGTTCATACAAAAGAGAGTTTCGTAAATTAAAGGTAACAATTTGTCTTAAATTATTTTGTTTTATTTTGTTTTATTTTACTTCTAAGACCCCTAAAATATTTTTATTCCTTTATTTTATAACAACACAAATATCCTAAACATACTATGGTTTTTTATGATAATTATTCGAACTAAAATTACACACACCTCTATCTAATGGGTAAAGAACATACTGTTTATGTGGGTGGAAAACTAACACCTCACGAAACGATGATTGTTCCATTATCTCCTACCGCCTATTATGGTGGACATTATGATGGTCCTATATTTATATATGACATATATTATGTTTATTTTTTCTTTATGTTTCTGTATTTTTAATTTATGTCATACCTTTATGGTTTCCATTATGAGTAAATGCAATAATTTCATTTGAGGATGATCGGACTACCGCCCCCTCAAAGTGATATGACTCGTTCATACCATACATGGGAGATATAAAGTATTGAGTTATTGAAATTGTATATTATATTATATTGTAATTATAATATAACTCTTTATCATTAAATTTTCATTCAATTAAAATATGAAATAGAAATGAAAGTAGCGTTCATACATACGTACGGCTTGCCGTCTCCATGAATGGTTCATTTCATTTCTTATCTCCAAATGTTATGTACTATTATAAATACATATATATACTGAATATATATGATATATAATATATCTAAATCATGAATATAATTCTGGAGATAATGTAATCTTGACCACATGGACAACTTGTAATTATAAGGTGTTCATTTTTTTACTCAAGTATCAAATATTGACAAAAAGACCATTATTAACTTAAATGATTACATATTGTTTATAACATGGTAATAAGTGATATAAATGGAATAATAAACTTTAAAAACGTTTATTAATCAAGTATAAATTTACTTAAGTTTATTATTCAGTAATAAAAAGGAACAAACAAGTCAAGTCGGACACGAGGTAAGGGATTTCTTATCTCACTTACAATTCTGTGAGATTTCCATTGTTCGCCACTTATTTATTGCATGTGGTGTATTTGGTACTTGAATGTGATATATATTATCTTTATTATCTTTATCTTCTAGTTATTTTAGGATTCATTTCCTGGTTATTAACTTTTGGTCATACGAATCGATTGATTTCAACGTGGTAAGGGGTTTTAATCTCACTTTTTATTCTCGTTAGATTCATGTTATATTTGCCACTATTTCCTTTTTTTGGTGTATGTACTACCCATTATTGTATTATTTATGTAATATAATTTAATTTATGGGTATTTACATCTTCATTGAATTATCCTTCTTTCATGGGGTGTATGTTTCGTATGTTACCAAATCGGTAAGGGAACCTTTTCACCCTCCTCTTTTTAAAAGACTTTTTATGTTATGTCTTTTAGTTTACATATTCTTATATAGGTATATGTTATTATCAATCCTTATTGCGATAAATTTTATGTCCAAGTGATGAGATACCCGTTTCTCTCTCATCAACTCTTTTTCTGAAATTTTAAGGGACGTTGTTAGGCTATCAAATTTTTGTATGGGAACTTCTTCACCAAATTTCAATTCTTTGGGTTAAACTTCTACTTATTGATTATGTCATACTATGAATATGTGTGAATAACCTCTGATTGTTTCGCAATTAATATCCACTTTTATTGAGTGTATTCTTATTTTTCACACATTATTATGTAATTGATTTATTCTAATCTAAGGATACAATTTTTATAAGGGATTTCATCTCAATTGACATTCCATTAAGACTTCAATGTTGTTATTCACAAATTCACTATTATATGGTGTATATACTGTCCTTTGAAATATTATATCATGGATACCTTTATTCTCATGATATTATAAAGTTCTGATTAAATTTTATTCATCAATTATTTGTATTTTAGCGTCTCTCATTTTGTTAAAAACTCTTTAACTAAAATATCATTTTAAATGTTTTAAAGATGTATTCTTCTAAATATTTCTCATTAATTTCCATGTTTTAAAAATGTTTTTTAGGATTTATTTATATGGAAATTAATGTTTTCAAATGATAATTCATTTAAAAGCTTCAAAGTGGTATGAGACACTTTGATTCAAAAATCTCTTTATTAAATGTTTTAAATGGTGTTATAAAGCATTATTTATTTCAATATATAGATTTTATATATTGTGATTGTAATGTGGAAATTTTATCTTTACTTTATTCTTGTGTTATATGTTATGAATATGTTATGGTTATTGGGCATTGTTTACGTATACGGGTGGTTCTTTGATAAACTTAGGGTGAGTGAGCCTGAGATAGCTCTCCAATGCATTGGGTAATATGACGGTGGTAAACGTTAATATTTATCCTATGAGATTTAGGTAATATATTATGATGGGTATTCCAAAGTAACTCCCTATGTAGTTGTGATAGCTGCAATGTAAGTATGTTATCTATGCCACAAGTTACCTTTATTATTTATGATTTCTTTGTGTTATTTATAAATCAAATGATATCACGAGTTTAGTAAAAGAGATTATGTTTTGTATATATTTATGAACTAATGTTTTATTTATGTTTTATAACCCTTATTGAGATTTTTATGCTCATCCCAAGTTTCGAAATGTTTTTCACAGGACATAAAGATGAATATGGTCAAGGATGGGATTAAGGAAAAGTTATAAGGACCCAGCCTTAAATCATTACATAATCTTGAATTAAATGAATAATTAACATTGATGGTATTTTCAGGTTTATAGTTTAAGAGAATTAAGACATAACTATTATATCTCAATGATTACAAAGTAGACACATAAACTCAGTTTACAATTTTTTCACAAAATAAAAACTCTTGAACAAAAGAGTTATGCCTAGTTCCATGTTTTAGATATTATGTCTTTCCTTGATCCCATCCTTGACCCTATTAATCATTAAGTCTTGTGGAAAACATTTCAAAAACATGGGATGAGCATAAAAATCTCAGTAAGGGATATAAAAATACGGAATGAAAACATTAGTCCATGTATACATAAGACTCAATGAAATCATACTTTAATTATAAAACATAATAACTTTAACATACCTCATGAAATCATAATATTTATGAATAACTCATAGAAATTGTAAGACCTAAAGGTAACTTGAGGCATTCATAACATTATTACATAGGGATTAACCCTCATGGTTACGTTTGGAATACCCATTACGGTATATTCCCTAAATCTCTTCATAGAAACCTTAGCGTTTAACTCCTTCACATTACCCAATGCATTGGAGAGATTTCTCGGGCTCACTCGCTCTTAGTTTATCACAGAACCAACTGACTTCGTAAATAATTCCCAAGAACCATAACATAATCGTATTACATAAACCATGCATAAATGAAACATAACATTTCCACATTTCAATCACAAGATATCAATACAATACATTGATATAATCAAAACATTATCAAAAACCATTTTCAATACCAAAATAAAAGAAAAGTAAAACATGGTATTTATTTTTCATTTTAAACAAAGTTGTGGCTTTTAAAGGAAGCCAAAACTCAAATAATGGTCACGGATGTGGGGAAGTCGTTGCCGCCGCATACGTAAGACAAAAACATTCCTTTTTTCTTTTAGTAAAACGCTTCGTATAAAAAGATTCATTTTGAATAAAATTCAAAGTCAAAGGGTTTTATACACCGTATAAAATAATGTTGTGTATAAAACAAAATATGACTCAATTAAAGGAGATTGAGACGAAGTCCCATTGGTTGTGCCCTAATTTACCCAAGTTTAATGGTGTAAGCAGTCATTGTAGTACGGCTTGGGTTATCGATCCTCAGAGACCTAAGAAGAAACCTAAGAAACATTCATTCTAAGAGGGCGATTTGATGGTGTTGATTTTGGATGGTTTTGAAGAACACTAATAAACCTATGAGAATTTGATTCAATAAAAATGGGTTGATCTTAGGATTATGCTCGGGGTGGATTGAATGAATTTTACTTCTTTATACAATTTTGGTTTTATTAATTCTTGATGAATCCATTCTTCAAAAATAACACCTCCTTCATAATTTTATGGTTTGGTGATTACAAAACACAATTAATAATACATTAAACACTTATAAAACCAAATTCATGATCTCTCCAAGGTATATGGTCATTTAGTACTTGAATTTATCTTTCTCAAACACAGTGAAGATGAAGAGTAGAAATAACTGAAGAATGAAATTCTTAAATTAATTAACCAATTAACAACAATTCGTTCATAAAATAACATTCAATCCAACCTTTTCATCCTCCTATGATCAACCCATTAAAGTGTTATCCCTCCATTAATGGTATAATCTCAATGGTGGGAGGAATATGGGTAACAAGAATTAGATTGAAGAAATTAAAACCATGGAAATAACGAGCACTCCTCCGTATGTGTGAATGAAATTCACACCTATGTGTGAACTAATTCACAACAACAGAGATATATCACTATGAATTGTGATAATGTAGTTTTAATTGAATAAATAGAAAATATAGAAGAGAAATAATTTGATTAATAACATAAAGATACAAAAAAACTTACTTGGAAATGGAAAACATTACAAAGGAAATTGGGAAGCATAACCTTACAATGAAACAAGCAACACAAGATGATAAGAAAAATATGATATCCTTATTCCCTTCACCACCAGCTCTTTATATAGGCATATTAAGAGCCTTATCTCCACCTCCAACAATATATTCACCCCCCAAAAATTAAGTGAGTCAAAATAAGGGTGAAAATCAAAAAGAAATTGACATTACAAAGTTGACCAGAAATCCCCCCAGATTTGTCCACCGTTTTCACGTGTGAATTTTTATTTAATAAAGCGGAATAAGGAGGGGTATTAGAAGAGAAATATGATCTTTAATCTGTCCTATATGAGATAAAAAAATATTTAGGAAATTTGGCGCATCTGTTTGGAAGTTATTGTCGCAATGGTGGGACGAATTTATGTGCATTCATGCCGGGGCCACCATTTAAATCTCAACTTCAGATCCCATTATAATCATGAAAAATTAATAATTAGCTCTGGCCATAGTTGAATAAAATGATCCTAATATTTTTATCTTTATACTATAAAAAATGTAGTTTCATTGGGCTTGGATTGTGGGTCCAACATTTGTTTGATGGGCCTTTGGCCCATTATGCTTTTTCCCGCAAATTTCTGCATTCAGGCGCACAAATCTTCATCTTCCCTTGGGATTCATCCATCAGACCTAAAATATAAAATGTCCCAAATAAAGTTATGAATAATATACCAAAATATCAAATTAAAATTATTAATAATGTATTTTTCACAAGAAATTTATTGAGTGGTCCCAAAATGACATTTTAAGCATGAATTGCCCAACGATGGGAAATGAAGTTCGAATTCTGAATTGGACTAAAATTGATGTTTATGAACTTTGAAACACATTAATATTAAGATATTAACAATGAATATTAGTCACTTTCAGTGGCTAATCACACCCTCCTACTTGAGGTTTTCTGGTCCTGAGCAAAATATATTACAAATATGAAATTCGAATCCCCTTTTCCAAAAACATTTTCATACACATTTCTCACCAAAAGACCTAATACCAAAAAATTATGAAACCCATCAAAATAATTTAAAACAAGCTAGTTACATAAGAATATCCTAAGACCAATCCCATTACTTTGTTCAAATTCAACGGTACATTTCATCCAATTTCAATTAAGCATGATAAAGTGTTGTGTATCACAAAAGATACGGGGCCCATTTTATTATTCAAGGGGAAAAATGGAAGCGCTAGGTGGGAATCACATTAAACCTTAATATGAGTATCCTTTTTTTGTTTCTTTTTTTAACCACAATAGATATCAAAAGACTAACTCTGGGCAAGACAACTATGGAGTCATGATCCCCAAGTGCCAGATACCACACATATTGTTAATTCCAGGCTATACAATAGAGATATAAAGCCTAACTCTGGGAAAGACAACTATGGAGTCATGATCCCCAAGTGTCGGACTCCACACATTTGGAAAAAACATTGCTCTATGTGGTCATTGTTTTTTTCAATTTTTTTCTGGATACTCAAATTAAACTAAAAGTGACCCCATAACCCTATGCTATAATGAAAGAGACCCAAGAACTCAAATTTACACCCAAGACCCAGTAGACATGCATTGTGGAATTTTTATTAAGAGTATGAAAATTTAAAGTTTGAAAAATAACATTGGACAACCGCACTTTCCGAAAACTATGCTCATGAACTGAAACTTGCATTAAAATCAGAATCAAGGGATGAAAAATTATTTGATATCCAATTTCATAGTTTTCAATGTGTGTTATCATGTTCAAGGTTAATGGAATTTTTCTTTCCATGAATGTTTTTATTAAAGAAGTCATTTTTTATTTCATCTCCCCCTAACATAGAATAACATTATCCCCAGTGTTTAAATAAAAACATATAAGGGGGTATGGGAGAGGTGTTCAAAGAGGCAATTGAAAATGATAATCATGGAATGATGTCACCTAGTGGTTAATGATAAAATATTATGCCACATTATCTCTTAAATCCTGGGTTTGAGTCAACTGGATGGTTGTGATGGGATTTTCCCCACAACCTACATCATGTCCTTAAAAAAATTATTATTTTTTTAACCTATAAAATAAATAAACTAATGATACATTGTCTTCCTTTTAAATTTTTGGGTAAGGTACTAATCAGAGATCACACCATGTGACATGAATGAATATGGCGCTCCCCTTTCATACCCATCCATACTCATAATAGAATAACAGGTCGACAGTCTATGGTAATTTTTTATATTAAAATTTTAAAAAAAATTAAAAAAAATAAATTAAAATAAAGATGAGTCACAATGATTGGAAACATGAAAACCATAGGTTGCCTCCCATGCAGTGCTTTTGTTTAACATCGTTATCTCGACTTGAACCCCCAAAATTATCCAATACCAACTTTAAACATTTTAAGAAACCCATCTTTCTCCACTTCAACATGATTGAGATTGATTGTTTTCTTTGATTTCTTTTCATGTAAAAACCCATGTTCAACAAGGAGTGTGAAAATCCAAGGAATTTTAGTAATGGTTTATTCGGTTTCTTCATCAGTCTTTCCTAATATTTAAAGGGTTAACCCCCCCTTTATGGGTTTAATGAGATGAATAAATGAATAATTCAAGGTCATGGTTATTACCTATGATGGGATTCCTGAGTGGGGAAGTAAGGAAATTTATTTTGAGTTCAGGTTGGATAGGACATTCAAACACAGATAAAAAATTAGAATCAAAATCAATTTCATTTTCAAAATTTCCCAACACAGTATTTTCCCTTTGAATTGAAGATTCAACCCCAAAATTTTCTAGATGAGTTTCAGGAATGGGTATGGATTTGATGTTTCTGATTTATTCTAATGGTTCAATGATTGGTGTTTCTAAAAACTCATCATTGGATAAATATTCTGGACATTCAATTCATGAAGAAAAATTTCCCTCTTCTGAAATAATGAAATCAATTTCATCCTAATTTAAACAGTCATTAACAATTCCTTGATTATCTTCAACTATCCTAAATCCAATGGTTAGTTCTTCAATAAATTCATCTGATGTTTGTGGGAGACAATATTCTTATATTAGTGATGAGGAAGAGACAACCTGAGTGAGAAGGGGATCCACAACCATTTCAATGCTTTGTAGTTCTAATCTTAAGGATGAAACCTCGAAAGTCATTCTATCCATTTACAAACACAATTTCTCAAGTAATGGTTGTGGATAATTATGATCAAGTGTGTGAGAAAGATGGTCTAATCCAGGAGGATAATTAAGTTATTGGAATTCCACAAGAGGATATTCAGATTGGCCTTGTGGGGATTGAAACTCGTTATAGGTTTGAATGTTTTTTGAAGTATAAGAGTTAAAACATTGTTCCTAAATGTTTTGTTGATTTTCCCACCAATAAAAACTATAATGGTCATTGTACATTACAATTGTTATGGGGTAGTCAAGGTAGGGATAGGTTCCCCATATTTGGCTTTTTTCAAAATGGCTTCCCATAGAAGTGAAATCGGTGGAGAGAAAAGAGAATTGGGGTGACAAAAAGATGTTAGTGTCTAAGATAACTTACTTAGGTCCCTATAAGTGGTTCCAAAATTTGGTTGTGCCAAAATTTACCCAAGATGTATGGTGTAAGCGGTCATTGTAGTACGTCTTGGGTTATCGATCCTCAGAGACCTAAGAAGAAACCTAAGAAACATTCATTCTAAGAGGGCGATTTGATGGTGCTGATTTTGGATGGTTTTAAATAACACTAAGAAACCTAAGTGAATTCGATTAATTAAAAATGGGCTGATCTTAGGATTATTCTTGAGGTGGATTGAATTAATTTTACTTCTTTAGACAATTTTGGTTTTATTAATTCTTGATGAATCCATTATTAAAAAAATAACACTACCATCATCATTTTCTGGTTTGGTGATTAATAATCACAAATACTAATCCCCTACACACTTAGAGAACCAAATTAATGATCTCTCCAAGGTATACGATCATTTAGTACTTGAATTTAGCTTTCTCATACATAGTGATGATGAAGATTACAAATAACTGAAGAATGGAAGTATTAAATTAATTAGCCAATAAACAAAAATTCGTTCATAAAATAACATTCAATCCAGCCTTTGTATCCTCCTACGATCAACCCATTAAAGGGTTATCCCTCCATTGATGGTATACTCTCAATGGTGGGCATAATATGGCTTAAAAAATTGGATTGAAGAAATTAAAATCGCGGAAATAACGAGCACTCCTCCGTGTGTGTGAATGAAAGTCACACCAACGTGTGAACTAATTCACAACAACACAGAGATATCACTGTGCATTGTGATAATGTAGTTTTAATAAAATAAATGGAAAATATAGAAGAGAAAGAATTTGATTAAGAACATAAAGATAAAAAAAATAAACTTACATGGAAATGGAAAACATTACAAAGGAAATTTGGAACCATAACCTTACAATGAAACAAGCAACACAAGATGATAAGAAAAATATGATATCCTTATTCCCTTCACCACCAGCTATTTATATAGAAATATTAGGGGCCTTAGGTCCACCCCCAAAAATAAATTCACCCTCCCACAATTAATATATTCAAAAGAAGGGTGAAAAATCAAAATTAAATTGACTTTACAAAGTTGACCACAAATCCATCCAGATTCGTCCACCGTCGTGATGTGTGAATTTGTCATTTAAGAATCCGAATACGGAGGGGTAGTAGAAGAGGAATATGATCTTCTATATGTCCTCTATGAGATGAAAACATTTCGGGAAATTTGGTGTATCGATTTGGATGTTATGGTCGAAATGGTGGGACGACTTTATGTGCATTCAAGTCGGGCCCACCATTTAAATCTCAACTTCAGATCCCATTATCATCATGAAAACTTCAGAATTAGCTCTTGCCACAGTTGAATAAAATGGTACTAATATTTTTATCTTTATACTGTAAAACTTTAAGCTTCATTGGGATTGGTTTGTGGACCCCACATTTGTTTGATGGGCCTCACATTTGTTTGATGGGCCTTAGGCCCATTATGCTTCTTCCAACAAATTTCTGCATTTAGGCACAAAAATCTCCATTTTCCCTTGGGATTCATCCATCAGACCTCAAATATAAAATGTTCCAAATACAGTGATGAATCATATACCAAAATATCAAATTAAAATGATGAAAAATTTATTTTTCACAAGCAATTTATTGAGTGGGACCGAAATGACATTTTAAGCATGAATTGCCCAATGATGGGAAATGAAGTTCAATTTCTGAATTGGACTAAAATTGATGTTTATGCACTTTGAAAAACATTAATATTAAGATATTAACAATGAATATTAGCCACTTTCAGTGACTAATCTCCCATACAAAGATGGTATCCTTATATTAAGGATAAATCAATTACATAATTATGTGTCACAAATATAAATACACCCAATATAAGTGGATATTAAGTTTAAAACAATCATTTTAATTCATACATATTCAAATAATTACATATTCAAGGAGTAAAATTTTATCCCAAAGAATTGAAATTGATTTAAGAAGTTCCCTTGAAAAAATTCGATAGCCTAACGACGTTACTTTAAAATTCAGAAAATGAGTTGATGAGAGAGAAAATGGTATCTCTTCACTTGGACATAAAATTTACATCAATAAAGATATATAATAAAATATCCAAAAATATTAAGATGTAAGTTAAAATACATAACGAAAGAAGTCTTTTAAAAAGAGGAGGGTGAAAGGTTCCCTTACCGATTTGGGTAACTTTCGAAACGTACACCCCATGAAAGAAAGATCATAAAATGAAGATTTAAATACCCATAAATTAAATTATATTACACAAATAATACAATCATGGGTAGTAAACACACCACACAAAAGGAGAAAGTGGAAAATGTAGTATGAATCTCACAGGATTAAATGTGAGATAAAAACCCCATACCTTGTTCTGATCAATCGAGTCGTATGACCAAAAGATAATAAACAACAAATGAATCACATAATTCCATGAATATAAATAGATTCATGATAATGTATATGAAATTTCAGTACACAATACACCACATGCAATATATAAGTGTCAAACAATTGAAATCTCATGGAATTAAAAGTGAGATAAGAAATCCCTTATGAAATTTCGGCAGCCTAACGAAGCCACTTAAAACTTCCAAAAAAATGGATTTATGAGATCAAATAGGGTCTCTCATCATATGAACATAAATATTACTGTAAGAGGAATATAAAATAACATCCCCCCAACATAATAAAGTGTATCTTAAAAGAAATTACATAAAAAAACAAAGAGAGAGGTGGGATCCCTTACCTCGAGTCCGACTTGTCTTGATCGTTTCTTTATGTTCTTGAATAATAAACATAGGTAAATTTATAATTTCATAAGGACTTAATTTAAAGTTTATTATTCAATTCATATCATATATTATCATGTTATAATAATTAGTTAATTATGTGAGTTCATATCAGACGTTTTGTCGATGTTCGGTACATGAGTCAAAATGAACTTTTTTGAAAATAATTGTCCATGTAGTTATAAGTACATTATATACAGAATAGTATTAATGATTTAAATATCATATATATACAGTATATATTAATTTTATACTATTCCATAACATTTGGAGATAATAATGAAATGCACCGTTCATGGAGACGGTCGGCTGTACGTATGCATGAACACTACTTTCATTTCTTTGTCATATTAATGGAATTAAAACTAAATGAGAGATATACATATTATAATTATAGAATTATGTTAATCATTTATATGTAATATATATCGTATATATCAATTATATATATGTTCTTAAAATAGTACATAACATTTGGAGATAAGAAATGAAATGCACCATTCATGGAGATGGTAATCCGTACGTACGCATGAACGCTACTTTTATTTCTATTTAATACTTTGATGGAATGAAAACATAATGATACATAGGTATATTATAATTACAGTATAATATCATATATAAAATCATTAACTCCATCCTTTACACATCCCACATATGGCATTAACGATTCAAATCACTTTGAGGGGGCGGTAGTCCGCACTTCCTAAAATGAAATTATCGCATTTACCCATTATGGAAACCATAAAGGTATGGCATAAATGAAAAATAAGGAAGCATAAAGAAATCATAAACATAATATATATCATATATAAATACAGTGACATCTTAATGGCCACCATGAGAGGTGGTAGAAGAACATAGAACAATCATCGTTTCGTGAGGCAGTAATTCGCCATCCACGGAAACAGTATGTTCTTTAACCATTAGACGGAGGTGTGTGTAAGTGTAGCTCAAAACCTTCTCATAACAACATCCTAGTATATTTAATATACTTTTTTTGTTACAAAATAAAGGAATAAAAAGAGTTTAATGGGTTGGAGAAGCAAAAAAAAGAACATAAGTGAAGACATTACCTTTAAATCGGGTAACTCCCCTTGGTTTGAACCAAAAGGGTTTCTTGAAGTGCTTTCTACCTAATGGAAGGCTTATAGGATGAATAGAGGGATCTTGGGAGATTATTTTAGTAGAGGTTGGATGAGATAAAGGGCTTTATAAGTCTGAGAAATGGGTAGTAAATGGGGTTTTTTATAAGGGAGTGGAGCGGCTCTTTTGGAAATCTTGAAACTATTATTTTATTATAAAATGACATTCGGTTTATAAACCTCCAAAAATAATTAATGTAGAGTATAAGGTGGCCCATGTTCGAAATAAAATCATCCAATAGGTATTTTAAAAGTTTTTGATATTTTTTTAAACTTCATATTCTTATTTATTTAATTTATTTATTAATGACTTAAACACTGCATCATCATTGTGTCATAAATAATTTTATTTATGTGATGTCTAAAAATTTTAAAAAATTTAACATGTTATAGTAAGTATTTATATATTTATAATTAATATTTATAGTCTAAAATATAACTTTTATAAACCCTTCTAAATTTTTTTTAGTAAAACAATACATGTTTGTGACATTTTTATTTTTACTTTAAATAAAAGGTATTAATGTCATTATCTTACCAAAGTGGCTCCATGGGGTCCCAAAAATTGACCCATGGATTTTATTGGTCGTCCATGACTCATACAATAATGGTAAGACAAGTTTCAATATATTTTTATATTTTTATAATATCATTTTTACCTTAAATTACCCTAATTGCCTTTAATCGCGATTAACAAAACCCAAAATTTACTATTCACCAAAAATTATTTTCATCCCATTGAACCAAATTTTACTTAATAATGACAACCATTTATGTTGTATTTTTGAAATTCTAATCACAAAAATGTTAAAATTTCATTTAAATGAAAAATCCATTTTTTAACTACCACTTAGTGGTTTCACTATTCATCAAAAATTGATGTTTTTCAGAAAAATACCAGAAATTAATCCTAAGATATATTTGATATTCCAAATTCAAAAATAATTTTTATTTTACCTAATTCATAACATAGAAGTTTCATTAATTAATTTTATAATTAATTCCTGCTGTCAAAACAAAGAGTGTTTTTAAGAAATAATATCTATCAAAAGATTGACACTTGTTTATGTCCAATTTCATAGTGAAATTAATCCCAATGACCACCATTGGATTAAATGGTAAAAATATATTTTAATTAAATTTTAAACCCAATTAAAAAGTTAATATAACCATATAAATAAATTATATTAAAAGGAGGTTTTGAATTAAAATACCACATTTTCACTATTCATTAAAAAAATGAACTTTATCGGAAAAATACCAAAAATTAACACAAAGTAAATTTTGATGTCCCAATTATAAAGAAGGATTTTATTTTGTCAAATATAACATATAAAAGTGAAAAAAGTAGATTTAAAAAGGTTTCTCCATCAAAAGGTGGTTAATCGGCCTTTTAAAGAATATTAGAATATTTGTGCTTAAAAAATGGATTCATTCGCATTGTAAGCCTCTAAAATTTATTGGATAAATTTAAAAAATATATTTTAACAAACATATATAATCATTTTGTAGCTAGTTTTATTCATTCCCCCCATTACAACGGCTAGGTGTTAACTACCATTTAAAATAATATTATTATATTATTAGTGTACAACGTAAGATTTCAAAGAAACTCGTTGTTGCGTATTGGGTATTCCATCGAGCATGGCATCATATTTAAAGTAAAATTAATAGTTAATTCAAAAATAATAATAAATATGAAAATTTAATATTCTTTATTTACCTGGGATGTCACAAAAGTCATGTTGTCTAAAACATGGAACTTGACATGTTTTTTTAAGTGTTTTTATTTTATGAAAAAAATGGAAATTGAGTAGAAGTGTCTACTTTGTAATATTTTGAGATGTAATAGTTATGTCATAATTATCTAAAACTCTAAACCTGAAAATATCCTCAATGTGAATTATTTGTTTAATTCAATATTATGTAATATTTGAAGGTCGGGTCCTTATAATTCTCATGCAGAAGTACAACACAACACTTTTACTTAGTTCACTACTAAGGGCTACGTCTAAGGATCATACGTCAATAGGTTTTAGGTCGTACCTAATTACATTAATAATTACTTATATGTGGATTAAAAAGGTTTAGGACCAGTCACTCTATCCTAGGCACACTGCCTAAAGGTTCAGGGATAGATCACTACTTACCTCGGATCACTTCCATTGACTCCCCCTGGCTCACTTCCTTGGATAAAGTATCACTCATTTTATAGACGTGAAGGTATCTTCAATAGATTTTCTTGGAAGTTCTTTATCTCTTGTTCAACATGATACATTTCTTGCATTAGATTCCTGAATTGATTCTCTTCTGTATTCAATATTCTCCTTAGTGCAATAACTGAATACACTAGGACTTCTTCTTCTTGGATAGAATCACAAGATCTTATGTGATTATTCAAGAAATGAGGATCAGCTCATCAGGCATCATCACAATCAACTTATTTTACTTTTTTCATGAATTCATGTGGTCATGCATGTGGGATTTAGGTTGAACACTTTTCTTCCTTCTTCTTCTTAGTCTTTACACACATTCACACACTATTTTGATTCTTTATTTAATTTTCTTCATATGTTCATGTGCAAGCATGAATGTATGCCCTTTCCTCTTATCATTCTCTTGCACATAGTTAGGGTGTTTTTTTAGGTTTATATGTGTTTTTATTCAAAACCAAATGGGTGAAACCTCTTACCTCATGTGAACTTCTTTCTCACCACCAAACAAGACCTTGGGCTCCTTCAATAAATGCATGTACCTGCATACATGTTCACTTCCCATCTCTTCTAATCTCCTTCTTCACCAAAACATGAACCCATGTAGACAGTATAGTATAATCATGAAAAAATGGGGGAATTATTCTTCACATCGTGAAACCAGGGTGTCCACGGGTCATGTTCTTCATATAGAGGGTGTGTAGTTCTTCTTTATGCTTGAGGGGAATAGATATGCCTCTTTGAAAATATCAGTGAGAGATAGAGGCTCAATCACTAGCCCACGATGACACGGCCTTTGCAAAGCATAACAATGTTTTTTGAAAAACAATTGTGTGGTCATGGGTACCAGTTCTTAGTGAAGTGGTTTGAGAGTGAAAAAAACTTTATCAAACACTCACGAGAACTCTACTTTGCAGCACAGAAAGCTTGTGGGACTCCTAGATGCTCTTTGTGGAATGGTGCATAGGGAGATGCTTTGTTTTTTCAAAAAAAGAAGCTCTCTGGTATGTGGGAGCATCACCCTCTTCATGACTTGGGCCTCTCCTTTTATAATAGAGTTCAAATTCTCTTCTATGTTCAAAACCCATGTGAAATGTTTTGGAGATCATGGGTTTGAATGCTCAGGATATCCGGCATTTTTAAGTCTTTAAACTCGTGGGTGAAGATATGTCGAGATCTTTGGTGTGTTTCCTTTTCGAACACAGGATTCTTCATAATCATGTGCATGAATTTGAGATTTTCATGTATCTCATTTTTAAATTAACCACGAATCCATGTGGCCTCAGAAACTCAGTTTTCCTTGTCCAAACTGAGTTCTTCACACTCCTTACATGAATACAATACATTAGTTTCATGTATGGTCTCGTTTATATCCTATGATGATCCTTTTATGTCGAGTGATCGACCATGGTGGCCCACCCATGGGTTTGGTTATTCTCCAGCAAATACCAGTGGTGGTGTCATGTAGTGGTGGGAAAAAGATGATGACGCGACTACGGGAGCATCATACGGATCAGGTTCAAACATGTGTGGCACGGGTCAGATGAGCAGTGGAGATTGGATGATCAGATATCATGGCTTATCGGACGGTTGATCGAGACGCGGGATGTAATGGATAGCTGAGATTTTTTCCTGGTATTAAAATTCTCATCCCACATCGAAATGGAAATGTAGGTTGATTGTAGTTTAAGTATCAAGACTCTCTGCTCCATCGCCAGATTACTCCCTATCCGTCCACAGTATTTACCCATACTGTGTTCTACCATGAATGCTATGAACCCACCCTCTGATCCCTGTGAGTGCGCTCTGTGCCCATGTTATTCCCTCATGCCTTTGTATCACCTCGCATAGTGGAACGGGCTCTATTTCCACTATGCCGCTCTCGAGCTGGCACAGCCTGGCTTTTCCATGGGTGCGGTTGACCCCTATGGTCTCGCATTTGCCTCAGGTTGAGGATGGGTAGCTAGCTCATGGGTTAGCCCCATTTTTTAAGTAAATACAATAAAAATACATAGTATAAAACTAAGTATGTAGTCAAATTCATTTACATCTTTAAACACAAACCAAGCCATGCATGGCTGCTTTTCTCTTCCTCTTATCATCTTCTTCAACCATTTATTTTTGGAACTTGAATTCCAAGGAACATCAATCATCCTTAAAAGGATATAAATTCAATGTTGTAAAAAATGTGTCACTGTTTTTGACACAAGTTCTTTGAACTTAGGAATAGTGCATCAATCGTCTGTTTTGATCAACATGGAGAATTTCCTAATTATGGCATCCAATGCTATGAATCTATAACGATTCTCTAGGCATCTTCACTTCAACCAATCTCAAATCACTTTGGAGTTCCTTTTTCATTTTTAACATTATAGAAAATTGTTGACAACAAATACTAATTATACACAAAGTGGTCCCAACATCATTTCATGTCACATAAATGTATTGCAGTAGATTTAAAATATGTACATTTTTTTCAAGTGAAGCATACCCCATCCTTGCTTTATGGAAGGGGTATGTTGGTTTTTATTAATGTTTCATACTTTCATCACTCCGTTTTTATTTTATAAATTAATAATTCAATACTATAAAACATGCTTTTAATAGTGTTATAATCTGATGTTATCAGCACTAGAGAAGCACAGATGACCTTAGCGCGATTAAAAGTCCATGAGTTTTATCAGCGCTGAAAAAAGCACTGATAAAATGGAGATTTAACAGCACATATAAAAGTGATGATAAAGGTACTAGTTATAATAACTTTTTAAAGTAATAATAAAATACCCCATTTATTAATACTTTAATTTACTACTGATAAAAAGAAACTTTATCAGTTCTTTAAAAGCACTGATAAAAGTGATATTTATTAGCTCCTTTTTATCACTGATAAAAGTTTGATTTATCAGTGCTTTTGAATTCCCTGATATAGATAGACTTTATCAGTGAATTTATAAGAACATATAAAGGGGCCCTTCATAAATGCTTATAAAAGTGATGATAAAGGGAATATTTATAAGTGTAGTGAATAGCACTAATAAAGGTGAAAACTATAATGTGATGTAATAGCACACTACATCACCAGAAACAGGTGCAATGTGCTGTAACACACTGCATCACCAAAAACAATAAAAAATTACCCAAATAAGATAAAAATATTGAATTTAAATGAAATAAAATTTCTAACACAAATACAAGAAAAAGAAAACTCTATTATAGAGTATGTTAGTTGTTTTTTTGTTGAAATGAATGTCACTTTTGAATAAAAATGACGCACTTGGTGTCATACCAGTCATACCGTATGTCAGATTGAGGTGAAGTTGATCCCTACACATAAAAAATGACGTATGGATCATTATAATAAAGTACCAAAACATTATAAATCCATTTTCTTGGTTTTGAAAATGTCAGATATTTTTTTTATTAACATTAATGTCAGTTTTGAATAAAAAAGATGCACTTGGATTCATAACGGTCACACTATGCGTCAGATCGAGGTGTGGTTGAATGATAAATGTCACAAATGAATCATGGATAATTTTCCTCAAGTATCAAAATAATCAGAATTTTTTTTCTTGGTTTTGAGTATGTTAGTTATTTTTTTGATTAAAATGAATGACACCTTTGAATAAAAAGATGTAATTTGAGTCTTACCAGTCACACCGTGCATCAGATTGAGGTGTGAATGATCCCTACATGTCACAAATGACTTATGTATCATTTTCCTAATGTATCAAAACAATTTTAATTCATTTTCAAAATTTTGAGTATGTCAGTTGTTTTTTATTAACATTAATGTCAGTTTTGAATAAAAAAGATGAACTTGGAGTCATACCGGTCACATCGTGAATCGTATTGATGTGCGGCTGAATATTACACATCCTAAATGACTGATGGGTAATTTTCATAAAGTATCAAAACAATCAGAATGTGTTTTATTAGTTTTGAGTATATCAGTTGTTTTTTTGATTAAAATGAATTTCACTTTTGAATAAAAAGACGTACTTTGAGTCATACTGCTCACACCGGGTGTCAGATTGAGTTGAGGCTGATCCCTACACATCAAATATCACATATGGATCATTTTATTCATGTACTAGAACAATATTATTGTGTTTTATTGTTTTTAGTGTGTTAGTTTTTTTATTAACATTAATATCAGTTTTGAATAAAAAAAGACGCACTTGGAGTCATGTCGGTCACACCGTGTGTCAGATTAAGATGCAGATAAATGATACACGTCCCGAATGACTCATGGATAGTTATCCTAAATTATGAAAAAAATTGGAATGTATTTTCTCAGTTTTGAGTATGTCAGTTGTTTTTTTCGATTAAATTGAATGTCACTTTTGAATAAAAAAAGATTAACTTGAAGTTATATCGGTCACATCGTGCATCGTATTGAGGTGTGGGTGATCCCAAGACATCAAAATTGACATATGGATCATTTTCCTAAAGTACCAAAATAGTCTGAATGTTTTTACTTGGTTTTGAATATGTCAGTTCTTTTTATTAACATTAATGTCAGTTTTGAATAAAAAAGATGCACTTTGAGTCATACTGGTCACATCATGCATTATATTGAGGTGTGTCTGAATACAACACATCCCAAATGACTCATGGGTCATTTTTATAAAGTATCAAATCAGAATCCATTTTCTCAGTTTTGGTATGTCAGTTGTTTTTTTATTAAAATTAATGTCACTTTTGAATAAAAAAATGCACATGGAGTCATACCAGTCACACTATGCGTCAAATTTGAGGTGCGGATAATCCCTAAACATTGAAAATGAAATATTTATCATTTAATTAAAGTACCATAATAATCTACAAAAATTTCTTGGTTTTGATTATGTCATTTTTTATTAACATTAATGTTGGTTTTGAATAAAAAAACGCACTTGGAGTCATATCGGTCACACCATGCATCAGATTGAGGTACGGATGAATGCTACATGTCTAAAATGACTCATGGATCATTGTAATAAATATTAAAACAATCGGAATGTGTTTTATTGGTTTTGATTAAATCAATTTTTTATTAAAATTAATGTAACTTTTAAATAAAAAAGATGTACTTAGAGTCATACCTATCACACTATGCATCAGATTGAGGTGCGACTGATCCCTACGCATGAAAAATTACAAATGGATCATTTTCCTAAAGTGAAAAAATAATATGGGTGTGTTTTCCAGGTTTTTATTATGTCTATTGTTTTTATTAACATTAATGTCAGTTTTGAAGAAAAAAGACACACTTGGAGCCATACCGATCACACCGTGGGTCGGATTGAGGTGAATATGAATGATACACATACAAAATGACTCATAGATTATTTTCCTAATGTATCAAAATAATAATAACTCTTTTTCTTAGTTTTGAGTATTTCAGTTGTCTTTTTGATTAAAATAAATGTCACTTTTGAATAAAAAATATGCGCTTGGAATCATACCGATCACACCATTTATCAGATGAAGGTGTGGCTAATCCATACATGTCATAAATGACATATGGATCATTTTTCTAAAGTACAAAAACAATTTGAATGTGTTTTCTTGTCTTTGAGTATGCCACGTGTGTTTTTTACTAAAATTCCATTTTAAACTGGAAGGATTCATAATGTCTCTTATCTTAAGTGACAAGGGTTGTGTACACTTTTAAACAATTTTTATCAAACACAATCATCGTATGATCCTTATTATACTTCATTATACAAAAATTTTTATGTTTTCAAGCCATTGCTTCTTATCTTCCTCTGCCTCTGTCTCCACCTCGGACTTCGCCTTTTCCTCCTCCTCCACATTGTCCTCTAGCACCAACTTTACCACCGCTTTTGCCACCACCTCCACCTCTACCTTCGCATCTGCCTCCACCTCTACCTTCGTGTTTTCCCAACAATTTTATTGTTTGTAGGTCAGCACTTTTAAACAAATTTATTTTCTCCATTAATCTTATCCTTGAGAAGGAGATGAAGAATAATATATAAGAATTATGACACTACTGATTCACACCCCAAATATTTTTCAATGTAATAACACATACTAGATCACAAACATAGCATTTAATCACCTAAATTTTTTATCGGCATAAATTATGACAAAATGTATGCTACCCACTCGTCTCTAAACAAATTGATTTATTATTTTGAATAACTCTTTTGTCAGTAATATTGATTGTACTAAGAAAATATAAACAAAAAAATTATTATGAAATATATTTAATGAAATTTTAATTACCTTCAGAAATTACCTATAGGGAGGTGTTGTTTTTTTCATGTTGTATGATTTCTCTCATAAATTTTCAAACATAATATACACAATCAATTTCATTATCTTGTTTTGGAAACTAAAAATACATTGGAAAAATAATTAAATTGTTTAGAAATGTTTTGATAGTTAAATATTTATATATATACATTAATTTGTTTTCATTTTTAGTAATCCATAGGCTTTATATTTTCAGACACTGACCCTATGACATGATTTAGCCTGTATTTAGAGACTTCCCTATCATAAATTTTTTTTTGTTAAAACACAGACTGAACATATAATTCTATGTTTATTTAAAAGAATTTGATTTTATTGTATTACATATTCACAATACACATCATGTGTGGTTGGTTGGTTGGAATTCCATGAATTGAATCTAAAAAATAGATAGTTGGGGTGTCTATTTTGACTGTTATTAGCATCTTATGCTTCCTAGAAAAAAAATTGTTAAGTAATGAAAAAATTAAAAATATATTTGATGTGATTAGATCGTAGAGTTTTACCCTTGCATTATAGGCATCAACAAAAATTTTTCATCTGATACTTTTTTATTAAATGGTTGGATTAACCCGTATCTTCTCTAATTTATTTCTTCCTTATCCAAAGTAATTTCTACTGCAGAAATGATACTAGGATTAATGAATCCAAATCGTGATTTCGGATATCTTCCCTTTATATATTTTTAATATAAATATCTTTACAAAATATGAATATTTATTAACTTTAATAAACATATTTATCTGACTATTTGGATAGAATTATTATGAAAATGTACCTTATATGTGTATTCACAACTGATATGCCTATCCATTCATGCTTTAGAATCTCATTTAGAGTTTCAAGACCAATTTCATCCATAAAAGAAACTCCAAATATTTTTTCTTTATAGTGAATGTAAGATACAATTTTATCTTTAAATTTGGTCTATGTATGAAGTTGTAATGTTAATAAATGTTTCACAAGAACTAGTGGAGAGAAGGTACTCTCGAAATTTCATTTTGTTTTCTTGCTCGATTCATTATATTTTATGGATTCGACCTTTTTTTTCTCCTCCACTTTATCCATATATAATATTATACCTCACTTCATACCTTTTATCATCAACTGTTACATGTTTTTCATATGAAACAATTTGTTAAAGACGTACGTTATGTATATTTATAAGATTAGACGGCCATGCTACGAATTATAAAATATTATCTTAGACTGTTGTAATATCTAAATCATCAAGTAGAATAGGAAACTCAACAGTCAGCTCATAAGATAACTCAATCCCCACTCTCATGTGATCTTTTGGGAGGGGTTGATTGTGTAGCTGGTCTCCCAGGATATTATAAATTGTACTCCTTGCAACACGGCGGTACATGGGTGTTGACAGATAAAAATAACTTACAACTACACCGGTTATAATTTTAGTAATATAAATTTATCATAAGTTGTTTGATTCACATTTAGGAAAAAGAGTAATGAAAAAATTGATTCACCTAGGTAATGTTTTTGGGAAATGACTATTATGAAAGCTAGTGGGATCATTTGAATCATGTCTAGATCTTTGCTCCAGTGTCGATTCGCTTAGATCTTTGCTTATACATTGGTCTTCCAAACCAGACTACAAAATAATATCTTACAGTGAGTTTATTTATGTCTGAATTTTTCTCATTATATTATATATATCTTCATGTGGTTCTATATTCTCGAAATATGTTTTATGAGAGACTCCAAACCCTAATCCTCTAACGCGGCTATATTTTTCGGGCAACTTCAAATCTATCGAAAGTTGCTTTTCTTCTGGTATAGTTATTTTTGATTCTTGTGTCCAAAAAATATAAAAAGTATGAACATATTTATTTTATGTAATATTGTTATAAATCATAATGAATTGAAATTATTTCATACTTACACATGCTTCCCATACTGCTTTTGTGTTTTCATCAACTAATATACCATCCTTATTTACACGAGCCTCCTCCATGGCACATGAAATGGGATTGAAGTGGCTTCAAGTTTTGATTCATCAATCTATATATAAACAAAGGATCATATTTTGTTTCATATCACAAAATTAAAATTTTATTTTTGATTTAAAATACATACCAATTTCTTCTCTAATGAAGCATACCCCATCCTTTCTTTGCGATAGGGGTACACTAGTTTTGATGCACGTTATTTATTTTTATCACTCTTTTATTGTTTCATAAATTAATAGTTTTGAATCTAGTTGGATAAAATAAATAATTTCAAATAATATATTATCAACCATAATTCACTTAAAATGATTTATAATCATGAGGATTGCTAAAAGCAGCCCATGTTTCCAGATTTATAATGTGTGCATAACAAGGTGGTGGGTGGGGATTTATTTTCCCCTCAGAATCCCTAAGATGTAACTTCTTTAGAAGATCCTAGAAGCCTATATGGGCTTTTCCAGTGGCCATTAAGACAAATTTCTTATATAAAAATTCTAAAATAAATGAATTGTGCAAGTAATAATGATAACTAAATCAACGTTTCATTATATAATTTTTTAGTAAAATAGAGAAATTATATTTTAACATTACCGTTATATCTTTCCAAATTATTTCTTTCATTATAGGTTGGACATGGCGCCATGAGTCAATATTAATCATCACATTAAAACTCATTTTAACCCCAAGATAATTGATGAATATTGACTTGTTAGGGTAAATAGGTTTGCCATGTTGATTCCAACCAACCTAAAATTTTACACCCTCACTTCTTGCTTTGGTAATTTTATTCAAAACTATGATGATGCGTTGTTCTTGTTTATTTTCATCAACATGTTTTTGATACCCAAATAATTCTATAGTTTTATCATCAAAATTTTGTTCTTACTTAAGATTGGCAACATCATCATGTTTAGAAGACATTGTCTGCATGAGTAGTCAAAAATTTAATTTCTCTTGAATAACAACAATGCAATACACTCCATGCATAAAAGTCCAAAATTGAATACATATTTCATGAAAATTGTTACTATCTTGAACAGATATATAATACTTCAATACTATAGTACAACTAACATTCACTACATTTATTTAATCCATCCTCAGATGCTTGATTTTCTTCCATCTCTGGATGATGGATTTGCGTCTACTCATTCCTCATTTCAAACTAGCCTTCCTCCCATCTATGTTCGGTAGGTATGTCATCAATGAACTTTGGAACCACAATGATGGGAGGAAAGATATTTTTAAAGAGATATTCTAATCCATCATCAAGAGATGGAATATAATCAAGAATATAAGGATTAAAGTTCTCTTGGAACCTGCACTAATGGAATCACTCAAAAAGACTCCTTAGTTGAAGAGGAATTGGAATACCTCCACTCTAATGGTATTTCAGAAATGAATCTCACCTCACCTATATTGGATATCACTTCTGTCTACTCAAGGATTCCTCACCTTCAAATTTTAGATATTTTTTTATTCCACCATAATATCCCTCCAATAACATTCACCCCTTTAAAGGGTGATTTTTTTAACTTATGCTCAGTATTGATCTATAATTTTTTTACTCTTATAAATGAAATTAATCTATTCAATATAATCCTAAATTTATTATTATGATATATTACCATAAAATATTAGAAAGGAACCATAAATACTCTATATCATTGAAAATTATACCACATAGCTTTAAGTAGATCCACAATTACCACTAATAATTTTCTAATCTATGGCTGATAATGATATTATCAGTTTTAAAATATATTATTGGAGAGAGGTATCCCCACAACTCAATAATATTCAATGATGAAACTTTAATCATATTCCATGACTAGTTAATGTTTAATAATAATCTTGAATTAATTAAAAAAACAAAACTCTCACAACATGCATCACTAAAATATTTTTTGGAATGTGAATAATTAATTTAATATTTTTTTGAATTCAATAAAAATTTATTCATCCAAATCACAAATCTAAATAACCCATTTCATGGTTTAATAATTTACAAGAACAAAAAAAATCCACAAAACATGTTTTCGTGATTTTTATGCTTACCTTGGTCCTAATATATTCATTACCCACAAATGAGGGCCACAAGTTGGTATCCCATAATCCTTAAAAACCCTCATAATTAATCCATTCAAATATATAATATAGTATATAATATGAATTAAATTTTAGAAACTACCTAGATTTTGGAAACCTATATTATTAAAATGAAGAGAAAAATAAGGGGGGTGAGAGGGCTACTTGTTAATATCGAGAGTAGAGTAAACCATCTATGTGTGTCTCTAGGGAAAAATGGGTTGGAAACTAAAGTACATATGAAAGGAGAAGAATAAATAAAACCACACTCGTTGTCTTTCAGTAGCAATGAGAAGAGATGTAGGGTTCATTATGTTTAAGAACGGCATAAAAACACAAAATGTGGAAGCCAAAACATCAAACAATGATAGAGTAAAAGTAGGAAATAACATACATTGGATTCTAGCCTTGATTAATCTGAGGGAACATAGAAGAGTCGCATCAGAAGAAGACAAGTTACATGAGAGATTGAGAATCATGAGTGACTAAGTCTTGGTCATGGTTTTTTTAAATAGATTGGGGACACTTTTAACAGTGCTTTCTGAAAACACTGATAAAGATCTCTTTAAATAGATCAAAATTTATAAGCACTGATAAAAGACATATTTATCGGTGCTAACATTTTAGTGCTGATATGGAATGATCTTTATCAGCACTAAAAAAGTGTTGTTAAAAGTTTTTTAATTATAATTATTTAAAAAACTTTATTATAATTTTATAAATATTTAAATATGTATAATTATTTATTTATAATTATATAAATACTTATTTAAAAATAATTATTATTTATTTATTATAATTATTTATTTATAATAATTATTAATATAGTAAATATACATTTATAGAATTATTTATTTATAAATATTTACTTCCAAATATATTTTTAGTATTATTAATGGATATATAATCTTAAATTCATGAATTTTAAAAATGAGTGAAATTGAATAATTCAAATTGAGTACACTTTAAAAATATTGAAAAAATTGATAATTTTTATTAATTAAATATAATTTATTAAAAAAATATAGATATATATATATTGAAGTTGATTAATACACATTTAAAATAATAAAACATATTAAATAAATAAATATAAATAAATAATAAAAAATGATAAAAATCAAAAATAAAATAAAATAATAAAAAACATTAAAAATGAATACCCTAACTCTAATATATTAAAACAAAATAAATAAAACCAACTGATTATAAACATAATATATATTAAATTTATCATGTTATAATTAAATTCTAAAATATACTAAAATTTGAATAAATTATATAAATATTAAGTGTATGTGTTTCTATATATTACGTAATATATTTGTGTGTGTGTTTGTGTATACAAATAATTTGATGTATATATATGTGTGTGTGTGTGTGTGAAATAAATGCAACCCACGACATTTAATATAGGTTAAATTGAAAATCAAACAACATTAAAAATGAATAAGACATTAATATGTCTTTAATTAACATTTTATATATATTATACTTATTCATTTTATATATATATTTAATATATACTATTTCTTAATATTTATAATCTATATATATTTATATGAAATTTATTCATTTTTATCAATAATTATTTAATTAATAAAACATTTCATATTTTTCTTAATTTACTAATTTTATTTTTATTTGTTTAATTTTTCATTTTATTGTGGACATTTATCAGTGCTAAAAAATCACTAATGAATGGAAACTTTTATGACTGCTAGAATAAATCACTGATGAAGGTTAGCTTTTATTAGCACTAAATAAGAAGCGCTGATAAAGGGTTCATTTTATCAGCACTTTTTTTAGCACTCATAAAGGGATTCCTTTATCAGCGCTTAGTTTAGCACTGATAAATATAGACTTTATCAGCAAATTTTTTGAGTACAGATAATTTCTAGTGCTGCTATAGGCGGGTTTTTTAGTAGTGATTCTCAATCAAAGTGATTAGTACACGTATTTTATAGAAATTAATTTCTAATCACAATGTACCTAAAATGATGTCTCCTCATAAATGCATCTCACACTTCTTGTATTATCAGGTGTGCATACATCTGTGATCGGTGCTATTTTTTCTTCCCTTTAGCATCTTTGAGATGAAACTTCATGAGAATTTTGAAAAGGCCTCTGTGATCCTTTCCATCAAGCATTAATACAAATTTAATTCGGGATACATCTACTATAAATGCACTCCGAAAGGGATAATTAAAATTTTGTCAATGTTTCATTATTATTTTTTATTAAAATAAATAAATTATATCATAATGTTACCCTAATATCTTCCTAAATTAGTGTATTAAGCATAGGCACAATATTGTTCCACGAATCTATATCAATCAGCATGCGCTACCGATTCGTGAGCCTAATGTAACTATTGAACATGGCCTTGTTGGGGTTAATAGTCTAGACACATACATTTCATCCAACCTCAAATTTAGTGTCTTTGATTTTTACCTTAATAATTTTTTCAAACACCATCACAGCATAGTTCTCATATTTTTTCTAGGACACTGTTTATTCACTATATACTATTTCCTCAGTTTAAACATCATCAATATGTTGATCTTATGGAATGGTAGCATTGACATGTTCATGATCTTGTTATTCCTCTGAATTGAGAGAATCGACATGTTGAGAAACTTGTTTTTCATCAGGATTGGGAGCATCGACACATGCAAAAGTCATTATTTGCAGAAGTGGTTGAACTTTTAATTTAGATTTTGTAAATGAAGAAGTGAACATATAATAATACTATGAAATGAAATTAATATTACAAAAATATATATAACATGATTATTTAACTCCCATTTTTTAAGGTTGAACAAATTTTACCCCTCTATCGAGTATCCAAATCCCTTAATTATGGTCTCTGATGACATACAAGACCTTATCAACATTTGTACCACCTAAAAATGATTGCAACATCCCAATGAAAGGGTCATCCTCAGTTGAATTTCCATCTTACCCTTTAATGGTTTTGGTTGATAACATAACAATTTCCCACTTTTGTTTTATACGATAGGGAATATAAAATACTTGTACTTCATATGATTCCACTATAAATGGTTCATCTTTGTACCCCTCCTTATTAAAATACACTTTCATAAATCCCAATTAATGTATTTTAATAACACTTATATTATTAACCCACTTACATTGGAAAATTGGAACTTGGAATGTTGTATAATCCAAATCACATATTTTTTTGATGATGCCAATGTATGAAATGTTTTCATAACATAGATTTTTATCCTTGGTACCAAATACATGAATCTCTTTAGCCACAAGTGTAACTCCACTATTTTTCATGGTACTGCATTCATCATGTACATTTATATAGAAACTATATCCACTAATTATATAAGATAATAAATACATACTTGGTCCTCTGGATATCCATCTAAGTCATTCTAAAATTGAATCCATATTTTCAGTTGAATCCCTAAAAATATGGTCCTAAAACCATCCTATAAACTATTTATTATGTGTATTTGATATCCAACTTTCATCCCTTAATGGATTCAAATTCCTAATAATTTTTTTGTGGGTTTAAATATATGGGGATTCCACTATACTATTATACAAAATATAAAGGCGGGCCTACTCCCAATCTATAATAGTGATCGTGAAAACATATATTCCAGAAAATACTTTACCCACAAGCCACCCAATGTGAATATATTTTGGTAGACCAATGATTCCCACACAGAACAGGTAGTTAGTATAGAATTCAATGGATTCCTCAATAATATATGGCTCTGAAACACAACTTTCTGTTTGACTTTGATTTTTGACATTCCCTTTCAAAATATTCATATACCATTCAAAGTGGTACATCTATTTATAATGTATAGAACCACATAGTTGAATTTATCTTACCAAGTGAACCATAATATCAAAAAATTATGGTGGTAATTACATTTATAATTCAAATAATATGGTGGTAACTTCATTTTCTATAGTTGTAAAGTTCACTGGGTCTATAACTTTTCTGTATATAGCTTTGAAAAAAGAAACAGATCTTGGTTAATGTATAAATTTGTTTTGGTAAAATGCAATAATAACTATTTGGGAGATGAATATAGTGTGGATGATAGTTTTCTCCTTAAATATAAATTTTCATAGGTTGGGGAGTCGGAAAACCACTGAAAAAATTTATTAGTTTCCTATATAAAGTTGAAAAAAAGTAGCAGCAATAGTCTAATCCTTGCAAGGGGATCCTTTATTGGTGTAACTATGAGAAGGATTAGCTGGATGTTCTTACACACACTCATGTTTAGACAGCAGTTGTAGTTTCAACATTCAAAGAAATCCTTCAATTAATACCAGAAAAGGAAAAGGATTTTAGTATAAGGACTGAATTTCGGTTGTGCTTAGCTTCCAATGAGGCCAGTATTGTGGGAGTGGGGTCATGATGGATATCATATGGGTTGTATTATTATCAATATATATTATGTAATAGGTTTTATTCTGTGTATCTAGAAGGTCTTTTAATGTTAATATGATCATATAAATATAGATATCACCCTTTTCCTTACAAATGTATGAATTTAGAAATATATATACCACTCATCTCCTTTCATTTATAAATATATATACCACTCAAATTTTTGACATATATTTTATAAAGTGTTCTAAAAGGAAAAAAATTAGTGAGTATATTAAAACTGTAATCAATAAAATAAGTTAATTTCTGAAGATTAATTGTAAAATAAAAAGTGAATCACTTATTTATCACCCCTTCTCAGTGTAAAATTACCAACACCCTAGAATCATAAATAAGGTTTATTCCTCATAAAGGTAACCCCCTATTCTCTTCTATAACATTCTTCTTTAACTTTTTATTTTTTACAGTATCCATATGCATTACAATCTTGTATTATGCCATTGAATATTTTTCGATCCTTCAATGTTCCTTAAGTTTGGTTGGAGTGGATGGATTTCATGGATGATAAAAATGTTATACATCGTTTCCCTTTTATAGTTTCATACTTAATATAAAAAATAAACCAATTCCTAATTGTATGTTAGTTCTAGGTTGGATCTTAGTTTAAAGTGGTGGTTTAATTATTTTCATTTGAATCCAAAGTTCTTCTTCGTATTCATTTTTGTAGGAATACACATCTTCCCTCTCATATTCCCTTAGAGATAAATTGAAATCTATTTGAGTAGATTTAAGTAAAATTTAACAATTTTTATTAGAACGAATTATTAATTTTCTCATATGGATTTTAAGGGATATTTTGAAGTCGTTTTGTCTTTATGAAGAGTTATAAGCACACCTTTGGTATTTTCAAATTTCTTTTCAATGATGGTAATATTATACATGTTTACACCTAGGAATAACTTATTTTTACTACTTCTTAGTTAAAATGTTCCCCTAATAATGTTTTTTTATGTTCTTTAAAGTGTTATAAACACAAATCTAGATATTACATGTGTTGATTCTTAATTTGTTTCTTATATACTACTTAATGTTTAGTAAGTAAAAAATAAGGGGTATGTGTTTTTTTAATTTATGATCCATAAATCCTTTTCTATATATTTTATTCACTTTATTTTTTTCTCTTCGATTATGAAACAAAATTTTATTAATCATTAAAAAATAAATTAAACTGAATAAGTTATAGGTAAATTTATTTTAAAAAGGATCATGGATTATACCTTTTGAAATAATACTTTTAAGAAAATAAATCCATCTATAATCATCAAAAAAATGAAACCAAACAAACTAAAAATTGATGATTAATTCATAGAAATTTACACGTGCATATGTCTCACAGTTTCAAGCCCATATGAGAAATTTAGTTAAGCTTGGGAAGAAGGTAACATCACTAAGTTTTGTATTATACTAATATTAAATTGAACTATAATAAGTGTGGTTGTAACAAAATCACATGTGGGATAAGTTCACATTATTGGAGATCATTATGAGATCCATGTTAGATAAATCACCACTTAAAAGTACCACCATGGATTATATCACACTTTGATCCTATATAGATGTATACATGTGTTATATAAATATAATTTAGGTATTTATTAATATATAACTATTTATTTAATAAAATTTTCTTTTAGTAATTATAAAATCTATTTTATAGAAAGTTGTTATTTTTATTAAATTAATATTTTTAATTTAAAATAAAATTTATTATAATTAAATGGATAATTTCAAAAAAAAAATTGTATAAGTTTATATATATTAAAAAGAAAATAATTAGTAATCTAGAAATAATAAAGTATGTTTGAGAATTTAAAATAAAATATTTTATAATAAACTATTTCTTATAAAAGAAACTTAAATTTAAAATACATTATATTTTTTAATTTAATAATTAATTTATATATATTTAGAGTTTGATTTAAAAATTAAATAAATTCTATAATTTTAATTAAGACATCAAAATTTATTAAGAGATTAAACATAATTTATTGGTAAAAAATCTATTATATGTGAGAATAGTTAAATATTTCGATGAATAGTAAATACTATAATATATGGTAAATGGTAAAATGATTTATATATTTAAAAAAACAATATATATCATTTTAATTTATTGATGTAATAACTGATTTCCATTATTTAAAAATAATTATTAATTCAAAAATATTAATTCAAAATAATTATTAATTCAAAATTAGTTTTTAATTATTAATATAAATTTTTAATTCAAGATAATAAATATTATGTATAATCAAAATTATCTATAATAAAAATTATTTATAAATTATTTATAGTTATTTATATACATATAATCTATAGGAAAAACATAAGAATATCCCTAAAAGAAAAATCTCATAAGGCTCACACAGTTATAACTCCACCAAATAGATAAAATCATGGCCTCTCTATCTCTAAAAAATTGTTGAACTCATGAAATAATTGTTAAACATTTAATAAGTCCTCAAATATAAATTTTTATTTCAAAATATATTCTTTGGAAAAAGTGGGAAACCATATAATTCAAAAAAAGAGCATTACACACAAAAAAACTCACAAAATTATTATAAACAAGACTAAGATTATTGGAATTAGATACCCTATATAACTCCCATTGAAGTTCACTTCCCTGCGTATCTGGATCATCATTGATAAGATCTTAAAAGAGTTTGGCCATATTGTCCCATGTATTTATATATTCCTCCAAGTTGATCTTCTATTCATTAAATCCTCGAGAGCCAAAATGTGGTCTTGTTTATTTATCCTCAAAATTTTCTACTAGTTGGTATCAACTCAAAGCTTTCAGTCCTAAATTATATTAACCTCCTCCTTTAGAACATTGATCTAGAAGACTGATTTGATCATTTATTCCTTAGAGTAAATAATGAGCTCTAAAATTACCCCTTTATCGGTTTCCATTTTTCCTTCTTTCAATTATGTACTCTAGTAGGCATTGATTCCTTGACCATCCCTATCACTTCACATTATAGATCCCTACTGAACCACTTGAGTCTTTCTCACCCACCTCTCTAGGTTACAAATTGATCGCTTCAATAGATTTAGATTCGAGGAACCCTTATCCAGTCCCACATTTCTTTACTTTACCTAAGAACCTATTTATAATAGTTTTGGTATAATTGTGTTGTATTTATGAGATCATGGATCCCCCTCCTTTGAATATGAAAATTTCTGGATAGAAGATTATCTTGATTACCCTTCTTAAATCTAGATTTAATAGTTAAGTTCCCATAGGGATCCTACTCAACATCTGACTCTTGATAAGATTTTGTGTTTTTAGACTCATATTCATCAATGAATATTACCACTTCATGTCGCTTTTTCCATTTTATTACAACTGTCTGCCATGCTTTAGAGTCAATAGTTTCATGCTCATTTATAGTATAAGTCCTATTATCAACAAACTTGAGACCATCACCAGGGTCAATATATTATCCATTACACTGGCCTCTAGCCTTCACAACATTAGAAAAAGAAGGATAAGTTATCTAATGGATCAATCGGTCCTCTTCAAGGACCTGCATAGTTGGGTAGTTAACACACAAATCACACTTCAAAATAGTAAAAATATCAGAAACCCTCATATCATAATTCCCAAATCCTTTCTCATTTTGAATGGGATGATCATTATATGTTTCCTCAACACCCAGCGGTCAATAGAGAGAACAGTAGGATATGCAGACCCACTCCGAGCGACAGAATCAAACTCTCCATGATAGAACATGGGACCATGGAAACAAACAGATGAAAATACCCCAGGTGTTGATAAGAAGGGAAAAGATATGTCTGTGTATCAAAGATCATCAACTTCTTACACTGAAACTCCTCCCCAACTGATATCCAAATCCAATCAACAAGTTCATTATAAATTTCAACTTCAATTCAAATATTCAGGGATATAGGATGACAAACTGAATTGATTCAACTATCTAGACACAAAAAACATCCGACCAAATTTCCCATTATATGAATAATCAATAGATTTTGGAAATTGGTAGGGAGATCAGGAAATCATACCCAAAGAGTCTTAGTTAGAAAATCATGTTTCATATGGAAATATTAGCACCGGGGAAATAGGTAGAAGTAGGATCCATTTCATGTATGAGGAGTTATAGACTAAACAAGGATCAGTCCCTCCTCCAATAAAAATAGAACCATAATATTTTGATTATCAAGAATCCTGATGGTTTCTTTGTCTTGTAATCCCTAGGAACCAAACACGAACCTATAAAAGGTATTGACTGATGGTCGATGATGTCAGAATCGAACCACCAAGGTTAGGATCAAGAGCATTGAAGCTTCAGAGAACTCCAGGGATGAAAGTGAGAGATTGGGGAAACCACTTTTAAGACCTAAAACTTTAGGGAATAGATTGATTCTTGGGAATGGGGGAAAGAAATTCGAGTTAGAGGACATAGATAAGAGGGATCAAACCCCAAAAGAAAAAATCCAACCCCCCTCTAGTGGGGAAGGGATGGGATTTGTAGCCATCACTACCTAGGTCATCTCGAGAGCTGAGAAGGGAGGTATGGGATCCAACATCCATCATCCATTGAAATGAAAAGTTGTGATGAAGATGTTAGGCAATAAATAGGTTCAAAGAAGAAGAGATCAAACACTAGATTCACGAGAACCTCAACTATTGGAGAACTAAAAACTAAACGAATATGGGATCTAGAACATAGGATGGGAGGACTAAATTATGTATTCAATAGGGATTCATAACCATATAGAAAATACAAGAACAATTGAATGTCACCTCTATTATACCCCAAACCACCATGAACTCAATCCACAAGGGCCAAAACTAGTGATTCAGATTGCAAGGGAAACAAAGAATCATGAATAAATCCCCAGTTTCATGAAACTAAAGATATAAAACAATGTTGGTTAATGTTGTTCCTGGTAAAGATCCAAAAAAGGTAGAGTTCAGGTATTTGCTGATGAATAAGAGGAGCAGTGTTGTCTGTGGCTTTTGGAGGTTCGATCCAAGTGGTGGGTCACATCGTCAGTGTGGTTCATCTGGGCATCTATGGCGGTTCATGGTGGAGGACAATGTGTGTGGTTAGTAGGTGTCCCAATGACATCGGCATGAGAATGAAGGACACTCCCAGTGGCGGGGGTTGACGGATTTATGGGGGTGGCCTATGGATTCCCCAAATAATATATATGTGTGTGTGTGTAAATTAAAGGTAGAGGTTGGAGGGGGTAAAGACCAAGATGGAAAAATATTATGATTAAAGAGGATAATAAATAATCACATACCATATATCTTGAGAAGATCCATTCATCAAGAAGATTGATGAAGAGCGGCGGTGAATTTTCAGTTCTGCGAAATCTTAAAGGCGTGAAGGAGGAGGACTCTATTAGGGTTCTATTTAAAACATCAAGTGAGGCTTTTATCAGCACTAAAATAGTAAGTGATGATAAAACGTTTCTTTATCAACATTATAATTTTAGCATTGATAAAGATATGTTTTATCATTTCCTTTTTGGCATTGATAAAGCTCAATCTTTATCAGTGCTGATAAAGACCCAATTTTAATAATGTAATAAATATAATTAAAAAATTTAAATTTATATAACTATAAATAAATATTTCAAGAATTTCAAATATGTATTAATAAATATATTTATTATTTAAATATATTTATTATAATTTATAATTATTCAAATATATATTTATTTATTTATAATTATAATTGAAAATAAATATATTTTAAAATAATTATATATAATTATAAATATATTTATATAATTATAATATTTATATAATTATATATTTTTATATCATTACATATATTTATATAATTATATATAGTTATATAATTATATATATTTATATACTTATATATATTTATATCATTATATATATTTATATAATTATATATAATTATATATTATATATATTTATATAATTATATATATTTATATAAATATATATATTTATATATATTTATATAATTATATAAAATTATATATAAATTAAGTAGTTAGGGGTACAATTACAATGAAACACACACACACACACATCACCAACTGGGCTTAGACAGGCAGGTCATAGCCCCCCAGAGATAACCCGTCCATCCAGCCCCTTTTTTATTATATATATAGGCCCATAATGTAGTTACTCAGATTTTTCTGTGTAAGACTTTGAAATATTTCTAAGAATGTTTTTGAATCCAAACGTTGATTCAACATGCGATTTTGGGGGCCAAAGATCCTCAGTGTGATGTTATTAAAAAAATTAAATATATTTTTTTCACACATGTGAAATTTTTCAGTAAAAGAGAATTGAAACCTGATCAGAGTCGCAGATCAGAAATTTGAGATCACCATAGATTTCAAAACATGGTGTTTACCCTAGGCATGATATAAAAGTTTTCGATGTCCGGTGCTCAATTGAGGGTGCATTGGTGGGGTGTTGAGTGATGAGGTTACTAATTAAAATTTATTTAATAAATAACCTAATCTTGTTCCCCCACCCTTGGTCTCACATGCATGGAGAAGATGGAGATCCTGCTTTCACAATGAATGAACAGAGGTGAAACCAAGGAGAGGAGACATTACAGATCTTTTATCTTGATGGAAATCGCTCCTGGATCATGGTTCAGTTGCTTTAAAGCATGGATTCTCACCCATAACATTGTCATTTAACCACAAGGTATGAAAGTATTAGTTTTAAGTATTGATCCCCCTTTTATGCATTATTTTAAGTTTTTAGTGCCTTATTATGACTCTTAGTGATCCCCTTGGGGTAGATCTATGGGTTTGGGTGGAAATAGGAGATTTTTTGGTGGATTTTAAGGAATTCCTGTTCAAAATTCCCGATCACATGACATGTAGTGAAGGAAAACATGCCATGTGTTTTTTCCCATTTAGGGAAGATGAAATTTGGGGACTACACACCATATACTGGGGGCACACAACATGTAGTGAGCCCAGATCATGTGGTCAAGGGACATGGCCAGGGATATTGTGCCAAGGGACATGGTCGTGTGTCAGTACATAGCCAGAGTACATGGGGACGGGGTGCTGGACACAGGCACGGGAAGAGGACATGCCCAATTGGCTGGATAGCCAGGACACACTATGTACTAAGGTTAAATGAAATGTTGGTAAACATGGCCAGCTAGTCATGTATGGTTGATGACATGCCCAAGAGTTTGGTAGAGGTTACACACCATGTTGCCTTGGGTATATTCCATGTACTGAGAGAGGACACATCATGGGTCCAGTGTCCAGAGCCACACCGTGTACTGTGTGTACACACCATGTACTCCCCTTGGAGATTTCTCCCTCACATGACTCTATATTCAGAACTCTGATGGAGGCCCATGAGCATCCTATCCTGAGTAGTTTTCCATGTTATATGTGAGGGTGTCCATGGTTTGGTATGTAAGATGTGATGTGAGGTGAGGTTATCAGATCACTTTCTAGTGGCATATAAACCAATATCGGTTAAGTAATATCCCTTGGTCTATCCCTATGAGGGTACGGTGTGGTGTTATGTCCATGTTATAGGATTCTGATCCCCTCAACAGGATGAGCTCAGATAGAGTTGTTGTATCCCTTCGAGAGGTTAGCATGGGAAAATCTATCATATCAACTTCTCTAGATGGGGTACATGGAATCATCATGACCATATTTTTGGGAAGAGATCCCCTATCTATCAACCTATCCTAGTAGGGTTTGTTGAATCATTGGGTATATAATCCCCTACATAGTGGGATATTTCAATAGGATTTATGGTATCGTTAGGTACATGATCCCTTAGTCAGCGGTTGGTTCAAGTGGGGTTCACAGTATCATTGAGAGTATGATCCTTTACTCCGAGTTTGGATCTAGATTTGGGTTTGTCATATCTTCCGGTTATCCTATACATGATCCCCTATATGTTTATCGTGTATTAGGTCTTGGTAGGGATCCTAGTGTCACTTAGCAGTCATGGGTATGATCCATTATCTAATTGTTTCCATTTCGGGTTTGTGGTGTCCCCCGTCATGGATGGGTGTGATCCACTTTTTGTGTGATGGGATCTTCTGAGTTTCTTGTAGCATTAGTGGATTACCCCATTAGGGATTGGTGGTATCCCCTATCTAAGTCTTGTGGTTATATATGATTCGGTGTGACCTTCTTCATGGCGTAACCCAATGAGTGATATCTCTTGGGTCTATGCCACCTTGGATGGCAAGATTGTGCAATCATCATCGCATTTCTGATGGATCGTGTTCTCTCAGATGAGTTCCATCAAGTATAACTGGTTTTTTCCTAATGACTAATATCTCTCGAGTGTACCACCTAGGATAGTAAAATGATACCCGGTGATAATTACCTCACGGATGTTCAAACAATGATGGTAGGGCTCATGGAGTGATTTCTCACATACAAGCATTACCTTATAGCCTCAAGTAGAATCCTATGGATGGTTGTGAGGTTGGGACCTCATGAGACTTGGAGTCTGAGAAAATTATATTCTGGGTGATTCTATGTTTCATTATGGTGATGTCACATATCTTGCTCGACACACGAGGTGGAGTTGAGATTTCTAGTCATCTATAGTAAAGGGGTAGTCAAGATGGATTTTCTCTCTCGCATTGGGTTCCCTCTAGCTTGGGTTTAGTGGAATTTTAACTTTTAATTACTCTCTTTAATTATGGGTATTTAGGGAACCTATTGGGTATTTTTATACTCACCCCTGCAATATCTTTTCCTATACATGCCATGTCTTTTGTAGATGATAGGAATTTTGACGGAGTCTCGGGAGGACCCATAGCAGGTGGAGCTTAGCAAGATAGACTAACCAATTTGTTTTTTATTTCTTGGATGAGGAGAATTATGGTGGATTAATTTGATGGAATTCCCATTCTTTTGAGAATTTTGGACTCTTTTTCAGTTTTGGTGGGCTTGTATTGTACCCTTTTTATGATTTCAATACCTTTTTGTACTCTATTTGTGGGATATTTATACATGCATGTATTTTTTCAGCTATTATTATATCTTCATTGTTTCATGGAGATGTATGTGGGTTATTGGGTACATGTAATATAGGATAAGGCCTACCATTTGTGTGATATTCCTACTCGGCACTGAACGCCATCCCTGGCCTATTTGAGGTAGGATTAAGGAGTCACGGCTCAGGCCCTAGTAATTCGGGACATGATAGAGTTGTATCATAGCAGGTTTCACTTTGGGACCATAGTGTAGAGGTTTTCTAGTTGCGAGGTTAGTTTTGGATTTATAGAGACATTATTAAGGTGTCTCGAGTTCATCTTTTAGGTCAGGGACTCCAGTGTTTGTGTGGTGTTTGACGTATCTATTCAGTAAGACTCTGATAACCTACTTGTTGAATCGGTACATTTAGGCATTGGTTGTAGGAAAAATTTGGTACATGAATCATATAGGAATTGGTTTTGGGTTCTATTTTCATCTTGAGTTAGCTCCCCAAATATACTCTTTGACTATGGAGTTTCGTAATTCTATTTTAGAATGTCACCATGACAAAATCCATATAGGGTTCCACAGTTGTATTTTGATGATGATTCACTAAGTGATGAGGCCTCATTGAAGGGAACTGCGTATGATGTGGTACCTCTAGGTGGTTCTCCAATTGAGCCACCACCTGTTGGGAAGTAGGTTGTGTTGGGAGTTCAGGCTGAGGATGCACGCAATCTGAGTGCACTGCATGAGTTCCAGAGGTAGCAACCTCTAAGGTGTCGGTGTGAGATAGACCCCTAGGCAGCTAATGACTGGAATAATGTGGTCACGCATGTTTTCCTCCTTGTGATGAAACCTATTTATTAGATGGTTTTTCTAGTGGTGAGACTTGTCTAGGTCTCTAATAGGTGATGGTGGAGTCTGGTGACGCAAACCCATGAAGAGACAACACTCACTTGGACTGATTTTGAGTGGCTCTTCCAAGAAGAGTTTTATCTAGCCATGTTGAGATTGGTGCATATCCAGGAGCTTCTACAACTTCAGTGGTATAGAATGACCACGGAAAAGTGTACATCAAGGTTCATATTCCTTTTAATAATACTCCATGGATATTTTTCTAAAAGTATTTTTTATAGTATAAACCTTTGATAAGGGATTGCATTAGGATATCAGGGATTTGGTGATATCGTAGTGCATTCCCTCCTATGTTGGAGTGATTGAGAGGGACTTGGTGATGGAGATATATATATATGAACATAATCTAACTATTGGTGTTGAAAACATAGGATATGAGACCTCTGCAGTTGGTAGTCGGTGGCAGTCTCAGGGATCCAGTCTGTGAGATGCTTTAGGAGACAATACCAAGATAGAGTGAATTAAACTTATGGATCCCATGATGTATTTATTCATTCACGTGAGAGACAATGTTTCATTTGTGATAGATTGGGATATCTCATGAGATATTGTCTGACCCATCATGATACTGATAGGGAGGTGGATGATGGACTGCCCTGGAAAAGACAGTAATTAGATCATATAGTTTCATGTGAAGGTAGACATCACATGTAAAGATCCGGAAATTTCAAGGAAATTTTTTTTGTTAATTTTATTTGGAATTTTACAAGAACGTAGTTTCTGACAGCGCCTGATTCCGAGGCCCGGTGTGCCCGGAATTAATTTCCGAAGTTTTGCTCGGGTACGTTCAGTGAACGAACAAGCGGGAATTTCTAACTTTTGAACCGGTGCCCGGAATCAAATTCCGAGGGCACCGATGGAACTGTAGTGCCGGTTTTTGCTTAGGAATGCCTTTCCTGGAGTTGCGTTTGCTTGGGAGCAGTTGTTTAAAAAGGTTGTGGTTTAAGTGTAAAGAAAAATAAAATTTGTGTTACAAATTTTATTTATCTTCTTATGTGGTTATATCCTAAGTGTGGAAGTTGGGGTGGAATCACAAGTTCCTAACTAACCAAGTGAGGATTAAGGTGAGGTGGGGCCCACACGAGCCCCACCCCTTCACCTTCCCCTTAACTCTCTTCTACCCCCTTAAACTCCCTTGCTCTTAATGTGCCAAAACCCCTCAAATTCCTAACTCCTTAAACTCCTTAACTCCATTGAACCCCCCCAATTAAATGTGACTCTTCACTTCCACCTTCATTAATTTTGGAGCCTCTCCACCCATTAATGAAGGATGTAACTTAATGAATTTGAATTATTTTGAATTCATTAAGCTAACACTATAATAATGTGTGTTGTTTTATTGTTTGTGGTTGGCTAAATCTTTGTGATAGAGTCATGGAAGGATTGAAGAGAATTCCACCCTCGACGAAGAACACGAAGGACATCTCCAAACATGGAACAACGTCTTCTCGATGAAGAATGCCTTTTCCAAAGAAGAACGTGAAGTTTCCAACGTCGATCCCTTCTTGGATGCCTCCTTCCCACTCATTCCGGAATAAAGAAGTGAACTCCTTTCACGAAGAACGTCGACGTCGTCAACGGCTTCTCTTTTCCGATGTCGACGAATCGCCGCCGGCTTTCCGCGACTTCGTCAACACATAACGAAAAGTGAGGTAGGGGTTTGTTGTTGCTTTATTTAATTATTTTCCGTTCTTGGTTCTAGCATGACAAACTTGAGGATGAACGTTTAAGTGTTATCGTCTAACGAGAGGGGGACCGGACTGCACAAACACGACCGAACCCCCCTCCTTTGTTCTTGAATGTTTCTTGCGGATGAAATGAGATAGCGTGGTGCCGTCGCACCACGCGGGAATCACACGGATATTATTGCGCGGCGCCGTCGCGCCGCGCCGTGGAAAGAATTATCATGAACGCGACGCCGTCGCGCCGCGTCGAAGGAAACCGAAGACGCCGCGGCCGGAGCGGGGCCGCGGCGGAGGGGCGCAGTGCCGTCGCACCGCGCTGGATGATGTAGGCCGCGGCCGGTTCCGGGCCGCGGCGGATCGTGATGACCGGCGGCCAGCCGGGCCGCCGGTGCCGGAAGACGGAAGAGGACCGGCCCTTGCCGGTCCTGTTGACAAGAAGCCGGCCGGCCAAGTCGGGCCGGCCGGGTTGGTGGAAACCGGGGGAATTTAATTCTCTCGGGCAGTTATTTGGCCCCCCATAATGAGGGGGGCCGGTTTCACAAAGGGGGGGCAGGCGACCCCCCGTTTCCAGCAAGCTCGGCCTTCGGCCCAGCTGGCAGCGCGCCCAGCACGCTGCCTTGCGCCGAACCGGCGCGCCTGGCCGGTTCGCCGCGCCGGGCCGGGCTATGCCGGGCCGGGTCGACCCCGTCCGGGGCTGGTCGACCCGGTTCGGGCCATCTGGGGGGTCTCGGGTCGGGACGGCCCGGGCCCGAAACCCCCGTTACCGAGCAGTTTGGTCAAATGCTCGTATCTTGGGCTACGGGCCTCCAAACGACTCGTCGTTAGCGGCAACGCAATCCTTGGATCGAGACGGTCGTTTCGGTATACTATACTCAAGGTGCACCTTCCTTTTCGGGAGCCTACGTGGTTAAAACTCCGTAGTTAAGCGTGCTTGGCCTAGAGTAGTGATCAGGATGGGTGACCTCCTGGGAAGTTTCCCAAGGTGAGTGTGAGACGAAAAAGCCAATAACTCTCAGACCGGGCGTCTGATTGACGCGCCGTCTATTGCATTGAGTTCCTTTTGACGATACAGAACTTTTGGCATCCTCCGCCCGAGTTTTGGATGCAGATGGATAGTGGACGGGTTGTATCGCACCGAAATCCAACCGCGCCCCTGGAACGGAAAAGCTGATATCTTTCTGACAGAACATCCGTTTGACGAACCGTCAGCGGCGTTGGTGATCGTGTTGAGAAACGGTCCCTATGAGTTTACCCTATGAGAGTTCGGGGTAAATTTGAGATAAGATCGGGTTTGGTTTGCTCACGAAACCAACCGGGCCCCTGGGACGAAAAGGCTAATAACTCACAGACTGGGCGTCCGATTGACGCGCCGTCTGTTGCGTTGAGACCCCTATGACGTGGTGGTCCTTTGAGATACTTCTTCATGGGAGCGCTTTGTTGTAGCAGCAGACCCACGACAGAGTTGCGCTTGGTTGTAGCGGCACATGGGAGCACTTGGTTGTAGCGGCATACCCACGACAGAGGTGCGCTTGGTTGTAGCGGCACATGGGAGCGCTTGGTTGTAGCGGCATACCCACGACAGAGGTACGCTTGGTTGTAGCGGCACATGGGAGCGTTTGGTTGTAGCGGCAGACCCACGACAGAGTTGCGCTTGGTTGTAGCGGCACATGGGAGCGCTTGGTTGTAGCGGCATACCCACGACAGAGGTGCGCTTGGTTGTAGCGGCACATGGGAGCGCTTGGTTGTAGCGGCAGACCCACGACAGAGGTGCGCTTGGTTGTAGCGGCACGTGGGAGCGCTTGGTTGTAGCAGCTGGCCCGCAATACTCGATGGGTGGAGTTCTTCAGCAATCTTAGGTTAGTGAGCAGTACCTCGGAGTCGTGACAGGACCACTGTACACTCCAGAGACGGAGCTCTTCAGCAGTTACGGTTTCGATAATGAAATTCCTGGTTTGAGCTGAGACTTTTGACCTTGTGTTTACCTCATGATTGAGATGGGTCACTTGCTAACTTAGGTATATGTATGGGCATATACCCGGGTAGTGGTTATCCGTTGATTTCACAATCCTTGTGTTTTCTCATGATTGAGATGGGTTACTTGATAACTTAGGTATATGTATGGGCATATATCTAAGTAGAGGTTATCTGTTGAGATCTTCTTTGTGGTTATCCTTGTTGGTTTAGTGAGACCTTGAGGGTCTCGGGGTCCCTACTGAGTATCGTTATACTCACCCCTGCACGGGCTATGCCCGCACCTCGTTGTGTTGGTTGCAGACGACGGGCAGTGCTGACAGAAGCCGAGTGTTCGAGGACTGGACAGTACCTGGAGGTGGACTATAAGAAGAGATGGTACCCGGAGGAGGACCTCACGACGAGGCGGTACCCAGAGGTGGACTTGACGGCGAGGCGGTACCCGGAGGTGGACCACTGGGCGAGACATACTCGGAGCGGACGGTGGGACCTGAGGAGCAGAGGAGCTATCTGTACCCACCCTTCATGTGGGATTTCCAGTGGACAGCTCTGCGTAGCAGCTTTACTTTTCAGTTGCTGTTTTCCCTTTCGAGTTGTACTTTACAGTTGGGCTTGTATTTCCGGCCCCTTTTTACTTTCCTCACTTACTGTTGTACTCAGTTTTTACTTAGTGTTTACTTCTTCCGCTTGTACTCTGTGGTGCTTGTTTTCTTTTATAAAGGCAATGCCTTCCCAGTTATCGGGATTTTACGCCTTTGGTGCTAGTCGCCAGCCCCTGGCCTATGGAAGGCGGGCTTGGGGTAGTCACGGCACAGGCCCCGAGGATGGGTCGTGACAAATTGGTATCAGAGGAGTTCGGTTCTACCGCAGAACTTATAACTCTGATGTTTCTTTCAGTGAAGCAATAGTGTTAAGGGTACCGAGTGTGGTTTTCAGTTCAGGGAGTCCAGTGTTGGTGCGGCGGTCGACGTATCCGTACACCAGGACCCTGACTACTGATTTCCAGCTTTGTACACAAAAACACTGATTGCGTGTGTGTTTACAAAGTTTTAAAGTCAGCTCAAACCAGGTCAGCTCACCAGGTATAAGACGTTGACCGTGTCGCATCTGTTCAGGATGTCTCCACGCAGACAGTCAGTTGGAGTTCAGAGAGAGTACTCGATGACGGCTCACCGAGCGACGAGGCTCTGGTGCAGGGCCCTTTTTACTATGTTGGCACCCTTGGGTGGTGTATCAATACATCACCACCTATTGGGCAGCAGATGCCAACGGCTATACTAGAAAACTGTGCATGCTGGCGGTGCGCGTTGCACGAGTTCCAGCAGTAGAGGCCTCCGAAGTTACGAGGCGAGGCAGATTTCCAGACAGCAGAGAAGTGGCTGGAGGCGATTGCTAGAGTTTTCTGCCTAGCTGAGACATCAGTAGAGTGGATGGTGGACTTGGCCACTAGTGTTTTCCAGTGAATGACCATGAGGATGGTTCTTATAGTGATGAGGCTTCGGTACGTGAACCGATGCCTGAGATAGTGCCTTTGGGTAGTGTGTCAGCTATACATCACTACCTGTTGGTCAGCAGTTACAACCGGCGGTACCGGTAGGTGACACATGTAAGTTTACTGCCTTACATGTGTTCTAACTTCAGATACCCTCATGTTCCGAGGTGAACCTGACTCATAGGCGGCTGAGGACTGGCTTGAGGAGGTGGCCGAGAATTTTCTAGAACTTTTACAGTTTTGGCGGGACGACATGTTGATAGCTGAGAATTCATCGAGGCGTACCGAACATATCGGGTACTCGATGGAAGCGTTTCGATCAGTTCAATAGAGGTCGGACCTCTGAGCATGGTATGTTTAAAGGCTTCTGAGCCAGCACCTTTTCTCTATGCATTTCTACTTAGGCTAGAGTGCTAGAAGGAACCTTTGTGGTTGAGAATTCTTTGCTGATCGAATACAACCAGGGAATGTTAGAAGTTTGGAAAGCAGGAAACTGACACCAGTCTCGGAGACTTGGGCATGTAAAATGTTTCAAGAAGAGGAAATGTTAAGGACAGATGAATCTGCAGAGCAGCAGACATGGAGGCAGAGCTTGGAGATCATCTCGTGGTGGTGTACATTTCAACATGTTACCATCACCCGCCTTTGTAGTCCCCGCTAGACTCAGGGAGTTGGAGAGCAGGGAAAGATGGTAGCTGCTTGTGGTCATGGAGTGCGACCAAAAAGGGGCTCTAAGGATGATTCGAAGTGCGTAATTTATCTTCTACTAGCTGCCGTAGCCACAGGCATCGAAACGAATCATCCCTTCCTTCCATGAATCTAGTCCCAGACATAGAGATTTCGGTTAAGCCGTTGACTTGACCCTCACGTCTGGATATACCTTTGGGAGGAGACTCGATAGTCACACTTACGCCGACGGTGTGATCTGACCCTTGAGGCGAGAGTCTCGGTTAGGACCTCTTGGTGGCAGCGTCGAGGCCTTACGACGTTAGTTTGAGTATGTATTTGGCAATCACTGTGCATACTCAAATTGACGGTATTAGGCAAACGTTGGGATGGGTTTTCCTTGGTCGGCGAAAAGGAAACCCTGGGCAGCACAAGATAAACTCGTGCATGGGAGGGTATAGCCGATCATTCTTGGGTCGGCCAACCTTACCCTCGTGGCAGCAGGAGTTTTGAGTTTCAGTTCTAACCTAAAAAAGGGATACCTTTAGAGTTCGAGGGTGGCGACCACATTCTTATACAGGTCTCACCTCGACGAGGTTTACGGAGATGTAGCCGAGGCGGCAAGAGATCTCCGAGGTTCAATAGACCTTTCTAGGTCCGCAGCAAAGTAGGCGAGGGGGTTTATCGCTTGACCCATCCACCTCAGTTGCACCAGGTGCACGATGACTTTCACTTAACTCAATTTAGGAGATATGTGCTTGATCCTTCACACATCATCGACCTCAGGGAGTTGGACGTCGATGATAGAGCGACATGCACGGAGGTTCCAGTGGGGATCAAGAATAGACAGGAGAAGATCCTACGAGGATGATCGATTCCTTGGGTGCACTTCCTTTGACAGTACGGGAACCTCCAGGTGAGCACATGGGAGCGGAAGTCTCATATGCGTGCTCTGTACCGCTTTTGTGACCCTAGTTTGTGATGAAGCTTTACGGGGACGTAAATCCCTGAGGTGGGAGTAATGTAAAGATCCGGAAATTTCAAGGAAATTTTTTTTTGTTAATTTTCTTTGGAATTTTACAGGAACGTAGTTTCTGACGGCGCCTGATTCCGAGGCCCGGTGTGCCCGGAATTAATTTCCGAAGTTTGGCTCGGGTACGTTCAGTGAACGAACGAGCGGGAATTTCTAACTTTTGAACCGATGCCCGGAGTCAAATTCCGAGGGCACCGATGGAACCGTAGCGCCGGTTTTTGCTTAGGAATGCCTTTCCTGGAGTTGCGTTTGCTTGGGAGCAGTTGTTTAATAAGGTTGTGGTTTAAGTGTAAAGAAAAATAAAATTTGTGTTACAAATTTTATTTATCTTCTTATGTGGTTATATCCTAAGTGTGGAATTTGGGGTGGAATCACAAGTTCCTAACTAACCAAGTGAGGATTAAGGTGAGGTGGGGCCCACACGAGCCCCAACCCTTCACCTTCCCCTTAACTCTCTTCTACCCCCTTAAACTCCCTTGCTCTTAATGTGCCAAAACCCCTCAAATTCCTAACTCCTTAAACTCCTTAACTCCCTTGAACCCCCCCAATTAAATGTGACTCTTCACTTCCACCTTCATTAATTTTGGAGCCTCTCCACCCATTAATGAAGGATGTAACTTAATGAATTTAAATTATTTTGAATTCATTAAGCTAACACTATAATAAGGTGTGTTGATTTATTGTTTGGGGTTGGCTAAATCTTTGTGATAGAGTCACGGAAGGATTGAAGAGAATTCCACCCTCGACGAAGAACACGAAGGACATCTCCAAACATGGAACAACGTCTTCTCGACGAAGAATGCCTTTTCCAAAGAAGAAGGTGAAGTTTCCAACGTCGATCCCTTCTTGGATGCCTCCTTCCCACTCCTTCCGGAATAAAGAAGTGAACGCCTTTCACGAAGAACGCCGACGTCGTCAATGGCTTCTCTTTTCCGATGTCGACGAATCGCCGCCGCCTTTCCGCGACTTCATCAACACATAACGAAAAGCGAGGTAGGGGTTTGTTGTTGCTTTATTTAATTATTTTCCGTTCTTGGTTCTAGCATGACAAACTTGAGGATGAACGTTTAAGTGTTATCGTCTAACGAGAGGGGGACCGGACCGCACAAACACGGCCGAACCCCCTCCTTTGTTCTTGAATGTTTCTTGCGGATGAAACGAGATAGCGTGGTGCCGTCGCACCACGCGGGAATCACACGGAAATTATTGTGTGGCACCGTCGCGCCGCGCCGTGGAAAGAATTATCATGAACGCTACGCCGTCGCGCCGCGTCGAAGGAAACCGAAGACGCTGCGGCCGGAGCGGGGCCGCGACGGAGGGGCGCGGTGTCGTCGCACCGCGCCGGATGATGAAGGCCGCGGCCGGTTCCGGGCCGCGGCGGATCATGATGACCGGCGGCCAGCCGGGCCGCCGGTGCCGGAAGACGGAAGAGGACCGGCCCTTGCCGGTCCTGTTGACAAGAAGCCGGCCGGCCAGGTCGGGCCGGCCGGGTTGGTGGAAACCGGGGAATTTAATTCTCTCGGGCAGTTATTTGGCCCCCCATTATGAGGGGGGCCGGTTTCACAAAGGGGGGGCTGGCGACCCCCCGTTTCCAGCAAGCTCGGCCTTCGGCCCAGCTGGCAGCGCGCCCAGCACGCTGCCTTGCGCCGAATCGGCGTGCCTGGCCGGTTCGCCGCGCCGGGCCGGGCTATTCCGGGCCGGGTCGACCCCGTCCGGGGCGGGTCGACCCGGTTCGGGCCATCCGGGGGGTCTCGGGTCGGGACGGCCCGGGCCCGAAACCCCCGTTACCGAGCAGTTTGGTCAAATGTCTGTATCTTGGGCTACGGGCCTCCAAACGACTCGTCGTTAGCGGCAACGCAATCCTTGGATCGAGACGGTCGTTTCGGTATACTATACTCAAGGTGCACCTTCCTTTTCGGGAGCCTACGTGGTTAAAACTCCGTAGTTAAGCGTGCTTGGCCTAGAGTAGTGATCAGGATGGGTGACCTCCTAGGAAGTTTCCCAAGGTGAGTGTGAGACGAAAAGGCCAATAACTCTCAGACCGGGCGTCCGATTGACACGCCGTCTATTGCGTTGAGTTCCTGTTGACGATACGGAACTTTTGCCATCCTCCGCCCGAGTTTTGGATGCAGATGGATAGTGGCCGGGTTGGATCGCACCGAAATCCAACCGGGCCCCTGGAACGGAAAAGCTGATATCTTTCTGACAGAACGTCCGTTTGACGAACCGTCAGCGGCGTTGGTGATCGCGTTGAGAAACGGTCCCTATGAGTTTACCCTATGAGAGTTCGGGGTAAATTTTAGATAAGGCCGGGTTTGGTTTGCTCACGAAACCAACCGGGCCCCTGGGACGAAAAGGCTAATAACTCACAGACCGGGCGTCCGATTGACGCGCCGTCTGTTGCGTTGAGACCCCTATGACGTGGCGGTCCTTTGAGATACTTCTTCATGGGAGCGCTTGGTTGTAGCAGCAGACCCACGACAGAGTTGCGCTTGGTTGTAGCGGCACATGGGAGTGCTTGGTTGTAGCGGCATACCCACGACAGAGGTGCACTTGGTTGTAGCGGCACATGGGAGCGCTTGGTTGTAGCGGCATACCCACGACAGAGGTGCGCTTGGTTGTAGCGGCACATGGGAGCTCTTGGTTGTAGCGGCATACCCACGACAGAGTTGCGCTTGGTTGTAGCGGCACATGGGAGCGCTTGGTTGTAGCGGCATACCCACGACAGAGGTTCGCTTGGTTGTAGCGGAACATGGGAGCGCTTGGTTGTAGCGGCAGACCCACGACAGAGGTGCGATTGGTTGTAGCGGCACATGGGAGCGCTTGGTTGTAGCAGCTGGCCCGCAATACTCGATGGGTGGAGTTCTTCAGCAGTCTTAGGTTAGTGAGCAGTACCTCGGAGTCGTGACAGGACCACTGTACACTCCAGAGACGGAGCTCTTCAGCAGTTACGGTTTCGATAATGAAATTCCTGGTTTGAGCTGAGACTTTTGACCTTGTGTTTACCTCATGATTGAGATGGGTCACTTGCTAACTTAGGTATATGTATGGGCATATACCCGGGTAGTGGTTATCCGTTGATTTCACAATCCTTGTGTTTTCTCATGATTGAGATGGGTTACTTGATAACTTAGGTATATGTATGGGCATATATCTAAGTAGAGGTTATCTGTTGAGATCTTCTTTGTGGTTATCCTTGTTGGTTTAGTGAGACCTTGAGGGTCTCGGGGTCCTACTGAGTATCGTTATACTCACCCCTGCACGGGTTATGCCCGCACCTCGTTGTGTTGGTTGCAGACGACGGGCAGTGCTGACAGAAGCCGAGTGTTCGAGGACTGGACAGTACCTGGAGGTGGACTATAAGAAGAGATGGTACCCGGAGGAGGACCTCACGACGAGGCGGTACCCAGAGGTGGACGTGGCGGCGAGGCAGTACCCGGAGGTGGACCACTGGGCGAGACATACTCGGAGCGGACGGTGGGACCTGAGGAGCAGAGGAGCTATCTATACCCACCCTTCAGGTGGGATTTCCAGTGGACAGCTCGGCGTAGCAGCTTTACTTTTCAGTTGCTGTTTTCCCTTTCGAGTTGTACTTTACAGTTGGGCTTGTATTTCCGGCCCCTTTTTACTTTCCGCACTTACTGTTGTACTCAGTTATTACTTAGAGTTTACTTCTTCCGCTTGTACTCTATGGTGCTTGTTTACTTTTATAAAGGTGATGCCTTCCCAGTTATCGGGATTTTACGCCTTTGGTGCTAGTCGCCAGCCCCTGGCCTATGGAAGACGGGCTTGGGGTAGTCACGGCACGGGCCCCGAGGACGGGTCGTGACATCACAGAGGAGTGGGGAGAGTAGAAAGAGGTGGAAGGTGCTTCTATAAGTTTTCACCACCTCCCCAAGTGGTTCTTGTCAGGATCAGGGAGCTGGAGAATGGGAAAATGATAGCAGCAGTCCATAGAGTCCTATGACTTAAAGGCTCCTAGGATGATTAGAGGTATGATATATATCTTTTCTAATTTTTCAGTAGTATTGTTAGACACTATTGTGAGGTACCCTGTTCTATCAACTTTTTGTTCAAGGTTTTTTTCCAAGGGGAAATGAGTCATCGGTAGGGCCCTATGATGGTGATGTTTAACATGGCTTCAAACATAAGAGGAAGAGAGAAGCATCCTATACCAATATGCATTTTTTTGAAGCAATTAAAAATGTTTGGGTGAGTTTGTTCTTCCCAAAATTTATACTGTCAAGTTTTAAAAGACAGGTTCCTTTAACTAGTGTGTTTGGGGTAGGGTTATGTACTAGAGTTGGAGCAGGCCCTACAGATACCAGTGGATCTTTTATAATCAAACCTAGTTTTGGAGGCTCCTACATAGAGGATTACTGACTACGCACTTCTTTCAACATTGTAACCAAACTCTAGGATGTGATTTCCTTGCATAGAACCTATTTGTAGTGGTAAGTAGACACTACGATGTTTCAGCATTTTTGATTCCTTACCTACCATCCATGCTCATATCGTTTCCACTGGTGGGTGTGGTGGTATTTTTATCTTGATGGATGAATTTTTCCTCTTTTAAGGAGTGATCCCAAGGAGGGTAGGATGATATCATGTATGAGAATATATAGGTGAATTTTAATAGGGGTCTAGTATTTACTCTCAGTGTAGTAGTGTTATGATCATTTGGTTTCCTTCTATAGTGGTGGATTTGAGCATGTCTACCGACGATCATGTCAATTTTTCCTCCCCTTTTGGAGTTGAGAGTTGTTTTATACATATACTAGAACTCAGAGACTTCCCCTGATATTTTCATTAGTATATTTATTGACTCATGTAAATATTTTTGAGCTATGGTATGGTGGGAGGTTTTTGGAAAGAGGGCTTGGTAAGACCTAGTGTGAGCTTGTTTAGCCCTATGTTGTTTGTGGGTACCCTCATGTTTTCAACGTCATAGGTTTACATGAGACACTTGAGGAGGGTTAAAAATATGTCTAGTTGATGGTGGTTACCCCTCCTCTTTTTCAGTGAGGGAGGGAACCACGACTATGATATTTTTTTCCTAATGTATCATGTGGCCGGATATCCATAGGACATGTTCTTGATGGGCTTTCCTAAGGTGGGAAGTACGCCACAATTTTGAGGTTTGATGATAAAACCAGTCATACTACGAGAAGAGGTGATGAGGAGGTTGTTTTCCATAAATAGTAAAACCTAGATAGGGGTGGTTGTTCCAAGTAGGAGAAATTGTTCGGGTTGTAGAGAACATTCTTTGGGTTTGCATGTGGTATTGATGTTTTTTTCACTCCACCATCAGCATAGTAACAGTTGAGTCTACATTAATGGGGGATCTTTAGGTCACCACTGTACAGGTTAGAACCATTGGGAGACAGTGGTGTGGGCCTAGAGTTGGTGCTAGTGATGGATGTTGAGGGTGCAGTCCATCCAAGAGTGGACGAGGACTGTCAGGTTACGTCTATATCTATGTCAGGTTATCAATTTTGTGTTCCACTATACTATTTTACCATAGTTGGACTAGGTGTTTATTTTTTTCAACCTGTTGATGTTTAGGAGACATGTTTATAGTAAATCACATGATTTTGACCTAGTTTGAGCCATAATTTGGGGGTGGTTTGGATTTTGTGGTTCCCTTGAGTGTGTAGTTAGAGATAACATGGGAACCCTCTAGTGAGATCATCAAAATGGGATTTAATGGATCATATTTTCTATGTATTATTTTTGGATATTTAATGGATTGTTTTCGAGAACAATAAATGAAATGGTGTGAGATTCTGAGGCTCGGTGTGCCCGAAATAAATGTTTGAAATATATTAAATCTATTAAATAGCATGTGCATGCAGTTTTCTTGAAAAAGTTGAATAACTCCTAAATTGGTGAGTTATAAATCTGAGGGAAGCATTGAGTTCATAACATGAGAATTACCCTAGGCACGACATAACCTTGGTCGGTGCAAGACTTTTGTAGAAAATTCATTGTAGACATAAAATTAATAAAATAATTAAATAAAATATTTTATTTATTTATTGATGTAGCAACTGAATTTTCATCTTTAAATTCATGCTTATAGAAAATTTTTAGGGTTATTTTCATAACCTTGTGAATTCATGAGGTCCATTGGAGCTGTTGGAGGAGGTCCTGTTGGCGGATGACAATTGGATCGGATATTGATGATCAATTTGAGGCGAATTCAAAGGATCTCACCAACGATCATGGTGAAGCTCTATTATTTGTCAATGATTAATCCAAATCAAGGTAGGACATTTTTTGTGTATGATTTATTTCCCCATTATTAATTCCTATGATGAACATAGATCAATAAACCAATATGTTGATTTGTGGACTGTGTATATTGCAGGATGGGTTAGATTAATTGAGATTTGGAAGTATTTTCTTTGTGATTTAATTATTGATTATTTTTTCTTTATTCTAACGAAAAAAATTGAGGTAAACATGAACATATACTGAGGTCTATTTCATTTGATTATTATTTTCCTTTTCTCCCCCGATTCTTCATTCATCATGGGAGTTCCTTGATTGGATTGTGGTTTTACATAACCCTATGAAATCAATCGTTGTGCACCTATTTCTTAACACAAAAATATAATATTTTCGATCCAGGAACATCATGACATGAAAGTAGTGCGACAATGGAAGTGGTGATAGATCATATGGTTCATGATATCCAATTTTATGTTCTTCATCACGCAATGAACAACAGAATTTGAAGGTTATTTTTTAATGGATTTGATGGATGGAACCTATTGTTCATCAACAGTGAGGCTCGGACGAGGCAGTTCCTTGATTTTATCAGTGAGGCGGTTGTCGAGTCAAAGGTCGAAGGTACGAGAATGAACAAGGAATCTAGATTTGGAATTTTGGAAACATCCATGATATAAGGCATGTAACTTTTAGCCACATGTTATGTGGGCCCCTCCTAGAAATGGATAGGTTTTCCATAAGAAGATAAGTATCACACAACATGTGAACTTATCACATAGCAAGTGGTCCCATTTTTTAAGATCAACATGTACCTTGGAGGGTACACTGACATGGGCTGGAGTACATGGGCACAGGCATGCCCTTTACTCACACACGGACATGTCTTTCCCTAGTGTACATGATAATACTCATGTACTAGTACATGGGCAGAGTATATGGTCATCCAAAATTTCATGTACTGGTATACGAACATGGACATGGTACATGGGACATTTACACGGGTAAGACCTGGGGTCAAGGGACATGGTGTGTGGCCCTAATACATGTCATGTAATTCATTAAATTTGGCATGGATACCTTGTCCTCTATATTTTGACCATGTTTCATTAGGGTGTGTTCCCTATATCCATTACCTAAGGGTTAGTATGGAATAACCTCCTACTCCTAGGATAGTGATCCCTTCAGCAAGACTTCTGGGATAGTGTTGTCGAAATCCTTCTATGAGACCCGAGTGAGATACTCTATTCATATTTATACCCTAGGTTGATTTCTTGGTAATATTTGACCAAAAATACGTGAGCTCCAAAAATTTACATAGTAGATTAATTCATATTGAGTTATTAGTTTACCCCATGGCCTTGGGTCTGATCCTCATTTGTGTATAGGATCTGTTTAAACTATGAGTTTAAAATTCCAATGGAGAGACCTGATGATAATTATCTCTCAGATAGACGTCATCAATACTTTCAAACTCATGTGTGTGTTCTCCTAGAAGATTTCCTTTTTGTTACATTTGAGCTGAAATCCTAGGCTGGAATTATGTTTGTGACTTACCTTTAAACTTTGTGTCTTGTTGAGTATATCTAGATATTCTTGTTATATGTGTTTTAGATATATACTTGCGTAGATTTTACTATTATTATTTTATTGTATGCTTTTTGGTTTTCGGGTTTACCACTGGGTATTGTTATACTCAACCATTCATGGGATTTACCCGCATATGTTGTGTCTTGTGCAGATGATCGGCCTTTTGACGAAGTCCTAGACGGACCAGGGCAAGATGGTGCATAGTGAGACCAGACAGACCGATGTGTGTTCCTGTAATATCTTAACAGTAGTCCTAGTTTTACTTTTAGTTTGGAATTGTTTTCATTTTTTTCTATTTTACTTTCCTTTACTTCCTATAGTACTCTGGTTGTGGGATTTAGATGTATGCATGCATGGTTGTTCAATTGTTCTTACATTTCAACATTTTATATGCTTGGTGATGTGTGAATCTATATAGGTACTTAGGCTAAGGCCTCCCATATTGGTGATATGTCTACTCGGTGCTAGTCTCCATCCCCTGGACTATTAGAGGTGGACTTGGGGAGTCACGACAAGGGCCTTAATTGGATGAGTCATGACAGAGTGGTATTAAAGCATTCAGTTCTTCCTTAGGACCGAAGTCTATAAGATGGTTTGGGGAAATAGTGTTAAGTGTTTTGAGTTCATATTTTAGGCTTAGGACTCTATTATTGGTGTGGTAGCTGATGTATCCATACACCAAGACTTAGATCAACTACTTTTTGACTCGGTATATGGAAACACTGGTTACAGGGAAAACAATGGTACATGCATCATATAGGAATGGGTTGTGATTTCTATGTCCTTGAGTTAGCTCTCTATATATACTCATTGACTGTGGTACATATTTTTTTACTTTTAGGATGTCACATTGATGTGTACCAGCTAGGATGTTTCATTAGTATCATGATGATGATACCCTCAATGATAAGGCAATGATACAAGGATCATTTCTAGAGATGTTAGATCTAGGTGGTGCACCAGCTATAACATCACCTGTAGAGCATAACATGGTATCCATAGTACCAGTGGATGAGGTGCGAAGGCTAAGTGTGCTTCATAAGTTTCAGTGGAGATATCCCTCATGTTCTTAGGAAATCCCATCCCATTGTCATCTAAGGATTGGCTTGAGGTGATGAATCAAGTTTTTTATCTGGTCAAGACACTAGAAAATCAAATGGTGGTCCTGCTGGTAAGCCTTCTCTATAGATGGGAAAGATGACGGTGATGCTTAGTGACCCAGTCTTACGATGATGTGACTCTAATATGGTCAGAGTTTGAGCACATTTTTAGAGAGGAGTTCTCTCTAGATACTCTAAGGGTTGTATGTAACTAGGTTCTTCTACAACTTCAGTAGGACAACATGATGGTAGTTGAGTATTCATCGAGGTTTATCAACCAATCCAGGTACTCAATGTATATGGTTCATGATCGGTTATTTAGGTCTTGTACCTTCAAGAAAGGTATTTTTAGAGACATATGATCTAGTTTCATCCCTCTATGAATTCATACTTATGATGGGGTTCTAGAGTTATATTTTCTGGTTGGCATTTTCTTAGTTGATCAAACATAGCCAGTGTTTGTCGGTAGTGGGCATATAGGAGAAGAGACCTTAACATCAGAGAGCTGACATCAGCCACAAGGACTTGTACATTTTTGGAGGAGGTCCCAATGTAGAGGATATATGGTTTAGGGATCTTGGGATGGGTCCAGTCATCCTAGAGTGAGGCGGTGCTACTCATGTGATGGAAGGGTACATCTTTCCCAAGATTATATGACCCACCGTACAACTAATAGATAGATCATGGATGAGCCACTGAGGTAGAGATAGTGGATGGAGAAGGAAATTATGTAGGGTGGAGTATGTGGAAGAGGATCTAGGAGAGTAGCAGGAAGTGGTAGACTCTCGGACTTATCACCACCACCACCACCCATGTGGTCCGCACCAAGCTCATAGAATTGGAGGATAGGGGTGGGGACAGCTACAAGCAGTTGAATCTTACAACCCTAAGGCTCTGAGAATGATTCTAGGTACGATATGTGTCTTTTATACCTTAGTTAAAATACTAATAAACATATTTTCTAGTCATTCATTTATTTCTATACATATTTTTTGAGACATAGAGATTCTGGTTGATCCCTTAGCTCTATCCTTACGCTTGGAGACTCATACTGGAGATGACTCGACAATTAAAAATGTGTTCTAACAGTGTGGCCTGACCCTTAAAGATGATTTTTTTTTGAATACCTTTGTATTTGTAATGAGGCCTTATTAAATCATCTTAGGTATGGACTATTTATACTTAGTTCATTCCTAGATTGACTGTTTTAGGTGGAGGATGTGGTGTGGTCGCAGTAATAGAACCAGGTTCTCCTTTCTCAGTGAAAAAGAAACCCAAGCAGTGCAGGATGAAATCATGCATATAAGGGTGCATCCAATTACTCATCATTTGGGAATATTAATTCTTTTTGTAGTGGATGTTATGATGTTACTAGTTTCCTGAAGTTGCAGTGGAGTATAGGGACGTCTTCCCTGAGGATGTTCCAGGTTTACCTCCCCGCTGAGATATAGACCTTTTCATTGATCTACACTCCAGGAAGACACCGATATCTACACTAGTATATCATATGGCTTTTATAGAATTTCATGAGCTGAAGTTTCAGTTGGAAGACTTTTATAGGATGGGATTATTTAGACCCAGTGTTTCACCCTGGTAAAACCTAGTTTTGTTTTCCAAGAACGTAGATGGGAGCTTGAGGTTATGTGTGGACTATCGGTGCTTGAACCTGTTGATAATGAAGAACAAGTATTCAATACCAAGGATGGATGAACTATTTGATCAGTTGAGAGGGGAATAATGGTTATTAAATGTTGACCTTAGGTCAGGTTATCACCTATTTCAAGTATGGGATGAGGTTATAATAAAGACGACACTCAAATTTCACTATGGTCAGTATGATTACATGGTGATTCCCTTTAGCATGACGAACATCCTAGTAGTGTTCATGGGACTCCTTAATAGAATATTTTAGCCTTTCTTATACTGGTTTGTGGTAGTCTTCATCAACGATATCCTTGTTTACTCATAGTTTAACGAGGATTTCAAGAGACACTTGAGGATAGTTTTAGATGTACTCTGAGAGCACCATATTTAAAAAAAATTCTCGATGTTCTAGTTTTGGGTTTAGGTAGTCTACTTTTTGGGACACATTATCTCAGTAGATAGAGTGGTAGTGGACCCATCCAAGGTCAAGTCAGTGTTGTCTTAGGATCCACCCAAGAGCGTGACAGAGGTGTATAGATTCCTTGGGTTGGCAGGCTATTACCAGATATTCATATCTGATTTCTCTAAGAGATCAGAAACCATGATATATTTGAATCAAAAGGGTAAAACTTTTATGTGGAATGAAAGGTTCCAGTATGATTTTCATCAGTTTAGGTAGAGTTTGAAAAGTTCTCTAATATTGAGATTTCTAGAGGAGGGAGTCCAGTATATAGAGTCCTACGATGCATCAGGAACTGAGCTTGGTTATGTTCTGATTCATAGGTGATAGGTGATTTCCTATGGTTCACATCATTTGAGTTGACATTAGAATAACTACGTGACATGTGATATTGAGTTAGCATCAAGAGAATTTTAACTAAATATGTGGCGACACTACCTGATGGGAAGGCGCTTTATCATATATTTTGATCACTAGAGTCTCAAGTATATCTTCTCTCAGAAGGATATTTACTTCAGATAGAGAAAATGGCTAGAGTACCTCCAGGATTATGACTTCAAAATTATCTACACTTCAGGGAAGGGTAATGTGGTACTAGATTCTCTTAGAAGGATATTTTTTTGTAGTTGTTAAATGAGGCGTCAAAGTAGTTTTCCTCATTACAGTTATCCTTTGTGAATGGAGATGGAGTAGATTACCTTTATTCGATGGTTGTCACCCCTCTTATCTTACAGCAAGTCAGGGAGGCATAACTTGGGGATGATGACTGTGATACCATATAAACATGGATATCCACTGGATATGCTCTTAATGGATTTTCTGAAGGTGGGGAGCATGTCATTCTTTATTAAATGACACATGATGGTACTAGTGATGTTACAAGAGGAGGTTCTGAGAGATTTTCATATATCTCATTTGGTGGTACATCCAGGTGTGAAAAAGTTGTACCAAAACCTCTAACGTCAGTTTTGGTTGCCAGGGATAATGAAATGAGTTGCATATTTTTTCTCTTAATTCCTTAATTTCCATTAAGTGGGGCCTGAGCACAAAGTTATAGAGGGTTTATATCAACCCCTCTAGGTTCCAAACTAATAGTGGGGTGGGATATCCATGGACTTCGTGATGGTATTACCACATATGTCTAGGGTACAAAATTTTATATGGGTGATTGTAGACTGAATCTCCAAGTTGTCCCACTTCTTATCTATTTAGAAGCAGAATAAAATAGAGATCTTGAGATTCCTATACGTGGAGGAAATAGTTTGAATCCATGGAGTTCCATCGATGATGGTTTCTGACCATGATGATCGCTTAAAATATCAGTTGTAGAATGGATTACAGGAGGTGTTTGGAACTCAATTATGATTGATCATAGCATTTCACCCCCAAAGTAATGGCTAGACTGAGTACTCCATTCAGGATTTGGTATACATTATATGATCTTACATGTTGGACTTTGTCCATAGTTAGAATGATTATCTACCACTGGTTGATTTTTCATACAACAACAACTATTATTCCACCATCATTATGGTTCCATTTGAGGCTTTTAATGGGTGACACTGCAGGTCACCACTTTTCTGAATTGACCTAGGAGATTTGGCACTCATGGGCCTAGAGTTGGTGTAAGAAAATATCAAGAAGGTGATGATCATACAGGAGTGGAAGAAAACTATGCATATCCTTTATAAGTCTTATAAAGATAGATGATTTAGGACTTTAGAGTTTGAGGAGGGATAACACGTGCTCCTATAGGTTTCACCTCAATGAGGATTGTTGAAATTTAGTCAGGGAGTCAAGATATATCTGAGATTCATTGGCTCTTTCTAGATACTACATAGAGATTACAAGGTTTTGTATCTCTTAGATCAACCTCTGTAGTTTGAACAGGCACACTAAATCTTCCACATGTTGTAACTGAGGAGTTGCATGCATGAATCATCAGAGATTATCGATTGGGGTGAGCCAGACATCAAGGATAGATATGCCTTTGTTGGGTACTAAGTATAGATCAAGGTTCGACGTGAGAGGATCCTTCATGGGTGAGATATTACTTTAGTGCATGTCTGGTGGAATCATGAGAATATTTAGGATAACATATGGGAGCAGGACACTCATATTCTTTCTTAGTACCCACATCTCTTTAAGTATCCCTTATTTTGGATTTTAGGGATGTAAATCCCCAAGGTGAGGATAATTTAATGAATTATATTTTACATGTATTATTTTTTTGATATTTTATGAATTATTTCTGAGACTAGGAACTAAGATTGTGTGTGATCTTGAGGATTGGTGTGCTTGGAATAAATGTTTTAAATATATTAAAAATATTAAATAGCATGTGCATGAAGTTTCCCTAAAAAAGTGGAATAACTCCTAAACTAGGGGGAATTAGAAATTTGAGGGTACCATTGAGTTTAGAATTTGGGGTTTACCATAGGTGAGACATAACCATTGTCGTCACGGGTCGTTTTTGGAAAATTCATCATGGGCATAAAATGAATAAAATAATAAAATATTTTATTTTATTTTCTTGTTGACATAAAGACCTAATTTTCTTCTTTAATTACGCTCTTATGGAAAATTTGTAGGGTTATCCATATAACCCTATTAATTGAAAAGGGATATTGGAGCTATTGGAGGAGATCCCATTGGAAAAAAAGGATTGGATTAAAGATCGACGATCATTGTGAGGAAAATTCAAAGGATCTCATCAACAATCACGACATAGCTCCATTCTTCACCAGTGATCAATAAAAATCAAGGTAAAACATTTTTTGTGTTTTATTTCATTCCCCTTTTTTAATTACTGCAATGAACATGGATCAATCAGCCAATAAATTGATATGTGTATCACGCATATTACAGGATTAGTTAGATTAATCGGGATTTGGGAGTATTTTATTTTTGATTTAATTTTTTATTTTTCATTCTTCATTATAATAGAAATGAATTGAGGTTCACACAAAACCAACCGAGGTTCGTTCCTCTTGATTGTTCTTGTACTTTTCTCCCCTTATTATTCATTCATCATGAGCGTTATTCACTTAGACTGTGGTTTGACATACCCTAATGAAATTGATTATTGTGCATCTGTTTCTTTGCACAATGATCTGATATTGTAGATCTGGGATAGACATGACACAATAGTGTTTTGATGATGGAATCGGTGACAAATCTAATGATTTTTTATAAAATTTTTTACGTTATTCAATGTGCAACAAAGAACGATGTTTGAAGGTGATTTTTTAATGGATTTGATGGTCGGATCCTCTTTTTCATTAAGGAAGAGGATCGTATGAGGTGGTTCCTTGATTTTCCTGGTGTGAAGATCACTAGATTGATGACCATAGGCACAGGAACAAATGTGGATTCTAGATCTAGAATTCTGGAAAATTCCATGATACACGTTATGTAACTCAAAGCCACACACTGTGTGGGCCCCTCTTAGTGGCGTCTATGGTTTCTAGAGGAAGATAATTATCACACGACATGTGACCTTTTCACATAGTGTGTGGTACTCTTTATTAAGCTTGGTATGTACCTCAGAGGGTACAAAGACATAGGTTGGAGTACATGGGCACAGGCATGCTGTGTACTCTCACACAAACATGGATTGGCTTGGTGTACATGGTAATACATGTGTACTGGTACACTGGAAGAGTACACAGTTATCCAACATGTCATGTACTGGTACATGGACATGGACATAGGAAATAGGCTATTTACACAGGTAGGTCTCGGGGTCAAGGGTCATAGTTTGTGACCCTACTATACACCATTTACTTCCTTAAAGTTGGATTGGATCCATTGCCCTATATATCTTAGACAAGTTTTTAGGGTGAATTCCCCTTATCCATTACCTAAGGGTTAGTATAGAATCACCTCCTACTCATAGTACGTAAATCCCTTCAGCATCACTTCTTGTTTAGAGTTGTTTGAATCCTTCCATGAGGCCTAGAGTGAGGTATTCTATTCATATTTGTTCCCTAGGTGGAGTTCTTGGTATCATCATGACCAACATTGTGCAGGCACTGATCCTCTACTTAGCTGGTTAATTCAGAATGAGTTGTTGGTATACACCATGGGCTTGGGTATGGTCCTCATCACTATATTGTATCTCTTTTGACTATCATTGTTTACTTCTAATAGTGAGGCCTGGTGAGAATTACCTCTTGAATAATCTTCATTAGTGCTTTTAGACTCAGGGGTGTGTTCTCCTAGACAAGTTATTTGTGGTACCTTTGAGCTGGAATCCTAGGCTGACATTAATATTGTGACTTACCTTTAGACAGTTTGTCTTGTTGAGAATATCTAGATAATATTGTTATATATGTTGTAGATATATATTTTTGTATATATAACTATTATTCTTTTGTTGTATTCTTTTGGTTTCAGGGTGTCCTACTGAGTATTTTTATACTCACCCCTGCACGAGGTTTTCCTACACATTCCATGTATTGTGTAGACAATCTACCTTTTTACTGATTCCTAGATAGACCAGGACCAGATGGTGCTTAGTGAGATCGGACAGACCGAGGTGTGTTCCTATGGTATCTTGAAATTAGTCCCAGTTTTACTTTCAGGTTGGACTTGTTTTTAGACTCCTTGTGTTGGGATTTTATTTGACACTGTTTACTTTCCTTTACTTACTATCGTACTCTAGTTGTGTGATATAGATGTATGCATGCATGTTTTTTAGTTGATTTTACATTTCAGCATTGTATGGGCCTAGATATATATGTGTGTGTGTGTGTGTAGGTACATAGGATAAGGCCTACCATGTTAGTGATATGCCTACTCGGTGCTAGTAGCTAGCCCTGACCTATTGGAGACGGGCTTGGGGATTCATGGCACAAGCCCCATTGGGATGGGCCATGACATGGGAGGTCTATTTGTGAGATTACTTCTTTAACTAGATGTAGGATTTTTATATTCAAGGAAGTAAATCCTTAAGGTGGGGAGAAAGTAGTAACATGGTTTTTTCTATGTTAGTATTTTGAATATTTCTAGGAAGGTTTCCGAATCCGGATACTAAGTCAGTGTGGGATTTTGGGGCCCATAGAGCCTCAGTACGGTGCTATTAAAAATATTAAATATATTTTGTCACACATGTGTAGTTTTTCAGTAAAAGTGAAGTGGATCCCAATTAGAGTCTTGAATCAAAAAACTAATACCATGGTTGAGTTGAGAACATGGTGTACTCCCTAGGAATGCAATAAAATTTATCAATGTTGGGTGCTCGGTTGATGGTGCATTGGTGGCGTATTTAGTGATTAATCAAATCTAACTCCCCCACCCCCACCCCTAATCTCATGTGAATGGAGGAGGAGGAGAGGCCCCTTTAATGATGAATATATTGAGGTGAAACCAAAGAGAGGAGACTCTATTGATCATCAAACTTGATGTCGATTTCTCCTAAATCATGGTGCAGTGGCTTCAAAGAATGGATCTGCTCCTGAAGCTTCAATGTTTCACCAAAAGTTAGGAATATTTTATTTTTAAGTTATTATCCCCACTTGATGTGTTTTTTAAGGTTTTAGATCCCTATTACGACTATTAGTGATCTCCTGGGGGTAGATCTGTGGGTTTTGGTGGAAATATGGGCGTTTCTATCCACTCATAGAGAATTACCATCTCGAATTCCCGATCACATGGCATGTAGAACAGGATAATATGTCATTTTTTCTTTCCATTCAGGGAATATAAACTTTGGGGACTACACACTATGTTTTGGGGGTACACGCCATGTAGTGTTCCTAGGTCATGTGGTTGAGGGACATGGACAGGGATACCATGTCAAGGGACATGGTCGTGTATCAGTACATGGCTAGAGTACATGGGCATGGGGTGCCAAACATGGGAATGGTCAGAGGACACTCCCAAGTGGCCGAATATCTTGGACACCACGTACTAAGGGTACACATCATGTGGAGAGACATGGAAAACAATTCATGTCTAGGAGAGGACACACCCAGGAGTTTAGATGTGGTCACACACCATGTGACCTGGGGTATATGTCATTTATACTCTTACATTCCAAGTATCGAGAGGTAACACTACCTAGGGCTTGTTCCTAGAGACACATTGTGTACTATATACTTCCCTTGGAGACTTCTCCCTCATGCATCTCCGTCTTCAGGAATCGGGTGGAGCCCCATGAGTAGACTTTCCTGAGTAGTTTTCTGCATTGGACACAAGGCTGGCCATGGTTTTGGAATGTGAGATGTGACATGAGTTGAGTCCATAATATCTCTTTCTAGTGACATATAAACCATTATGGGTTTAGTGGGTTCTCTTGGTCCCACCTTGTGAGGGTACGGTGTGGCATTACGTCCTCAGTATAACAACCCTACTCTTTATTTCATATTTAAACATGATTTATTACATAAAATTTCACTTAATAAAACTCTCAGTATTGAGAGTTCTGATGTACTTGGGATTTAGAAACATTACATAACAACTTAAAACATGAAATACAACAACAACTTTATTAAAAACTTCTTTGACATGACCACATCATTCCTTCGTACTTAACACTACATGGGATGAACTGAAGACATACATATAAATGGGGTGAGATATAAAGCCCAGTAAGGGAGTAAACATGGCATAAAATGAGGATAAAAAATACGTGTTAGATGAGTAATATCAACAAGTCATAAACTAATAAGAATAATAAGACATGATTTATCATGATAATCATAACATGGGAAATTTTTCAACATCTTAAAACACTGAATCATAAACATAAGTAAAATATAAACCACCAAGACTTCATGGTGGAAAAAATTACCATAAAAGAATCAGATAAACCCCTATCCAAACTTGAAAAGAATGACACTAGTCATTACCCAATTCATTGTAGGATCGAAATAGTGATGTAGATGCTCAATATACAAGAGGGGGGTGAATTGTATACTTTAAAAATTCCTTTTGAACCTTTAAAGTTAGTTAAGAATAACTATGTTTTCCTTAAGCAAAGGAAAAGGCTAAGTTTAACAAAGTTAATCTAAGAAAATTCACAACACCTCTAAAACCGAATGTAAACTTGGAAATAGATTCCGAAAGTAGGTTCCAGAAATATGGTTCTGGAAAATGAAACTTTAACAAAAGGTTACTATATGAGATTCTACCTTAAATCATATAGAATCTAAATGAAATAGAGTAAAAATAAGGAAGTATAAGAAAGTTATACTTTCCTTATATTACAAAATTCATCGGAATATAAACAAGTAGTAAAACTACAAGTAACAAGATATAAGTCTTTTAACCCAAAGAGAAGGGTATCCAACAACCTTGGACAAAGGTCCCTTGATTTATACTTTCAAGCAAGTCTGTCTTACCCACACCAGGGTAAGCCCTCGATACAAAGATCAGAGTCTTTGTCTCGCTATCCCCGCAAGCCCTCAACTTCAAGGTAGTTGGCAACCTCTGTCTTCCTCAATAAGGAAGCCCTCGAACTTCAAGGTAGTCGGCACCTCTGTCTTCCTATCCCCGGAAGCCCTCTAATGTAATCACCAACATTTGGAGTCGCACAAAGCTTTGAGAGTTAATAAGAGCCTATCTCTCTAGAATTCACTTCAACAGCATGTAAGAACAAAACCAAGTTGTTCATCTGTCATCAGTTACGAGCTCTTTCAAATGAGCTCCTATTTATAGGTAAGGTTGGCTCCTTCTCCAACGGTCATATTTTCATTAAAGATCGGAGGGAACTGTACACGTGTCACTTAGACAACAGTTAGTTTATAACAAAACAGACGACATCGTTTTATAAAAAAACAAATGTAACAGAATGTACGACATCGTTTTAAACTCTAACATAAAAGTGTGGAATGAAAACTTCGGAGTGAAGGTTAGGAGTGTAAGGAACAATTGTAAGAGTAGAAAATTTTTTGAAGTGTAAGCAATATAAAAGTTCGGAGTCTAACAAAGATATTTTTCGGAGTCTGAATTAATTCAAAGTGTATAAAACAAAGATACTTAAATTCTGTTTAATAGGTGAATTCAAAATGTGAATTTGGAATAGGAATTCGTCATCAGAAATCATAATGAGAATTCATCATCAGGATTCGTAATGAGAATTCTTCATCAGAATTCGTAATGGGAATTCTTCATCAGAATTCGTAATGGGAATTCGGAATGAGATTTCTTCATTAGAATTCGTAATGAGGATTCTTCATTAGAATTCGTAAAGAGAATTCTTCTTCAGAATTCGTATCCTGAATCTGGAATATAACTTATTCAGAGTTCATATCCGGAATTCGGAATGAGACTTCCTTATAGTTCTTATCCAGAATCTGAATCCTAAAACAGAATTCTTTATATCAAAGTTTTAATGATTCCGAGAAAATGAATCCGAATCTCATACTTTAAGAAAAATATGGATGAAAATATGATAAGGATAATTTTTCTTATAAAAGCGATTTTCCTTAAGAAAGCAATTTTCCTTATAAAAGCGATTTTCCTTAAGAAAGCAATTTTCCTTATAAAAGCGATTTTAATTAAGAAAGAAATTTTCCTTATAAAAGCGATTTTCCTTAAGAAAGCAATTTTCTTAAAGATAAGGTGTTTGTGATTTTCAAAACAATAAGGAATGGAAAAGTCATAAGGAAAACCTTATTGACTCAACAATCTCCCCCTTTTTGGAAAGCACAAACATCCTTACGAAAAAGCTATTCTAAGAAGAAAAAAGAAAAAAAACATTAAGGATTATCTCCCTTTGCATTAAGGATATTGATGAATACGACTAACTCCCCCTTAGGCTTTGAAACTCTAAGGATCGTATTCAGATTTCCGGAGTGAAAAATAAGAATGTCTTCTTTAATGAAAAAGCTCCCCCTTAAACAAACTCTTATTAGAGTTTTTCTTTTTCTTAAAGATATTTTTCTTCTCCGCCTTTGATAAACTCTTATTAGAGTTCTTCTTTTTCTTAAGGATCTTTTCCTTCTCCCCCTTTGTGATTTTCAAAAAGAATTGGAGGGAATGGAAAAAAAATAACAAAGTACCTGAAATATTAGTAATGACAACAAAAGAAACGAGAGGCACAAATTTCATTAGATTTGAAATCTCGATAACAAAGAAAAATTACAAAAAAAAGATCGGATTTGGTTATTTCGGATCTTTTTCCTTTGACATGAGACCCTTTAGAATAGTCTTGATCTTCTTCAGGTCTTTATGATCTTCTTCAGCATGATTCTCTAAGGCAACTATTCTTTCGGATTGAGCTTCAATTTTTTCTTCCTGAGCCTTCAGCTTTTCTTCCTGAGCTTTGATCTTCTCTTCCTGAGCCTTCATCCTTTCTTCAAAATCGATCCGATGATCCCTTTCAAATTTCCAGTTTTGAGAAACGGAATTCAGCTTCCCATTCAGATCCCTGACTTCTTGGATCCGGAAGTTCTTTTCTTTTGTCATCTTTTCTTCAAAGGAGGAAGTCAGCTCGTTTATCTTTTTGTCCTCGGTCTCAAAGGCATCTTTAACATTTTCTTGAAACTCATCGAACAACCTCATTTCTTCCACAATCTTCTTTGACCAACTTGTCATCCTCTTGCAAGACCTTTTATGAGCTTCGTAACCAACAAAGATGGTTTTGAACTGAGCCTCAATATCAACGCACTTATCCATAACCATAGATACGGAGTCTGTTTTCTGATTCAACGCATGTTGGAGCATCTGGCATCTTGAGTCGATAATAGAGAAGGTCGGAATGGATCCTACCAACTTCTTTAAAGACTGGACAACAAAATCATGCCCCAACGAGGATGACTCTGAATCTGAAATCTTTCTTGGAGAGTTTTCTTCCTCAATAAGCTCCAACTTTCTCTTTGAAGAACTACCAGCTTCCTTTCTCTTCCTTTCTTCTGAGCTCGGAGTATCAGCAAGAATTTCCTTCCCCTTATCTTTTTTCAGAATTGAGTCCTGTTCCGGAGTTCTCTTCTCACTATCAGAAACTTGAACGACATTATCTTCATCAGTGACTTCCTGAACCCCTATGATTTCCTTCTGAGTAACATCAAGTAAAATATGTTCTTCATCTCCATGATAAGAAACTTCTTCTTCTCCTTTCTCTTCTTCCATTGCTGGAGTAACTAGCTTCAAAGATTTAGCTTCAGAAGTTCGGAGTGATAAGTGTTCCGAAGGTGTCCCCTTGTAATCATCTACTTGTTTCAGCACATCTCCGGTTTCACCACTTCCTTCAGCACCCTCTTCTACTTGTTCCACTTGCTCAACTTCCTCAGTATTCTTAGCAACAGCCTCTTCCGGAGCAGCGAAATTCCTTCCTAGAGTCTCAGGTAGAGATTCCAGGGAGAAAGATCTCAGAACTGGAATATTTGCGGAAACCATTTCATTGAATTTTAACAAAGCCTGAGCTACCTCATCCTCGGACATCTTCTTCTTGATCTTCTTTTGTTTTGCTTGTTTTTCAAGCACATCAGCAGTTTTCTCCTTCAAAGCCTTAGCCTCCGCAGGGTCCAATCCGAACTGCGGATCCCCTTCTTTTCTTTTCTCTTTATCAGCTCTCCACTTTGTAACAACCTCATCAGGATATGATTTATTCTTCTTTGGCTTTGGAGGTGCGGAGTGGACTTCCTTAGACTTGGGATTCTCGGCTTCTACTAGCAATTCTTTTATCTTTCTCTTCCTTACCGGCTTGAGGATTTCGGATCAGCAGCTTTTGGAGCCACTTCTTCTTGAGTAGGTAGATCAATAAACTTTCCAGACTTCTTGTCAAAAGCTACATCCATTCTTTTAAGAGTGTCATCACTAACCAACAAAATTTTGCATACCCTCGGCTTAGATCTGCAAGCCTCCTTGAAAGATTCAAGGCACCGAACTATCAATTTTGATAATATTGCTGGGTACATTACGATCTGTGCTCTGAGATTTCCTTTCTTAAGATTCTCAATGGTTATAAGAATATGCCTCATGAAATTGAACATCCTTAGATTTATCAGGAAATCTAGGATATAGATCTCACTCTTCTTCAAGCTGTCTTTATCGCCTTTCCTCGGTACAATAATTCCTTGCACCCACAACACTAGAATCCGGAAGTTTGTGGATAGACTTGCAATCTTCGGAGCCTTGTCATCAGCCAGTCCGAGAGTTTCTAAGGCTTTTTCCTTGTCGAAGCTACCCTTAGAGTCCGGTAAGACATGCGAAATAAATTCTGCTTCTCCTTCATAAGACAATCCTACCAAGCTTGCAGCCTTGGTGTAAGAAAGTTTGTAGGTCTTGCCATACGACTTGAAAGAAAATTTCTCCCTATCATCTTCCTTAAAGAAGGAAACTGATTCATATAACTCAATAAGTAAGTCTGAGTACACTTCATCTTGGTTCCTGGTTTTTGATACCACGACATCTTCCCAGCCATTCAACTTAATATTCTTTGAGATAAGGGAATCATAATTGTTGAAAAAATCCGGATGGACTAACCTTTCTCTGTAAACTAACCACTGAGAAATAGGCTTGGTAGATGACATTTCTTGAGAGGCTAACTCCGCAGACATTCAGATCTGTAATCCTCTGGAAGTTCGGAATGGAGACAACTGTAGTTCGGAACGGCCTTAAAACAGAGGGGTAGAGCTTCAGGACGCGAGAGCTTGAAACCGATGTGGGACGAGAATTTGGGTCCCCTTTATATAGGCAACGAGATGACGGTTCACCTTCCACAGTTGATCTAACGGTTTAGAATGAACTGAGATCAAATCTGACGGTTGATAACTTGAATCTGATCTTTTTGAGGTTTTTATTAAAGTAAAGAATTAAGAAAACTATAATCCGAAATCATAATACAAGAGAATTCCAGCAAGTAAAATATAACTACGAAAACTTGAGTAAAGAAATCATACCTTTCGGATTGGTTGAGGAGGATTAGTCGTAATGGGTAATATAAAGATGACTACGAAAAAAAACTTTATTACAAAAAGACAAAGTTCGCAAAAATTTACTACGAAAAACAAACTTACTACGAAAAACTCACTATGAAAGTTCGGTACGAAAATCTGGTTATGAAAGTACCAGTACGAAATCTTTCATTCTGGAAAACTTTCGTTCCGGAAGTGCCATTCCGGAAATCTTCGTTCTGAAAAGTTTGAAAACAAATTTTGAAAAACTTTGTTAAACAAACAATCAAATGTACTCCCCCTATGAAAAGGAGTTTATTACTGTAAGGAGACTTTTTCAACAGAAAGTTAATTAAGAAAGATTACCTTACGGTTATCATTCCTAACTTCTGTTTAATATATTCAAATCTATCAGAAGGCAAAGATTTTGTGAAAATATCATCAAGTTGATCTTGCGTTCCGATAAACTGAAGAATAATATCTCCTTTAAGTGTGTGATCCCTAAGAAAGTGATGCCTAATATCTATGTGTTTTGCACGGGAGTGATGTGCAGGGTTCTTACTGAGGGAAATGGAACTTGTGTTATCACACAAAATTTGAGTTTTAGTAAAACTCAAGCCATAGTCTGTGAGTATGTGTTGCATCCACAACACTTGAGCACAACAACTTCCAGCTGCTACATATTCAGCTTCAGCAGTGGAAAGTGCTACAGAATGTTGCTTCTTGCAGGACCAAGAAACTAGTTAATCTCCAAAGAAATGACAAGTTCTAGATGTACTTTTTCTATCCATTCTACATCCACCAAAGTCAGCATCAGAAAAGCTTTTTAGAACAGAGTCATTTCCAGAAGTATAAAATAATCCTAGATCCATGGTTCCCTTAAGGTAGCGAAAAATTCTTTTTACTGCCTTTAAGTGAGATTCTTTTGGATTGGATTGATATCTTGCACATAAGCATACTGAAAACATTAAGTCTGGTCGACTAGCTGTTAAGTAAAGTAGACTTCCTATCATACCTCTAAAAGATGTTTGATCTACTGGTTTCCCAGCTTCGTCAAGATCTAAAGAGTTTGAGGTACCAATGGGAGTACTTATACTCTTAGTGTTGTCATAACCATACTTTTTAAGAAGATCTTTAATATACTTATGTTGAGATATGTAGGTTCCTTCTGGTTTTTGAGAAATTTGAAAACGAAGGAAAAATGTTAACTCACCCATCATACTCATTTCAAACTCAGATTTCATTAGACTAGCAAAAGAGTCAGTCAAAGATTGCTGAGTTGAACCAAATATAATGTCATCAACATAAATTTGAACAATCAAAATTTTTTCTTATATTTATTTATAAAAAGGGTTGGATCTGCATTTCCCTTAACATAGTTATTTTGAAGCAAAAATCTAGTGAGTCTATCATACCATGCTCGTGGGGCTTGTTTACGGCCATACAAAGCTTTGGTAAGTCTAAAAACATGATCAGGATGTTTTGTATCTTCAAAGCCAGGAGGTTATTCAACAAAAACTTCCTCTTGAACATAACCGTTAAGAAAAGCACATTTCACATCCATTTGGAAAAGTTTGAAATTAAAGAATGATGCAAAGGCAAGTAGAATACGGATAGATTCAAGTCTAGCTACTGGAGCATAGGTTTCTTCATAGTCTATTCCTTCTTGCTGATTATAGCCTTTAGCAACAAGTCTAGCTTTATTTCTAACAATGACTCCATTTTCATCACATTTATTTCTGAAAACCCATTTTACTCCAATAACAGAAGTTTCCTTAGGTCTTTCAACCAAGGTCCAGACTTTATTCCTTTTGAACTCATTTAGTTCATCTTGCATGGCTTTAATCCAATCATCATCACCTAAAGATTCATTAGTGCTTTTAGGTTCTAATTGGGAAAGAAATGCTAGATGTTCTACTTCATCAACATAGGGTAGAAAGTCTTCTGGGGTAAATGTTTCAGAAGTATCTTCTAGAACAATTTCCTTATCAGAAGGTTCTTCTATCAAAGGTTGACAATCAGTTTTTGAAAACACATCCGAAGATGTAAGTTGAGATGGTTTAAAAACAAAAGGATCTGACTCATCAAATTTTACATGTACTGTTTCCTCAATAGTACAAGTATTTTTATTAAAAACTCTATAAGCCTTAGAAGTTGTGGAATATCCTAAGAAAATTCCTTCATCAGAATTTGGTGCGAATTTATGTAAGTTTTCTTTAGTATTCAAAATGAATACTTTGCAACCAAAAACCATGAAGTAGGAAAGTCTTGGTTTTCTACCATTCCATAACTCATAAGGAGTTTTATTAAGAAAAGGTCTAATCAAAACTTGATTTATAGTATAGCAAGCAGTACTTACAGCTTCAACCCAGAAATGTCTAGCAATAGAATATTCACTCAAAATTGTTCTAGTTATCTCTTGAAGAATTCTATTTCTTCTTTCAACTACACCATTCTGTTGAGGAGTTCTGGGTGCTGAAAAATTGTGAGTAATACCTTTCTTACTACAAAAAGTTTCAAAATCAGAATTTTGAAATTCTCCTCCATGATCACTATGAATAGTTTTCAATGGAAGGTTTTTTTCATTTTTAACTTGAGCTCTAAAACTTTTGAAATAAGAAAAAGCTTCAGATTTCTTTGCTAGAAAATAGACCCAAGTAAATCTGGTGTAATCATCAACTAGAACAAACACATAGTATTTTCCTCCAATACTTCCAGTTTTTGTTGGACCAAAAAGATCCATGTGCACTAACTGTAATGCATCGGTTGTTGAGACTTCACCAATTGACTTGAAACTAGATTTATATTGCTTGCCATATTGACAAGGATCACAAACTTTAGAAGAATCAAATCTAATCTCTGGTAGATCCTTAACTAGTTTCTTCTTAGAGAGTTTACATAGGTTCCTAAGATTACAGTGACCTAGTCTTCTATTCCATAACCAAGAATGATCTTCCATTGCACTTAGGCAAGGTAAATCTTGGCTCCTGAGGTCTTCTAAGTTTAAGGTGTAAACATTCTCTTGCCTGTTGGCTGAGAGAATAAATTCTTCCTTGTAATTGTGAACTAAACACTTATCATTCCTAAAATTCACAAGGTAACCTTCATCACATAACTGAATTATTCTAATGAGGTTGTGCTTAAGACCCTTAACAAAAAGAACATTTGAAATCAAGGTTTTACCTAAAAGAACAATATTACCAATACCAACAATCTCTCCCTTAGAATTGTCTCCGAAAGTTACCTTTCCTCCTTTCGTTTTGATAATCTTTTCAAAAAATATTTTGTTACCAGTCATGTGTCGGGAACATCCACTATCCATGTACCATGTATTGTTGCTGGTACATTCTTTATTTTCCTGATATCAAGAAGAAAATTAGACTTTTGGAATCTAAACTTGTTTGGATCCAAGATTTCCAGACAATAAAATTTTAGGTATCCACATTTTCTTAGAAAAGTAGGCTTTGTGAAATCCTAGAGATTGGGTTTTGTTTAAGGAACAATTCCTTGCCCAGTGACCACCACATTGACACTTGGTACAAAATGGGGCACTTTGAGGAACAAAATAATTGTTACTGAAGATAGGTTTTGCATGGGTATAACCAAATCCGGATTTATTTCTTAAAGGTCGTATTTGGGAATACATCTTATCAAAATTTTCCTTACCATGGGTAAAGTTTGATAAACACTTCTTTAAGGAAAAAATTTCGGACTTGAGTTTTACAACCATGTTTTTATTCTCAAAATCATTAGTTTTAGAACTAGAGTTAGGCTCGAAAACATTTTTCTTAGAAATTACTTTTTCTAATTATTTAGAAAGTTTATTCTTCTCAGAACTTAATTCCTCAAGATTTTTTGAAATACTTTCAAAATCAGAATTTTTCTTATCAAGATCTTTAGAAAGATCTGATATCTCTTTTGTAAGAATAGAATTTCTAGAATTTGCCTTATCAAGTTTCTTATTGAGTTTGGAATTCTCAATCTCAAGAAGTTCAGCAAACCTAGAGACTTCTTCATAAGTAGGTAAAGTATTTTCCTCATCAGAAGATGATTCTTCATCAGAAGAGTTATAATACTTACTATCATTAGAATTTAAAGAAACATTGGTCAAAGATTCAGAACTTCGTACCTTAGCCATAAGACAATGATTATCAATAGGTAATCTGGCTATAAGACCAAGATTCTTCTGTCCTGAAGATTCATAATCAGAAGATTCATCTGAAGAGTCACCACCACTGGCACTCCAGGTGTCATTAGCTTTCAGAACTTTCTTAGCTTTAGCTTTATAATAATTCTTCTTGTTCCTGTCTGAATGTCTTTCCTTCCTTTCTTTCTTTTTGAGCATAGGGCAATCTGGTCTAATATGTCCAGCTCTCTTACATTCATAACAAGTAACTTATCCATCTTTCTTATCTTTCCTATCCTTTTTCTTATACTTGGATTGAAAATTTCTCTGTCCAGCTATCTTGTTCATCCTTCGAGCAAGATTGGATAATTCATTTTCTGAGACTTCACTCTCACTAGATTCGGATTGGAAAACAACTTTCTTAGACTTGGATCTGGTTACTCTTTCAGGAGTCTTAGCTTTCATCTGATTTGAAGTTGTAGTAAAAGCAATAGTACCATTTCCATTCTTCTTCTTGATGTTGTCAGCATCTCTCTTCATTCTGGTTTCATGTTGTAGAAGAGTTCCAAATAATTCATCAAGAGTAATTTGAGTGACCATCCTGTTCTCATCTATAGCTATTCTCTTGGATTCCCACTCATTGGGAATAATGTCAATTATCTTGTCCACAAGAGCTTCATCATCTAAACCTTTCTCTCCCATGGATTGTAGACTATTGACAATAGTCATAAATCTTTGTTGAACTTTATAGATAGGTTCTCCATAAGGAAAATTGAAGCCATGATATTCAGCTCTAAGCATAGCTCTTCTAGTTTCAATCACTTTGGAAGTCCCAAAGTGTGTAACTTCTAACTTCTTCCATATACAATTAGCTGCTTCACAAGAAGAAATTTGGCTATATATATTTCTGGTCATTGAACATAGTAAAGTGTTGCGTACCTTATAGTTGAGTTGATATTCTTGCTTTTCCTGGTTAGTAAAAGTTCTGACTTCCTTGTCAGGGATTTTATAATCACCAGTAAGCATAACAAAGTTGTCTACTCTAGTATTGATAACAAAAGTCTTCATACGATCTCTCCAGTATTCATAGTCATTACCATCAAATATGGGTGGTATTGTATGATTTAGATTATCAATTGATCCAACATTAATTCCTGCCATACTTAAAAAATAACTTTGCACACAAACTTTTTAGTAGCAAAGAATCGTAATAACAAAGTTCGGAATGAGAAAAGTTCGGAATAGAAATTCGGAATGATAAAGTGAGAAAGAAAAACATGTATGTGAGTACAAGTATTTCAGAGACCTGCTCTGATACCAAATGTAAGATTGGTATAGAGTAAGAGGTTTCCAACCTCTGATACCAATTGTAGGATCGAAATAGTGATGTAGATGCTCAATATACAAGAGGGGGGGGGGGTGAATTGTATACTTTCAAAATTCCTTTGGAACCTTTAAAGTTAGTTAATAATAACTATGTTTTCCTTAAGCAAAGGAAAAGACTAAGTTTAACAAAGTTAATCTAAGAAAATTCACAACACCTCTAACACCGAATGTAAACTTGGAAAAAGATTCCGAAAGTAGGTTCCGGAAAGATGGTTCCGGAAAATGAAACTTTAACAAAAGGTTACTATATGAGATTCTACCTTAAAGCGTATAGAATCTAAATGAAACAGAGTACAAATAAGGAAGTATAAGAAAGTTATACTTTCCTTATATTACAAAATGCAGCGGAATATAAACAAGTAGTAAAACTACAAGTAACAAGATATAAGTCTTTTAACCCAAAGAGAAGGGTATCCAACAACCTTGGATAAAGGTCCCTTGATTTATACTTTCAAGCAAGTCTGTCTTACCCACACTAGGGTAAGCCCTCGATACAAAGATCGGAGTCTCTGTCTTGCTATCCCCGCAAGCCCTCAACTTCAAGGTAGTTGGCAACCTCTGTCTTCCTCAGCAAGGAAGCCCTCGAACTTCAAGGTAGTCGGCACCTCTGTCTTCCTATCCCCGAAAGCCCTCAAATGTAATCACCAACATTCGGAGTCACACGAAGCTTTGAGAGTTAATAAGAGTCTCTCTCTCTAGAATTAACTTCAACATAATGTAAGCACAAAACCAAGTTGTTCATCTGTCATCAGTTACGAGCTCTTTCAAATGAGCTTTTATTTATAGGTAAGGTTGCCTCCTTCTCCAACGGTCATATTTTCCTTAAAGATCGGAGGGACCTGTACACGTGTCACTTAGACAACGGTTAGTTTATAACAAAACAGACGACATCGTTTACAAAACAAATGTAACAGAATGTACGACATCGTTTTAAACTCTAACATAAAAGTTTGGAATTAAAACTTCGGAGTGAAGGTTAGGAGTGTAAGGAACAATAGTAAGAGTAGACAAATTTTAGAAGTGTAAGCAATATAAAAGTTCGGAGTCTAACAAAGATATTTTTCGGAGTCTGAATTAATTCAAAGTGTATAAAACAAAGATACTCAAATTCTGTTTAATAGGTGAATTCGAAATGTGAATTCGGAATAGGAATTCGTCGTCAGAAATCGTAATGAGAATTCATCATCAGGATTCGTAATGAGAATTCTTCATCAGAATTCGTAATGGAAATTCTTCATCAGAATTCATAATGGGAATTCGGAATGAGATTTCTTCATTAGAATTCGTAATGAGGATTCTTCATTAGAATTGGTAAAGAGAATTCTTCTTCAGAATTCGTATCCTGAATCTGGAATAGAACTTAGTCAGAGTTCATATCCGGAATTCGGAATGAGACATCCTTATAGTTCTTATCCAGAATCTGAATCCTAAAACAGAATGCTTTATATCAAAGTTTTAATGATTCCAAGAAAATGAATCCGAATATCATACTTTAAGAAAAATATGGATGAAAATATGATAAGGATAATTTTTCTTATAAAATCATTTTTCCTTAAGAAAGCAATTTTCCTTATAGAAGCGATTTTCCTTAAGAAAGAAATTTTCTTAAAGATAAGGTGTTTGTGATTTTCAAAACAAGAAGGAATGGAAAATTCATAAGGAAAACCTTATTGACTCAACATTCATTAGAGCTCTATCAGGGTGCACCCTTCATAAACATTTCAATCTCATGCTTAAGTTCCACATAAATCATATAACATGGATTCATTCAACATCATGACTTTACTCTATCAAATAGAAATGTGGAATACATACTTGTAAGTCCCAAATCAATTAGAGTGTGTGAATAAAGTTAAATACAATTGATAGAGAAATGGGTAAGGTGTTCACTACACAATTATTTTGGAATGGTAAATCATGGTTTAATTTCAGCAACCTAACAACGTCATATAGAAATTCATAAAATGGGTTAATTAGAGCTAAAGAGGTCTCCAATAAAATATAAATAAAATTTACAATAAGATTAACATTTAAGAACATATAAAAACATAGGAAAAATTAAATTATAAGACCTAACATAAAATGGATTCTTGATAAAGGAGATGGGTGGAAGATCCCTTACAGAATTTTGGTATAGTAACAGGTGGGATTAAATGATCATAAGGGGGGATTTGTAACGCCCCGACCCCAGTTACCCAGAGTCAGTGCATTATTACATAACATTGGCATGATCACAAGAAAGATCAAATCTCTAAATACCGATGGGTTTAGTAGCCTTGGAAACACTAGATATATTCATAAGTCTTATATTACATCATAAAAATAAAAACTACAACAACAACATATTGTCTCCATAATCCACACTATTATCCCCTCATAATATCCCTGCAGGTCATTCATAATTTACTTCTTCACATCCTTGGAAAAATAAAACATAGAAAAGGGGTGAGCTCAAATGCCCAGTAAGGATAACAATATAGCGGAAACTTTCATAAATAAGAATGAACATTTAAGGCAATGTATAACTAAAACAAATTCCTTTCAAACTTTAACTTCAACATAGTATGGAAAAAATAAAATGAAATAATGCCATTTACTTATTCACATGGATATTCTACTAATCGAATAATCACATGCAATATCAATAACCACTTTCATAATGATGGAATGCATAATGCTAGACTATCATAACCACATATACAAGGCCTCGTGCCAAGACTACAAATAATATTTTTCCAAGGCCTTGTGCCAAGACACTAGTTTGTCTCATGAGACCTACCGATGCATCGAGGAGCTATAGCGGGATCCACCCATCACATATTAAGTCCAATGCATTCCCATATGAAAAGGTTTAAACATAACATAAACATTCGTATTAAAACTAGCATACGAAATATACATAATTCATCCATAAACCATGAATGGTATAAAAATAACACATCCACCGTCAAACATATCACAAAACCTTCAATTCAATATAGGTGTTTTTTTTCATAATAAATCAACTTCAAATAAGCGTATAATCCATCGAAGTATGTTGACATAGATGAAATCAAAACTCTTTTTAGAGAAATTTATCTTTCTATTTTGAAATAATTTAATAGTCATATATTTATAAAATAAAAAAATTTCTTTGAAAATATTTATATAAGCTTGTAAGGGACGCTTCGACGATTTTATAATGGCGGAAAATAGCTGCACCTGCCGTATAAGTTAAAAAAACATTTTTACCTTAATTTTGTCGAAAAGGTTAAAAAACACCTTGTTTGGAAAATGACGGAAAGATTCCTTTATAAACCTCTTATAAAAATTCAAACAAGGGTATAAATGACTTTAACCCATATTCTATTAAATAGTAAAAATGTTTGGAAATTCATTTTTAAGAAACATGGATGTGGATGATAAAGAGATCCCAGTAGATTATTACGTATAAACAACCTCGGATAATGGTGAGATTGAAAAATAAACCCTTACCTTGTAATTTTACTTGGTTGGGGTATTTTAACCTCCTATATAATGGTAAAATAATTGTTATTAAATTATACAATAATATGATATCATATATGATCTTTTAACATTGATTTGTTAATAATATTTTAGTATTATCATCATTTCGGGTGTTAACTTACTCATTTTCTTTGATGTGTTTTGTTACGTAAGCCATGTTTGTTATGAATAAGATGTATCTTATTCATATCCATAATGATATCAAGTCCTTAAACATTATTTTTAAATCATCAAATGATAATTATAATTGAATGGATACGATGGAGAATGAATCTCATCACGTTCGTGGAGAAGGTAGTCCGTACGTACGCACAAGTGACAATATCATTCTTTTGATATTAAAATAATATATAAATGGATGGTATAACATATATAAAAAATCATTATCATGTTATATTTATTATTTACATGAGTTACACATCATTATTATACTCATCCAAATAATAATTTATTGAATAACAATTACACCACGACGTGGAGACGGTAAGTCGTACGTACGCACGTATGGTAACATGTCACTCAACGGATGGATAGAAAACTGAATATGGTTGTACCATATTTATAATAAAATCACAGTATATATAAGATACTGGAGTTATTATTTTATAATGTTAATAACAAAGAAGGAATAAGTGGAAGAAGAAAGGAACTTGGAAAAGGGTAGTGAAATCATTACCTCTTCTTCGGGTTCTTCCTTTTGATTTGATCAAAAGGGCTCTTAGGTTGGCTTTCTGACAAAAGGAATGCCTCTAGGATGAAGTTAGGGAAGTTAAAGGAGTATTTTGTTAGAGTTTTTCCGAACCAAAAGGCTTTGAAGGTGTGAGTTAATGATAAAGTAGAGTGCCCTTTTATAAGAGGGGTGAGGGGAACCTTTGGAAAATCTAGAAATATTATTTTATAATAAATTCATATTCGGTTTCTAATGTCTCAAAAGTGTATTATTTAAAGGTTAAAGTGGGGATAGGTCCACAAACACTCAAAAAATAGAATTTATACAGGTTTGTGTTACTATATTAACCTCATCATTAAGTATTAACTCTTAGTTAATTTGTTTCACTTTTACAATGTCTCTTTGTATTTTTATATTATATGGTTAATAAACTTACTATATACATCCAAGCGACCCCCAAGTGGTCCATTAATGAGACACATATCATGATATAAGTCTCTTGGCCAATCCTTATATTTTTAGGAATTTAATATCAATTAATAATATAATATTTGTTTTAAAAACTCTTTTATGTCAATTTTGACACTATTCAATAATTGATTTTTGTGAAAATCATAACAGAATTATTACTTCGAACAAAGTCAATTAAATCAATACCAATATGTCATATTATCCTATAAAATTATTTTAATTCATTATAAGTCTCAAATTATATTTATGTAGGTATTTATAATATCAATTATTTTAATTTTTCACTATTATGTTAATTAATGCATCATCACTGTGTCATAAATAAATTAAATTATATAATATCTAAAAATTAAAAATAAAATATCCTTATGTAGTAAATATTTTTATATTTATAATTAATATTTACAATCAAATTTATCTTATGTATAACCCTATATTATAAATGTTTTAGTAAATAAACATTGATTTTAACTCTTTTAACTCTTCTTTGAATTAAATAATAATAAATGTCCTAATCTAATCCAAGTGGACCTAAATGATAATATTTTATTCCTAAGGTTGTTTCTGGTCGACATAAACTTGTCTAATAGAATTAGGAAATGTGTTGGGGTAATATTAATATCATTTTTACCCTTAATTACCGTATTTACTTTTAACCGTGGTAAATAAAAGTAAAAAGTTATTATTCACCAAAAAATATTTTCATCTCATTGAACCACATTTTACTCCTTGATATTAACCGTGTCTCTTGTATTTTCGAAATTCCAATCACAAAAGCGGTAAAATTAAGTTTTATGAAAAATTTAGTTTTTTAACTACCACTTAGTAGTTTCACTATTCATCAAAAATTGAAATTTTTCAGAACAATGCCAAAATCTCACCCTAAGATATAATTGATATTCCAAATTCAAAAATGATGTCTATTTTACAAAATTCCAAACATAAAATTTTCATTAATTAATTTTATAATTAATTCCTGTTGTCACAACAAATAGCGTGTTTTTAAGAAATAATATATATCAAAAGATTGACAATTGTTTATGTCGAACTTCAAAGTGAAATTAATTATAATGAACACCATTGGATAAAATGGTAAAAATATATTCTAATTATACTTTAAAACCACTAAATAATATAATTTATCATATTAATTATTTTGATTAAAAAAGTTTTTTTAAGTATTTTTCACTATTCATAAAAATTGGACGTTCTCAGAAAAATAGCAAAAATTCAACTTAGGATAATTTTGATATTCTGAATCCAAAAATGAAGTCCATTTTGAAATATAAAATATATATAATTTCAAAAAGTAGGTATTACTATTATTGACGGCTAGTTTGATCGGTTGTGGTGTGTGTTAGAACTCGATGTTGCGTACAACACACGCTATTACATTATTCAAAGGGAAGCATACCGTAGAAGCTTGGGGTGTTACATTCTCCCCTCCTTCAAATAATTTTGTCTTTGAAGTTTCTAGAATACTACCGCATGAAAATACTCGGGTGTTTCTTCATCATAAGTTCCCCGGGTTCCCACGTTGCCTCTTCCATCTTATGGTTTCTCCAGAAGACTTTTACCAAACGAGTCGTCCGGTTTCTCAGTACTTGTTCTCTCGTATCAAGAATCCTGATGGGCTCTTTGCAATAAGACAGATCGGGTTCCAGTTCTAATTCCTCATAGGTGAGTACATGCGTTGGTTCAGGCATGTATTTCCTCAATAGAGATACGTGGAACACATCGTCAACTTTGGAGAGACTTGGCGGCATTGCCAATCGGTAATCTACAGCCCCAATTCATTCTAGAATTTCGAAAGGTCCGATGTACCTGGGACTCAATTTACCCTTCTTACCAAAACGTATGACTCCCTTCCATGGAGATACCTTCAGGAAAACATGATCACCGACTTGAAATTCCAAATCCTTCCTTCAATTATTGGCATAGATCTTCTGCCGACTTTGAGCTGCTTTGATGTGATTTTGGATTACCTTCACCTTTCCCATCGTTTCCTCCACCAGTTCTGGGCCTACAAGTTTTCTTTCACCAACGTCATCCCAACAAGTTGGTGTACGACATATCTTTCCGTATAACGCTTCATATGGTGCCATCTGAATACTCGAATGGAAGCTATTGTTATAGGAAAATTCTACCATAGGTAAATATTGATCCCACATACCCTAAAAGTCAAGTGAGAAGGATCTCAACATGTCTTCTAAGGTTTGAATAGTTCATTTTGATTGTCCGTTTGTCTGAGGGTGGTAGGCAGTGCTCAAATGAAGTTCAGTATCCAAGGCTTTCTGAAGACTTTTCCAGAATCTTGAAGTAAAACGGGGATCACGATCAGAAACAATCGATAGGGGTACTCCATGAAGTCTCACAACTTCATCAATGTATAGTCTTTCTAGACATTCCAGTGGTAGATCTTCTCTTATAGCAAGAAAATGTGTTGACTTGGTAAGATGATCAACAATAATCCATATTGCACCATTCCTTTTAGGAGTATTTGGAAGCCCCATGACAAAGTCCATCGTAATATTGTCCCATTTCCACTCCAGTGTGGGAAGAGGTTGCAATACTCCACCAGGCTGTTGCCTTCCAGCTTTCACTTGTTGAAAAACCATACATCTTGGCACAAAATCAGCAATCTCCCTCTTCATGTTGTCCCACCAAAACTGTTCCTTCAAATATCTATACATTTTGGTGCTCCCAGGGTGTATAGAGAAATTGGAACTATGAGAATCATCCAACAATTCCCTTTTTAGATCAGGTATATCGGGAACACAAAGCCTCTTCCCGAATTTCAAAATTCCTTCTTCATACACAAAGTCTCTCAATATCCCATCATTTATAGCTTTAATCTTCTTTTGAAATTCTTCATCATCGGTCTGAGAACTCTTAATCCTTTCTAGTAAAGTTGGTTTGGAAACCATTTGAAAAATAATTGATGTTTCACCTTCCCTGGTTATTCCCATGTCCATCTTCACTAGATCCATGAAAATTGGATCCCTTTCAATTCTCATATTGTTCAAAACTCCATGATCTTTTATTCTCAAAGACTCTACCACCTTTTTTTCTTTCCCCGGGTGGTAGTGTATCGTACAATCATAATCCTTGAGTAATTTAGTCCATATCCTTTGCCTCATGTTGAGTTCTTTTTGTGAGAAAATATACATCAAACTCTTGTGATTAGTATAAATCTCACATTTTTCACCATAGAGGTAGTGCCTCCATATCTTCAAAGAAAAGATAACAGATTCTAACTCAAGATCATGAGTAGGATAGTTTTTCTCATGAATTTTCAACTGTCATGATGCATAGGCAATAACCCTATCATTCTGCATAAGGACACAACCAAGTCCTTTCTTCAATGCATCACTATAAATAACGAACCCATCATTCCCTGATGGTAGAGTCAATATATGAGCATTGACTAATCTTCTCTTCAGTTCTTCGAAACATTCTTCACACTCTTTTGTCCAAACAAATTTAACCCCTTTACGTGTGAGCTTTGTTAATGGGTTTTCCAATCGGGAAAAATTCTGGACGAAACAATGATAATAGCATGCCAAACCAATAAAACTGCGTACCTCAGTTATACTCGTAGGTGCTGGCCATTCTTGGATCGCTTTGGTCTGAGAAGGATCAACAGATATTCCATCTTTAGAGACAATATGGCCAAGAAAAGAAATCTCATGAAGCCAGAATTCACACTTGCTAAACGTCCCATATAATTCATGTCTTCTCAGAGTCTTCAGGATAATGCGCAAGTGACTTTCATGATCCTCGTAGCTTTTAGAGTATACCAAGATGTCATCAATAAATACCACCACAAATTCGTCGAGATATTTCTTGAAAACTATATTCATCAAATCCATGAATATAGAGGGTGCATTAGTCAATCCAAAGGGAATTACAGTAAACTCGTAATGCCCATACCTAGTTCGAAATGTTGTCTTCAGAATGTCTTCCTTCTTTACACACAACTGATGGTATCCAGATCGAAGGTCAATCTTTGAAAAGTATTGAGCTCCATGCTGTTGGTCAAATAAATCATCAATGCGAGGTAGGGGATACATGTTCTTTATTGTTATGGCATTAATCTCCCTATAGTTGATACATAACCTCATAGATCCATCTTTCTTTTTAACAAAAAGAATAGGGGCTCCCCATGGAGAAACACTAGGGTGAATAAATCACTTATTACTCAATTCCTCTAGTTGTTTCTTTAGTTGGTGACGATTCTGCTCTAAAGATAAGGTGTTCCTTATCATCATCATCAAGAATTGTAACCTCTTTCTTCTTACAGTAAATCTTCTCATCATAGTCTGAAAAACAATCCATACCGAGGATTATATCAAACTCAATCATAGGTATGACGATGAGATCAGCAGATAAAGAACATTTATGTGCTCTAATGGGGACTGATTCACAAAACTTTGTTGCAATGATACTTCCCTTAGGAGTTTTAACTGAAAACTCCCTTGTTAAGTAAAATTGGAAATATCTAATTTTCTTAGAAAACTGGAAAGATGTGAAACAATGCGATGATCTAGAATCAAATAATACATTTGCTAAACTTGAGGAAACCATTAAATTACCTGCCACCACGTCTTTTGGAGCTTCTACCTCAGTAGTAGTGATAGCATAAGCTTGGCCTTGATCCCTTGGCCTTTTCTGAGGTAAGTTCCCCTAATTATTAGGACATTCATTTGCATAATGTCCCATATCCCTGAAATTTTAGCATTGAACATTGGTAGCTTCCTTCTTACCTTTTCATTCACGAGCTTGGTGGCCTTTTTCACCACACTTGTAACAGACACCCATTCCCTTCAAGAATGTACCGGGGTGTTTCATATCACATTTACCACAGGATGGATATTAAACCTTTCCCTTATTCCCCTTATTTCCATTCCTAGATTGATCAGCAGATCTCTTCTTCTCTTTCTTTGCTTTAAAGTCATAAGACTTAGAGAATTCCTTTTCTGTTTTGATAGCACATGAGACAATGTCTTCGTACGACGAGAAGGATTGTGAGACTAATGCTTGATGGAGAAATGGTTTTAACCCATCAAAGAAACGATCAATCTTAATTCTTGGGTTACGTATATAATCTCCAGCATACCTTTCTAACCTTGTAAAGTTAACCTCATACTTTGCAACATTATCATCCTCCTTTTTTCTCAGACTCAGAAATTGCCTTTCCATATCTGCTTGATGGTTACGAGGAAAGTATTTTTCTAAAAACAGATCTTTGAACTCCCTCCATTCCATATTTGATACTTCATCATCTTCCTTCATGTTTTGAATCAATGAAGACCATTGATCAACATCTCCGGTGAGGCGGTAAACTGCCATGATAACTTTTTCCCTTTCACTACTCCCCAAAGCCTGAAATATTTTCTCTAGAGAATTTATACATTTCTCAGCTACTAAGGGATTTTTACTCCCATTGAACGTTGGTGGTTGTTGCCTCATAAAGTGATCTAACATTGATCCTCCATGCTGCGGATTAGGGTGCTCCATACGGGTAAGGTTATTATTCATAACCTGAGTGAGTTTTCCCAGTATGGTGATTAGCTGGTCGGCACCAGTTGCATCACCATATCCACTATAATTATCTTGAGCAGGAGGTCAATCCCTACATGGAGTGCGTGCATTGATACGGTTTCCATTTCTTCCACTAGGCGCCATTTCTAAACAATGGCATAAACTAGATCAGTTTATGAATCAAAATACATAACACTTAACATAAATTGAACTATTTATGGATATAATCCATAATCATAAAAAAATGTTTTATTTGAGGAATTATATACTCACAAACCCTTCATAATGATTTTTAAAGAAAATGAGAGTTATCCTAATAATATCCCCCAGGAGTGTCGTAACCAAGAGTGCGGCAAGGCCTGTTGTCGTGCACCAGTTCTTGTTCGAGTCTAGCTCAAAGCGGTGCTTTCAGGTTTTACCCCTAGGTACATCTGTGCCAGAGCCGCCTCTACCTGCTTGTATCCAGACAGGGATGTATTGCTCAGAAAACTCACAAAATCCCTACAATACCAAAATTCTAGGAAGTTTTTCTATACTAATCCTCAAAGTCCATTGTAGGTTTATGTTCTCTAATCAGAGTTTATCTAAATCTAGCTTCCAAGATTTGTACTAAACTTCCTCTGATACCAACTGTAATGCCCCGACCCCAGTTACCCAAAGTCAGTGCATTATTACATAACATTGGCATGATCACAAGAAAGATCAAATCTCGAATGACCGATGGGTTTAGTAGCCTTGGAAACACTAGATATTTTCATAAGTCTTAAATTACATCATAAAAATAAAAACTACCACAAAAACATATTGTCTCCATAATCCACACAATTATCCCCTCATAATATCCCTGCAGGTCATTCATAATTTACTTCTTCACATTCTGGGAAAAATAAAACATAGAAAAGGGGTGAGCTCAAATGCCCAGTAAGGATAACAATATAGCAGAAACTTTCATATATAAGAATAAACATTTAAGGCAATGTATAACTAAAACAAAAGCCTTTTAAACATGAACTTCAAAATAGTATGGAAACAATAAAATGAAATAATTCCATTTACTTATTCACATGGATATTCTACTAATCGAATAATCACATGCAATATCAAAAACCACTTTCATAATGATGGAATGCATAATTCCAGACTATCATAACCACATAGCCAAGGCCTCGTGCCAAGACTACAAATAAGATTTTGCGAAGGCCTTCTTCCAAGACACTAGTTTGTCTCATGAGACCTACCGATGCATCTAGGAGCTATAGTAGGCTCCACATGTCACATATTAGGTCCAATGCATTCCCATATGAAAAGGTTTAAACATAACATAAACATTCGTATAAAAACTAGCATACGAAATTTAAATACTTCATCCATAAACCATGAATGGTATAAAAATAACACATCCACAGTCAAACATATCATAAAACCTTTAATACAATATAGAAGTTTTGTTTCATAATAAATCAACTTCAAATAAGTGTAAAATCCTTCGAAGGATGTTGACATAGATGAAATCAAAACTCTTTTTAGAGAAATTTATCTTTCTATTTTGAAATCATTTAAGAGTCATATATTTATAAAATAAAACATTTTCTTTGAAAATATTCTTATAATCTTGTAAGGGAAGCTTCTATGATTTTATAACGGCGGAAAATAGCCGCACCCTCCGTATAAGTTAAAAAAAACATTCTTACCTTAATTTTGTCAAAAAGGTTAAAAAATAACTTGTTTGGAAAACGATGGAAAGATTCCTTTATAAACCTCTTATAAAAAGTCAAACAAGGGTATAAATGACTTTAACCCATATTCTAGTAAATAGTTAAAATGTTTTGAAATTCATTTTTAAGAAAAATGGATGTGGATGATAAAGAGATCCCAGTAGATTATTACGTATAAACAACCTAGGATAATGAAGAGATTGAGAAATAAACCCTTACCTTGTAATTTTCCTTGGTTGAGGTAGGTTAAACTCTTGTATAATGGTGAAATAATTTTTATTAAATTATACATGAATATGATATCATATATGATCTTTTAACATTGATTTGTTAATAATAACTTAGTATTATCGTCGTTTCGGGTGTTAACTTACTCGTTTTCGTTGATATGTTTTGTTACGTAAGACATGTTTGTTATGGATAGGATGTATCTTATTCATATCCAGAATGATATCAAGTCCTTAAACATTATTTTTAAATCATCAAATGATAATTATACTTGAATGGATATGATGGAGAATTAATCTCATTGTGTTCGTGGAGACGGTAGTCCGTACGTACGCACGAGCGACAATATCATTCTTATGATATTAAAATAATATATAAATGGATGGTATAACATATATACAGAATAATTATCATGTTATATTTATTATTTACATGATTTACACATAATTATTATACCCATCCAAATAATAATTTATTGAATAACAATTACACCACGATGTGGAGACGGTAAGCCGTACGTATGCACGTATGGTGACATGTTATTCAAAGGATGGATAGAATAATGCATATGGTTGTACCATATTTATAATAACATCACAGTATATATAAGATACTGTAGTTATTATTTTATAATGGTAAAAACAAATAAGTAAGAAGTGGAAGAAGAAAGGAACTTGGAAAAGGGTGGTGAAATCATAACCTCTTCTTCGGGTTCTTCCTTTTGATTTGATCAAAATAGCTCTTAGGTTGGCTTTATGACTAAAGGAAGTCCACTAGGATTAATTGAGTGAAGTTGAGAGAGTATTTGGGAAGAGGTTGGCCGAACCAAAAGGCTTTGAAGGTGTGAGTTAATGAGAAGGGAGAGTGCCCTTTTATAAGAGGGTTGAGGGGCACCTTTGGAAAAACTAGAAATATTATTTTATAATAAATTCATATTCGGTTTCTAATGGCTCCAAAGTAGATTATATAAAGTTTAAGGTGGTTATAGGTCTATACCCACTCAACCAATATAATTTAGACAGGTTTGGGTTACTATATTAACCTTATCATTAAATATTAACTCTTAGTAAATTTGTTTCACTTTTACAATTTCTCTTTGTATTTTTATATTATATGGTTAGTAAACTTATTATATACATCCAATATACCCACAAGTGGTACATTAATGAGACACCTATCCTGAATAAGTCTCTTGGCCGATCCTTAGATTTTTAGAAATTTAATATCAATTAATAATATAATATTTGTTTTAAAAACTCTTTTATGTCAATTTTGACACTATTCAATAATTGATTTTTGTGAAAATCATAACATAATGATTAATTCAAAGAAATCCCATTAAATCAATCCTAATATGTCATATTATCCTAGAAAATTAGTTTATTTTATTAAAAGTCTCAAATTATATTTATTTGGGTATTTATAATATCAATTATTTTAATTTTTCACTATTATGGTAATTATTGCATTATCATTGTGTCATAAATAAGTTAAATTATATATAATCTAAAAATTATAAATACAATATCATTATGTAGGAAATCTTTCTAGATTTCTAATAAATATTTACAATCAAATTTATCTTATGTATAACCCTATTTTAAAAATGTTTTGGTAAATAAACATTGATTTTAACTCTTTTAACTCTTCTTTGAATTAAATAATAATAAATGTCCTAATCTATTCCAAGTGGACCTAAATGATAATATTTTATTACTAATGTCTTTTTGGTCGCGATACACTTGTCCAATAGAATTGGGACATGTGTTAGGGTAATATTAATATCATTTTTACCCTTAATTACACTATTTACTTTTAACTATGGTAAATAAAAGTAAATAGTTACTATTCACCAAAAATTCTTTTCATCTCATTGAACCACATTTTACTCCTTGATATTAACCGTGTCTCTCGGATTTTCAAAATTCCAATCACATAAGCGGTAAAATTAATTTTTATGAAAAATTCAGTTTTTTAACTACCACTTAGTAGTTTCACTATTCATCAAAAATTGAAGTTTTTCAGAACAATGCCAAAACCTCACCCTAAGCTATAATTGATATTCCAAATTCAAAAATGATATCTATTTTACAAAATTAAAAACATAAAAGTTGAATTAATTAATTTTATAGTTAATTTCCATTGTCACAACAAATAGCGTGTTTTTTAGAAACAATACATATCAAAAGATTGACAATTGTTTATGTCCAATTTCAAAGTGAAATTAATTATAATGAACAGCATTGGATAAAATGGTAAAAATATATTCTAATTATACTTTAAAACCAATAAATAATATAATTTATCACTATAAATTATTTTGATTAAAAAATTTGTTTTTAACTATTTATCACTATTCATAAAAATTGGACGTTCTCGGAAAAATACCAAAAATTCAAATTAGGATAATTTTGATATTCTAAATCCAAAAATGAAGTCCATTTTAAAATATTAAATATATATAATTTCAAAAAGTATGTATTACTATTCATGACGGCTAGTTTGATCTATTGTGGTGTGTGTTAGAACTCGATGTTGCGTACAACACACGCTATTACATTATTCAAAGGGAAACGTACCGTAGAAGCTTGGGGTGTTACAGGATTAATGAGAGTAAAAGGAAGATCCCATAGTTTATACATCACGTTTAAAGTAATTGGATCTTGTAAAATCATATACCAACATATGAAAATGGAATTTAATAATCATAATATAAAATAAGTTCTTGAATGGAAATGTGCAGAGAGAGATCTGTTAAGGAATTTCGGCATAGTAACAACATAGGTAAGGGTCCAAATAAGGGAGGAAAAATGACCCCTCAGTCACATAACATAAAATGGAAAGTAGGGAATTTATTATAAAATGATGAAAATATAAAAAATTGAAATTAAAAAGACTAATTTCAAACAAGGTTCTTGAATTGAAAGTAAGAGAGGAAGGTGAGGATCCCTTAGGAAATTTCAGCATAGTAATGGGCGTACTTAAAGGATAATTGGGGGGATTAATGGGAGTGAAAGGAATATAACATAATCTGTAAATAAAATTTAAATTAATGGTATCATGTAACATCATATCCAAACATATGAAAATGGAATTTAAGAAGCATGATATAAAATAAGTGCTTGAATGGAAATGTGAAGAGAGAAATCCCTTACAGAATTTTGACAAAGTAACGACTTAGGTAAAGGATCCAAATGGGGGGGACAAATGATACCTTATTAAAATAAAATATAATTTATAGTAATGGTATGATTATAAATGAAATACATTATAACCATTTGAAATTACAAGAACTAATTTCAAATAAGATGCTTGAATTTGAAAGGATAGAAAAGTGAGGATCCCTTGGATGTGTGATTCCAAAGGCTTGGGAGAGGATTATTGGGAGCTTGGGGATCCATGGTAGGAATATAGGGAGTATATAGAAGAGTTTTGACAAGCTTAAAGTAGTTTTAGTGAAGACAAACAGGATATTGGCTGGAATTATATAAGAAAGGAGGGGGATTTATTTATTATTTTGGTTTTGGACACTTCATAATAAAATATTCAAAACCAAAAAACATCCTAAGGCTTTATCCATGGTTTCTGGAAAATAGGATTGGATTAAATTATTATATAATTCCAAGGGCCTAACATATTAAAATAATGTTCTTTCATATGTGGAGGTGAGTCACAATCATAAGGAAATGATTTTAAAATATTAAAATATATTATAAGTCTTGAAGGATTCACTAAGGTTTTATAAAATAAATAAAATAAACTCAAAATTAAATTATTTTATAGGAAAAATTATATATTTGGCCTATGATACCTTTAATAGTATTTATTAAATCACTATTGGGTCATTATGATGTCATAAAACAAACTGTACATTTATATGATATTTAATTATTACCCAAAAATACAATTATCTCAGAAAATTATGAAAAAAATAACCATTGGATAATTTTGATGTAATGATTCCAAAAATAATATTAATTTTATCTAAATGAATTTTAAAATATGTGAATTTTTACTTTTAAAATAAAAATTGACATTTATTGAAAATTGACGGATTCTGATAAAACAGTTTTCAAATCTTAATAAAAATTACTATTGACCTCATAAAAATTACATGATATTTTATATTTAATAAAATTTATTAAATAATAATATTTTATTAAAATATTATTTATTTCAAAAATACATTAATTCATCAAAATATATTTCTTGATTGAATTTTAATATTAACAAAAATAATACTTGTGGTTTAAAAATCATTAACAAAGTAATAATAATAAGAAGAAAAATGTCACGACCCCCTCCCGACAAGGTCTACCCATCCTAGGATGGGAATATGAGAAGGGAGATAGTGACCCCCAAGTCCCACCACTAGTAGGCCCCGAGTTAGCGACTAACACCGAGGGTATAATAAACACACAAATGGGAGGCATTACCATCTATGAGAAAACATGCGACAGAGATAGATAAGATAGACACCAACCAACTCCAACTCAGACTGCAATATAAAAGAAATCCCAAGTGCACATATTTAATGTCATGAAAAACTACTACAACTAAAAGTGAAAATTAAAAGTACCAAAGGAAAGTAAAAACAACAGCAACCACAATCCCGAACATCTCCCACAACCCGAAGCTAGTAGAAACCAGCTGGATCTCCAACCTGCTAAAAGTGATCTGAAAAATAGTTTATATACACATATGGTGAGTATAATAGTATACTCAGTGAAATCCTCCTCATATCCTCTAGTGAAAAATTAAAGAAACCATTCTAAAACACAATAAACAACAAGTGAAACTAACTCCTCACCTAAATAGGTATACTAAGTTCCCAGCCTCACCATGGCTACTCTCAAACAATTATCACAAAAAACTGTATATAATATAATAAATAATATCAAGGGTACTCTATTACTACTTCCCAATTGGTTTTTCACTTTGCCCCAACTTCGCATGTCCTAAGCATCTCTCTCCAAAAAGGCTTGCCCACAGACACCTGGGCGAAGCACCACAATATACACCTCATGCAACAAAACCACCACATCCACATAAGAAAAGTAACCTTGTAGTATCTGGGAGCCACCATAGCTCGCATAACGTGTATCATACATCGGGTATTAATCATCAAGCCATTATAGCCCATACACTAAGTAAGGATCCTCAAGACATCATAACCTATACACATTACACCTTTTGTAGTCCATAGGAAATATATCCAAAATATATGTGTGTGAATAACCAAAAGAGATTACATCCCTCTACATGCATATATGGGGAAAACTAACTGGTGTTCCTACCATCACAAGTAACTACCAAGAGAAGAGATCGGGGCAAAATAAGGTAGTCATCCATCCATCCTCCCACAGGAATGTTGGGGAAAACACACCCCCAGGGCTTAGAATCTTTGGGGTGTTAGTTTCCCTAACTGACATGGTGGAGTAGTGTATAGAAACAAAAAAAGTACAGAATATACTATAGCTCACAACCACACTATGGGCATAACCTAGTCTTAGACTCAATTGCAGCTAACATCTCTCGGACTCCAAACTGCCACTTCTAAGACTAGGTATCCTATAAGCACGCAACCATTTAAATATTTTTATTACATTAATTCATTCCCATTTTATTAGTTGCACTTTACATTAGTTAATTATTTAAACATTAATTAACCATTAATAATTACATATTATATTTCATTAGCATCACACCCAAAGTCCAGTGTCCCTTTAAATTTTAACCTTAGCATTACATCCCAGCAAGCTCTGACCCCTTGGGTTAACATCATTTATTCAATCATTTATTAAAAAAGTTATTACTTTCCCATATTCCCGAGAATTATACAAAAACATTCTAAGCTACTAAACACAAGGGGACTCAACTCAGTGAGTAGATGAACTGCCCGTCAAGTCTTTTCCACATATAGCAAGACCATAGACCCATCCTCCCTCGAGAAGCTAAACACGAAAAGCACATGGAATACCCCACATGTCTTCACCTCTTTTGGAAGGAGGGTAAGTAAATCAGCTACCTTGAGTAATGGGGAAAGTAAATAGGATAAAAAACCAACAAGAATCAGCAAGCATCTAAACATTCACATCCAACCCATTTCATCATCCTCGATGTCCTCCCCAACACCCACATGCATAAACTAATCCATCTCACCACTCTAGATGTCAACTGCTGCCACAACCAATAGTCCTACATACCCCCACATATCACAATAGCCATCTAGGCTCACATCACTACACAAGCAATAGGAAAACAAACATCATATCAATTGGGCTCTTAGCCCTTAAACAAGAAAGATGGTAACTCAGAACCCTACAAGTAACTATCTTTTATCAAATAACTAGTTCTTTAATCCATCTTGAATTAACTGATATATTATTCGTAGGTTCCAACTATGGGAAACCAAAATAGTAAGCTATGAAAAATTGATTAAACATACTTACTACATCAATTTGATTAGCATCAAATTACAAAAACAACAATTGGATTCATTCACATGCCTCCTTATTTTTAGCCAAACAATTATCAATTAATTCCATCTTTACGTTCTTTACCAATTTCCATTAAGAACAAAAATATAAACAAAGAAAGAATAGATATCACACTATCTAGCAAAACAAGAGGCAATAACATATGATCAATATCAATTTATTTATCCAGTTCAAATATGTATTATGTCAATTCCATTACAATCCAGGGGGATAAAACATAATAACTATACAGTCTCATGTAAAATAAAAGAGAAGCAATGAATCCCCTACCTCAAACAGTTCTTAATGTTCTTTATATGAGAATGATCCCCACAACCGGCTCCCCCATGACAAATGTATCCACCTGAGGGTGTAGAGACACCACCACAACAGTCAACACCCAAGAAAAGCCCATTAGAAACATGGATATAGCATTCCATAAAAGGTCAAGGAGAAACAGAAGGAGATGAACCCAAAATAATGATGATAGATCATACCTTATATTGAATATTGATCAATACTACTTGGTTGCATCAAAAACAGATGGGAAAAAATCCAAGGAGGAAAGTTTGATTGCACAACTCCTATAGGAAGGAATGGAGGGTTCGAGCATCTCACACCTGAGAACAAGGAGGAAGAACTATGGAGGAAGATATCTTGTCCCTTTAAGAAGATTTAATAGAGCAGCGGTTTAAGATATGCAGGATTTTCCATTAAAAAAGGATCACATTAAACCACACGGTTTGACCATGCAAAATCATCCCAAGTCTTAGGAAAAATTATTATAGTATTTATGGCATTTGAATCATCCTTAGAGTCCTTAAACGAGGATTTAAATGAATTTTACGTCAAAGTAAACTTCAAAAGGTAGAAAATGTAGGAAGCTAGAAACACTGTTCATGAACTCAAAATTTGGAAAAGGAAAGAGAGGCTACCATTGGACCTCACCATTCTATAAACAGAGTTCATGAACTCCAAATTTGGAAAAGGAAATAGAGGCTATTTTTGGACCTCACCATTCTGGAAACACTATTCATGAACTCAAAATTTGGAAAAGGAAATGGAGGCTATTATTGGACCTCACCATTCTGGAAACACTGTTAATGAATACGAAATTTGGAAAAGGAAATAGAGGCTATTGTTGGACCTCACTGTTCTGGAAAAACTTTTCATGAGATCAAAATTTGTCAAAGGAAATAGAGGCCACTGTTGGACCTCACTGTTCTGGAAACACAGTTCGTGAACTCAAAATCTGGAAAATGAAATAGAGGCTACCATTGAACCTCACCATTCTGAAAACACTATTCATGATCTCAAAATTTGGCAAAGGAAATAGTGTCTACCGTTGGACCTCACCATTTTAGAAATAGTGTTCATGAACTAAAAATTTTGCAAAGGAAATATTGGCTACCGTTGGACCTCAATGTTCTGGAAATATTGTTCATGAACACAAAATTTGGAAATTGAAATAGAGGCTACTGTTGAACCTCACCGTTCTGGAAGCACTATAAGGCTACCATTACACTATTCACATAAGCCTACTGATGACATTGTTCACATAAGGTTACCATTGCACTGTTCACATAAGCCTACTGATGACGCTGTTCACATAAGGTTACCGTTTCATTGTTCACCTAAGGTTATCATTGCACTATTAACATAAGGGTACCGTTGCACTGTTCAAAATGCTACCATTGGAACTGTTCACAGCGGTCTACCATTGAAACTATTCTCAAGGCTACCGTTGGAACTGTTCACAGTGGTCTACTATTGGAACTGTTCACAAGGGTACCGTTGGAACTATTCACCCAATTGGAAATTTTGTAAAGTGTTGGGGATAAGTTACCTTGACCACCAAAAGACCTCAAACACTAGATTTTTACTGAGGAATGGACTAGAGAGGTCCGGTCCATTACATCAGATACCTCTCAAAACATTCTAATCCTTGAGAATTCAAAACTCACCTAAAGGGAAACCAAAATGGGGTCTGAACAACCACCCATTGAGATACCTCTCAAAAGAGAGAAATCCCCAATAAGTAACCAAAAGAAATCCATCTTATAAAAACAAAAGGTCTATAACCAAAAAAGAAGACATTGTTACATAAAAAGAGTTAAAAATCAAACAAATCTGGGTATTGAGCATGTATCTATGACTCATGTTCCCAGGTACTCTCAGTAATTCAATCGTGTCGCTACAAGACATGAACCAAGGGGATATAACACCCATGAAACACCTTCTATTTGTAGTCTTGGATCTCCATAGGTCTCTCCTAAAAGGCCGCATCATCATAAACATTTATCTCTCCCCAATCAATGATGTTATAGTCATAATAAAGATAATGATGGATCTGTGACACATGAAAAACATCATGTATCTGGATCAGCTGTGGGGGAACTACTACTCAATATTCCATAGCTCCCACACAAGCTAACACATCGAAAGGCCCAACAAACCAGGGATAAAGCTTACACCCATGACCAAACCTTCACTGCCCATGATGGGGAGTCACCTTCAGAAACACATGATCCCCAACATCAAACTCTAAGGGTCTCATCCTTTGATCAGCATATGATTTCTAATGATCTTTTGTTGTCATTATCCTCTAATGAATTACCTGAACCATCTTTGTTATATTTTGCACTAGTTCTGGTCTGAGAATTACTAACTCTTCGACCCCAATCTAGTTCAACAGAGAACAGAAATGTTGTCCTTAAAAGGAATCAAATGGCGCCATACCGATGGTGGAGTGAAAACTATTGTTTTAAGAAAAATCCACAAAGGGTAAGTGCCTCATCCACGAACCTCCAAATTAAAAGACACAAGATTGAAACATGTATTCAAGAGTCTAGATGGTTTACTCTTTCTGACCATTTGTTTTTGAATGAAAAGCAGTGATAAGGCATATCTAAGAACCAAAATCATGTCAGATACCTCTCCACACCCTGGAGGTGAAATGAGGATCTTGATCAAAAATGATTATCCTTGGGACCCCTGGAAGTCTCACCACCTCCTCCAGATACTTACTTGACAAAACTTCCACTGATCTTGACTCGTTGATTGCTATGAAGTGGGATAATTTTGTTAAACGATCTACTACCACCCAAAATAGAATCATGTCCTCCTTGAGTTCGAGGTAAAATAGTAACAAAGTCCATTGAGATGTCCTCTCAATTCCACTAAGGAACATATAACAACTAGATAAAACCACCAAGAACACGGTGTTCGACCTTCTCTTTCTGGAAGACCAAACATCAAGACACAAACTCTGCAACTGCACACTTCATCCTAGGTCACCAAAACTGACTCCTCAAGGATCGGTACATCTTTGTCACACCAGGATGAACGAATAAAGGAGACTATGGAACTCTTTGAGAACTATCTCATGCATGTCCAAATGAACAAATAGCCTTCCATGATATAACACTCAGTGTTGTTCATCCTTAGACCAAACATCAGGGGCCTCGCCATAAACAACTTGGTCTCTCCAGACCTCCACCTCAAGATCCCCCAACTGGGACTCTTCCACCTGCTGCACCAGAGATGACTGCACCGTCATATGAATAAGACAATCTCTACCCCAAAATTCTCCCATATCAAGATGTAATACTGATAGTTCTTCCATTACTCTCTAGGAATCACCAGATTCATGAACTTCATCACTACATAACTTTCGACTCAGTGCATCAGCTACAACATTACACTTTCTAGGTGTATACGATATTTCGAAGATGTGTTACTGTAAGAACTCTATCAACCAACACCATCATAAGTTCAATTTACACTTGGAGAAAACATACCTAAAACTCTTATAATCGGTGAAAACCACAAAGCTCTCACTAATGAGGTAATGTCTCTACAACTTCAGAGCAAACACTATAGCTTCCAACTCAAGATCATGGGTGGTATAGTTACATTCATGGGGACGCAACTTCTGAGACCCATAAGAAACAACTGATCTTTGTTGTATCAGAACATAGCCTAACCCTATATGTGAAGCATCGCAGAAAACATCAAATTGAACTCCCTCTACTAGAAGACAATGAACTGGAACACTTACCAACTTCTCCTTTAGATACTCAAATGTTTCCTGAAACTAATCAGTCTATATGAATGTCATATCCTTTTTAGTCAAAGCTGTCAGAGGATTCGCAACTTGATAGAAATTGTCTACAAACCTCATGTAGTAGCCTGTGAGGCCAAAGAAACTTCATACCTCTAACACAGTCTTGGGGGATTCCCAAGACACAACTGCTTCTATCTTCGATGGATCCACATCTACTCCCTATTGGGACACAACATGCCCTATGAAACAGACTTCTCGGCCGCAAAACTCACTTCGACAACTTCCCAAACATCTGATGTTGACGAAGAACTCCCAAAACGATGAGTAGATACACTGTATGCTCCTCCTCAGAAGTGGATTACACAAGGATGTCATCGATGAAAACATCCATGAACTTGTCCAAGAACACACGGAACATAGTTTTCATCAATCCCATTAACATAGCTAGAGAATTTGTCATGTCGAACGACACTACAACAAACTCATAATGTCCATGATGACAATAGAAAGTAGTCTTTGGGATATCCTCATCCTTCACAAACATCTGATGATATCCTGACCACAAGTCGATATTTGAGAACCAACATGCACCCTTCAGTTGATCGAATAAATGATCAATCTATTGAAGAGGATGGTGATTCTTTGTTGTAACTTTGTTCAAGCAACGATAATCAATACACAACCGCAAACTACCATCAGAATTCTCCATGAACAAAACCGGTGCGCCCAATGGTGACACACTCGGCCAAACAAAACTGCACTGTAACAGACCATCAAGCTATATACGTAGCTCTCGTAACTCAAAAGGTTTCATCAAATATGGATACATAGAGATAGGAGACGCTCTTTGTTGTAGCTCGATCCCAAACTCGATCACTCGTTGAGGGGGTAATGCTACAACCTCTTCTATAAAGACAACATGGTACTCTTCTACGACCCTAAGAAATTCCAACTACTGAACCTCTGAATAACTCAGCATCGGCTCATCCATCATGGATGATAAGGATGGAACAAGCCTCTAACCCATCTGAGGGTCTTGCTCTCCAACGAACACCATTGGATCTCTATCTGCATCGAAGAACACAACCTGCCTCCTGAAGAAATAGACAATAGACTGCACCAAATACAACCAATCCATACTGATGATGACATCATATGGTTGTATTCTTAATCATTGAAAATATCCCCAAGAGCGGTGTTTCCCCAACACTATCTCACAGTCTCTACATACTTCAAACAAGTTAACTCAGCCTCCAACTAGCGTAGTCAATGTCAAGGGTACTGGAAGCCTCTCTACCTTAAGTCCCAAAGCATGGAAAAGGGTTGTTGATATGAAAGAGTGTGTTGCTCCTGAATCAAAAAAGGCATACAAAATGGTATAAAACAAGCAAATGGTGCCTTGAACGACATATGTATCACATGGCGCTGGCAACACTAAAGCATGAAGATGACCACAACCTCCTCCATGAACTTTCTGACCCTGATGACGACCACTACCATGGTCGCGCTCTACTCTCTGAGGATGGGGAGCATCATGGGGTTGTCCTCTGCTTTCCCCATCTACCATCTATTGATCCGAAACTGGTGCAACCTGCTGTAACTACCTCTGGTGGAACTTCCTCAACGGAGGAACTTGGAGCGGAACACCTGGTGCATGATGACTACTATGAAAGGCCAGGCACTCTCGCTACTTATGACCTCGACCAGCATAAGAAAAACAATCTTATGATTACTTAAAATAGTCCATAGAACTATTACCCCTGGAGAAATGAGACACTAAGAGCTGGGACCTAACCCCAGTCGAATGGAAACCCTTTTGTCCTAAAAACTGAGAACCTCGAACTATATCTCTTCTTTGTGAGGAGTCATGATGACTCCCCTCTCATGACAATCAGGTTTTATCCAATGTCCTCTTGACAACCTCTTCCTTTACTAGCACCACAAGATATATCTTTAGGATAAATGGGATGACCTGGCGCTGGATCTCTGCACGCAAAGCCTCCTCGAAATGCCTCTCCCTGGACTCCTCATCTAGAAACAGGTCCGAATCATATCGTAAAAGGTTACTGAAATGGATTACAAACTCTCGCACACTAGATCTCCCCTTTCGAAGGGTAAGAAGCTCCTAGAAACTAGACACCTTCATGATCGAAGAAATAAACTCTACTCTAAACTTGTCTCGGAACTCCTCCCATGAGATCGCTGACTCCTCATGATCCTTGAGGAACAAGAATCACCACTGCCTCACTGCTCCACACAGCATCATCACAACCAAGGACACCAAGTGCTCCTTCCGATCATGGATCAAACTGAATCCTATTGTCACGACCCGTCCTCAGGGCCCGTGTCGTGACTACCCCAGGCCCGCCTTCCATAGGCCTGGGGCTGGCGACTAGCACCAAAGGCGTAAATCCTGATAACTGGGAAGGCATTGTATTTATAAAAGTAAACAAAACACCAAAGAGTACAAGTGGAAGCAAAACACTAAGTACAAAAGAATGTGCTGAAAAGTAAATGGGCCAGAATACAAAACCAACTGAAAGTGCAGCTACAACTGAAAAAAAGTACAACAGAAAAAGACAAACAGCTGGAGGAAGGAAGCAGCTCCTGGGTCGTCCTCCTCCGATCCTACCTGAAGGGTAGGTACAGATATCCTCCTCAAGGCTCTCGCTCGTCAACCTCCTCTGGATACTGACTCGTCGTGTAGTCCACCTCCGGGTACTGACTCGTCGTGTAGTCCACCTCCGGGTACCGTCCAGTCCTCGAACACTCGGCCTCTGTCAGCACTGCCCGTCGTCTGCAACCAACACAATGAGGTGCGGGCATAACCCATGCAGGGGTGAGTATAACGATACTCAGTAGGGACCCCGAGACCCTCAAGGTCTCACTAAAACCAACAAGGACAACCACAAAGAAGATCTCAACAAATAACCACTACATAGGTATGTGCCCATACATATACCTAAGTTATCAATTAACCCATATCAATCATGAGGAAACACAAGGATCATGAAATCAATAGATAACCACTACCCAGGTATATGCCCATACATATACCTAAGTTATAAAGTGACCCATCTCAATCATGAGGTAAACACAAAGGTCAAAAGTCTCAACTCAAACCAGGATTTTCATTATCGAAACCGTAACTGCTGAAGAGCTCCATCTCTGAAGTGTGCAGTGGTCCTGTCATGACTCTGAGGTACTGCTCACTAACCTAAGACTACTGAGGTACTACTCCTATCGAGTTTCGCGGGTTTGCGGCCAACTACCGGGTGCTCCGTCCAATGAGGGTCTGTCTCTAAATACCGGGCGCTTCCCATAATAGCCTAAAGAGGTACTCCTCATGTCGAGTACCGCGGGTCTGCTACCAACTACCAGGTGCTCCATCCGCCGTGGGTCTGCTACCAAATATCGGGTGCTCCATCCACTGGGCTAGTTGACTCACTCCAAGTCGAGTCGGTCAAGCAGTCGTCAGGACTCAGTCGTCTACACGGTCTCTGTACTCTGCTCGCTCGTCTCTGGGAGTGTCCACACCAGGAGCTACAGGTCGATACTCCAAGTATCTCAAAGTCCCACAAAGAAGTATCTCAAAGGACCGCCTCGTCATAGGGGTCTCAATGCGACAGACGGCGCGTCAATCGGACGCTCGGTCTGTGAGTTATTAGCCTTTTCGTCCCCGGGGCACGGTTGGTTTCGTGTGCGAACCAACCCAACCGTATCTCAACTGTACCCCAAACTCTCGTAATGTATACTCATAGGGACCGTTTCTCAACGTGATCACCAACGCCACTGACGGTTCGTCAAACAGACGTCCTGTCTGAAAGATATCAGCTTTTCCATTCCAGGGGCCCGGTTGGATTTCGGGTACAATCAAACCCAGCCACTATCCAACAGCAACCAAAACTCGGGCGAACTATGCCAAAATTTCCGTCTCATCAATAGAAATTCAACGAAACAGATAGCGGGTCAATCGGACGCCCGGCCTGTGAGTTATTGGCTTTTTCGTTCCAGGAGCCCGGTTGGTTTCGTGAGCGAACCAACCCGACCGCACTCCGACGGCATCCAAACCTCGATCGGATTAAGCCAAAATATCCTTCTCACTAAGAGGAATTCAACAAAGTCGACGGCACGTAATTCGGACGTCCGGAACTTAAGTTACGAGCGTTTCCGCTCCGAGGGCCCGGTTGGTTTCGTGTACGAACCAACCCGGCTGAATCCCAAGTTCTTTGAAACCTTGAGTGTAATATACCAAAACGACCGTCTCGATCCAAGGATCGTGTTTCCACTGATGGAGGGTCAATCAGAGGTCTATATCTCAAGATATGGTCATTTGACCGAAAGTGGTCCGAAAATGAGGGGTCTGAGCCCGGGCCGACCCGGCCCGGCCCGGCCCGACCGGCCGGCCGCGGCCAAGCAGTCGCCGCGGAGCGGCGGGGGTGCACGCAGCTTCCCCCCCCCTTCGCCGCTGATTGACGCCAGCAACATCCGGCGGCGCGCCGCCGCCGCATCCCGCGGACCACCGGACGCGCTCTGGTGGTCCGTTTCTCCTGTCGTCTTCGCCTATGGTCCCCCCGGGGACCCCACCTTCACTTAGAAGGGATTCAAACGCCAAAACGGACTGCTTCTTCGTCGCCCATCAATCCTCACATCAAAACGATTAGCGATGTCTTTTTAGTTTTCCTGCACGACCCGATGGCGCCGCGCCCCTTCGCTGCGGTCCGACTCTGACCGCGGTTCTTTGGTTTTCTTCAACGCGGCGCAACGGCGTCGTGTTCTTAAACTCCCTTCCACGGCGTGGCGCGACGGAGTCGCGCATATCCTTCCGCATGAAAACCGCGTGGTGCGACGGCACTATGTCTTCCCGTACCAACCACAAAGGAACCATCACGAAAATTTAGGAGGAGGGTCGACCATGTTTGTGTGGTCCGACCCCCTCGAGTTATTCGATAACAAATGGTTTAAATCCATGAAGATCATCAAGTTGGTATTCACGAATCAAATAAATAAATAAAACCCCTACTTCGATCCACAAGTACGAACGTTCCGCGGATCAACCCGGAATTGGTTGGTTGGCGCTCGTCGTTCTTTTCTCAAAAGGTAAGAGAATACCAAAATAAAATCCCAACCCACAACATAATCTTTGTGGATCAAATTAATGTCTATTTGATCCGAGTTATTTGATTTAGAAGGAAGTAGCATGGGGTTCATTAATATTTCAAAAACAATTCCTTACCTCGAAGTTGCTCGAATGGAGGTTCGACGAATGAGGATTCGTCACGGGTATGGCGTCACGAGGATGACGACGTCGAAGGGGGACGTCGGCGTTCGTCCGACTCGAGGGAAGGCGAAGCCGTCGTCGCTTGCTACCCGATTCCTCTTTCGAGCTTGTTCATCGATCCGTTTAAGATGAAGGGGAAGAAGAAGATCCGTTGAAGAGTCTTCCGCGGAAGGGGGAAAATTCCGTGGAAGGAAAACGAGCGTTCTTTGTCAGTGGTGGCGCGTTCTTCGCGTTCTTCGCGAAGGAGGAGGAGGAGAGGAAAACTCAGCACAACGCTTCCCAACCCAAAAATAAAATGAGGCTAAGGCCTTATTTTATTGTTTTCCACCAACGATTTCAAAATTCAAACGACGTAACCCTCACAGTTAATTTCAAAGAATTAATTGTAAAACTTAACTGCCCAATTAAATAGAGGCGTTAGGAAATTAAGGAAACACGTCGGTTGACTTCGTTTAAAAGGGGGGTGCGGTTGCGTTACTTAATAAGAAAAGAAACGGTGGGGATCGTGTGGGTCCCACCTCACAAATATCCTACCAAGTGGGTAGGATATTTTGAATTTCACCCTATCCGCTTCAACCCAGCTTAAGTAGCTTAAAGTGGTATTTAAGCGGCTTTAAGTGAAATGAAATAAAATTGTCATACAACTTTATTTTATTTCTTAACTTAAATCCCAAAAATTAAAAAGCACAACCGAGCAAACGCAACTCCGAAAGAGGTGTTTCTAAGAAAAAATCGGTGCTGTGATTCCATCGGTGCCCTCAGAATTCGATTCCGAGCACTGGTTCAAAAGTTAGAAAAATCCGCTCGTTCGTTCACTGAACGTACCCGAGCCAAATTTTGGAAAATGATTCCGGGCACACCGGGCCTCGGAATCAGGCACCGTCAGAAACTTCGTTCTTGTAAAATCCCAAAGAAAATTAGAAAAAAATTTCCCTTGAATTTTATGGGTATTTACACCTATCTCGACCTCCATGAACCAATATTCTGTGACTGTATCTAAAACGGAGCCCTCATACTTTTGTAGACTCTGGCCTTGAAACTCTCAGAGTATCCTCCTCCAAGTATCATTGTTGTCAACCTCTACCCTGCGAAGATCTACTGGCACAACCTGCTAGACATCTTCTATGAGATCCTGATGAGAACGTCGACCTAGATCCATACATATAAAATAAAAAATAGTTAGAGCTCCTAGACCTGAAATATGGAAGACTCAACATTAATTAATTAATTGTTTTCTTTTATTCATTTTAGGTTAACCTATACCAAGGTCTACACATTCAAACACATGAACAAGGTATAATGATGCATGATCTATTCCTAGGTCTCTACCCTACAACTAGTATCACCTCGTTTAGTAGCCATTGTAAACTTAAAGGTTCGTACATCAGATCATAGGGGGTCCTAAATGCCTATGTCTCAGCCAGTCTCTAGTGTTTACATCACTTACTAAACTTGACTGACATTGTTTCCCTACCAACCCATGCAACCTCGCTTGTGCCTAACTCCAAACTCTATCCTATCTCTCAACCTGCATCTGATACCACTTTGTCATGACCCCCTCCCCACAAGGTGTACCCCTCCTGGGCCAGCAATATGAGAAGGGAGATAATGACCCCCGAGTCCCACCTCCAGTAGGTCCCGGGTTGTCGACTAGAACCAAGGGTATAGTAAACACACAAATGGGAGGCATTACCCTCTAAGAGAACACATGTGAAGAGAGAGAAAAGAAAAACACCAACAAACTCCAACTCAAACTGTAATATAAAAGAAATACCAAGTTCACAAAGGTAATTTCATGCAAAACTACTATAGCTGAAAGTGAAAACTGAATGTACCAAAGTAAAGTAAAAAAACAAGAGCAAACACAATCCCGAACAGCTCCTGCAACCCAAAGCTAGTAGAAACCAGCTGGATCTCCAACCTGCTCCAAGTGACCTGAAAATAGTTTATATACCCATAGGATGAGTATAATAGTATACTCAGTAGTATCCTCCCCGAATACTCTAGTGAAAACGTAAATAAAGCATGCTAAAGCACAGTGAACAACATGTGAAACTAACTCGTCACCTAAACAGGTATACTAATTTACCAGCCTCACCATGGATACTCTCAACCAAGTATCGCATATAATAGTATATAATATAATAAATAATATCAAGGGTACCCCGTTAATACTTCCCCTTTGGTTTTCCACTTTTCCTCATTGTCGTACGTCCTAAACATCTCTTTCCAAAAAGACTTACCCACAGACACCTGGGCGAAGCACCACAACATGCACCTCCTGCAACAAAACCACCACATCCATGTAAGAAAAGTAACTCGGTAGTTTCTGGGAGCCACCAAAGCTCACATAATGTGTATCATATGTCGGGTATTAAACCTCAAGCTATTATATCCCATACACTGAGTAAGTATACTCAATCAATCAAAGCCTATACATTTTACACCTATAGTAGTCCATAGGAAACTATATCCAGAATATATTTGTGTGAATAACCACAAGACATTATATCCCTTTACACACATATATGTGGAAAACTAACTCTTGTGACTACTAGCACAAGTAACTACCAAGAGACGAGAGCGGGACCAATGGGGGTAGTCAGCCATCAATCCTCCCACTAGAATGTTAGGAAAAACACCCCCCCCCCAAGGCTCAGAATCCCCGAAGTTTCAGTTGCCCTAACTAATAGGGTGGAGTAGCATATAGAAACACAAAAATTAAAGAAAATACTATAGATCACAACCACACTATGGACATAACCTAGTCTTAGACTCAACTGCATCTAACATCTCTCAAACTCCCGGCTGCCACTTCTAAGACAAGATATCCTTTAAGCACACAACCATTTAGAGAGTTTTATTACATTACTTAATTCCCTTTTTATTAGTTTCACTTTAAGTTAGTTAATTCTTTAAACATTAATTAACAACTAACAATTCTACATTATATTTCATTAGCATCACACCCAAAGTCCACGGTCCCTTTAAATTGTAAACCCAGCAATGCATCCCAGAAAGTTCCAACCCCTTGGGTTAACATCATTTATTCAATCATTTATTAACAAAATTATTACTTTCCCATATTCCCAATCATTCTAAAAAACATTCTAAGCTACTAAACACAAGGGGGATCAAATCGGTGAGTAGATTAACTACCTATCAAGTCTTTGACACCTATAGAAAGAGCACAGACCCATCCTCCCTCGAGAATCTAAACATGGAAATCACGTGGAATACCCATCAATTTTTCCCCTTTTGGAAGGAGGGTAAGAAAACCAGCTGCCTTGAGTAGTGGGGAAAGTAAAGAGGATAAAAAACCAACAATAATAAAAAAATCATCCAAACATTCACATACAACCCATTTTATCATCCCCAGTGTCCTCCTCGACACCCACAAGCATAAACCGATGCATCAACCCACTCTAGGCATCAACTACTGCCACAACCAATAGGCCTCAATGCCCCCACATATCACAACATCCATCCAGGATCACATCACAACACAAGCAATAGGAAAACAAACATGATATCAATTGGGCTCTTAGCCCTTAAATAAGAAAGAGGGTAACTCAGAACACTATAAGGAATTATATTTTATCAAATAACTGGTTCTTTAATCCATATTGAATTAACCAATTTATTATTTTCAAGTTCCAACTACAGGAAACCGAAACAATAATCTATAACATATTTTTTAAACATGCTTACTACATCAATTTAATTAGCATAAAATTACAACAATAACAATCGTATTGATTCACATGCCTCCTTATCTTTAGAAAAACAATTATCAATTAATTTCGGCCTTAATTTTTTCACCAATTTCTATTAAGAACAAATATCTAAACAATGAAATGATAGATATCACACTATCTAGAAAAACAAGAGGCAATAACATACGATCGATATGAATTTATTTATCCAGTTAAAATATTTATTATGTAAATTCCATTGTGATCTAGTGGAATAAAATATGATAACTATATATTTGCACGTAAAAGAAAACATTGGTAATGAATCCCCTACCTCAAATGGTTCTTGACGTTCTTTATACGAGAATGAGCCACACAACGGGTTGCGATCTCCTCCCCCCGTGACAACTGTATCCACCCGAGGATGCAAAGACACCACCACACCAGTAAACACCTAGGAAAATACCATTAGAAACATAGAGATATCATTTCATAAAAGGGAAAGGAGAAACATAAGGAGATGAACCCAAAGGAATGATGATAGATCATACCTTATATCGAAGATTGATCGATATTGCTTGGTTGCATCAAAAATAGAGGGGAACCAGTCCAAGGACGAAAGTTTAATCACACAACTCCTATGGGAAGGAATGTAAGGTTCAAGAATATCACACCCAAGAACAAAGAGGAAGAACTAGGGAGGAAGATATCTCATCCCTTCAGATGATTTAACGGAGCAACGGTTTAAGATATGTTGGATTTTCCATTAAAAGTGGATGGCATTTAACCACACGTTTTGACCAAGTAAAATCATATCGAGCCTTAGAGAAAATTAATATAGGAGTTATGGCCTTTCGATCAGCCTTAGAGTCCTCAAAACAAGGCTTTAAATGCATTTTATGTCAAAGGGTGGAGACTGTAGGAAGCTAGAAACATTGTTCATGAAAATGAAATTTGGAAAAGGAAATAGAGGCTACCCTTGGACCTCACCGTTCTGGAAACACTGTTCATGAACTCAAAATTTGGTAATGGAAATAGAGGCTACTGTTGAACCTTACTGTTTTGGAAACACTATTCATGAACTCAAAATCTGGCAAGGGAAATAGAGGCTACCGTTGGACCTTGCCGTTCTAAAAACACTATTCAGGAACTCAAAATTTGGAAAAAGAAATAGAGGCTACCACTGGACCTCATCATTCTGGAAACATTGTTCATGGACTCAAATTTTTTCAAAGGAAATAGAGGCTGTCATTAGACCTCGCCATTCTGAAAACACTCTTCATGAACTCAATATTTGGAAAAGGAAAAAGAGGCTACCGTTGGGCCTCACCATTATAGGAACGCTATTCATGAACTCAAAATTTGGAAATGGAAATAGAGGCTACCGTTTGACCTCACAATTTTGGAAACAGTGTTCATGAACTCAAAATTTGGAAAAGGAAATAGAGGCTACCATTGGACCTCACCGTTCTGGAACACAATTTATGAACTCAAAATTTGGCAAAGGAAATAAAGGCTACCTCTAAACCTCACTATTCTAGAAACACTGTTCACATAAGGCTACCATTACACTTTTCACATAAACCTACTGATGACGCTGTTCACATAAGGTTACCGTTGCACTGTTCACATATGGCTACTGATGACACTGTTCACATAAGGTTACTATTACACTATTCATATAAGCCTACCAATGACATTGTTCACATAAGGTTACCATTGCACTGTTCACCTAATGTTATCATTGCACTATTCACATATGGCTACCATTTCACTATTCACAAGGATACCATTGGAACTGTTCACAACAGTCTACCATTGGAACTGTTCACGAGACTACCATTGGAACTATTCATAGTGGTCTACCACTATAACTATTCGCCGAATTGGAAATTTTGAAAAGTGTTGGGGATAAGTCACCTTGACCACTAGAACACCTCAAACACTATATTTCTACTGAGGAATGGACCAGATAGGTCTAGGCCATTACAAGAAATATATTCATTATTATATAAAAAATTAATGTACATAATCTTATTGATATTGTCTGGATACATATCCCTTTATTACACCATCATATTTCCTAATATTAAGGTGCACGATGGTGGGGCTTTCATGGGGCCATTTGGTGAACATTGTTTGGGTTGTGATCTAGATGAACTTGAAATTCTCCCATAAATGATTTTTCTCATCATTAATTTGTTGGATATAATCTTGGTATTAGTCTAGGGAAAATCCAAGAAATTTTATCTCCCTCAGAATCTCTGATAAATGGACTTCGTAGGATATGATCCTACTGGTTAAGGTCATCACTTCCTTTTTCTATTAAAAAAGGATTTATTAAAACCCTATATTTATACTATTCATGTGATAATTCTTCAAAGGGTATGTTATCAATGGTAAAGATATATAACAATCATTTAAAATCCAATTTAATATAATAAAATAATTTCATGTGTTTTTTATAACCATAAAAACTTTATTTAAGTCAAAATAAAGGTAATTTTATGCATAAATGTTTGGGTTGTTACAACCTTCCCCCTTAAAAAATTTCTCCCTCAAAATTTTCTTTTCCTACACTAAAATATATAAGGGTAAATCTATTTCATCACCTCCTCTAGTTCCCACATTTCTTCTTCAAACGTTTTTTTTCTCTACAACACCTTGATAAGGGGCATTGTCTTATTTCATAGAAATTTTTCTCTACAATCTAAGATCTTCATCAACTACTCCTCAGAGTAAAGTTCATTATCCGGTGGTACCACCTATGTATTGAGTACATGTGAGTGTTTTAGTTTATACTTTCTGAATAGGGATACATGGAATACATCATGTAATTGAGATAGATTTGCTGGGAGTGTTAGTCAATAGGCCACTGCTCTGATGCGATCAAGGATCTCAAAAGGTAAAATGTACCTTGAACTAAGATTTTCCCTTCCTCATAAATCCTATCACTCTTTTCCATTGAGATATATAGAGGAAAAAAATTTCTCCAAAATCAAACTCTAGGTCTCATCGATGATTTTCAGCATGGCTCTTTTGTCAACTCTGAGTAGCTTTGATGTGCTGCTGGATGGTCTTTACCTTCTCCACCATTTCTTTGGCTATTTCCAGACCTAGAAGTTTTCATTCCCCAACTTCATCCCAACATGTTGATGTTATGAACCTCTTCCCATAAAGGGCTTCATAAGGATCCATTTGTATTCTTGAGTGGAAACTGTTGTTGTAAGATAACTCTTCCAAAGAGATATTTTGGTCCCATCTACCTTTAAAGACCATTGAGCAAGATCTCAACATGTCCTCAAGTGTTTGGATAGTCCGCTCAGATTGGAAATTATTTTGAGGGTGATAAGCTATACTGAATTTCAACTCAGTGTTTATAGAATGCAGGAGACTTTTCCAAAACATATAGGTTAATATTGGATCTCAATCTAACATAATAAAGAGTGGTACTCCATGCAGTCATACCACTTTTATGATGTATATCTATTCCAGTTGATCTAGTGAGAAATACTCTCAAATCGTAATGAAGTCTGTGTTTTTTCATACAATCCACAACAACCTAGATAGCATTGTTTCCCTCAGATTTCTTTTCAAATACAGTGATAAAGTCCATGGTGATGTTTTAACATTTTCAGGTTTATATGGGTAATGGTTGCATCATCCCATTAGACTTTTTTTTTGTTTAGCATTCACTTGTGGCATACTAGGAACATTGATGTATATTCAGTGATATCCTTATTCTTATTATCCCACCAATAGTGGTCTCATATATCTCGATACATCGTTGTGTTTCCTAGGTTAATGGATAAATTCAAACTACGTGCATCATCCAAAAGTGTTTTATTTATATAGGGATTTTATGAAACATATAGTCTTGATCCAAATCTCACAATTCCTTCTTCATTAACATTAAACTCTAAGGATTTCCCTTTTCTAATAGTTTCCACTTTCTTCTAAATTTACACATAATATTGTTGATCATCCTTTAACCTTTCCAAAAGAGATGGTTGAGAAATCATTTGTGAAATGATTGATTATTTTCCTTTCTTTATGATTTCCATGTCCATATTCTTCAAGTATAAGAATATCATATCCTTCTAGATTCTCATCAATGATAGAATTTATGGGTCCTTTCTACTTAGAGCATCCTCTACCTTGTTCAATTTCCCATAGTGGCAGTGGATTGAGTAGTTGTAATCCTTGATGAGCTTTAACCATCCTTGTTGGCACATATTTATCTCTTTTTATGTGAATATATATTTGATACTTTTGTGATCTGTATATATTTCATACTTCTCCCTAAAGAGATAATGTTGCTAGATTTTTAATGTAAAGATCACAGTTTATAACTCTATATAATGTGTGGGATAGTTTTTCTCATGAATTTTCAACTACCTTGAGGCATAGGAAATGAATTTTTCGTTTTTCATCAACACACATCTCAATACCTTCTCTGAAGCATCACTGAAGATTATGAAAAGTTCCCCACTTATGGTTAGTGTGAATACAAGGGCAGTAAAAAGCCTTGTTTTCAAATCCATGAAGATTTCTTCTTATTCATAATTCCATGAAAATTTTACTCCCTTCTAAGTTATCTTGGTAAGAGGGTTTAACAATCATAAGAATTTTCTCACAAATCAACGATAATATCCAGTTAACCCATAGAGGATATAGATATCTATCATATATGTTGTCCTAATTCATCCCTTTATTTCCTCTGTCTTAGAAGGATCCATAGGTATACCATTTCCTGTGATGATATTCCCTAATAATGATAATTCCTTCAACAAAAACTCACACTTGTTGTACTTTGTATCAAGCTTCTCTTTTCACAAGGTCTCTATCATAGTGATCAGATGCACCTCGTGGTCCACCTTTGTTTTGGATTATATTAGAATATTTTCTACAAAGACTACAAAAATTTGTTTAGGTAATCTCTAAATACTCTATTCACTATGTCCATGAATATTCCTAGAGCATTAGTAAGTCCGAAAGGCATCACTATGAACTCATAGTGCCCGTACATTGTATGAAATGCAGCCTTGGGGATATGCCCTTTAATATTTACTAGGTAATATCTAGACCATAGATCCACCTCGGAGAAGTATTGTTCTCCATGTAGTTTATCAAACAAGTCATTAGTTCGGGGTAAAGGATAAGTGTTATTTATCGTGGTTTTTTTAGATCACGATAATCAATACAATGGCACATTGACCCATCTTTCTTCTTTACAAAGAGGACCGGTGCACCACATGGTGAAGCACTTGGGCGTATAAAGCCTTTATCAAGATTCTCTTGTAATTGTTTCTTCATTTTCTCAAGTTCTACAATATAAAATCTATATGGATCCTTGGATATTGGAAATTTCCCAGGTATAAGCTCGATGGAAAATTTAACCTCTCGGCTAGGAGGAAGATCAGGCAACTCCTTGGGAAACACATTAGTGAATTCTGTCAAAATAGGAATGTATTCGAGAATGTTCTATTCCTTATAATTAATCATTTGATCTAGATATTCTTTCCCATATGGTAATAATATCCATGATTGAGATTATTCTACTAAAGAAGATTCATCCTACTCCTTGCACTTGTATAGAATCAGGGGTTGATTCTCTATAGAGAGAGTGATTTACCTATTGTGGAAATTTATGTTGGCTGTATATAGGTAAAGCCAATACAATCCCAGAATTACATCAAATTTCACCAAGGAAAGTATGAAAAGTTTTTTTGGGAAGTTTAATCCACAAATTGTAATAGGGGAGGAGTTATATTAATGGGATGAAATAATTTCCCCATTTTTCATTTTCACTGACATCTCTACTTCCATTTTTTGTGGTGGTGTTTGAATAGTTCTTATAAAATTTTGTAATATAAAGGAATGTATAGAACCAGAATCAAAAAGTCAGTTTTCTATTCTTGAATGAATAATTATCTTATCTATCACCACTTAATTGGAAGGATTCACTTTGGCGATAGTGATGGAAAAATCTCACCCTTGATGCCTTGGAGGTTGTTGGTTGCCTCTAAAAACCATTGTCTTAGGGCACTAGTTTGAAAAGTGATTTGGTTCCTTGTAGTTGTATAAATGAACAAAGCATTGAGGGTCAACCAAGGAATTCATTTCCTCTATCACATTGGAGGTATTCTTCTATCGGCAGTCATTGTCCAAGTTCCATTCCCTTCCACACCTAAATCATTTTTTTGCTCCCCTTAGGAAATTAATGCGGTCGTTGTTTATTCACCTTTGGTAAGTGGGATGCTGGAATTTATTAACATTGTCGGATTTATCCATCTGACCACTAGAATTAAATTTAACTTTCCACTTATTATCCTGATGATACCCCTAATATTCACTGATCACTATCTCGACTTTGAGGGAACATCAGACAATTTCTTCATAGTAATCAATGTCACAGATTATCAAGGATTTCCATAGACTAGGTTTTACCCCACCAAAATATCAATAAACCATTCATTTAGGGGTAAGGAAAAAACTAAAGGTGAATCAATAAAGTTTTGTGAAGTTTTCCTCATATGCCCCAAAAGATTCTTCATCCTTTCTATTGAGTGCAAGGAAATATCTTTCCATACGAAGATGTAGGGTGCGGGTAAAATATTTATCAAAAAACATTTTTCAAAATTCCTTCCACTCCATTGTTTTTATCTCTTCCTCAAGCTTCATATTCTTGATCAATTTACACCACTGATCAGGCTCACCCTCCAGTTGATAAATTTCTAGAAGAACCTTCTATTGTTCAGAACATTGAAGGATATATAAGATATTTTCAATGGAATTTATCCATTAATCCATGGTGAATCTCACATTTTCATATATTTTATATTTTAAATAATTGTTTATAATCTCACCATAGTGTTATTTTATGGGTAATTGTCATATTTTTAGGTTATAGTGATAATTTGATCTTTAATGCAAAAAGCGGTTAATTCTGGATTTTAGACAGATTTTTACATCAAGAGTATTTTAGTAATTTCATGAAACATATAAGTCCAAATTTGGTGATTCAATTTTATTTTTAAATACTGATTTTATTTCCTTCAACTTTGTCTTCTAGATGAGGAGCTGATTCTACCATCTAAAGGGCAGAAAAATTCATTGAAGTTGGACATTTTTTCGGGCGGACAACATGGACCCACCACTGTAACAGAACCACAAATCGTCATTCACACATCCAACTGGGGTTTTTTATCTGGTATAGCTTGAGGATAAATAGAAAAGACTCTAAAATAAATTTGGAGTAGTTTTGAAGTCATTAAGGCGGATATTTAATGACATACTTTTGGGGGAAGCTTCTTAGAAGCTTCATCCAGAAACAGAAATCGCCAATGAAAAATTTATAACTCCTTCATCCAGTGTCCAAAGGAGATAAAATTTTTAGGGTGAATGAAAAAAATATTTATGAACAATTTTTAATAAGGGTTTCACTCTTGAAACTTTCATTTAATGGTTCAAGAAAGTGAAATCTTTCGGAGCACAGATTTCTACCTATAAAAGGAGGCTCTCACCTCCTTCCCAAATAATCATATACTCCATCCATTCCTTTAGGGAACCAAGAAGGAGATCTCCACCGAGAGAGGCCTACCAAAAATCTTTCACAATTCTTTTTAATTTATTTATTTTCTTTATTTTTGTTTTAGTTTCCAATTGTAATTTAGATTTCAAATAAATTCATGCATTGTTTTTTTATTGTGTCCACTCATCCACCCTCTTTTATTCCTATCATCTTACCATCGTGAACTATATACTCATGATCATGAGTAACTAATCTGAGGAATATCTCAAGTGATTAATCAGGTTCTTGAACCCAAGACCATGTTATTAATATTCTTTGAGTTAATTCTAAGGATAATTTATAGTGGGTGTAATCCTCGTTGTGGCTGTCTAAAGATTAACTTCTTAATCTACAACCATTTTCCCTCGATTGAGGAGGTGGATGGAAGGTGTGCTTAGAAATCTCTAAGTAGACTTTTCATTAATAAACGGGGTAGAATAAGGTGTGCACACATACGATAGAGTGTGTTCACTGAGAATATTTGAAGCTGACCAATGAAGGTGCTCCCTGAAAGTTCTCTCGGGAGAACTTCCTTTCTTCTCTAATTACATTCTGTTTAGCATTGCATGGTAGTTTAGAATTAAATTTTCGTTTATTATTATTCATGAATTTCATTTATTTTATTAAATTATATTTATTTAATAAAATATAAAACAACAAAAAGAAGTAATTTAGGTGAATTAGATTAAGTAGGTGAACGAATTGAGAAAGCTCCTCAAGTGAGATGACCCTAGTCAACCATTATGTTGCACTAATAAAACATAAAAATACACTTTTTCATGCCCTACGATAGGCGTGGGTCAAAACTGGCACCGTTTCCATGGATCCAATCAGTAGTTTACATATCTTTTTCTATTTTCACATTGTAGAAAGATTTTCATTTTTTTAAAAAAATCTAAAAAAAGTAAAATTTTCATGATGTATCCAAACTACAATTACTATGCATGGAATGAATACTCACATGTGCAACAACAACAAGAGGAAGATGATTTAGAGTACAACAGAGATTAGGTGAATGAACTTAAAGATTCCATAGAAGGACTAAAGATTCAAATATAAAGGATAACAGGATATGTCCATACTTACCAAGAGCAATCCAAACCTGAGCCAGAACCTAAACCAGAACGAGTTGTGGAAGAGATTTCACTAATCATTTTTTATGCTAAAGAACCTGAGGCAGGTGAGAAAGAACTTCTAAAGGAATTAATCACATCATCCTGCACTCAACCATTTCTTGAGGAGGTCCCAGAAGTACAGATTCTAGCTGATTCACTCAGGAGAGATCAACATTTTTCTGAAGAATCCTAGAATAACGTTGTCAAAGATAACTTGAAACATGATATTCCCATCCTTTATGATGAAAAATCAGAAACATTCTACCTCTCTCTAGCTTTGGAAGATAATGAAGAAGATGCACCTGTTGATATTGAGTTGCCAATGTTCATGCCTGAAGAGATCAATTACCAAGCTAACTTACTTGAAACGGAAGATTTCTTTATTAATTCTTCATGTTTTAATCTTATTCAAGATGAATTGTTTTTTAAATTCACTTTTTCTGAAATTTTTGACATAGCACAATTGGATAAGACCTTGGATGTTAAATAATAGACCACTCAAGTGGTGGTTATTGAAGAAGAAGAGTCAGAGAAGATGGTGGTGTGACTACCTCCTCAACAAAAATCTTCATACCTAATAGAGGAGGACACCACAGAAATTAAGAGGGATCACCCTTATATTCTACTCCCTCCAACTTTGGACCTTAATTTCTTTATTAATTATTTTTGTGGGGTTGGTAACTATCTTATATTATTTGGGGTTGTCCACTTTCAGTGTTTACTCATGGATATTGTGAAAACTCACATGTTGTGGTTCATCTCAAAGAAACCACACCCACATTCTGATTGGGATTAATCCACTGAAACTGCTTGACTAGGGGCAGTAAAAATCAAGCACCCGCTTGGGGGTCTAAACCAAGAATTATATCTTTTCTATTCCCTTTTTCCTTTGTTTTATTTTTTTTCTTATGTATTTTTATTACATTCTTGTAGTCTGGAAGTGGTAGCTTTTAGGAGATTAACACAAGGCATCCACTTCAAAAATAATTTCAGGTTGTACCTTTCCTTCCCTTGGATTTTATATCATTATATTTATATTCTGTTTAGTTGAAATGAGGGGTAGTAAAATTTAAGTGTGGGGGAGTGTCAACATGCTTAGTTCTTCTTGTGTGCTTTTCATTTTTGTTTATTGTATTTTTAGGATTTTTGAGCTTTAATGAATATTCTTATCACTCTTCACACATCAATTTATTTTGAAAGAGTTGAAATGATTTTTGAAATAACAGATTTTAAATGATTATTGATATTAATTATTTTCCCTTGAAAAGAATTTTCATGCATTTTTATGAGTTTGACTGATTTTTGAAATCCATGCCTATAAACATTGACTCAAAATATTTTTACAATCATGTGAGTTATTCTAAACCAATTTTCATATTCTTCCTAACACCCACAATTTCTTGAGGGAAACTTGATATTTGTGTGAGAACCAAAATTTGTGAATATTCTCTTTTGAAGCTTTGGATTTCATGGAATGTATTTGAAATGATTGAGGCATATCTTTGGCTAGACACATTTTATCTTAAGACCCACCTTTACATTTATCCTTTGTAATCCTTTAGATGCCATTAATTTCCTTATTGGTTTAAGCCACATTACTATTGGATTGGATTACACCAAATATACACAGGAGGGGGGTGAATTGTGTCTTTTCAAAAATATTTGCGAGGTTGTGTTTAGCCTTTTAACTTTAATCAGATAAAATGATGCAGTGGAAATTTAAATAGCAGAAACACAAGATGTATAGTGGTTCAGGGAACAGAAGGCCCCTAGTCCACTCCACCAACGCTCTACTCCATGAGCATGGTGATTTTCACTATCTGGTCCTTGTTTCAACAGACCGGTTCACAACTGAGTATAGGTAGTTGACACCTTTAAAATCCAAGGAAAAACAAAGCCTTCTGGTTCACTTATAGAACCTACATAGCTTTTTACAAGAATTCAATCACTCAAGAATATAAAGAAAATATTTTTGTATTATGAAAAAACTTTCCAGATGTTCTTCACAATTGAAACAGCATGCAATTGACAGTAGATAGATCATCGCCTTCAGAAATAATAATCTTCACATAAGAAATGTTCTGAGTCGATCCCGTTGTAGTAGATATAGAAATATAATTCACAACTTCAGCAGTAGAAAATTTACAGTAGATCTTCTTTATAGAACAAGTGAATCTTCTATCGTGTTCCTTCCTCTTTTAACAAATAGAGCATTGATGAACCTTTTGAACCAGCAGATCGGTGTGTTTCAGTAGTCTCTGTTTTTTCTTTTTTTTCAAAATAATCAAAAGATCACACACAATCAATAATCATTGATGCAGTTTTTAAAAAATCCCATATAAATAAAAGAACGATAAGAACTTCTCCTATAAAATTAGATCCACAAAAGTCACCTTTTTACTCGTGATATTAAAACATTTGAATTTACAGAGCAGTCATAACTTCCCTAAAGACTCGGCATAAAAATATCCTTTTAATTAGATTATCAAATCATTGATGAAACTGTTTTGAATCAGTAAAAATCGTACTTTAAAATAAGCTTTAAATCTGTCTTGAAATCTGCCTAATAATCAGCGTATTGACCGTTGCATAAAAATGTTGACTTTAAATTCTCTGACGCCAAACGTAAGGTTAAGTTGAACAGTATGCATCCTCTGAACGTAAGGTTGATGACATAGTCTTCAAACGTAAAATTCACAATGTAAGGTTGACAACGTAAGGTTGATAATGTAAACTTGACAACAAACGTAAGGTTCATTCTAAACGTATGGTTGGTCATCCATACTTTTCTCTTCAACTTTCAAACATACGATAAAAGATCCATACTTTTACTTGATCCATACTTTTTCAAGAACGTATGGTTGTTTACAAAATTAAGGTTGATGAACTGTACTTTTGAAAAACAAATGTAACGTTTAATATATACATATGGTTCTTCTTCCATACTTTTCTGGTATCCCAGATGTTGGGTTCCTTCCTAACGTAGGGTTCTTCTTCCATACTTTGCTGATAACATATGGTTTTTTAACCATACTTTTTCCTTATCTCAAAAAGTATACATGGTTTCTATCCTTATGCTATGTTTATCCACGTAGGGTATGAACAGTGTTTCCAGAACACACTCAAGCAGATTCTGAATAAGTAGCGCATGAACAGTGTTTCCAGAACACGCTAAATACGGATACTTTAATAATAAATTCTCATAATTTAAAGAATAAAATAAAATGATAAATTCCTGTAAAATGCTTAACAAATAAAATCATTCGAAAATAATTAATGGTATTTGTGAGCATCAAAATTATCATAAAGAGATAGAGTATTAATATAAACTCCCCCTTTAAATAAAAAAATTATGTATTGTTGAAAAATACACTTGCTCAACAATCTCCCCCTTTTTGATGATCACAAAACCCATAAAATAATAAGACCAATTAAATGAAATTAACTTTCAAAATTAGTTACATAAAGTTTTAGAATTTTGAGTGGATAAAACAACATTTAATTTTAACAAAATCATTTCAATAAATAAAAATTTCTCCCCCTTCATGAAATTAAAATAATTTTTCTTTAAAAATAAATGTTTCTAGTTTTATCCAAATTTATCCCTCTGAATAAAATTTAAAAGAAAATTTACCTTTATAATAAACGACTGTTAATAACTTAAAATAGTTTTATGTATAAGTATAAATCTGTATAAATCCAAAACATTTTAAATATATAGGAAATAATTTAAATAAGGGTTTTAAAATAAAATTTTGTGTTTATACAAATTTCTTCCCCATTTTGTAATATAAAAAAGAATGATAAATCATGGATTTTAACACATTTAATGTTGCACTGAATTGTAGGTAAATGCTTTTGTTAACTATTTATCAATAATTAAATTTGGAGTACTTGAATATCAAAATAAAGACAGTAAAAAAATAGAAAGAAAGAAAAAGATTTTCATTAAAAGTCAAAAATAGATACAAGGATGATAAACATAGGAATCAAGGTTTTTTTGTAGTGAACAGGTAGGGTTTATCTTTGCTGGACTGTAGACTTGATTTCTTCTAACTGTTCTCTTAACCTTTTCATTAATCCATCACCATGATTAATAATAAGATCTCTAGCCTCTTGAGTCATATGAATATCTTCAATGAGATTGACTCTGAAAAACTCAGGAAGCCTTTCTTCTTTCTCCATAAAAAAAGACAGCTTCTCTGTGAATTTTTCTAAGACAGAACAGATTCCTGGCTCACTGGATGTTATCTGATCAATTAAGAATTTCTGATTATCTAAGAGAACAGATAATGGATCATTGTTGCACTGAAGATCTTGAAACCTGTCATTCGTATTGATCATTGCAGTTGTGATAGGTTGAAATCTTCTGATTAAATCAGGTGAAGTGCCTGATCCACCAGCAGCACTATTTCCAATTGATGCAAATTGTGTCTCCAGAAACAACTTAAGATCTGAGAAATCTGAATTCATAACAATTTCAGATTTCAATTTGGCAACAACATTTAGTATACCCTCTTTAAAAATTTCAACTTCTTGTCTTGAAATAGTAATCTCCTTAAGATTTTGAAATTTCAACTGTTTGGATTCTAAGATGCCTCTCAGAGAATCATTCTCACATTGTAGTTGAGATAACTTTTTGTACAACTCTTCAGCTTCCATATTCATTGAATCAAAAGCACCCAGTGCTTGATTCGCATTCTCAGGTTCTATGTGATGTAGTAGTACTAAAGGTAATGATTCAGCATCAGATTTTTCTTTCTCTTTGTCCTGAGTAGGTTGGTCCACAGATTTTTCTTCAGAGACTTTTCTAGACTCTTCTATAGAAAAATCCTCTTGAAGAACATATGTGTGAGCTTCAGAAGCGTGATCATCACGAATATCTGTAATTTGTTCATATAATGAAATATCTAAAATTATATTCTCTAGAGTTTCCTGAGGTCTAGCCACTTCCTCACTAGGATCTGCCTCATTTTCTTATTGAATGTCAACAGCAACATCAGCTATAGCCTGTTGTTATGATCTTTCAACTACAATCCTTTCATGATCAGGATTTGTAACAGTGACATTCTGTTCTTGAGGTTGTTCAACATACTTTTCTCTAACAAAGCTATAAGAGTGTAAATCTCCTATATTTAAATCAGGGGAAGTAAGTTCCTCAGTCATAGGTCATTTCCTCTGAGTTTGAAGTCCCTCCTGACTTCTTTCTTCCTCAGTTTCTACCACTTCAAATCCGATCCTCATTGCCGCAGTGCTTACTCTCGATTCAGCTTGTCCCTCCTTGGACTTTGCAGATTGAGCTTGATCACTCTCTGATTCATCATCTACTCCTATGGGAAAAAGATTTCCTTTGATATTACTCCAGAAATATCCAATCTTCTTTAAAGTTCTAGCATTAAACACATTACTGTGATGACAGTGTACTCGGGCATCCACCAATCTCATCATGTCCTTCTTAAGCAACAGCTTGGAAATGAATCGACCAAAAAGATAAAAGTTCATTAGGTCATCACTCTGACAACAATATCTTAGGTATCTAACCATATACCTAGGAAAATTGTGTTTGACATCACAGAGAAAAAGATAAATTATATACATATCATGATATAATATCTTTTCCATCTCATACATCCTCGGTGCAATCCCTGTTTGCACAAATTTGACCAAAATTTTCTGATTAGGCTCTAAATTCTTGATAAACATTTTCTTTATAGTCTTAATACCAAAAAGAAACGACATTATGCCCTCTGATTTATGCACAGAATCTCTAATATTTTTCAAATCGAAATGAAAAACTCCCTTATGAGGGCAGTTGAGAATCAGACCAATTTCTACTGACGAGATTGAGAAATCTATATCCTCTATCTTAGCCATCATACTATCCTCAGTATCTCCCAGACTAAACTGTACAGATTTTAAGAATTATCTAAGTTATACCTCATACAGAAATTCCGTATTTTCACTGTTTAACATCTGTTCAAGGTTCTGAAACGAAAGTGCTTTTTTCAACAGTATATTTGTCTTAAATAACCATTCGAGATCGATTTCCTTTCCCTATAAGATTTTTCTTCTTTCGGAGCATTGTCTCTTGGCATTGCTTGTCTCATCTTCACTGGCTCTTTTAGTCCTTACCATCTCTGTGGGAATCTCTGAAGGTTTAAAGGTTAGGGTTTCAGAGGTTTGATGATTAGGGTTCATGAGCAGAAGTGCGGTTTGTGGGTTCAAAAAGGTTTCAATAGAAACAAAACAGTTTAGAGGTCGAAAGGGTTTTTGACAACCTTGATTCCCGTGTTTTTAATAATCATTACATATATTTAAAAATAAATAAAATATATTATGCGGTGAAAAGAAACATATTCTATTTGAAAAAAAAATAAAAAAATTATTTTAAGCAGAATTAAAATAAATAACTACCATTGTAAAATAAAATTTTATTTAAATTCAAATAAACCTAACTCCCCCTTAATGAAATAAAACCTTGCAGTGGGAAGTGGTTTAGTAAAAATATCAGCTAATTGAATTTCAGTACTTACAAATTTAAAGATATATCCTTTTTAAGAACATGATCTCTTAGAAAATGATGTCTGATATCAATATGCTTAGTTATATAATGATTAATATGATTTTTTGAAATATTTATAGCACAATTATTATCAAATAAAATATGAGTATTATTAAAAAAAATCCAAAGTCCATAAGAGTGTTTTTCATCCACAACACATGTGCATAGAAACTACCAGCAGAAACATAGTCTGCCTCAGCTGTTGACAGGGAAACTGAATGTTGTTTCTTACGTGACCATGACACTAATGAATTTCCTAAAAAGTGACAATTTCTTGAAGTGATTTTATTATCTAATATATAAATCCCAAAGTCTGCATCTGAATATGAAATAAAATTGAAATCAGAAGTTTTGGGATAAAGAAGAGATTGAAAAACAGCTCCTTTTAAATATCTAAAAAATATTTTAACAGCAGTTAGATGAGATTATTTAGGATTTGATTGAAATCTTTCACAAAGACATAATGAATAAATTATATCTTTCCTTATAGAAGTAAGATATAATAAACTACCAATCATAAATCTATATAACCTGTTGGCAAATTATTTTCTAGTTTCATCCAAATCAAGTTTTATATTAGTATGCATAGGAGTTGTATATGTCTTGTTGTTTTCATGTCCAAATTTTTCAACAAATCAGTAATGTATTTGCTTTGATTCAAAACATTTCCAAAATATTTTTGATATCTTTGAAGTCCTAAAAAGAAATTTAGTTCTCCCATCATACTCATTTCAAAATCTTTTTGCATTAACTTTGAAAACTCATGACAAAGGGTTTTATTAGTTGATCCAAAAATTACATCATCAACATAAATTTGAACCAATAAAATATTAGAATTCACCATTTTCTTAAACAGTGTTGGGTCTGCCATTCCAACAGTAAAATAATTTTTTAAAAGAAAAGATCTTAATCTTTCATACCAAGCTTTAGGTGCTTGTTTAAGGCTATAGAGAACTTTAGTAAGTTTAAAAACAGAATCTGGATTTTGAGAATTTTCAAAACTAGGAGGTTGCTCTACATAAACTTCCTCTATTAAATAACCATTTAAAAAGGCAAACTTATCATCCATATGAAATAATTTAATGTTCATATGAGATGAATAGGCTAAGAAAATTCTAATGGCTTCTAGTCTAGATACAGGTGAAAAGGTCTCATCATAATCTATACCTTCTTCCTAATTATATCCTTTAGCTACAAGTCTAGCTTTATTTCTAGTTATTATTCCTTGATCATCTTGCTTATTTCTAAAGAACCATTTGGTTCCTATTACTAGATAGTTCTGTGGTCTTTCAACTAATTCCTAGACTTCATTTCTTTTGAACTGGTTTAATTCTTCTTACATTGCTATCATCCAGCTTTCATCATCTAAAGTTTCTTCTATAGTCTTGGTTTCTAATTGGGATAGACAGGCAGAAAATTCTATAAGATTTCCTATATTTCTTCTAGTTTTTATTCCTGTATCTAAGTCGCCTATTATAGTTTCTAAAGGGTGATTATTTAGGGTTCTAGTCTGTCTAGGAAAAACACTTATAGGTTCTTCAGTATCATGTTCTTCTGAACTAGACTGGATTTTATTTATATCTTTTTCAAAATCATTTTTCAAGTTTTCAAGCCTCATGTTATCATTAGAGTCAGATTCATCCATTTGATCTGTCCTTTTCTCAAAGGGATTAGATTCATCAAATTTCACATGAACTAATTATTCAACAATCATTGACTTCTTATTATAGATTCTATAAGATTTGGAAGTAGCTGAATATCCTAAGAAAATTCCTTCATCAGATTTTGGATCGAACTTACCAAGATTATCCTTGGTGTTTAATATGTAAACCTTGCATCCAAAAACTTTGAAGTAGTTAACTTTAGGTTTTCTATTATTCTAATGTTCATAGGGTGTCTTTTTCAAAAGAGGTCTAATTAAAACTCTATTCATTATATAGCAGGTTCTTATTACAGCTTCAACCCAAAAGTAGGTAGGAAGGTTGTATTAATTTAGCATAGTCCTAGCCATTTCCTGAATAGTCATATTTCTTCTTTCAACAATTCCATTTTGTTGAGGTGTTATAGGTGTAGAGAAGGTGTGTTTAATACCCATATTCGAGCAGAAGGAATTAAATTCTTGATTCTAAAATTCTCCACCATGATCGCTTCTTAATGAAATTATTTTAAAACCATTTTCATTTTGAACAGCTTTACAAAAACTTTCAAATAAAGTAAATGCTTCATTTTTAAATTTCAAAAATAAAATCCATGTAAATCTAGAATAGTCATCAACTAAAACATATACATATAATTTACTATCCAAGCTTGCTACTATTGAGGGTCCAAACAAATCCATATAAATAAGTTCTACAGGTTTAGATGTAGCAGTTTTGTTAATAGATTTGAAGGATGATTTCTGTTGCTTGCCAAGTTGACATGCATCACAGAATCTGTCACTTTCAAATTTGAGACTAGGAAAATTAGAAACTAAATGTTTCTTAGATAACTTATTTAAAACATATATATTACAATGTCCAAGTCTCCTATATCAGATCCAAGATTCATTCATTTTAGCAGTTAAGCAATTTACTTTTTGTTTACACAAGGAATTTAAATCCAGGGTATACACATTATCAATTCTTGGTGCTCTAAATTTAAGAAATTTATTTTTGAAAACAGAACAACAATTGTTAGAAAAATCAACAACGTAACCATAATCACATATTTGAGAGATACTTATCAGATTGTGTTTCAAACCTTGTATATAAAGTACGTTATTAATTGAGACAGCTTCTGGATCTCCAACTGTTCCAATACCAATGATTTTTCCTTTGGTATTGTCACCAAAAGTGACAATCCCACCATCTTTTTGAGTGAGTGTAGAGAAATTCAATAAGTTTCCACTCATATGTCTTGAGTATCCATTGTCCATATACCATATATCATTTTTTCTCTTGTAACCTGCTCCCTGCAAAGACATTTACACAGATTGCTTTGGTACCCATATTTTGTTGGGTCCAGTAGTGTTAGTTAGCAAGGATCTGAGAATCCATACTTGCTTTGTTTTTCTAATTTCACATGATTCGAATAGATCATTTGATACAAAAGATTTCTTAATGCTGCTTATTTGGGGTCGTCTTAAGAAACTGTTTTTAGAAATATGTCCCTTTATTCCACTGTAATTACAATTTAGTCTTTTTGCACTTGGAATAAAATAGTTTTTGTACAGCTTGGGTTTTTCACCTTTACTTCCAATTCCAAATATATCCTTTTTAATGACATTTTTTCCAAGAATTTCATTTAAATTATTTTCTTCTTTAGTAAAAACAAGGGCTGTAGTTTTATAAGTGTTTACTTTAGTTTGTAGTGATTTTATCTTAGATTCATAATCTGTATTGTTAGAATTGATTGAATCAAATTTTTCAGTTAACTTCTTATAGTGTTTCAGCATTGTATCTCTTTCATAAGAAACATCATTAGGAAAATTCTTTAAAGAATTATGCTACTTAAATAGAGAGTCATATTTTTCTTCAAGCATATTACAGTAGGCTGCAATTTTTTCATTAGAGTAATTAAATTCAGTACTACAATCAGAATAGTAGTAAGATTGTACCTCATCTATTTCTTCCATAAAACACATGTTGGCTTTAAGATTTGCTTCCTCCTTCTCTGAGTTTGATTGGAAAGTACTACTGGAGTCTTCAGATACACTCCATGTAGCTTTCATGGATTTCTTGTCCTTATGCTCATAGTCATTTCTTTTGAAAAATATCTTTCTCTTGTCTTCTTTTTCCTGAGGACAGTCAGGTCAGATATGCCCCATTTTCTTGCATTCATAGAATCTTACTTCCTTATAATCTTTCTTAAAGGGTTTTTGAATCCTATTTTCTTTCTATTGAATTTTGTGAATCTTCGTGCTAGCTGAGCCAATTCCACATCAGAATTAGATAACTCAGAACTCTATGACTTATCTTTTTCATTTTTCTTCATCTTTCTGTTTTTATTCTGTGATGATGCTTTCAATGCAGTATCTTCTCTTTTGATAAGCACTTTATTTTCATTAGCTTCATCTTCCATATCAACTTCATACATAATTAATGTTCTAATCAGTTCTCTCATGGTTAAATCTTTGACAGGTGTCGACTGTCTGATTGCTGCAGAGATTCCATTCCATTTTATAAGCAGTACTCTCAACACTTTTGAAGCGTGATCAGCTTGCTTAATGGGATCTCCCAAGGTAGTTATGTTATTGAAAATCTATGTCAATCTTCCATTCATTTGAGTAATATTCTCACCTTTAACCATTTTGAATGCATCAAATTTAAGCTTAGCAGTTGCATATCTCATTTCCCTGATATTGTTAGTTCCTTCGTAAGCAACAACAATATTTTTCCACATTTCATATGATGTTGGGCATTGAGATAATCTGTTAAACTCATTAGGTCCTAGACCACATATAATTGAATTCATTTCCTAATAATTCATATCATATTCTTCTTCAGTAGCTGCACTCCATGTTTCGGGTTTTTTTAGTATTTCATAAGGAGTTAGAATCTTAGAATAGACTCTGTATCCAAGATTTTTCATATAGATGATCATTCGAGACTTCCAGAATCTATTGTTTTCTCCATTAAAGTATAGTTCTCTGACCATAGACATTTTATCTCTTGTATCAGTCATCTTGTTGTGTGTATAATCACTTTCATATTGTTAAAGCTTTGTCAGAAAACTCAACCTCTGATACCAATTGTTGGATCGGATTACACCAAATACACACAAGAGGGGGTGAATTTGTCTTTTCAAAAATCATTGCGAGATTGTGTTCTGCCTTTTAACATTAATCAGATAAAATGATGCAGCGGAAATTTAAATAGAAAAAACACAAGATGTATAGTGGTTCGGGGAATAGAAGGCCCCTAGTCCACTCCGCCAACGCTCTACTCAACGAGCTTGGTGATTTTCACTATCTGGTCCTCGTTTTAGCAGACCGCTTCACAAATGAGTACAGGAAGTTGACACCTTTACAATCCAAGGAAAAACAAAGCATTCTGGTTCACTTACAGAACCTACACAGCTTAGTACGAGACGTTGATCACTCAAGAATAGAAAGAAAAGATTTTCATATTTTTAAAATAATTTCCAGATGTTCTTCACAATTTCAACACCATGCAATTGACAGTAGATAGATCATCTCCTTTAGAAATAATAATATTCACATAAGAAATCTTCTGAGTCGATCCCCATGTAGTAGATATAAAAATATAATTCACAAATTTAGCAGTAGAAAATTCACCGTAGATCTTCGTTTTAGAACAAGTGAATCTTCTATCGCGTTCCTTCCTCTTTTAACAAATAGAGCTTTGATGTACCTTTTGAACCAGCAGATCGGTGTGTTTTAGTAGTCTCTGTTTTTCCTTTTTTTTCATAATAATCAAAGGATCACACACAATCAATAATCATCGATGAAGTTTTAAAAAAATCCCATATAAATAAAATATAGATAATAACTTCTTTTGTAAAATTAGATCCAAAAAAGTCGCATTTTTACTCGCGATATTAAAACATTTGAATTTACAGAGCAGTCGTAACTTCCTTGAAGACTCGGTATAAAAAAGATCCTTTTAATTCGATTATCAAATCATTGATGAAATAGTTTTGAATCAGTAAAAATCGTACTTTAAAATCAGCTTTAAACTTGGCTTGAAATCCGCCTAATAATCAACGTATTGACCGTTGCATAAAAATATCGACTTTAAATTCTTCGATGCCAAATGTAAGGTTAAGTTGAACTGTATGCATCCTCTGAACGTAAGGTTGATGACATAGTCTTCAAACATAAGGTTCACAACGTAAGTTTGAAAATGTAAGGTTGACAACGTAAGGTTGACTACGTAAGGTTGACAATGTAAACTTGACAACAAATGTAAGGTTCATTCCAAACGTAGGGTTGGTCATCCATACTTTTCTCTTCAACTTTCAAACGTATGAAAAAAGATACATACATTTACTTGATTCATACTTTTCCAAGAACTAAAGGTTGTTTACAAAAGTAATGTTGATGAACCATACTTTTGAGAAACAAAAGTAACGTTTAATATTTACATACAGTTCTCCTTCCATACTTTTCTAATATCCCAAACGTAGGGTTCCTTCCAAACGTAGGGTTCTTCTTCCATACTTTTCTGATAACGTATGGTTTTTTAACCATACTTTTTCCTTATCTCAAAAAGTATACACGATTTCTATCCTTACGCTACGTTTATCCATGTAGGGTATGAACAGTGTTTCCATAACATGCTCAAGAAGATTCTGAATAAGTAGTGCATGAACAGTGTTTCCAGAACACGCTAAATACGAATACTTTAATAATAAATTCTTGTAATTATAAGAGTAAAATAAAATGATAAATTCCTGCAAAATGATTAAAAAATAAAATCATTAGAAAATAATTAAGGGTATTTGTGAGCATCAAAATTATCATAAAGAGATATAGTATTAATATAAACTCCCCCTTTAAATAACAATATTATGTATTGTTGAAAACAAAGCTTGCTCAACTATTACAATCCAGTTTTTCTTTACCTACCTGCACTTTTATTATTCTTGTATGGATATTTAAATTTTGAGTGTGGGGGAAGGGCCTTTCATGTGCGTTCATTGGGATGTGTATCATTTATGGGTGGTTCGAGGAGTGTGTCAATTCTTTGGGCCGTAGATAATAAGATAATTGAGCATCTATCATCATTTTATTGTGCTTTATTTGTTTCATTAATTTCTCCTTCAAAAAAATGAAAAAAATAGGAGATGAGCTTGAATTCCTCATTGTACATTATTTTATGACTCATGTCCCTCTCAAAAATCAAGGGCATTAATTTTCATTCATTCATTGTATTCAATTTTCAGCTCATCCTCCATGAAAAAGAAAACGAAAATAAAGAAAATAAAGTTGTGCCTTTCTGGAGCATTAAAAAAAGGGAGAAATTAGAAGATATCATTTATTATAATCACTGATTGAATCATGTAACATGTCATAAAAGAGGTGTGGTTTTGTTTTTCCCCATTTTCAGGTGGGGTTGAGAGATTAATTTCCAGTGTTTTCACTTGAATTAATCTTGCATTGTACTTAGGATTCCAACCTCCTCTTTCTAGCCTGAAAATTTTTCAATCATTTTCCCACCAACCCTAAGCCACAGAATCATTTGAACCTTTAATTAAAGCCCTAATGATTGAATTAATATTTATTTTTCACACTATGGAGAAATGATAATTTTCACAAGCCTATGGTGATACATGCGATTTCCAAGCATGAGCATAACTCTAGAATCAATTTCTCTTGAGTGATGAGTGTCATAAAATTCAATGTGAGGTAGGTTGTGATTAGGACATGGATTGATTTATGAGGTTTAATAAATTTGAATTATTTAAATGAAAATGAGAGATAATTTTTTTTATAGATGATACATGATCGAATTCTATTTTGGATAAGATCATTGATATTTTCTCATTTTTGATTGTTTTGTGGATTTTGATTTGGATCTAAGATGATTTCCTAGGAGTGCAATTTTTAAGTGTGGGGGAGTGATTAAACTCACATTTTCATATATCTTATACTGTAAATCATTGTTTATAATCTCACCATCGTGTTATTGTATAGGTAATTGTCACATTTTTAGGTTATATTGGTAATTTGAACTTAAATGCAAAAGGTGGTTAATTATGGATTTTAGATAGATTTTTACATCAAGGGTATTTTAGTCATTTAATGAAACATATAAGTCCAAATTTTTTGATTAAATTTTTTTTATAATCATTATCTTATTTCCCAAAACTTCATCTTCTGTACTAGGAGCTGATTCGACCATCTAAAGGGCCTAACAATTCATTGCAGTTGAACATTTTTTCGGGCGAACAACATGTACCCCACCACCGTAACAGAACCACAAATCATCCTTCACACATCCAATTTGGGTATTTTTACCTGTTATAGCACGATGATAGATATTACCGACTCTAAAATAAATTTGGGGGAGGTTTAAAGTCATTAAGGTGGTCATTGAACAACAAACTTTTGGAGGAACCTTCATGGAAGCTTCGTCCAGAAACAGAAACTGCCAATAAAAATTTCATAACTCCTTCATACAGTGTCCAAAGAATATGAAATTTTTAGGGTGAACTACCAACATATTTATGAACAATTTTTATTAAAGGTTTCACTCGTGAAACTTCAATTTAATGGGTCAATAACGAAAAATCATTAGGAGTATAGATTTCTACCTATAAAAGGTGTCCCTCACCTCCTTACCAAATCATCCCATTCTCCATCCATTCCTTCAGGGCACCAAGGAGGATATCTCCACCGAGGGATTCCTTCCACAAATCTTCCACATTTCTTTTTAATTTATTTATTTTATTTATTTTTGTTTTAGTTTTCAATTGTAATTTAGATTTCAAATAAATTCAAGCATTGTTTTTATTATTGTGTCCACCAATCCACCCTCTTTTCTTCCTCTCATCTTACCATCGTGAACTATAATACTGATGATCATGAGTAACTAATATGAGTAATATACCAAGGTATTAATCATGTTCTTGAACCCAATACCATTTTTTTAATATTCTTTGAGTTAATTCTAAGGATAATTTATAGTGGGTGTAATCCTCGCTGTGGTTGTCTAAAGGTTAACTTCTTAATATACAAACATTTTCCCTTGATTGAGGAGGTGGATGGAGGGTCTTATTGGCGATCTCTAAGTAGACTTTTAATTCATAATCAGGGTATAATAAGGTTTGCACACATACGATGGAGTATGTTCACTAAGAATATTTGAAGCTGACTAATGAAGGTGCTCCCTGAAAGTTCTCTCAAGAGAACTTCCTTTCTTCTCTAATTACATTCTGTTTAGAATTGTATGGTAATTTATAATTTTATTTTATTTTGTTTTGTTTTATTAATTTCATCTATTTTATTAAATTCCATTTATTTCATATAATATAAAACAACAAAAAGAAGTAATTTAGGTCAATTAGATTAAGTAGGTGAATGAACTGAGAAAGTTCCTCAAGTGAGATGAACCTGGTCACCCTCTATGCTGCACTAGGAAAACATAAAAATATGCTTTTTCCATGCCCTAAGATAGGTGTGTGTCACTCCACGATTAAGGGATAATATGACCCACTAAAAGTAGGAGGCCTTTGTCACATGAAGCTCTCAACTGTGGGTTTCTCTCTCTTAGGGGGGGTGGCCACTCCTCCCAACCTATTTTCTATTCATAACTTGAGTTAACTGAGATAGTATCATGAAATTTTTTTTGGTTCATGCTCCCATCAGGTTGGGTACCTCATTGGGGAAATCCTTACACTTCCATTCATATCTATTATTAGCACGATTCCTCCTATTTCAATCCATTGGCTAGAATAAAAGGAAAATTAGGGATGAGTATCTTAAGCAGTTAAACACATAATGGGTAATACAATGATGATAAAGGGATAACTTATAAATTACATTTATCTCCTTATCTTATGAGTTTCTGGTCTTCATTCTATGTTATCCATGATCTACTTCCTAACATATATTCCTATGGGGTTTTTTATTTGTTCCCTTAATAATGGTTTGAAATGAGTTTATGATTTTACCAAATCATATCCCCAGGATTGTAAAACTAGGTATGCATTAAGGCCCATTTTTGTGTATCATGTTACCCCGAGTCAAGCCTGGAATACCTTTTTGGGGTTATTAATCCTAGAACTACAACATTATTAGCCTTTCGCGGCGGTTTTTAGCGGTGTTTTTTAATAAACCGCTGCGAAACATGGTTTTTCTACAGCATTGACACCCCCCCCCCCCGACTCCCCCGACACCCCCAACCCCCTGACCCTCACGATCCCCTAAAACCCTAGGACCCTAGTGACCCATGTGACCCCGACGACCCCCCAAAGCCCTCACCGTGCCCGTCCGCCCCTCACCATGCCTCTCTTCCCATTTCGACCCCTTGAATCCCTATGAGCCAGCAACCCCAGAAACCCCCGCGACCCTGGCAACCCCCTGAATCCCTCAACATGGTAAAACTATATCATTAGTTTGGGTCATCTATATCATTAGTTTCATGAGTATTGTTAGTGTAATTTAAGTCATCAATATCATCAGTTTCTTTGAAGTTATAAGATTCATTAGGTTTGTTAGTGTCACCCATGTTGTTTATGAATTAAGTTTTATTAGGTAAAACTGTATTTTTATCTTGGTTACTATCTGTTATATCATCAATGTACTCAGTGTCCTGAATTTCACTCATGTAATAATTGTTATTGGGTTCATAAGTGATGGATATGTAATTGGACTCTTCTATCTCATCAATATCATCAATGTCTCTAGTCTCATTAAGTTCATTAGTTTTTCTAGAATTTATGGTTTCATTAGAGTCATCATAATCATTGATGTCATCAGTGTTGTCACATTCATTATCATATTTGTTTTTATTGATGTGCTCATGGTAATAAGTTTCATAATTGTGATCCATGCCCTCAATGTTTTTAGAGTCATTGGTTTCATATGATTTATTTGTTTCAAGAGTTTATTTGGTATGGTTCATCTCATAGGTGTCACCGATGTTGTTTGTCTCATAGAGGTATTTAATTTCATTGGCATCATTTAATTATTTATGTCATAATTTCCATTAGTATGGTCCATTTCATCAATTTAATTGGTATGATCTGTGTATTTAGTATCATTGTGGTTATTAGTTTTTTCATCAACACCATTTTTTCCTTTTTTATTCAGTTAATTGGTGTCTTCATCATCAAAGGTTTTTACTACATCACCACATTCATTGTAATTTTTTTTGTTCTTGGAATCATCAACATTGTTAGTTTTGTTTTACATAACCATATAATACATGTCATACATTTAATTGGTGCTATATATTTCTTTGATTTCATCCAATGAGTCAATGTTTTTAGTGTCATTTTCATTATATATACTCTTGGTTTCAGCAATGTCATTGGTTTATTCTATGTGTTTTTATCATTAGTGTAGTAGATAATGCATTAAATGTTATTATCATCAGTGAAATGTATTTCATCCATATATTCATTACATTTTATTTCATAAGGGATATTTTTTTCATCAGCTTCTCAAGTGTCATCGCAGAGCCCAAGCATTAGTGGTTATTTACAGCATTTTAATTAAATTATTAATTTTTTTATTTGTACCACTTATACATGTAAATTATTATAGTCTGGTTATATTTAGGGATATCATTGGTGGTGTCCTATTTAATTATAGTCACACCTCTCTTAGGATACCATGTAACTTGGTACCCAAGTTGATGCTACTTGATTGTAGGCTTGGGTTTGGGCAAGGATCAATGCTTGATGATCGGATTACTAGGAAAAATCTTGGGAGTTTGGGACTAGGATTGGACTTGGGACTATCTTCAAGGTTTTTCCTAGTTTTATATTTTGGAATTTTGATTTCTGATGTATATGATCTGCTACTGATGTATTCATTTCCGGACATGTAGTATACATTTCATTTATTATAGCATGTTTTTTTATTATCTCTCTATTATTTTATGATTCTTTTTAATTTTCATGATTTGATTTTCTAGTGGGTGGGTTCATTATTTACCATATGTATTTATATAGGAATAACTTATTTAAGATATTTATATATTTTTTCAACTAGTATATATGAATCTCTTTACCTATTTATTAATAGTTATTTGTTATAGTTTTTTTAATATTGTGTAGGCACATTGTGATATACATGGATAAATTTTGGATCACATTACAGAGGAACACACCTTAGTATGCTAAGGGTTTGGAGGAGTTTTTATATTTTATAATTTCAAATTGATCCGCTTAAGGTAGAATAATATATCCATGTCCTAAATGTAAATTTAGAAGATGGTTGAAGAGAGATGAAGTTTATGGACATTTAATATTGAATCATTTCCCTACTCAATATTTGTGTTGGATTCAGCAAGTAGAATCAAACATTACAGAAAGGTTGAATAGTGATTTCAATCCATAGAATGAGCTCCCAACTTCATAGACAATGAAAAATGAAATGAAAAACCTTATAAATAATTCATTCGGCATTGCAAGACCCCACCATCAACATCAAAACATATCAGAACAACCATATGGCGGTGCTACAAATAGAAACATGACAAGTGATGTTTTTGAGACTGTAGGACAACTAGATCAAGATTGTAACATATCATTGGATCCTCCTCTTAATTCTGTGGAGTCTAATGTAAGAGAAAATTTCACTAAAGAAAATATGATGCATGGTTTAGTTGATTATGGAAATCAAGAGTTGTATAGTGGATGTTTGAAACATTCAAAACTTTCTTTTCTACTGAAGTTGTACCATATCAAATGTCTATGTGGAATTATAAATAAGGTAATTTCCATGATATTGGAATTGTTGGGTGATTCATTTTATGAATCAAACATCCCTGAGTATTTTTATGATATGAAAAAGTTTATTAACAAGCTTGTTCTGAAGTATACAAAAATACTTGTGTTTCCAATGATTGTATGATTTATTGGCAAGAGGATTCAAGTAGATAGGATTGCAAAAAATGTTACTCTTCTAGATGGAATCCAATGGGTGATGTTGTAAGTCTAAATCAACATACTTCGATAAAGAAGATTAAAAGGAACACACCTGCAAAGGTTTTTCATTACATTCCTTTAAATCCTCGATTGTAAAGATTATTCATGTCATCAAAAACTGCAGAACACATGAAGTGTCATTTTGTAGATAATAACAATGATGGGTTAATACGACATCCACAAGATTCACAATTGTGGAATACATTTGATTCATTATATCCAGATTTCTCAACATATCCTAGGAATTTTTTATTGGAATTGGTTGTCGATGGATTCAACCCATTTGGGACTTTGAGTACCAATTATAGCATTTGGCCAGTTGTTTTGATCCCTTATAATCTACCTCCATGGATGTGTATGAAAAAAAACATATTTTATCATTTTGATGATTATTATTGGAAAATAAATGACTGTAAATGATATTGATGTATACTTGTAGCCTTTAATTGAGGAATTATTGGATTTATGAAGCAATGGTGTTGAGACATATGATCTTTCTTCTAAAACAATGTTCAAAATACATGATACTTTAATGTGGAACATTAGTGACTCCCCTAGACATGGTAATTTATCTGTTTGGAACACTTACACGGGTTTGGATTGTCCAATTTGTAACTTTGATTCTGAGCCCAAATGGCTTCACAGTGGAAAATGGTGCTTCTTGTTCCATTGAATATTTCTTGATCTATCTCATAGATTTCGGCTAAACAATTCAAAATTCAATGGTTTCATTGATCATAGACCACCTCCAAAGTTTTTAACAGGTTCTAAAATATTGGCACAACATGGAAATTTGGAAACAAAATTTTGGAAGGTGCATCATTTGAATAATAGTGGGAAATGAGTTTGAAGTACATCATCAAGTGAAATAGGAATGAAACAATGGAAGAAAAAACATATTCTTTAAACATTCCTATTGGTAATTTAATTTTTTGTAACATAATCTTAATGTGATATATATTTAGAAGAAATTATATGACAATTTGATCTTCACATTTTTTAATGAACATGGAAAGTCGAAGGATCATCTCAATTCTCATAAATACTTACAAACAATGAACATAAAGCATGATCTCAAACCATATGAGAATGAAAAGTATGATCTGGCAATTTTTCCAATTTAAAATATGGATAAAGATACATTCCTTCGAATTTTAATACATGTGAAGGTATCTAATGGGTATTCAAGTAACATATCAAGGTGTGTTGACTTAAAGCGTCATAGGTTACATAGATTGAGAAGTCACGATTCAACTATTTTTAAAGCAGTTACTACCATTGGCATTGTGTACACTATTACCTGAAAAGGTTACTGTCATGGTACTCCAATTCTACACATTTTTCAGACAACTATGTGATAAATCTTTACATAAAATTGATCATCAAAACCTTCATGAGAGGTTTTTATTGACATTTTGTGCAACAGAGATGATCTTTCCTCCGTTGTTTTTTACTATCATGATCCATTTAACAATGCATTTGGTTGGGGAAGCCAAATAAGGAGGCCTTGTACATTATTGGCAGATGTATCCAACTGAGAGGTAACTTATTTATATTTTTTTTCAGTTAAGTAAACAATTCTCGGCACTTAATTAAATGCATAATTATTTTTGTTTATTTTATTTAAAATATATGTTGGGAATTTGAAATAATATATGAGAAATAAATCTCAACCATAAGGCTCTATTATTGAAGGATATTTAGCAGAGGAGTGTCTTATCTTTTTTTCAAGATACTTGGATGATATTGAGATAATATTTAATCGAGTTGGATGTGTTGAAGACACATCGACTCAATCTCAAATACATGGGAAATCAAAAAAAATCCTGCCATTGGCCGATCATTTGGGAGGACCTCAAATATTACACTAATGGAAATGGAATTATTACAGGCACGGAGATATGTGCTTCTAAATAGTTAAATTTTAGATCCATTTATTAAAGAGTTTAGGAATCAAACAAATATAAGAATGAGAGGCTAAACAAGAAATGAGAAATATATAATGAAATCTGTTAATAAAGATCTTGTATAACGGATTGCCCGATGTATAAGTTCATAAATATTTCAATAAATACAGATATTAGGTTGACATGTATATTTTTTAAATCTAATACTGTATATTTTTTAGATCATGAATACTGATACTAGAGCAGAGTTGTCAGAATATTTGAAATTTCTTGCTCAAGGTCCTCTAAAACAATTTAGAAACTTCGATTCTTACAATGTGAATGGCTTTATATTTTGTACAGTCTATTGAGAGGAGGGTTTGAAAACATAGAATAGTGGTATATTTACATTTGATGAAGTCGGATACTATGGAAAGTTGACTGATATTATTGAATTAAACTACCATGGGCATTTTTCAGTTATTTTATTCAAATGCAATTGGGTCGATATTATCAGAGGTGTTAAAAGAGATTCCTTGAAATTTACTTATGTGAACTTCTTTTGCTTGATGGATGTTGGTTATTGTGAGCTGCATGATTCATATATCTTATCATTACAAGTGAAAAAGGTATATTATGTGAATGATGTTGTGGATGAAGGGTGGATTGTAGTTTCTCACATCAAACAAAGATATTTGTATGATATGGGCAATGAAGTGGAAGATTTGACCTCTGACATTGAATCTCATCAACAGTATGAAGTGGACTTATTTTTCCATCGTGATATTTAAAATATTAGTCTAGAAAGGATGGATGAAGTGGATGAAGTAATGGAGTAGAAAACCAATGTGATTGAAGGGGGAAATGATTGTATGTACAGTTATGCATTAATTTAGCAACCACTTATTTCATTTGTGCAGTCATTCATTATCATTGTTATGTATATTTTGTTTGCTAGTACTATAAATTTGTTATCATTTTTAATTTTTTTCCTAAATAAATTTTTTGAAATATATGTTCTAAACATAATTTTATTTAATTAAATGATAGTAATGTCAAGGAGGAAGCATTATACTATTTCATCGACCACTGCGACAGATGACAATCCATTTGTATCCCTCCCTACGACATTTGAGCCACCATCCTCTTTCCCCCTACATCATATCCCCTGACACTATCTCTCAAACCCTTTGGGAGTGTCCCTTTATTATCTCAGTCATTGCCTCCCCCTTTAGAATCCTCATTAGTGAGGGAGAAGTGTGCCACTTCTAGTTCTTCATGGGGATACTGGAGGGTGATAGTTATAGGTATGAATTTTAATATGAAAAAATTTATTACACTTTTTTTATACTAATTGTTTGTTCCTTAAAGATAGAAACAATTCAAGTATGATAAAAATATAAAAAGTTCAGATGTATGGAATCTGAATGGAGAAAAGATAGTTTTCCCATTTGATTCATATGGGGTCCCTACGGATGACGTCGTAAGATTACTTGGCCCATATTATTGGCCAGCTGGCCACATAGTTGTTTTCCCTTCATATTTCATATTATGATTAGAGGAATATGCATTCAAATTATAAAATTGAAGTTTTTTATTCCCAAATAAATGTCATTTTAATGCATTATGGAGTAATTTAATGTCATGTTATTGAATTATAATATTTTCAAAATGATTTTTTGGGTACAGATGTTTTTTCACTTTACGGTTGCTAATGTGCTGGCATGAAATTGGACATTGAAAAATCTATGCATGAAATGGAAAGAATTTAAATGGAGATTGAGTATTGATTTGAATGATACTTATTTGACCTCCTAATAGATGTATGACAAGCTACCTTATGGGGTACCCAAAGAGCACTGGAAAGTTTTTGTTGACAGACATAATGATGAGAAGCAGATGGTATTAAAATATATATTATTATATTAATCTCATTTTACATTTAGACATTTATATGAAGAGGATATGACATTGAATACATTACTATTAAATTTCATTTTATTTATTTTAGGAACTTTTCAAGGAAGAATGCATCAAGTCGGGCTAATCTAGTTATCCCTCACTCTATGGGGTCAAAAAGTTTTTATAAAAGCCAATCATCTTTGGAAATATTTTCATTAGTTTAAATATTTATAAGGAAATATTATCTATTTAATATATTAAATTGTTGATTGATCTTTGTTTAATGTAGTCACATAGTTTAGGGCACCAAGAATCCAGAATAGAAGTGTGGTTGGATGTTCATAAAAAATATTATGGAAGTTTTGTTAATGATCTTGCCAAATAAGTTAGGGTATGAACTCATTTTTCATTATAATAACTTATTATTAGTTGTTAATATTTTAATATATATTTCTTCTAATATGACTGATATTTTATTTATAGGTAAAAATTAAAGAACTATGGGATGTCAATCCTATGAAGTCCTCCTTAGTCTCCCAGGATGACCTTATTACTAAAGTCTTTAGGAAAGAGCATCTTGGTAGAGTGAACAGGATGGGTTTGGGACCCGTACTATCTGAGGCCTTTGGTAGACCACTGGGGATTTCAGCTACATCTACTCCAGGTTGTAGTCAGTCCAAACACGGAGATACTCAGAGAGTGATTGTTTCTCTATGAAACATAGTTCAAGAATAGGGGGCTCAGATATCTTCTTTGCAGAATGCATTGATTGATTTATATCAGAAGACGATTGGATCTTCCCCTGATGGTATTTCAACAACTGGTGGTGAGAAGGTAAATCAAAAATATTTAAAATAATTTATTTTTCAAACATTTATTGGTTTTAAGTTTAAATATAAATATACAACAATATTTAATTTTCAATATAATGTTCGTACATGTGGTAGCAAGAAGTAGAGATGGAGGTGGAGAGGTCTACAAGCTGTGTTCATCATCAAACAGTGATTAGTTGTATTTTTGATATGTTAGAAAAATATGGAGACAATCATTTTGTATATGTATCATGTGTGGAAAATATTTTCCACCAAACATTTTCATGACCTAACATTTTCTTGATTTCTCAAGTTTCCTTTTAGGTATTATGGACCCATACTTCCAAAGACACTACAAATTTACAATCCTTATGTTGTATTAATGGATATTTATATTTATGAATCATATAATAATGTGTAAAAATTTATAGGTTGTTATATCTATGGTGTAGAATATCAAGAGGAGATTTTTGGTGTTATTTCTAAAATCATTAAAATGTCTTTAGGTATATTTGAAGCCTTCTTGGACTTCCGACATGGAATCGTCTAAGTTTATTTATTTCCATGAATCATTTTTTATGATTCATTTTTCCTAAATTTATTAGGTTTTTTACCCAAGGATGAACGATCAACCTTCTTGTTGATTGTATTGGGAATATTCAATTTTTTAACTCCCTTCAACTTGTTTTTAGTGGATAGCCCTTCTTTCTTCAAATTTTATAGTATTCTCTTCTCAAGTTTCATAGTTAGTATGTGATCAATCCCACTTATGTTTTCCTCCTATTCAAAATAGTTTTGATAATAATTTACAAATATTTGTTGAACACTTGAGTGTATGGATCCTGTTAAGGTAGAGGGATTGTCCACTTCATTGGTAGTAGAACAAACCACCACCACTTATCCTTATAAACTAGATCTACCATATTTATCATTTTATTATAGAGAAACATATTCCTTACTCAATAGGGAAATCTTTCTAATTTTCTTATTCTCTTTATTTTTCATATTTATCAAAGTTATGAAAGAAACTAAATTCTGATAAAAGTCAAATATTTCTTATCTAAAACTAATATTCATCATAAATCATGAAAGAAACATAAAACATTAAAAAGATAATAAAATTACAATAGATAACCCAATTAGATATGAACCTACACTCTAATACCAATTTATAGGATCCAAGGAGGGATATGATCAATATTGTGAAGGGATTGAATTAGTGTTGGAGTCCAATTAATAATTTTTAATCCCTATTAACTTTTAATTTTTCACATTTAGGTGAGTGATTCTATTATTCTCTCACTCGCTTTATCTTTTTTATTTCGATCAACACAAGCCAATACACACACATAAGAGACAGATTTACGAGTTTCACCTTCCAAAACAAATGGCTGGTCTTTGGCATGATCAAGAATTCCACCAGGATTATATGATCCACAAGTGTCATGCTATGAATACAATAGAGAAAAGTTTATACATGTATCCATATATGGTTCATACCATACTCAAAATAATCCCAATGGATCATTATACTATCATCCTAGTTGTTTCATAATTTTAGAGAAAACAAACAAAGATCTATTCACCAGTACAACATGATGCAGGTATTGAAAAGAGGTAGAATGAACAGTTTGTGCACGATTTCCCAATTTTTGATCATGAGCTATAGGAAAACCCTCCATATCAGTGGCATGAGAATAGTTGGCACGCATTATGGATAACCATGTAGAACAACTGCGCACCTCATTAAACAGCCTATAAATTACAAAAAATTCCCCTCCATCCTTATTTCTTTTCACTCTATTTTTATTTCTCCTTCATGTGCTCAAGGGGGCTTCCTCCCATGCTCCTCAAATCATATCCTCTCAAAGAGTTGGATTGATCCCCATTATCTGGTGTTGAATTCAACCTATTTCAAGTGATTTTTATATCACTAAGTGAGTTTAGGAATCTTCCTCCCTTCTTTCTACATTTATCTCTTCTCTAGATGCATTATTTCGGTGAAACTAAATTTGCCATATTATCTAGGAATTCATTTTTTTCTATAATTTCTCTCAATATTGATAGAAACATTCCTTGATATTGGACATTTTGGTCATCTATGGTATTTGTAAGGTGGTCTATAGCATTTCCCTATCTTTATGTTTTATAAATTGTGTCACTATGATTTCTAGCGGGACTTCAATGTGGCGACTTCTGAATTTGTTGTTTAATTTATTGAACATGGTTCATTAGGATTAGTATTACTTGTTTATGAAATTGGCCATGTTAAGGACCATAAACCTAAAATTTGAACCACACATAATACTATAATTATTGAATGACTTAATATAATTAGTTTTTTCTAATAAACTCCCCTTTTAAGTGTATTATTTTCTAAACTATCAAAGTGAAGTTCAAATGAATTGTGGGAGGGCATTACAACCCCCTATGAATTACCTAGTGATCAAACCCTCTTTTAGGTGGTTAGGGCCTATGTCTTATTGAGCTAACTAGATGTTATCATATGGAATTCATGCTAGCATGACCTACCACATAGCTTTTCATGTATGGTGTTAACTGCCATGGGTTGTCCACATGGACCTGTTACTTTTATTCAATTATCAAAAACATTTAATTATGGAATGGACTACCCAATTAATTAAATGAAATGGTATGAGTTATGGCTTGATTACTACATTTCCCTTATTACTTTGTAATTTTAATGTATTATGGGTGTGAACCTCATTAAATCCATTTGATTTATAAAATGGAATAGATCTACATATGGCGTTATTTGTATTTAAAACTAAAAGAAAATAAATGTATTAGTTACACCTTGAAAGGCACTTTTTTTACTCTTTACAGAATACTAAGGATGGGCTCATAGGTTTGTGTTACTTTGTACGTCAGGGGTGATACATGTTATATCATGGATGATCACACTATTTGGGTTTCTTAGATTCATATGAGTAACACTGGTTCCTAAGGGGGGACACATGGTTGGGCTCAGTGGCAATATTATTACACCATGCAATGAGTGATACTTAGACAAGTGTGTGTAAATTTGAAAGTGATTTTTATTTTGAAAATGTTGGTTTCCTTGTATTATTTTGGATGTAGGATGTATGTGCATGTAAAATTAGAATGGTTTTTTTTCCGGGCTACCGTTGGAACTGTTCACAAGGCTACCGTTGGAACTGTTCACCGAATTGGAAATTTTGAAAAGTGTTGTAGATAAGTCACCTTGACCACTAGAACACCTCAAACACTAGATTTATGTTGAGGAATGGACTAGAAAGGTTTGAGCCATTACATTAGATACCTCTCAAAACATTCTCATCCTCGAGAATTTAAAACCCACCTAAATGGAAACCGAAATGTGGTCTGAACAACCGCCCATAGAGATACCTCTTAAAAAGGAGAAATCCCCAAGAAGTAAGCAAAATAAATACATCATATAAACACGAAATTTCTATAACCACAAAGGGGACTTCATTATATGAAAAGAGTTAATCATCAAACAACTCTGGGTACTCAGCACGTATCTGTGACTCCCGTTCCCAGGTACTCTCCTCAATGCCACTGTGTCGCCACAAGACACGAACCAAGGGGATAGAACGCATGCAAAACATCTTATCTTTGCGTTCTGGGATCTCTATAGGTCTCTCCTGAAAAATCGCATCATCATAAACATCGATCTCTCCCAAATCGATGACGTGAGAGTCATCATGAAGATAACTATGGAGTTGTGACACATGAAAGACATCGTGTATCTGGATCATCTATGGGGGAAGTGCTACTCTATATGTCATATCTCAACATGAGATAACACCTCAAAAGGCCTAATAAACCGGGGAGAAATCTTACTCCCATGACCAAACCTTCGCTGCCCACAACTAGGAGTCACCTTAAAAAACACATGATCCCCAACATCAAACTCTAAGGGTCTCCTCCTTTGATAGGTATATGATTTATGATGATATTTCACTATCTTAATCCTCTCATGAATCACCTAAACCATCTTTGTTTTATTCTACACTAGTTCTGATCCGAGAATTGATGACTCTCCAACCCCAGTTCAGTAAAACATAGAAAGGAAAGTTCATCCCTACAAGGCTTCAAATAGCACCATACTGATGGTTGAGTGAAAAATGTTGTTGTAATCGAACTCCACCAATGGTAAGTTCCTCATCCATGAACCTCCAAAATCCAAAACACAAGATCACAACATGTCTTCATGATTATGGATGGTTCTCTCTCTCTGAACATCTATTTGTGAATGAAAAGTAGTGATAAGGCATAGGTGAGAACCAAAATCATGCTGGAGACCTCTCCACACCCTTGAGGTAAAATGGGGATCTCGGTAAAAAATGATTATCATTGGGACTCCATGAAGTCTCACCACCTCCTCCAGATACTACCTCAACAAAACTTCCAATGAGCTAGACTCCTTGGTTGCTATGAAGTGGGATGATTTTGTTAAATGATCCACTAGCACCCAAATAGTGTCATGTCCTCCCTGAGCTTGAGGAAAACTTGTAACAAAGTCCATTGAGATTTCCTCCCACTTCCACTGAGGAATATCTAATAGTTAGTGTAGACCACCCGAAACACGGTGTTCGACCTTCACCTTCTGGCAGACCAAACATCGAGACACAAACTCTGCAACTGTACGCTTCATCCCAGGCCACCAAAACGGAATCCTCAAGGCTCGGTACATCTTTGTCATTCCAGGATCCACCGATAAATGAGAACTATGTAACTCTATGAGAATCATCTTGCGCATGGCCAAAGGAACAAATATCCTTCTATGATATAACACTCGGTGTTGTTCATCCTCCGACCAAACATCAGGGGCCTTGCCACGAACAACTTGGTCTCTCCAGACCTCCACCTCAAGATCCCCCAACTAGGACTCTTCCACCTGATGCACCAGAGCTGACTACACCGTCATATTAAAAAGATAACCTCTACCTCTAACTTCTCCCATATCGAGATGTAATGATGATAGTTCTTCCATTACTCTCCAGGAAGCACCATATTCATGCACTGCATCACTACGTGACTTCTGAATCAGTGCATCAGCTACAACATTCCACTTTCCTTGTGTATAAGATATTTCAAATTCATATTTCTATAAGAACTCCATCCACTGAAACTATCGTAAGTTCATGTCACACTAGGAAAAAACATACCTCAAACTCTTTTGATCAGTGAAAACCACAAAGAGCTTGCCAATGAGGTAATGTATTCACAACTTCAGAGAAAACACCACAGCTACCGACTCAAGATCATGGGTGGCATAGTTACATTCATGGGGATGCAACTTCCAAAACCCATAAGAAACAACTAATATTTTTTGCATCCAAACATAGCCTAACCCTGGATGTAAAGTATCATAGAAAACATCAAACTGAAATCCCTCTACTGGATGACAAAGAAATGGATCACTTACCAACTTCTCCTTTAGATACTCAAATTTTTTCTGGCACTAATCAGTCCATATGAACGCCTGATTCTTCCTATTCAAATCTGTCAAAGGAGTCACAACTTGAGAGTAATCATCTACAAACCTCTTGTAGTAGCCTACGAGACCAAGGAAACTTCACACCTTTGACACAGTCTTGGGAGCTTCCCAATACACAATTGATTCTATCTTTCATGGATCCATAGCTACTCCTTGCTAGGACACAACATGCCCCAAGAAATGGACCTCTTGATCCCAAAACTCACACTTCGACAACTTCCCAAATATATGATGTTGACTAAGAACTCCCAAAACAACATTTATATGCTCTTTATACTCCTTCTCAGATGTGGGGTACACAAGGATTTTGTCAATAAAAACCATAAAAAAAATTTCTAGGAACTCACAGAACACAACATTCATCAATCCCATTAACACGGCTAGAGCATTCATCACACCGAACGACATTACAACGAACTCATAATTCCTATGACAACAATGGAAAGTAGTCTTTAGGATATCCTCATCCTTCACACGCATCTAATGATATATTGACCGCAATTCAATTTTTGAGAACCAATATACACCCTTCATTTGATCAAATAAATCATCAATTCATGTAAGAGGATAGCGATCTTTATTTTTACTTTGTTCAAGTGACGATAATCAATACACAACTGCAAACTTCCATCAGCCTTCTTCACAAACAAAACCGGTGCACCCCACGGTGACACACTCAGCCGAACAAAACCACAATATAACAAACCATCTGGTTTTATATGTAGCTCTTGTAACTCATAAGGGGTCATATTAAATGGATACATAGATATAGGAGGTGCTTATGGTTGTAGCATGATCCCAAACTTGATCTCTCATCGAGTAGGTAATGCTACAACCTCTTCTGGAAAGACATCAGGGAACTCTTCTATGGCCCTAGGAAATTCTAACTACTGAACCTCTAAAGAACTAAGTATCCACTCAACCATCGTGTATGATAAGGACAGAACATGCCTCTGACCCATATGAGGGTATCACTTGCCAACAAACACCATTGGATATCCATCTACATCAAAGAACTCAACCTACCTCCTAAAGCAATCCATGTTATCCTACACTGAATACAACCAATCCATGTCAAAGATAACATCATATGGTTGTATTGATAAACATAAGAAATATCCCCAAGAGCGGTGCTACCCCAACACTAGCTCACAATATCTACATACTTCAAACAAGTCAGCTCGGCCTCCAACTATCATAGTCGATGCCAACGTAATTGGAAGCCTCTCTACCTCAAGTCTCAAATCATGGAAAAGGGTTGGTGATATGAAGGATTGTGTCCCTCCTGAATCAAACATGGCATACACCAAGGTAGAAAACAAGCAAAGGGTGCCTCGAATGACATTTGGCTCATATGGAACTGGCAACGCTAAAGCATGAAGATGACCACGAACTCCTCCACGATTTCATTGACCCTAATGACGACCACCACCGTGGTCGTGCTCTACTCTATGAGGATGGGGAGAATCACGGGGTTGTCCTCTGCCTACCCCATGTACTCTATACTGATCCAATGCTGGTGAAACCTATTACTGCTGCCTCCGGTCAAACTGCCTCAACAAAGGAACCTGGAGTGGAACACTTGGTGCATGATGACTGCTCTAAAAGGTTGAGCACTCTCGTTGTTGATGACCTTAACCAACATAAGAAAAAAATAAAATGATCTCTTGGCATAGGCCTGAGAGCCGCCACCCCCAGAGAAACGAGATGTTGAGGACTGGGACCTACCCCCGGCCGAATGGAAACTCTTATGTCCTAAAAACCAGGAACCCCGGAACATAGATCTACTTCATGAGGATTCATGAAGACTCCCCTCTCATGACAATCCAATTCTATCCAATTTCCACTCGACAACCTCTGCCCTTTCCAGAACCTCAAGATATGTCTTCATCATAAATGCGGTGACCTAGTGTTGGATCTCTGGATGAAAAGCCTCCTCAAAATTCCTCGCCCTGGCCTCCTCATTTGGAAATAGGTCTGAAGCATATCGTAAATGGTTCCTGAAATTGATTCCAAATTCTCACACACTAGAGCTCCCTTGTAGAAGGGTAAGAAGCTCCCGATGACTGGATTCCTTCGCAGTTGAAGAAATAAACTCAACACTAAACTTTTCTCAAAACTCTTCCCATGTGATTGTTGAATCCTTGCGATCCCTGAGCAAGAAGAACCACCATCTTGCTGCTCCATTTAGCATCGTCACAACCAAGGATACCCAGTGCTCCTTCTAATCATGGATTGAACTAAAACCTATATTGAATTACTCGAACCAGTCTTCTTAGACTGAATCTGAAACGGATCCCTTGTACTTCTGCAGACTCTAGCCCTAAAACTCTCAGAGTGTCCTCCTCCAAGTGTCATCATCATCAACCTTTACCCTGCGGTGATATTCTGGCACAACCTGTTGGACATCTTCTATGCGATTCTGATGAGGATGTTGACCTGGATCCATACCTATAAAATAACAAATAGTTAGATCTCCTAGACCTAGAATATGGGAGAATCAACAATAATTAATTAATTGTTTTCTTTTATTCTTTTTAAGTTAACCTATCCCAAGGTCTACGCATTCAAACACAGGAATAATGAAGAATGATGCATGATCCTATCCTAGATATCTACCCTGTAACTAGTATCACCTTTTTTAGTATCCATTTTAAACTTAAAGTTCCATACATCATATCATAGGGGGGCCTAAATGCCTATGTCTCAGCTGTTCTTCAGTGTTTACATCACTTTCTAAACTTCACTGACATTTTTTCCCTACCAACCCATGCAGCCTCACCTTTTCCTAACTCCAAACTCCATCATATATCTCAGCCTACCTCTGATACTACTTTCCCATGACCCCCTCCCCAAAAGGTGTACCCATCCTTGGCCAAAAATAGGAGAAGAGAGATAATGACCCTGAGTCCCACCTCAAGTAGGCCCCAAGTTGGCAACTAGCACTGAGGGTATAGTAAACACAAAAATGGGAGGCATTACCCTCTAAGAGAACACATGAAAAAGAGAGATATAAGACAGACACCAACCAACTCCAACTTAGGCTGCAATATAAAATAAATCCCAAGTGCACATATTTAATGTCATGAAAAAATACTTCAAATGAAAGTGAAAAATGAAAGTACCAAAGGAATGTAAAAACAATAGCCACCACAAGCCCGAACAGCTCCTACAACCCCAAGCTAGTAAAAACCAGCTGGATCTCTAACCTGCTCTAAGTGACCTAAAAAATAGTTTATATACACATAGGGTGAGTATAATAGTATACTCAGTAGGATCCTCCCCAGATCCTCTCATGAAAAAGTAAAGAAATCATGCTAAAGTACAGTGAACAACAAGTGAAACTAACTCATCACCTAAATAGGTATACTAAGTTCCCAGCCTCACCATGATTACTCTCAACCTAGTATCGCATACAAGAGTTTATAATATCATAAAAATATCAAGGATACCCCGCTACTACTTCCCCACTAGTTTTCCTCTTTTCCCCAATGTCGCACGTCCTAAGCATCTCTATCCAAAAAGGCTTGCCCGCAGACACCTGGGTGAAGCACCACAACATGCACCTCATGCAAAAAAACCACCACATCCACATAAGAAAAGTAATCTGGTAGTTTCTGGGAGCCAACACAGCTCTCATAATGTGTATCATATGTCAGTTATTAAACCTCAATTTATTATAGCCCATACACCGAGTAAGTATCCTTAATCCATCATAGCCAACACACATTAAACCTATAGTAGTACATAGGAAACTATATCCAAAATATGTGTGTGTGAATAAACACAAGCCACTATATCCCTCTACACACATATATGGGGACAACTAACTATTGTGCCTACCAGCACAAGTAACTACCAAGATAAGAGAGTGGGGCCAAAGGGAGTAGTCATCCATCCATCCTCCCATCAGAATGTAGGGGAAAACACCCCCCCCCCCAAGTCTCAGAATCCCTGAAGTGTCAGTTTTCCTAACTGACAGGGTGGAGTATCATATAGAAAAACAAAAGGTTCAGAATATTCTATAGCTCACAACCACACTATGGACATAACCTAGTCTTAGACTCAACTGTAGCTAACGTCTCTCGAACTCTCGGATGCCACTTTTAAGACTAGGTATCCTATAATCACACAACAATTTAAAGAGTTTTATTACATTACTTAATTCATTTTTTATTAGTTTCACTTTATGTTAGTTAATTATTTAAATATTAATTAACCATTAACAATTCCACATTATATTTCATTAGCATCACACCCAAAGTCCACTGTCCCTTTAAATTGTTACCTCAACATTGTGTCCCATAAATCTCTAACCCCTTGGATTAAAATCATTTATTCAATAATTTATTAACAAAATTATTACTTTACAATATTCCCAGGCATTCTAAAAAAATATAATAAGCTACTAAACACAAGGGGCTCAACTTAGTGAGTAGATGAACTACCCATCATGTCTTTGCCACATATAGAAAGAGCATAGACACATCCTCTCTAAAGAAGCTAGACACATAAAGAACGTGGAATAATCTGTGTGTCTTCACCCCTTTTAGAATGAGGGTAAGTAAACCCACTGCCTTGAGCAGTGCATAAAGTAAAGAGGATAAATAGCCAACAATAATCAACAAGAATCCAAACATTCACATCCAACCCATTTCATCATCCTCAGTGTCCTCCCTGACACCCACATGTATAAACCAATATATCTCGCCACTATAGGCATCAACTGTAGCCACAACCAATAGGTCTCCATGCCCCCACATATCACAATAGACATCATGGCTCATATCACAACACAAGCAATAGGAAAACAAACATCATATGAATTGGGATCTTATCCCTTAAACGAGAAAGAAGGTAACTCAAAAACCTACAAGTAATTATCTTTTATCAAATGAGAAATTCTTTAATCCATCTTGAATTAACCTATTTATTATTCGTAGGTTCCAACTATGGGAAACCTAAGCAGTAAGCTATCACAAATTTATTAAACATTCTTACTGCATCAATTTGATTAGAATCAAATTACAACAACAACAAATTGATTCATTTAATGCCTCCTTATCTTTATCCAAACAATTATCAATTAATTCTGGCATTATGTTATTTACCAATTTCAATTAAGAAAGAAAAGATAAAAAATGAAATTATAGATATCACACTATCTTGAAAAACAAGAGGAAATAACATAACATTGATATCAATTTATTTATCTGGTTCAAATATTTATTATGTCAATTCCATTGAAATCCAGTGGGATAAAACATGATAACTATACATTTTCACGTAAAATAAAATAGAATCAATGAGTCAACTACCTCAAACAGTTCTTGGTGCTTTAAATGAGAATGAGACACACAATAGGTTATGATCTCCTCCCCCTGTGACAACTATATCCACCTGAGGATGAAGAGACACCACCATACTAGTCAACACCCAAGAAAATCCCATTAGGAAAATAGATATAGCATTCAATAAAAGGGAAAGGAGAAACAGAAGGAGATGAAACCAAAATAATAACGATAAATCATACCTTATATCAAAGATTGATCGATACTGCTTGGTTGCATAAAAAATAGAGGGGAACCAATCCAAGGAGGAAAGTTTTATTTCACCACCCCTAAGGGAAGGAATGGAAGGTTTAAGAATATGACACCTGAGAACAATGACGAAGAACTAGGGAGGAAGATATATCATCCCTTTAGAAGATTTAATGGATAAATGGTTTGAGATACACTGGATTTTCCATTAAAAGGGGTTTGCATTAAACCACACCGTTTGACCATGTAAAAGCCTCATGAGCCTTAGGAAAAATTAATATAGGAGTTATGGCCTTTTATTCGACCTTAGAGTCCTTAAAATGAGGCTTTAAATGCATTTTACATCAAAGTAAATATCAAATGTTAGAAACTGCAGGAAGCTGGAAACACTGTTCATGAACACGATATTTGGTAAAGAAAATAGAGGCTATCGTTGGACATCACCATTTTGGAAACACTGTTCATGAACTCAAAATTTGGCAAAGGAAATAGAGGCTACCATTGGACCTCACTATTTTGGTAACACTGTTCATGAACTCAAATTTTGGTAAGTGAAATAGAGGCTACCATTGGACCTCAATGTTCTAGAAACACTGTTCATGAACTTAGAATTTGGAAAAGGAAATAGAGGCTACAGTTGGACCTCACCGTTCTGGAAACACTGTTCATAAACTCAAAATTTGGCAAAGGAAATAGAGGCTACCATTGGACCTCATCATTTTTGAAACATTGTTCATGGACATAAAATTTGGAAAAGGAAATAGAGGCTATCGTTGGACCTCACCATTCTAGAAACATTGTTCATGAACTCAAAATTTGAAGAAGGAAATAAAGGATACAGTTGGACCACACCGTTCTGGAAACATTATGCATGAACTCAAAATTTTTCAAAGGAAATAGAGGCTACCATTGGACCTCACTATTCTGGAAACACTATTCATGAACTCGAAATTTTGAAAAGGAAATAGAGGCTACCGTTGGACCTCACCATTATGAAAACAATATTCATGAACTCAAAATTTGGAAAAGAAAATAGAGGCCACCATTGAACGTCACCATTCTGGAAAATACTGTTCATGAACTCAGAATTTGGAAAAGGAAATAAAGACTACCGTTGAACATCACAATTCTGGAAACACTGTTCACATAAGGCTACTGTTTCACTGTTCACATATGCCTTCCATTGACACTACTCACATAAGGTTACTGTTTTACTATTCACATAAGGCTACCAATGACACTGTTCACATAATGTTACCATTTCATTGTTCACATAATCCTACCAATGGCACTGTTCACATAAGGTTACCATTGCATTGTTCACCTAAGGTTATTGTTGCACTATTCTCATGATATAAGGACCCAGCCTTAAACATTACTTAATATTGAATTAAATTAAATATCCCATTTAGGATCTTTTCAGGTTTAGAGTTTTAGAGAATTAGATCATAACTATTACATCTCAAAAGATTACAAAGTAGACACTTCTACTAAGTTTCCATAAAAATAAAAACTCTTAAAAAGAAACATGTCTAGTTCCACTTTTTATATAGCATGACTTTCCCTTGATCCCGTCCTTGACCCTACTCCACATTAATTCCTATGAAAAACATTTCCAAAAAACATGGGGTGAGCATAAAAAGATCAGTAAGGGAAACACAAAGAATGAAAACTGTTAGTTTTTCAAAACAACAAGTAAAACATGTGTACTTTATCAAAGTAATACATTTCACCTTTATTAATTAGTAGAAACTCTTCAATGAATAAAAGATCAATACTTACCATTTTGTAACCAAAAGATTACCATAAAACCCATATAAAGAACACATAACATATAAAGGTTACTTGGGATGTAAACATACTTAAATGGAATAACCATACGGTCGACTTCCACACATATCACTTAATGGAATAGTCATACGGCCGAATTCCATAACCAATGTATTGGAAGTTATAACATAACCATCCATCTTGGTATTCACGGTACCACCCGTTAAATGTCCAAGTTCCATTATAAAATCATTAGACATAAAACAAATATAATGGAAAGAAAAAATTTCCACACCTCGATCACAATATATCACTTAAATATTTTGATATAAAAAATCCATTATAAAAACCATTTTCAATACCAAAATACATAAAAGAGTATATGGTATTTATTTCATTTTAAAAACATTGCGGCTTGTTGAGGAATCCAAAGGCCAAATAATACTCACGGCGGCGGAAAAGGTCGTTGTCACCGCGTATGTTAAAAGAAACATTCCTTTTTGTCGTTTAGTAAAATGATTCATATAAAAAGATTCCTTTTGAATAAAATTAAAAGTCAAAGGGGTTTATACATCGTATAAAAGAAAGTTGTGTATAAAACAAAATATGCCTCAATGAAAGGAGATTGAGACGAAGTCCCCTACCTCGTGTCCGACGTGAGTTGATTGCTCTTTAATCTCATGAATAATAAAATAAAGTAAATTTATACTTGCTTAAGAACCTTTTTCAAGCTTATTATTACTTTTATATCACTTATTTCCATGTTATAAACATTATGTAATCATTTAAGTTCATAATGTTTGTTTTGTCAATATTTAGTTCTTAAGTCGAAAGTGGACTTCTAACAATTACATGTTGTTCGTGTGGTCAAAGGTTCATTATATCCAGAATGATATTCATGGTTTGGATATCATATATATAATATATATCCCGTATATACATGTATTTATAATATTACATAATCATTTAGAGGTAAGAAATGAAATGCACCGTTCATGGAGACGGTAAGCCGTACGTACGCATGAACGCTACTTTCATTTCTATGTCATATTAATGGGATTAAAACTAAATGAGAGATATGTATATTTTAATTCCAGAATTATATTCATCATTTAGATGTAAAATACATCATATATATCCACTATATATATGTACTTATAATAGTACATTAAATTTGGGGATAAGAAATGAAATGCACCATTCAGGGAGACGGTAAGCCATACGTACGCATGAACGCTACTTTAATTTCTATCTCATACTTTAATGGAAATAAATAATAATGATATAAAGGTATATTATAATTACAGTATAAAATAATATATAATAAATTTAAATCCATCTTTTATACATCCCACATATGGAATTAACGAATCGAATCACTTTAAGGGGGAGGTAGTCCGAACTTCCTAAAATGAAGATATCGTGTTTACCCATAATGGAAACCATAAAGGTATGACATAAATGAAAAATACAGAAGCTTAAGGAAAACATAAACATATTATATATCATATATAAATATAGTTACATCTTAATGGACACATTTGAAGGTGTTATATGAGTGTTGAACAATCATCGTTTCATGAGGCAGAAATTCTCCATCCACGGAAACAGTATGTTCTTTAACCATTATATGTATGTGTGTGTAGGTGTAGCTCTAATACTTATCATAACAACATTCTAGTATATGGAAGATACTGGTGTTGTTACAAACGAAATGAATAAAAATATTTTAGAGGGTTGTAGAAGAAAAATAAGACAAAAGAACACAAGAGAAAACACTACCTTTAAAATGGGTAACTCCTTTTGATTTGAGATCAAAGTATTCTTTGGGAAGACTTCTGCCCAAATTGAGGCTTCTAGAAGTAATAGAGGGATTTGGAGAGATAGAATGAGCAGATCTTGGCCGAACAAAAGGCTTGAGAGGTGTGGGTAAGGAGGTAGAGGTGGGGGGCTTTTATAAGAGGAGAGGATGGGCACCCTTGGAAAGGTATAAAGTGTTACTTTATTTTCAAATGAGTTTTGGAGTTTAATGGTCCCACATTGATGTATTTCTAGGATAAGGTGATAAGGGTTAGAAATCCAACCATACAATAGGTTTTTAACATGTTTAGGTCTTATATTTTACATTATCTTTTCATTTTATTTAAATTGTTAAATAATGAGGTAATCACTGTCAAAACAAATAGCATGTTTTTATGAAACAATATGTACCAAAAGATTGACACTAGTTTAAGTCCAATTTTAAAGTGAAATCAATTCCAACGACCACTATTGAATTAAATGGTAAAAATATATTCTAATTTCACTTTAAAACCAATTAAAATACAATCTAATAGTATGAACAAATTATATTAAAAAGAGGTTTTGAATTAAAATACAACATTTTTCACTATTCATAAAAAAATGAACTTTATCGGAAAAATACCAAAAATTTACACAAAGTAAATTTTGATGTCCCGATTCTAAATAAGAGTTTTATTTGGTCCAATAGAATGTATAAGAGTGACCAAAACTATATTTAATGACAGTTTTCCATCAAAAGGCGATAAGTGGACCTTTAGTGAAAATTAGAGTATATATGCCTCAAATTGAATTATTTTCATATTTTAAGCCTTAATATTTTATTGGATAAATGTAAAAACATTTAACAAACATGTATAATCATATATTTGTTATTTATATTCATTCTCGCCAACACAATGGCTACGTGTTAACTACCATTTAAAATAATATTATTTTATTACTAGTGTGCAACGTAAGATTTCAAAGAAACTCTTTGTTGCATATAGGGTACTCTATCGAACATAGCAACCCCTTTAAAGTAAAATTAATATTTAATTCTTAAATATTTATAAAATGAAAATGCTTTATTCTTTATTTACCTTGGATGTGACATCCTTCTCCCCTTTTTGGAATTGTGTCCTCACAATTTTATTCACTTATCAAAATAAGTGGGGGTATTTATCCCTCATAGCATTTTCAGATTCCCACATTGCCTCTTCAACCATATGGTTTTTCCATAAAACCTTTACCTGGTGAATTACCTTATTCCGCAACACTTTCTCTCTATGGTCAAGAACCTGGACTAGTTGTTCTTCATAAGAGAGATTCCCTTCCAACTGAACTACCTCTGGGCTCAAAACATGAGATGGATCTGGCATATACTTTCTTAACATTGAAACATGAAAAACATTGTGTACCTGAGATAAAATCGGAGGTAATTACACTTTGTATGCAAATGATCCAACTTTCTCCATAATTTCATATGGTCCGATGAACCTTGGACTCAGCTTTCCTTTCTTACCAAATCGCATCACACTTTTCCACGGTGAGACTTTGAGAAAAACATGATCACCTACCTCGAAAGAGAGATCCTTCCTCATGTTGTCTGCATAACTTTTCTGTCTTCTCTGAGCTATTCTCATGTGTTTCTAAATCAACTGAACTTTTTCTACCATCTCTTATACCAATTCTGGTCCCATCAGCTTTCTTTCACCCACTTCATCCCAAAAAGATGGAGTTCGACACCGCTTCCCATATAATGCCTCAAACGGAGCCATCTGTATACTGGAATGAAAACTGTTATTATATGAAAATTCAACCAAAGAAATATGTTGGTCCCAACTTCTCTGATAATCCATAGAACAATCACGTAGAATATCCTCTAATGTCTGAATCGTTCATTCTGACTGCCCATCTGATTGCGGATGAAAAGTTGTACTGAAATTTAATTCAGTACCCAACGACTTCTAAAGGCCCTTCCAAAAGTTAGAAGTAAACCTGGGATCATGATCAGATACAATGGATAGGGGAACTCCATGCAACCTGACTATCTCTTTAAGATACAATCGAGAAATTTGATCTAGAGAGAAAGTATTTCGAATAGGAAGGAAATGATCAGATTTAGTCAAGCAATCAACAATAACCCAGATTGCATTATTACCTCGAGGTGTCTTCGGCAATCCCACAACGAATTCCATGGATATATTCTCACATTTCCACTCTGGTACTAGTAAAGGCTGAAGCATCCCTTTCGGTAACTGTCGATCTGCTTTAACCTATTGACATGTCAAACAATTCACAGTAAAATCAGCAATATCCCTTTTCATTCTGTCCCACCAGTAATACTCCCGAAGATCTTTATACATCTTAGTACTTCCTGGATGAACGGAAAATGGAGAACTATGAGATTCACATAACAACTCTCTCTTCAACTGTCGATCACAAGGCACACACAATATCTTCACAAATCTCAAAACACAATCATTATCAATGTTGAATTCAGAAAACTTACCCTTCTGAACTAGCTCTACCTTTTTCTGCAACTCGTTGTCTTGCTTCTGTGCTTGCTTAATTCTGTCTGATAGAGATGATATCACTGATACCTAAAACAAAACAGATGAACTTTCTGCACCAACAACTTCTATGCCAAAGTTCATCAAATCCTTAACCAAAGTATCACATTCCAAACACAACATTGTTAATGAAGCATTACTTTTTCTACTCAAATCATCAGCCACTTTATTTTCTTTTTTCAGATGGTAATAAATTGTACAATCATAATCCTTGATTAATTCCAACCATCTCCTCTATCTCATGTTCAATTATTTCTAAGTGAATATATACTTTAAACTTTTGTGGTCAGTATATATTTCACACTTTACTCCATACAAATGATGCCACCAAATTTTTAGAGCAAAAACAATAGCAGCTAATTCCAAGTCATGTGTAGGGTAATTTACCTCATGAGTTTTCAACTGACGTGAAGCATATGCAATTACCTGATCATTCTGCATAAGGACACAGCCAAGTCCCTTCAATGAAGCATCACTGTATATAACAAACTCACCATTCCTAGAAGGAAGTGCCAAAACTGGAGCATTCACCAATCTTCTTTTCAACTCCTGAAAACAATCATCACATTCTTTTGTCCAGATAAACTTAACACCCTTCCGAGTTAGCTTAGTCATTGGACTAGCTGACCATGAAAACTTTTCAACAAACATTCGGTAGTAACCTTCCAAACAAAGAAAACTACATATCTTGGTTACATTTTTGGGTCTTGGCCATTCTTAAACAACTTTTGTTTTGGCAGGATCAACAGTTAAGCCATTTTTTGAAACAATGTGACCAAGGAAAGAAATTTTTTGTAACCAAAACTCACACCTGCTGAATTTTCCATACAGTTTATTTTTTTTAAGGTTTGAAAGATAACTCTTAAATGACTTTCATGCTCCTCTTTACTTTTAGAAAACACCAAAAATATCATCAATAAACACAACCAACATTTTTCACCAGAGTCAACTGAGCCATCACTACAACAAACTGTTTAGTTCTGATTCTGACCATCTCAGGATACTGATTTGAAAAGTCATTTCCATCCGTATGCCTTCCTAGAAAATATGTTCTGTTTCCTCTATGAAAAACCATTCTTAACATAGAAATATCTTAGGATAAGAAACATGGTAATCTTCAAATGCTATATCATTTCAATCATACCATAAATTAACTTATAATTTAACAATTTTCTAACTCCTAAAGTTGTCTAAACTGACCTCTGATACCAACTATAAGGCCCCGGCCTTAAACATTACTTAATATTGAATTAAATGAATAATTCCCACTGAGGATCTTTTCGGGTTTAGAGTTTTATATAATTAGATCATAACTATTACATCTAAAAATATTACAAAGTAGACACTTCTACTAAGTTTCTATAAAAATAAAAACTCTTAAAAAGAAACATGTCTAGTTCCACGTTTTATATAGAATGACTTTCCCTCGATCCCATCCTTGACCCTACTCTACATTAAGTCCTGTGAAAATCATTTCAAAAAAACTTGGGGTGAGCATAAAAAGCTCAGTAAGGGAAACACAAAGAATGAAAACTGTTAGTTTTTCAAAACAACAAGTAAACCATGTATACTTTATCAAAGTAATACTTTTTACCTTTATGATGTAGTAGAAACTCTTCACTAAATAAAAGATCAATACTTACCCTTTTGTAACCAAAAGACTACCATAAAACCCATATAAAGAACACATAACATATAAAGGTAACTTGGGACATAAACATACTTAAATGGAATAACCATACGGTCGACTTCCACACATATCACTTAATGGAATAGCCATACGACCAACTTCCATACCCAATGCATTGGAGGTTATAACGTAACCACCTGTCCTGGTATTCATGGCACCACCCGTCATATGGTTTATCACATAACCACCCATCAAATGTCCAAGTACCATTATAAAATCATAAGACATAAAAGAAATATAATGGAAAGAAAACATTTCCACACTTTGATCACAATATATCACTTAAATATATTGACATAACAAATCAATTATAAAAACCATTTTTAATACCAAAATACATAAAATATTATATGGTATTTATTTCATTTTAAAAACATTACGGCTTGTTGAGGAAGCCAAAGACCAAATAATACTCGCGGTGGCGGAAAAGGTCGTTGTCACCACTTACGTTAAAAGAAACATTCCTTTTTGTCATTTAGTAAAATGCTTCGTATAAAAATATTCTTTTTGAATAAAATTAAAAGTAAAAGGGGTTTATACACCGTATAAAATAAATTTGTGTATAATACAAAATATGCCTCAATGAAAGGAGATTGATACGAAGTCCCTTACCTCGTGTCCGACGTGACTCGATTGCTCTTTAATCTCCTGAATAATAAACTAAAGTTAATTTATACTTTCTTAAGAAACTTTTTCAAGCTTATTATTCCTTTTATATCACTTATTTCCATGTTATAAACATTATGTAATCATTTAAGTTAATAATGTTTGTTTTGTCAATATTTGGTTCTTAAGTCGAAAGTGGAATTCTAACAATTACATGTTGTTTGTGTGGTCAAAGGTTCATTATATCCAGAATGATATTCATGGTTTGGATATCATATATATCATATATATATCCATCATATACATGTATTTATAATATTACATAATCATTTATAGGTAAGAAATGAAGTGCACCGTTCATGGAGACGGTAAGTCGTACGTACGCATGAATGCTACTTTCATTTCTATGTCATATTAATGGAATTAAAAATAAATGAGAGATATGTATATTTTAATTCCAGAATTATATTCATCATTTAGATGTAACATAAATCATATATATCCACTATATATATGTACTTATAATAGTATATTACATTTGGGAATAAGAAATGAAATGCACCGTTCATGGAGACGGTAAGCCGTACGTACGCATGAACGCTACTTTCATTTCTATCTCATAATTTAATGGAAAGAAATAATTATTATATTAAGTTATATTATAATTATAGTATAACATCATATATAATAACTTTAAATCCATCCTTTATATGTCACATGTATGGCATTAACGAATCAAATCATTTTGAGGGGGCGGTAGTCCACACTTCCTAAAATGAAGATATCGCGTTTACCCATAATGGGAACCATAAAGGTATGACATAAATTAAAAATACAGAATATTAAGGAAAACATAAACATATTATATATCATATATAAATATAGTGACATCTTAATGGCCACCTTTGAAGGTGTCATATGAGTGTTGAACAATCATCGTTTCATGAGGCAAAAATTCGCCATCCACGGAAACAGTATATCCTTTAACCATTAGATGTTGGTGTGTGTAGGTGTTGATCTAATCCTTCTCATAACAACATCCTAGTATATGGAATATAATGGTGTTGTTAAAGAATAAATGAATAAAATGATTTTATAGGGTTGGAGAAGAAAAATAAAACAAAAGAACATAAGAGAAAACACTACCTTTAAAACGGGTAACTCCTTTTGATTTGAGCTCAAAGGATTCCATGGGAAGACTTCTTCCCAAAGTGAGGCTTCTTGGATTAAGATAGGTATGTGGAGAGATAAAATGATCAGAGATTGTCTGAACCAAAGGCTTGATAAGTGTGGGTAAGGAGGTAGAGGTGGGGGGGCTTTTATAAGAGGAGAGGAGGGGCACCCTTGGAAAGGTATAAAATGTTACTTTATTTTCAAATGAGTTTCGGATTTTAATGGTCCCACATTGATGTGTTTCTAGGATAAGGTGATAAGGGTTCTAAATCCACCCATACAATAGGTTTTTTACATGTGTAGGTCTTAGATTTTACATTATCTTTTCATTTTATTTAAATCGTTAAATAATTAGGTAATCGCTGCATCATCATGATGTCATAAATAATTTAATTTCTTTAATGTTTAAAAATTATAAAAAAATAATATGACGTAAATAATAGTTTTATATTTCCAATTACTATTTATAGTTAAAAATATGACTTGTGTAACCCCATGTAAAAATTGTTTTAGTAAAACAATACATGTTTGTGTCTTTTTTACTTTTACTTTAAATAAAAGGCATTACTGTCATTATCTTACCCAAGTGGCTCCATGGGGTCCCAAAAATCGACCCATGGGTTGTCTTGGTCGTACATGACTCATACAATAGAGTTAGGACATGTTTCAAGATATTTTCATTTTATTATAATATCATTTTTACCTTAAATCACACTAATTACCTTTAATTGTGATTAATAAAACTTTAAAGTTACTTTTCATCAAAAATTATTTTCATCCCATTGAACCAAATTTTACTTAATAATTACAATCATTTATATTGGATTTTTGAAATTCAAATCACAATAGTAGTAAATTTTCATTTAAACGAAAAATCAGTTTTTGTAACTACCACTTTGTGGTTTCACTATTCATCAAAAATTAAGGTTTTCCAGAAAAATACCAAAACTTCACCCTAAGCTATATTTGATATTCCGAATTCAAAAATGATGTCTATTTTACAAAATTCAAAACATATAAGTTTCATTAATTAATTTAATAATTAATTCCCGCTGTCAAAACAGATAGCGTGTTTTTATGAAACAATATGTATCAAAAGATTGACACTAGTTTAAGTCCAATTTCAAAGTGAAATCAATTCCAACGACCACTATTGGATTAAATGGTAAAAATATATTCTAATTTGACTTTAAAACCAATTCATAATATAATCTAATCATATAAACAAATTAGATTAAAAATAGGTTTTGAATTAAAATACAACATTTTTCACTATTCATTAAAAAAATGAACTTTATCCGAAAAATACCAAAAATTTATACAAAGTAAATTTTGATGTCCCGATTATAAAGAAGAGTTTTATTTTGTCCAATATAATGTATAAGAGTGACCAAAACTATATTTAATGATGGTTCACCAACAAAAGGCGATAAGTGGACCTTTAGTGAAAATTAGAGTATATATGCCTAAAATTGAATTCTTTTTATATTTTAAGCCTTAATATTTTATTGGATAAATGTAAAAAAATTTAACAAACATATATAATCATATTTTAGTTATTTATATTCATTCCTACCAACACAATGGCTACGTGTTAACTACCATTTAAAATAATATTATTTTATTACTAGTGTGCAACGTAAGATTTCAAAGAAACTCTTTGTTGCGTATCGGGTGCGCTATCGAACATATAAACCCCTTTAGAGTAAAATTAACATTGAATTCGTAAATATTAATAAATATGAAAATTATTTATTCTTTATTTACCTTGGATGTTACACATAAGGCTACTGTTTCACTGTTCACAAGGCTACAGTTGGAACTGTTCACAATGGTCTACTGTTGGAACTATTCACACGGCTAACATTGGAACTATTCAGAGTAGTCTACCATTGGAACTAATCACAAGGCTACCATTGGAAATTTTCACCAAATTGGAAATTTTGAAAAGTGTTGGGGATAAGTCACCTTGACCACCAAAACATCTAAAACACTAGATTTCTTCTAAGGAATGGACCAGAGAGGTTTGGGGAATTACAAGAAATATAATAATTATTATATAAAAAATAATGTATATAATCTTATTTATAGGGTCTTGATACATATACCTTTATTACACCATTATATACCCTAAGAGTAAGGTGCACGATGGTGGGGCTTTCATGGAGCCATTTGGTGAACATTGTTTGGGTCGTGTTCTAGATGAGCTTGAACTTCTCCCATAAATAATTTTTCTCGTGATTAAGTTGTTAGATATTAGTTTGGGATTATTCTTGGGAAAATCCTATAAATTCTATCTCCCTTAGAATCTTTGATAAATGGACTTCATAGGGTATGATCCTACTGGTTAAGGTCATCACTTCCTTTTTCTATGTAAAATGGATTTGTTAAAACCCTATATTTATACTAGTCATGTGATCATTGTTCAAAGGGTATATTATCAATGGTAAAGATACATAATGGTCATTTAAAATCCAATTTGATATAATAAAATAAGTTCTTGTGTTTTCTATAACCACAAGACTTTTATTTAAGTCAAAATAAAGTGAATTTTATTCATAAATGTTTGGGTCGTTACAACCTTCCCCCTTAAAAAATTTCACCCTCGAATTTTTTTTCCTACACTAAAATATATAAGGGTAAATCTAATTCATCGCCTCCTCTAGTTCCCACATTTCTTCTTCAAACTTTTTGTTTCTCCACAACACCTTGATGAGGGGCATTGTCTTATTTTGTAGAACGTTTTCTCTACGATCTAAGATCTTCACTGGTTTCTCCTCATAGAAAAGTTCATTATCCAATGGTACCACCTATGTATTGAGTATATGTGAGGGTTTTGGTATGTACTTACTTAATATGGATACATGGAATACATCATGTACTTGAGATAGGTTCGGTGGGATTTTTAGTCGATAGGTCACTCCTCTGATGCGATCAAGGATCTAAAAAGGGAAAATGTACCTTTAAATAATCTTTTACCTTCTTCATAAATATCATCACTCTTTTCCATGGATATATTTGGAGGAAAACATGTCTTAAACATCAAAATCTTGGCCTCATCGACGATTTTCAACATAGCTCTTTTGTTGACTCTAAGCAGCTTTGATGTGCTGCTGGATGGTCTTAACCTTCTCCACCATTTCTTTGACTATTTTCAGACCTTGAAGATTTAATTCCCCAAATTCATCCCAACATGTTGATGTTAAGAACCTCTTCCCATAAATGGATTCATAATGAGCCATTTTTATTCTTGAGTGGAAACTGTTATTGTAATAGAACTCTGCCAAAGGGAGATTTTGGTCCCATCTTCCTTTGAAGACCATTGAGAAAGATATCAACATGTCCTTAAGTGTTTGGATAGTCCACTCATATTGGAAATCATTTTTAGGGTGATAAGTTGTACATAATTTAATCTCAGTGTTTATAGTATGTTGGAGAATTTTCCAAAACATAGAGGTGAATATTGGATCTCAATCATACATAATCGATAGTGGTACTCCATGCATTCATACCACTTCTCTGATGTATATCTATTTCAGTTGATCTAGTGAGAAATCCTATCAAATCACAATGAAGTCTATAATCATTGTCAGACAATCCAAAACAACCCAGATATCATTGTTTCCCTCATATTTATTTTTAAGTACAGTGATAAAGGTCATGGTGATGTTTTCCCATTTCCATTTTGTTATGGGCAATGGTTGCATCATCCCCTTAGACTTTTTTCGTTCATCCTTCACTTGTGACATACTAGGAACTTTGATGTATATTCACCAATCTCCTTCTTCTTATTATCCCACCAATATTGATCTCAGAGATCTCGATACATCTTTGTGTTTCCTAGGTGAATGGAGAAATTCAAACTATGTGCATCATCCAAAAGTTTTTTCTTTAACTCGGGATTTGATGGAATACATAGTCTTGATCCAAATCTCACAATTCCTTCTTCATTAACTTTAAACTCTAAGGATTTCATTTTTATGATAGTTTCCACTTTCTTCTAAATTCCCACATAATCTTTTTGAGCATCCATTAACCTTTCCAAAAATAGATGGTTGATAAATCATTTGTGAAATTATTGATGATGTTCCTTTATGATTTCCATGTCCTTGTTCTTCAAGTATAAGAAGATCGAATCCTTCTCGATTCTCATCAATTATAGAATTTATTGTTTCTTTATACTTAGAGCATCTTCTACCATGTTCAATTTCCCATAGTGGAAATGGATTGAGTAGTCGTAATCATTTATGAGTAGTAACTATCTTTGTTGGAACATATTTATCTCTTTATATGTGAATATATATTTGAGACTTTTGTGATATGTATATATTTCACACTTCTCTCTAAAGAGATAATGCTGCTAGATTTTTAAAGCAAAGATCACAATTTCTAACTCTATATCATGTGTGGGATAGTTTTTCTCATGAATTTTCAACTACATTGAGGCATAAAAAATGAATTTTTTATTTTTCATCAACACACATCTCAATACCTTCTTTAAAGAATCGCTGAAGATTATGAAAAGTTCCCCACTTGTGGGTAGTGTGAGTACAAGGTTAGTGACAAGCCTCGTTTTCAACTCCATGAATCTTTCTTCACATTCATCATTCTAAGAAAATTTTACTCTCTTTTGAGTTATCTTAGTAAGAGGGTTTGACAGTCATGAAAATTTCTCACAAATCAGCTATAATATCTAGCTAAGATAAGGAAGATGCGAATATCTATCATATATGTTGGCCTCATCCATCCCTATATTTATTTTTTCTTGGAGGGATCCATAGATATACCATTTCTTGTGATGATATGCTCTAATAATGATACTTCCTTCAACTAGAACTCACACTTGTTGTACTTTGCATAGATCTTCTCCTTTCGCAAGGTCTTATCACAGTGCTTAGATGCTTTTCATGCTCCTCCTTAGTTTTGGATTATATTGTAATATTGTCTATGAATACTACCAAAAAAAATTCAAGGTAATCTCTAAAGACTCTATTAAATAAGTCTATGAAGATTTCTGGAGCATTAGTAAGTCTGAAAGGCGTCACTATGAACCCATAGTGCCCGTACATTATATGAAAAGAAGTCCTGGGGATATCATCCTTATCTTTTACTAGGTAATATCCACACTTTATATCCACCTTGGAGAAGTATATTGCTTCATTTAGTTGATCAAACAAGTCATCAATTCAGGGTAAAGGATACTTTTTCTTTATCATAGTTTTTGAGCTCACGATAATCAATACAAAGGGACATTGACACATCTTCCTTCTTGACGAAGAGGACTGGTGCACCCCATGGTGAAGCACTTGGGAGTATAAACCCTTTATCTAGATTCTCATGTAATTTTTTCTTTATTTTCTCAAGTTTGAAAATAGAAAATCTATATGGATTCTGGGATATTGATAATGCCCCAGGTATAAGCTCGATTGACAATTCGACCTCTCAGCTAGGAGGAAGACCAAAAAATTCCTTGGGAAACACATTAGTAAATTCTCTCACAATAGGATTGTCTTCGAGAATCTTTTGTGCCTTAGACTTAATCATTCGATCTACATATTCTTTCTTGTAGGGTAATAATATCCATTATTGAGATTATTCTACTAAAGAAGATTCATCTTTCTCCTTTAACTTGTATAGAATCAGGGGTCGATTCACCATAGGGAGATTAATTTACCTCTCATGGAAATTTATGCTGGCTATATATAGGGAAAGCCAATACAAGCCCAAAATTGCATCAAATTTCACCAAGGAAAGTACAAAAATGTTTTTCAAGAAGTTTAATCAACAAATTGTGATAGGGTAGAAGTTATATTAATGGGATGAAATAATTTCCCCATTTTTTATTTTCACTGACATCTCTACTTCAATTTTTTGTGGCGGTGTTTGAATAGTTCTTATAAACTTTCATGATATAAAGGAATGCATAGAATCATAATCAAAAATTATTTTTTATATTCTTGAATTAATAATCATTTTATCATTCACCACTTAATTATCAGGATAAACTTTGGCGGTAGTGACGGAAAAGGATCACCCTTGATGCGTTGGAGGTTGTTAGTTGCCTCTAAAAACCCTTGGCTTAGGGAACTAGTTTGCAATGTGATTTGGTTCCTTGTAGTTTTAGTAATGAACAAAGCATTAAAGGTCAACTAGGGAATTAATTTCTTCTATCACAATGAAGGGATTATTTTTTCGGTAGTTATTGGCCAAGTTCCCTTCCCTTCCACACCTAAATCATTTTTTTGTTCCCCTTACGAAATTTATGGGGTGTTTCTTTATGCACCTTTGGTAAGTGGGATGCTAGAATTTCTTAGCACTACTAGATTTATCCATCTGACCACCAGAATTAAATTCAACTTTCCACTTCTTTTCCCCATGATACCCCTAAGATTCACTGATCTATATCTCAACTTTGAGGGCACATCATACAATTTCTTCATATCTATAAAAGTCACAGATTTCCGAGGCTTTCCATAGACTAGGTTTTAGCCCACCAAAAAAGTGTTCAACCTTGCCTTTATGGGTAATGACAAAACTAAAGGTGTATCAAGAAATTATTGTGAAGTTTTCCTCATATTCCCCAAAATATTCTTCATCCTTTCTCTTAAGTGCAAGGAAATATCTTTCTATATGAAGATGTAGGGTACGGGGAAAATATTTATCAAAAAACATTTTTCAAAAATCCTCCCACTTCATTGCTTTGATATCTTCCTCAGGCTTCATATTCTTGATCAATTTTCACCAATGATCAGACTCACCCTCCATATGATAAATATCTATAAGAACATTTTATTGTTCAGAATATTGAAGGATATAGAAGACATTTTCAATGTAATTGATCCATTACTCCATGATTAAGGGATCAGATGATCCACTAAAAGTAGGAGGCCTTTGTCACATGAAGCTCTTAACTGTGGGTTTCTCTCTCTAAGGGGGGTTGTCCACTCCTACTGACCTAGTTTTATATTCATAAATTGAGTTAACTGAGATAGAATCATTGAAAAGTTTTTGATTCCTGCTCCCATCGGGTTGGGAACCTCACTAGGGAAATCCTCACACTGCCCTTCACATCGGTTATTATCATGATTCCTCCTATTTACAGCCATTGGATAGAATAAAAAGAAAATTGGGGATGAGTGTCTTAATCAATAAAAATACATAATATGTAATACAATGATGATAAAGGGATAACTTATAAATTACATTTATCTCCTTAACTTATGAGTTTCTAGGCTTCAGTCTAAGTTATCCATGATCTACTTCCTAACATATATTCCTATGGGACTTTTTTATTTGTTCACTTAATAATGGTTTTTAATGATCTTATAATTTTACCAAAGAATATCCCACATGATTGTAAAACTAGGTATGCATTAAGGCCCATTTTCATGTATCATGTTACCCCGAGTCAAGCTTGGAACACCTTGTCAGAGTTGTTACTCATAGCACTACAACATTATTAGCCTTTAGTGGTATTTTTTAATAAACCACTATGAAAAGTGGTTTATTTACAACGACCCTCCCCCCAAACTCCCCCGACACCCTCAACCCACTGACCCCCGTGATCCCCCAAACCCCTAGGACCTCAGTGACCCACGTGACCCCAACAACACCACGAAGCCCTCACTGCTCATCTCTGCCCCTCACCATGCCTCTCTTCCCATCGTAACCCCCCGAATCCCTAGGAACCCACAACCCCAGAAACCCTCACGACCCCGACAACCCCCTAAAGCCCTCGATGTGATAAATCTGTATCATTAGTTTGAGTCATCTATATCACTAGTTTCATCAGTCTTATTAGTGTAATTTAAGTCATCAACATCATCAATTTCATTGATGTTATAATATTCATTAGGGTTGTTAGTGTCACCCATGTCGTTTATGAATTAAGTTTCATTAGGTAAAACTATATTTTTATCTTGGTTACTATCTTCTATATCATCAATGTACTCAATTTCCTAAATGTCACCCACATCATAATTGTTATTGGGTTCATAAGTGATGGATATGTAATTAGACTCTTCTATCTCATCAATATCATCAGTGTCTCTAGTCTCATTGGGTTCATTAGTTTTTCTAGAATTTATGGTTTCATTAGAGTCATCAACATCATTTATTTCATCAGTGTTGTCACATTCATTATCATATTTGGTTGTGTTGATGTGCTCATGGTAATAAGTGTCATCATTGTGATATGTGTCCTCAATTTATTTAGAGTCATTGGTTTTATATGTTTTATTTGTTTCATGTGTTTATTCAGTACGATTCATCTCATAGGTGTCACTGATGTTGTTTGTCTCGTAGATGTGTTCAATTTCATTGGCATCATTGAAATTATTTATGTCATAATTTCCATCGGTATGGTCCATGAAATCAATTTCATTGGTATGATCTATGTATTTAGTGTCATTGTGGTTATTAGTTTTTTCATCAACACCATTTTTCCTTGATTATTCAGTTAATTGGGGTCTTTATCATCAAAGTTTTTTACTAAATCACCACAATCATTGTAATTTTTGTTGTTCTTGGAATCATCAACATTGTTAGTTTTTTTTTGATAACCATATTATCCATGTCATACGTTTAATTGGTGTTATCTGTTTCATTGATTTCATCCAATGCGTCAATGTTTTTAGTGTCATTTTCATCATATATACTTTTGGTTTCAGCAATGTCATTGGTTTATTCTATTTATTTTTTATCATTAGAGTTATAGATAATGCATTTAATATTATTATCATCAGTGAAATGTATTTCATCCATATATTCATTAAATTTTCTTTCATAGGGGATATTTTTTTCATTAGCTTCTTAGGTGTCATCGCAGATCCCAAGCATTAGTGGTTATTTATTGCCTTTTAATTAAATTATTAATTTTTTTATTTCTACCACTTCTATATGTACATTATTATAGTCTGGTTATATTTAGGGATATTATTGGCGGTGTTTTATTTTATTATAGTCACACCTTTCTTAGGATACCGTAGAACTTGGTACCCAAGTTGATGCTACTTGATTGTAGGCTTGGCTTTGGGCAAGGCTCAATGCTTGATGTTTGGATTACTAGGAAAAATCATGGGAGTTTGGGACTAGGATTTTAATCTTCAAGGTTTTTCCTAGTTTTATATTTTGGTATTTTGGTTTCTGATGTATATGATCTGCTATTGATGTATTCATTTCCTGACATGTAGTGTATAGTTCATTTTTTATTTCATTGTTTTTTTATTATCTCTCTATTATTTTATGAATGTTTTTAATTTGCATGCTCCGGTTTTCTAGTGGGTGGGTTCATTATTTACCATATGTATTTATATAGGAAAAACTTAATTAACATATTTTTATATTTTTTTAACTAGTATATATGAATATCTTTATGTATTTAGTAATAGTTATTTTTTTAGTTTTTATTAATATTGTGTAGGAACATTGTGATATACATGGATAAAAGATGGATCACATTACTGAGGAACACACCTTAGTATGCTAAGGCTTTGGTGGAGTTTTTATATTTCTTAATTTACAATTGATCTGTTGAAGGTAGAAAAATATTTCCATTTCCTAAATGTAAATTTAGGAGATGGTTGAAGAGATATGAAGTTTATGAACATTTAATATTGAATCAATTCCCGACTCAATATTTGTTTTGGATTTGGCATGTAGAATCGAACGTTATAGAAAGGTTGGACACTGATTTCAATCCATAGAATGAGCTCCCAACATCATATCCAATGGAAAATGAAATGAAAAACCTTATAAATTATGCATTAGACAATGCAAGACCCCACCATCAACAACAAAACATATCAGAACAACCAGATGGGGGTGCTACAAATAGAAATGTCACAAGTGATGTTTTTGAGAGTATAGGACAACTAGATCAAGATTGTAACATATCATTGTATCCTTATCTTAATTTTGTGTGGACTAATTTAAGAGAAAACTTCACTATGGAAAATAAATTTCATGGTTTAGTTGATGATGGAAATCATGAGTTGTATAGTGGATGTTTGAAATATTCAAAACTTTCTTTTCTACTGAAGTTATACCATATCAAATGTCTATGTGGAATTATAAATAAGGTAATGTCAATGATCTTGGAATTGTTGTGTGATTCATTTTCTGAAGCAAACAACCCTGAGTATTTTTATGATATGAAAAAGGTTATTAACAGGCTTGTTCTGAATTATACAAAAATACTTGTGTGTCTCAATGATTGTATGCTTTATTGGAAAGAGGATTCAAGTAGACAGGATTGCAAAAAATGTTACTCCTATAGATGGTAGCCAATGGGTGATGTTGTAAGTCTAAATCAACATACTTCCATAAAGAAGAATAAAAGGAACACACCTGCAAAGGTTTTTCATTACTTTCCTTTAAATCCTCAATTGTAAAGATTATTCATGTCATCGAAAACCGCAGAACACATGAAGTGCCATTTGTAGATAATAACAATGATGGGTTAATGCGGCATCCACAAGATTCACAATTGTGGAAGACATTTGATTAATTATATCCATATTTCTCAACAGATCCTAGGAATTTTTTATTGGAATTGGTTGTCGATGGATTCAACCCATTTGGGACTTTAAGTACCAATTATAGCATTTGGCCAGTTGTTTTGATCCCTTACAATCTACCTCCATGGATGTGTATGCAACAAACATATTTTATCATTTTGATGATTATTATTGTAAAATAAATGACTGTAAATGATATTTATGTATACTTGTAGCCTTTAATTTAGGGATTATAGGATTTATGAAGCAATGGTGTTGAGACATATGATGTTTCTTCTAAAACAATGTTCAAAATGCATGATAATTTAATGTGCACCATTAGTGACTTCCCTAGACATGGTAATTTATCTGGTTCGAACACTTACACGGGTTTGTCTTGTCCTATTTGTAACTTTGATTTTGAGCCCAAATGGATTCACAGTGGAAAATGGTGCTTCTTGTTCCATTGAAGATTTCTTGATCTATCTCATAGATTTCGGCTGAACAATTCAAAATTCAATGGTTTCATTGATCATAGACCACCTCCAAAGTTTTTAACAGGTTATAAAATATTGGCACAACTTGGAAATTTGGAAATAGAATTTGGTAAGGTGCATCATTTGAATGATAGTGGGAAACGAGTTTGAAGTACATCATCAAGTGAAATCAGAATGAAACAATGGAAGAAAACAACATATTCTTTAAACTTTCCTATTGTTAATTTAAGTTTTTGTAACATAATCTTGATGTGATGTATATTTAGAAGAATTTATATGAAAATTTGATCTTCAGATTTCTTAATGAACATGGAAAGTCGAAGGATCATCTCAATGCTCAGAAATACTTACAAACAATGAACATAAAGCATGATCTCTAACCATATGAGAATGAAAAGTATGATCCGACAATTTTTTCAATTTAAAATAGGGATAAAGATACATTCCTTAGAATTTTAAAAAAATTGAAGGTATCTAATGGGTATTCAAGTAACATATCAAGGTGTGTTGACTTAAAGCGTCATAGGTTACATAGATTGAAAAGTCACGATTCAACTATTTTTTATAGTAGTTACTACCATTTCCATTGTGCACGTTATTACCTGAAAAGGATACTGCTATTGTACTCAAATTCTACACATTTTTCAAACAACTATGTGAGAAATATTTACATACATTTGATCTTCAAAACCTTCATGAGAGGTTTTTATTGACATTTTGTGCAATGGAGATTATCTTTCCTCCATTGTTTTTTACTATCATGATGCATTTAACAATGCATTTGGTTGGGGAAGCCAAGTAAGGAGGCCCCGTACATTATCGGTACATCTATCCATTTGAGAGGTACTTTATTTATATGTTTTTCAGTTAAGTAAATAATTCTTGGCACTTAATTAAATTCATAATTATGTTTGTTTATTTTATTTAAAATTTATGTTGGGCATTTGAAATAATATATGAGAAATAAAGCTCAACCATAAGGCTCTATTATTGAAGGATATTTAGCAGAGGAGTGTCTTGCCTTTTTTTCTAGCTACTTGGATGATATTGAGACAAGATTTAATCGAGATGGATGTGTTGAAGACACATCAACTCAATCTCAAATACATGGGAAGTCAAAGAAAATCCTGCAATTGTCCGATCATTTGGGAGGACCTCAAATATTACACTAATGGAAATGGAATTATTACAGACACATAGATATGTGCTGCTAAATAGTGAAATATTAGATCCATTTATTGAAGATTTTAGGATATAAACAAAGATACAAATGAGAGGCTAAACAAGAAATGAGAAAGATATAACGAAATCTATTAATAAAGATCTTGTATAATGGTTTGCACGATGTATAAGTTCATAAATATTGTAATAGATACAGATATTAGGTCGACATGTATATTTTTTAAATCTAATACTGTATATTTTTTTAGATCATGAATACTGATACTTGAGTAGAGTTGTTAGAAGATTTGAAGTTTCTTGCTCAAGGTCCTCTAAAACAAGTTTGAAAGTTTGATTCTTACAATGTGAATGGCTTTAAATTTCGTATAGTCGATTTAGAAGAGGGTTTGAAAACATATAATAGTGGTATATTTACATTTAATGAAGTGGGATACTATGGAAAGTTGACTGATATTATTTAATTAAACTACAATGGGAATTTTTCAGTTTTTTATTCAAATGCAATTGGGTCGATATTATTAGAGGTGTTAAAAGAGATTCCTCGAAATTTACTTATGTGAACTTCTTTCGCTTGATGGATGTTGGTGATTGTGAGTTGCACGATTCCTATATATTATCATTACAAGTGAAAATGGTATATTATGTGAACGATGTTGTGGATGAAGGGTGGAGTGTAGTTTCTCACATAAAACAAAGATATTTGTATGATATGGGCGATGAAGTGGAAAATTTGACCTCTGACATTGAATCTCATCAATAGTAAGAAGTGGACTTATTTGACTATCATGATATTTAAAATATTAGTCTAGAAAGGACAGATGAAGTGGATGAAGTAATGGAGTAGAAAACCAATGTGATTGAAGGGGGAAATGATTGTATGTACAGTTATGCATTAATTTAGAAACCACTTATTTCATTTGTGCAGTCATTCATTATCCTTGTTATGTATATTTTGTTTGTTATTACTATGAATTTGTTATAATTTTTAATTTTTTTCCTATATTTTTTTTTGAAATATATGTTCTAAACTTAATTTTATTTAATTAAATGATAGGAATGTCAAGGAGGAAGCATTATACTATTTCATCAACCACTACGACAGATGACAATCCATCTGTCTGCCTCCCTACGGCATTTGAGCCACCATCCTCTTTCCCCCTACATCATATCCCCTTACACCATCTCTCACACCCTTTGGGAGGGTCCCTTTAGCAGCTCAGTTATTTCCTCCCCTTTAGAATCCTCATTAGTGAGGGAGAAGTGTGCCACTTCTGGTTCTTCCTGGGGATACTGGAGGGTTATAGTTATAGGTATGAATTTTAATATGAAAAAATTTATTACACTTTTTTTATACTAATTGTTTTTTCATTAAAGAAAGAAACAATTCGAGTATGATAAAAATATAAAAAGTTCAGATGTATGGAATCAGACTGGAGAGAAGATAGTTTTCCCATTTGATTCATATGGGGTCCCTACGGATGACGTCGTAAGATTAATTGGCCCATATTATTGGCCAGTTGGCCACGAAGTTGGTTTCCATTCATATTTCATATGATGATTAGAGGAATATGCATTCAAATTATAAAAATAAAGTTTTTTATTCCATAATAAATGTCATTTTAATGCATTATGGTGTAATTTAATGTCATGTTATTAAATTATAATATTTTCAAAATGATTTTTTGTGTACAGATGTTTTTCACTTTATAGTTGCTAATGTGCTAGCATGAAATTGGACATTGAAAAATCTATGTAAGAAATGGAAAGAATTTATATGGAAATTGATGAGTGATTTGAACGATACTTCTTTGACCTCCCAATAGATGTTTGACAAGCTACCTGATGGGGTACCCAATGAGAAATGGAAAGTTTTTGTTGGCAAACATAATGATGAGAAGCCGATGGTATTTAAATATATATTATTATAATAATAACATTTTACATTTATACATGTATATGAAGAGGATATGACATTGAATACATTACTATTAAATTTCATTTTATTTATTTTAGGATCTTTCAAGGAAGAATGCATCAAGTCAGGCTAAGCTAGTTATCCCTCACTCTGTGGGGTCAAAGAGTTTTTATAAAATCCAATCGACTTTGGAAATATTTTAATTAGTTTAAATATTTATAAGACAATATTATCTATTTAATATATTAAATTTTTTATTGATCTTTGTTTAATGTAGTCACAGAGTTTAGGGCACCAATCATCCAGAACAGAAGTGTGGTTGGATGTTCATAAAAAATATGATGGAAGTTTTGTTAATGAGCCCGCCAAAGAAGTTAGGGTATGAACTCATTTTTCATTATAATAACTTATTATCAGTTGTTACTATGTTAATATATATTTCTTCTAATATTACTGATATTTTATTTATAGGTAAAAATTAATGAACTATGGGATGTCAATCCTGTGAAGTCCTACTTAGTCTCCCAAGATGACCTTATTACTAAAGTCTTTGGGAAAGAGCATCTTGGTAGAGTGCACAGGATGGGTTTGGGACCCGTACCATCTGAGGTCTTTCATAGACCACTGGGGATTTCAGCTACATCTACTCCTAGTTATAGTCATTCGAAACCCTGAGATACTCAGAGAGAGATTGTTTCTCTACGAAACATAGTTCAAGAACAGGGGGCTCAGATATCTGCTTTGCAGAATGCGTTGATTGATTTATATCAGAAGACGACTGGATCTTCCCCTGATGGTATTTCATTGACTGGTGGTGAGAATTTAAATCACAAAGATTTAAAATAATTTGTTTTTCAAACATTTATTGGTTTTAAGTTTAAATATAAATATACAACAGTATTTAATTTTCAATATAATGTTATAACAGGTGGTCGCAAGAAGTAGAGATGGAGGTGGAGAGGGTTACAAGATGTGTTCATCATCAAATAGTGATTAGTTTTATTTTTGATATGTTAGAAAATTATGGATACAGTCAGTTTGTATGTGTATCATGTGTGGAAAAGATTATCCACCAAACATTTTCATAACCTAACATTTTCTTGATTTCTCAAGTTTCCTTTTATGTATTATGAACTCATACTCCAAAGCCACTAGAAATTTAAAATACTTATGTTTTATTAATGGATATTTATATTTATGAATCATATAATAATGTGTAAAAATTTATAGGTTGTCATATCTATGGTGTAGAAGATCAACAAGAGATTTTTGGTGTTATTTATAAAATCCTTAAAATGTCTTCAGGTATATTTAAAGCCTTATTATACTTCCCACATGGAATCTTATAAGTTTATTTATTTCTATGATTCATTTTTTTTGATTCATTTTTCCTAAATTTATTATGTTTTTTACCCAAGGATGAACGATCAACTTTCTTGTTGATTTTATTGGGAATATTCAGTTTTTTAACTCCCTCAACTTGTTTTTAGTGGATATCCCTTATTTCTTCAAATTTTATTGTATTCTCTTCTCATGTTTCATAGTTAGTATGTGATCTATCCCACTTATGTTTTCCTCTTATTCAAAATAGTTTTGACAATAATTTACAAATATCTGTTGAATACTTGAGTGTCTGGGTCTTGTTAAGGTAGAGGGATTTTCCACTTCATTGGAAGTAGAACAAACCACCACCACTTATCCTTATAAACTATATCAATCATATTTATCATTTTATTATAGAGAAAAATATTCCCTACTCAATAGGGACATATTTCTAATTTTCTTCTTCTCTTTATTTTTCATATTTATCAAAGTTATGGAAGAAACTAAATTCTGATAAAAGCCAAATCTTTCTTATCTAAAACTAAAATTCATCATAAATCATGAAAGAAAATTAAAACATTAAAAAGATAATAAAATTACAATAAATAACCCAATAAGATATGAACCTACACTCTAATACCAATTTATAGGATCCAAGGAGGGATATGATCAATATTCAAAGGGGATTGAATTAGTGTTGGATTCCAATTAATAATTTTTAATCCCTATTAACTTTTAATTTGTCACATTTACGTGAGTGATTCTATTATTCTCTCACTCAATTTATCTTTTTTATTTCGATAAACAAAGGCCAATACACACACATAAGAGACACAAAGATTTATGAGTTTCACCTTCCAAAAAAATGGTTGGTCTTTGATATGATCACGAAATTCACCAAGATTATATGATCCACAAGTGTCATACTATGAATACAATAGGGAAAATTTTATACATGTATCCATATATGGTTCATACCATGCTCAAAATAATCCCAATGGATCATTATATTGTCATCCTAGTAGTTTCATAATTTTAGAGAAAACAAACAAAGATCCCTTCACCAGTACAACATGATGCAGGTATTGAAAAGAGGTAGAATGAACAGTTTGTGCACGGTTTCCCAATTTTTGATCATGAACTATAAGAAAACCCTCCATATCAGTGGCATGAGAATAGTTGGCACGCATTATGGATAACCATGTAGAACAACAGTGCACCTCATTAAATAGCCTAGAAATTACAAAAAAAAAATCCCCTCCATCCTTATTTCTTTTCACTCGATCTTTATTTATCCTTCGTGTGATCAAGGGGGCTTCCGCCCATGCTCCTCCAATCATATCTTCTCAAAGGGTTGGATTGATACCAATTATCTGGTGTTGAATTCAACTTATTTCAAGTGATTTTTATATCACTTAGTGAGTTTAGGAATCTTCCTCCCTTCTTTCTACATTTATCTCCTCTCTAGATGCATTATTTCGGTGAAACTAAATTTGCCATATTATCTAGGTATTCATTTGTTTCTAGAATTTCTCTCAATATATATAGAAACATGCCTTGATATTGGTCATGTTGGTCATCCATGGTATTTGGAAGGTGGTCTATAGCATTTCCCTATCTTGATTTTTTATAAATTGTGTCACTATGATTTCTAGCGGGACTTCCATGTGGGAACTTCTGAATTTGTTGTTTAATTTGTTGAACATGGTTCATTAAGATTAGTATTACTTGTTTATTAAATTGTCCATGTTAAGGACCATAAACCTCAAATTTGAACCACACATAATATAGTGTAATTCTTGAATGACTTAATATAATTATTTTTTTCCTTTTAAGTGTATTATTTTCTAAACTATCAAAGTGAAGTTCAAATGAATTGTGGGAGGGCATTACAACCCCCTATGAATTCCTTAGTGATCAAACCCTATTTTAGGTGGTTAGGGCCTAAGTCTTATTGAGCGAACTAGATGTTATCATATGGAATGCATGATTGAATGGCCTACCACATAGCTTTGCATGTATGGTGTTAACTGCCATGGGTTGTCCACGTGGACCTATTACTTTTATTCAATTATCAAAAACCTTTAATTATGGAATGGACTAACTAAATAATTAAATTAAATGGTATGAGTTATGGGTTGATTACTACATTTCCCTTATTACTTTGTAATTGAAATGGATTATGGGCGTGAACCTCATTTAATACACTTGATTTATAAAATGTCATAGATATACATATGGAATTATTTGTATTTAAAACTAAAAGAAAATCAATGTATTAGTTACACCTTGAAAGGCACTTTTTTTACTCTTTACAGAATACTAAGGATGGGATCATAGGTTGGTGATAATTTTTATGTCAGGGGTGATACATGTTATATCATGGATGATCACACTATTTGGGTTTCTTAGATCCATATGAGTAACACTGGTTTCTAAGGGGGGACACATGGTTGGGCTTGGTGGAAATATTATTACACCATGCAATGAGTGATACTTAGACAAGTGTGTGTCGATTTGAAAGTGCTTTTTATTATGAAAATGTTGGTTTCCTTGTATTCTTTTGGATGTAGGATGTATGTGCATGTGAAATTAGAATGGTTTTTTATGGAACTGGAACTGGGGCTGCGTAATCTGCTGTGTTTTTTTTTGTAAATCTAGATTTAGCGTTGGTTTAAATCACCGCTAAGTAAATGGATCATATTTAGCGGAGGTTAAAACTGCCTCTATAATTTGGTATTTTACTATTGGTGGCAATTAAAACCGCCACTAAATATAATAATTTAGTGGATGTTTTAACCGTCGCTACATTGTTTTCATCTTCCGTTATCATTTCGTGGCGGTTTTCCTAGAGAAAATGAATTTATTTTTTAGTGGCGGTTTAAACCACCATGAAAAAAAAATCATTTTCCACTGGGAAAACTGCTACAAAAACCACAAAAAAACACTGTTAAATGCATTCACTATAATGGTTACTAGAAAACATCACTAAATTTAATAAACCTCCATTTATTTTATGCCAACACACAATTTAGCGGTGGTTTTTTGAAACTTTTGCAGTAGCATATTGTGGCAATTTCAACCGCCGCCATATCCAAAAAAACTGCCACTATGTGGTGATTTTTCTATAGTGTAGGTACATCTGTTCCAGAACAATGTCCACTTGTAGTATCCAGATATGGATGTATTTTTTTAATAAACCACTTACTCTATACTTACCAAAATTTAGGGATGTTTTATTACAATTAGTCTTATCCCTAAGGGTTTTCTCTAGGGTTTTCTAATCCTAATCCCAAAAATAACTAAACCTCCCTCTCATACAAACTATAACAACCCTTCTCTTTATTTTATATTTAAAAATGATTTATTAAATAAAATTTCACATAATAAAACTCTGAAGATCAGGAGGTATGGTTTTTTTGGGGTTTAGTAATATTACATAACAACTTAAAACATGAAATACAACAACTTTATTTAAAACTTATCTGACATGATCACAACATTCTTTCATACTTAACACTGCATGGGATAACCTGAGCACATGCATAAGAAATGGGTGATCTATAAAGCCTAGTAAGGGAGTAGACATGGCATAACATGATGATAAAAATACATGTTAGACAAGTAATATCAACAAGGAATAAAGGAACATGAATAATAAGGCATAATTTATCATGATAACCGTAACATGGGAAATGTGGAAATAACTTAAAACAATGCATCATAAACATAAGTACAAGCTAAAAACTAAGACTTCATAATGGAAAAAATTTCCATAAAGGAATCAGGTAAACCCTTATCTCAACATGAAATATCATGATACTAAACATTACCCAATGCATTGGAGTGCTATCAGGGAACACCCTTCATAAACATTTCAATCTCATGCTTAAGTGTACCACATAGATCATATAACATGGATTAATTCTACATCATAACTTTATTCCATGATATAGAAATCTGGAATACATACATGTAAGTATAAAATCAATATGATTATGTGCATAAAGTTGAATACCCTATATAAGAAAATGGGTAATTTATTCATTACACAATTATTTTGGAATGGTAAATTGTGGTTCAATTTAAGCAGCATAATGATGTCATATTGAAATTCACAAAATGGGTTAATGTGATATAAAGGGGTCTCCCGTCACATAGAAATGAAATTTAAAGTAAGAGGAATATTTAAGAACATATCCCAAAATATTAAAAAATAAATTATAAGACATAACATAAAAGAGATTCTTGATAAAGGGCACGGGTGGAAGATACCTTACGGAATTTTAGCATAGTAATGAGTGGGATTAAAGGATCATAGGGGGATTAATGGGAGTGAAAGGAAGATCACGTCATTTATAAATAAAATTTACAGTAATTGGATCATGGATAATCATATCCCAAAATAGTATAATGGAATTTAAGAAGCGTAATATAAAAGAAGTGCTTGGATGGAAATGTGAAGAGAGATATCCCTTATGGAATTTCAGTATAGTGACGACATATATAAGGGTCTAAATGAGGGGGGATAAATGATCCATAATTCAAATAAAATTAAATTGAAAGTATATAGTTTATTATAAAATGATGAAAATATAACCAATTGAAATTAAAAATACTAATTTCAAACATGGTTCTTGAATTGAAAGGAAGAGAGGAAGGTGAGGACCCCTTATGGAATTTTAGCATAGTAATGGGTGTACTTAAAGGATCATAGGGAGGATTAATTGGGGTGAATGTAAGATACCATAATTTATATATCAAATTTAAAGAAATTGGATAATATAAAATCATATCCAAACATATGAAAATGGAATTTAAGAAGCATAATATAAAAGAAGTGCTTGAATGGAAATATGAAGAGAAAAATCCCTTACTGAATTTTGGCATAGTAACGGCTTAGGTAAAGGGTAAAAATGAGGGATGATAAATAATAAATTTTTAAAATAACATAAAATGGACATTAATGGTATTAATATAAATGAAATAAATTATAAACATTTGAAATTACAAGAACTAATTTCAAATAAGATGCTTGAATTTGAAAGGAGGAGAGGAAAGTGAGGATCCCATACTTGGATGTGTGACTCCAAAGGATTGGGAGAGGCTTATTGGGAGATTGGGGTGACTTGGGATGACTCTATGGAGTATATATCATATTTTTTATAAGATTAATGGAGTTTTAGTGAACAAAAATGGCATCTTGGGAGGGTTTGTGTAGCAAAGAAGGGGGATTTCTTAATTATTTTGGTTTTGGACACTTCATAATAAAATATTCTAAACCACAGACCATCCCATGGTTTTTGCCTATGGTTTCTAGAAAAATGGATTGGATTATATTATTTTATAAGGAAAACGGGCAAACATATTAAAGCAATTCCCTTGCTTATGTGGAGGTGAGTCACGCTCTCAAGGAAATGATTTTAAAATCTTGAAATATATTATAAGACTTGGAGGATTCACTAAGGATTTATAAAAAAAATAAAATAAACTAAAAATTAAATTATTTTAAAATAAAAATATATATTTGTCTGATTATACCTTTAATAGTATTTATTAAATCACTATTATTCTATTATGATGTCATAAAACACACTGTATATTTATAAGATATTTAATTTTTATCCAAAAATTTGACTGTCTCAGAAAATTATGAAAAATTCACCATTGGAAAATTTCAAAGTATTGTTTCCAAAAATAATATTAATTTTATATAAATTATTTTATAAATATGTGAATTTTTACTTTTAAAATAAAAAAGGACATTTATTGAAAATTAACGGGTTTTGATAAAATAGTTTTTAAATCTTAATAAAAATTACTTTTGACTTCATAAAAATTATATGATCATTTATATTTAATAAAATTTATTAAATATTTATATTTTATTAAAATAATATTTATTGTAAAATACATTAATTCATCAAAGTATATTTCTTAATTGAATTTGAATATTAACCAAAAATACTACTTGTGCTTTAAACATCATTTACAAAGTAACAATAATTGTGAGAGAAATATATTCATTATTATATAAAAAATAATGTAAATAATATTATTTATATGATCTTGATACATATCCCTTTATTACACAAGCATATTTCTTAAGAGTAAGGTGTGCGATGGTGGGGATTTCATGGGGTCGTTCGGTGAATATGGTTTTGGTCGTGATCTCAATGAGCTTGGAATTCTCCCATAAATGGTTATACTCGTGCTTAATTTATTGGATATAAACTTTGAATTGGTATAGTTAAAATCCTATAAATTATATCGCCCTCAGAATCTTTGATAAATGGGCCTCATAGGGTACGATCTTACTAGTTTAGGTCATCACTTCCTTTTTCTATGCCAAAAGGATTTGTTAAAACCCTATATTTATACTAGTAATGTGATCATTGTTCAACAGCTATATTATCAATGGTAAAGATTCATAATGGTCATTTAAAATACAATTGTATATAATAAAATAAGTGAATGTGTTTTCTATAACCATAATATATTTAATTAAGTCAAAATAAAGTGAATTTTATTCATAAATGTTTGGGTCATTACACTCAACACAGGATTGTGATCCCCTCAATAGGATAATCTCATATAGAGTTTTTTTATCCCTCTAAGATTCTGAGGTGGGATCCTATATCATATCCAATTCCATAGATGGTGTTGGTGTCATCGTTGTGACCATATTATAGAGAGAAGATCCCCTATCTAGAAGGCTACCCTAGTAGGGTTTGTGGAACCGTTGGGTATATGATCTCCTACTTAGAAGGTTGTTTCAGTAGGGTTTGTGGCATTTTATAGTACATAATTCCATAATAAATTGTTGGTTCATGTGAGGTTCAGGGTATCATCGAGAGTACGGTCCCCTACTTGGTGTTTGAATCTAGATTTGGGTTTTTGGTATCTCTCAGTGATCTTGGACATGATCCCCTATCTATGTATCATGGATTGATTCTTGGTAGGTGATAAAACACAATTTTAATGAATATTTTATAGATAATAAATGACATGATTTTCTCACATTTTGCTAAATATGTTCATTTATATAATATTTGGGATTAGATCATTCATTTGAAAATTTGATGAAAATTCCAGTTTCACCCATTAAAAATTCATTGTAGTATTTAAAACATAAATAATGTTATTTGAATTATTTGAACTTAATATTTTTAAAATATGTTCCTGAAATAATGTTATAAAACATTTATTTAGGACATTGGAGCTAAATCATGCATTTGGTTGGTGAAAATGGGTCATGAAGTAAAATTTGGGATGGACTCTCTAGAATGGACATGGGTTCTGTACTTGGGACTTAACTTCTTAATCTGTTCTTTGATTAGGCCCAAATTTTGAAAGTATCTCAAAGACTCGTTTTTTCACGAATCATCCTTCTGTAAGGACAGATGATTAATGTGTTTTGATGGTCAAATAGGTGGTGCAATTTGGAATAAAATATTTGGTTGAGATTCCCCATTCACACTTGAATCCACTTTGAACCTAGCCTCCCCACCACTCAGTAAATTGGTGTTTTTCTCATTTTGTGGGTTTTGGATGTGAATTTTGAAGTTTAGGGCAGAGGAGAAGAGTTTCCACTCAAATTATCCAATCAATTCAATAAGGGTAGCTCTTGAAGCAAGGATCCCTTCATCGAATCCCTCTTCTTCTTTCTCATGTTGTAATGTTTGTGTTTTCATAATAAACTTCTTTTTTCTTATTTTATTTCTTCTATTTTGCTCTATTTTGTTCAAAAAAATTCTTCTTTTATCTTCCTATTTGGTCTGGAATTATTTAGTAGAAATTAGATTGTGTTCTACCCTTTCTAAACTTTTGCACATGCAAATCGTTTCTACAATGACTACACCGCCCATGGAAGAGTATTTTTCTTAGTAATCGATCTACCTCTTACCTTATTCATTCATTTATTTTAAATCAATGAGATACTATAATTCAATTAATATGATATATTAATTTAGTTTTTAATTTAAATTAATCTAATCAATCAATTGAACAATAAACACTAATCACGCGAGGTCGAGATTTTGTGTAAGTTGTGAGAGCGGGAACTTAATCGGTAATACAAGACCACACGGGATATGTTTGTATAGTTAAAATATAATACCTAAACTCAATTAATCCTCATTTCTAGATTTGATATGTGCTATAGTTAACCACTGACCATAAGCTAACCTTAGAACATCAATCAATGCAGGGTGTTGCAATTGCATGTTCGGAAGATAGCCTAGGGTTTAAGTAATTTCATCTTTGTGGTTAAGTTAACTCTCGTGGGGTTCGAGGGTTAACAAATTAGGGGATCATAATTAAGTGGATATTAATTTAAATTTTAATTATTAATAAGTAAATTAAGAGGTAGAGTTATATAGATTACACTTTCTAAAAATAGTTTTCTAAAAAAACATATCTTCTCGTTGTGCTTTGTTAATCAACTTTCATTTCAAAATTAAAAAAAATTGCAATCTTCTTATAGTAATATTATTCTTGATTTATAAACAATAAAAAACCCCCATCATTTTATTTAGTATTATTATTTCCTTTTATTCTATTTTCAAAATACCTTTAATATGTTGTTAAATTTTATTCCTTCTTTGAGAGACGACCTTGGTCAGCCACTCGGTTTCACCTAAGTAACCCGAAATCGAACATCATTTGAACATGCCCATGAAAACACCTTTAAAATCGGCATCATTTCCAGGGAGACAAGTAATTATTTCAACTAATTATTGGTATTATTTTATTTTACATTTTATTATCTCTTTTTTTTCTTTTTCTTTCTTCTTTACCCAATCTGAATTCTTTTTCTTATTCTTTTATTTTCTTCTACTTATTTTTAGACCATCAACTCAAACTTCTCATTTTTATTTTACTATGGTCCACTCTTATTATTTTCATTTTTATTTGATTTATGAAATGAACTAATCCTGATGATCTTTTAGATCTTGACCCTGAGATTGAACGTAGTCTTCGGGCTCGAATCAAACATTCTTAGTCTACGGGAAGTTTCAACATTCAACCAGTTGGAGAATTCCTCTACTCTCAAAACATTGAAATTGGAAGAAATTCTAATTCAACCATAAAAAAAGAACCAATGGATGAAAAAATGTAAATGAACTTAATATAATCATTTGATAATTGGATGCATCTGATATTAATTATCAACCAAATTACATTGCATAACCAAATCTCGAATCGGACTTAGAACTGAAATCTGGATTAATTTACCTGCTTCAAAAATTTCATGGCCTCTCTAGTGAGGATCCCAATAAACACCTTAATGAATTTAATGTGGTTTGCTCAACCTTAAAACCAATAAATGTTTCTGAAGATCAAATAAAACTAAGAGCATTCCCATTTTCAGTTGATGGAGCTGCAAAAGATTGGATGTATTATTTACACCCTGAATATGTAACTTGTTAGAATGATTTGAAAGGTCTTTTATTGAAGAGATTTTTTCCAGAATCAAGGACCACATCCATTCGTAAGAAGATCTCGAGGATCAAGAAAACACAAGGGGAGTCAATGTATGAGTACTGGGAGCGATTCGAGAAGTTGTATGCAAGCCGCCCACATCACCAAATCAGTGAGAAACTCTTCATCCAATACTTCTATGAAGGACTCACACCTATGGAGAGAATCATGGTGGATGCTACAGATAGAGGAGCATTGGTGGATAAGACACCAGTAGTTGCATGTGCTTTGATCGACAAAATGGCCCAAAACTCCCAACAATTTGTCGATCGAGGTACAAAACATGTCAGGGGAGTGCATCAAGTAAGCCCATCTTCTCTTGAAAGTCATTTGATTGATACCAAGTTGGAAGAATTGAAAAGTATGGTGAGACATATTGCATTGGATCAAAATACATCCCAACCCCCTCCTTCAAGGCCTTGTGGCATTTTCAATGAGACAAGTCACCCAACAAATTGTTGCCTGTAACTACAAGAAACAAAAAATTATGAAGTAGTGTTTCATGGGAGACCATATCAGTAGAAACAACAACCATATCTCCAAAAGAAGCATGATTCCATTGCACCAGCACAAAACCAAGGGTGGAAGGATCAATCAGACATGAGGTATGACTCTGGAAAACAATAAAGGCCCCATTTTCAACAAAACTTCCAGCAGCCTCCACCTTACCAACAGGGTTTCCAACAACCCCAAAGGTGGTTTGAAGCTAGATCATCAACAAGTCAACCACAAGGGAATACCCAAACCAAGGAAGATTCTAAAACTAATGATCTTTTGAAACAAATTGTTCATAATCAACAGAATGATCTGAAGAGTCAAGTTTCAGAGCTGAGGGAGTTGAAGACACAAATGATCCAAATTGACACTGCCCTCCATGAACTGGTAAGTAATAACTCTGGAATTCATCCTCCAAAACCTACTCCAAATCCCATGGGGAATGTCAGTTCCATCAAATTGAGAAGTGGGAAGAAAAAAACTGATACATCTGCACCTATCGTTTCACCAGGATTCACCTCAACTCTAGAGAAGCCCTATTCCATACCAACCGATGAGAAATCCAAGGAGAAAGATAATGGTAAGAAAAATATTTATAATGTTCCTCCTAAAACCCTTATATTTCCAAACATAGTTTTACAAACCAAAAAGATGGATGAATAGGAAATGCAAAAAAAATAGATATATTCAAGCGTGTGGAGATCAACATCCCTTTACTTGAATACATTAAACAAATCCAAAGGTATGCCGAATTTTTAAAATAACTTTGTACCAATCGAAGAGGGCTCAAGGGAAATGAGAGGATCAATCTTGGAAGGAGTGTGTTAGAACTCATTACATAGACTCTAGCAATGTCAACAAAGTGCAAGGATCCAGGGACATTCACTATCCCATGAACCACAGGGGAGTTGCACTTTTCTGATGCTCTTTGTGATTTGGGAGATTCCATAAAGGTGATGCCTCACTCTGTATTCTATTCCTTATAGTTTACTGAGTTGAAGCTGACAAGAGTAGTGGTGCAGTTGGAAAATAGAGCTACAACATATCCAATGGGAGTCCTTGAGGATGTACTTTTCCAGGTAAGAGACATGAATTTTCCAATAGATTTCAATGTGCTTAACATGGAGGATGATCAGGTAAGTTCTCATGCTCCCATTATCTTAGGTAGAACCTTCCTTAAAACTGCAAAAACTATCATAAATGTCAATGAGGGTATACTTTACATGGTGTTAGGGGATGAATTTGTGATATTTAATGTTATGGAATCCATGAAGTACCCCTCTGAAGGCCATTCTAAATTTTATATCTCCCATTTTGAACCACCAAATAAAAACCCCATGGAATTTGATTATTTAAAGCTTAGGGAGATTATGATTATTAATTCTATTTTGATGTCTAAGAGTACTTCCACACCTATTTCTAATGCACAAGACTCTCTTAGATTTGATTTTGAAATGGAATCATGTTCTGATCATTTGAACTCTGATTATGACATGACTATTGAGTATGCTAATGGATTTTATGCTTTATTCTCTGATTGTGATGATTTCTATTCTAATACTAATGATATTTGTGCACATATTTCAGTTTCTTTAATGTCTCCATCCATACATCACCCCCCTAAATTGGAGCTCAATCCATTTCCACCTAATCTCAAATAATCATACTTGTTAAGTTGTGAAATATTACCTGTTATCATTGCTAACAATATCCATTTTGAACATGAAGAAAAACTTTTGAATCTTTTGAGGGAGAACATCAGGGAAATCAGGAGGACCTTGGCTGACATATCAGGTATTATCCCCTCTATTTTCATGCATAGTGTTCTTTTGGAGGATGGGGCTAAACCAGTGAGGCTACCACAAAGGATACTCAATCCACCCTTCTAGAAGTTGTTAAAAAATAGGTTGAAAAATTTCTTGAGTCAGGTATAATCTATCCTATTTCAGATTCCCAGTTGGTGAGTCCTATTTAGGTTATGCCTAAGAAAAATGGTGTTACAATTATTAAAAATGATAAATATGAGTTAGTTCTAATGAGGTTGAAAAACAGTTGGCGTGTGTGTATTGATTATAGGAAACTAAATCAGTACACTCACAAGGACCATTTCCCCCTCCCATTTATTGAACAGATGCTTGAGATACTAGTTGGGAAAACACACTACTATTTTTTGGATGGATTTTCTGGATATTTTCAGGTTCCTATTACTTTGGAGGATCAAGAGAAGACAACATTCACTTGTACATTTAGTACATTTTCCTACCGAAGGATGCCATTTGGACTTTGCAACGCCCCAGGTACCTTCCAAAGATGCATGGTGAGTATTTTTTATGATTTTATTGAGACCTACATAGAGGTATTTATGGATGATTTTACAGTGTATGGATACTAATTTTATGAATGTCTAAGTAGTTTGGGAAACATGTTGAATAGTTGTATTGAGAAGAATCTTGTCTTGAACTGTGAAAAGTGTCATTTCATGATAGAGCATGGCATTGTCTTAGGGAATGTAGTGTCAAAACATGGGATATAGGTTGATAGATCTAAGTTAGATATTATTTAAACCTTACCATATCCTTCATGTGTGTTTTATGTTAGATATTTCCTAGGGCATGCAGGATTTTATCAGCGCTTCATCAAAGATTTTAGTAAGATTGATCTTACTATGTCACAATTACTTCAAAAGTATTTTGATTTTTTGTTTGATGATTCTTGCAGGACTTACTTTGATGAGATAAAGAAGTTTCTGACCACTCCACTGATCATACATCCCCCACAGTGGGAGATTCCTTGTGAGCATATGTATGACACCTCCAACTTCGCAGTTGGAGTTGTCTTATCTCAGAGGGTGGAGGGACGTTCACATGTTATTTCATATACATTGAGGGCACTATATTCGGCCCAATAAAACTACACAACTATGGAAAAAGAGTTTATTTCTATCATATTTTCTTTAGATAAATTCTGTTCATATTTATTGGGCTCTAAAGTAGTTGTTTTTTTTGACCATGCAGCTCTGAGGTACCTCTTGAAGAATCCAGACGCAAAGCCCAGGCTAATCCGATGGATTCTCCTTCTTCAAGAATTTTATATTGAGATAAAGTAAAAGAATTGGTTGGAAAACTTGGTGGCAGACCACATGAGTAGGCTTACTCACACACTATAGGATGACACCTTAGACCAGGTACCACTTCGAGACACTTTCCCCAATGAGCATCTTTATTCCATCTCAAGTACGCATCCTTGGTATGAAGATTTAGTTAACTACCTTGTTGACTCTGAAATCCCTGCAAATTTAAAGAAACATCAAGTCCAAAAATTAAAGAGTGAGTCAAAATTTTATATTTGGGATGATCTATACTTATGGCGCATGTGTAGTGACAAAGTTATTAGGAGGTGTGTTCCTGATCATGAGTTTGAGTCTGTTCTAAAATTCTTCCATACACTTTCTTATGGTTGATACTTTAGACCCCAACGGATAGCTAGGAAAGTTTTAGACTCTGGATTATATTGTCCTATATTATTCCATGATTATCATGTGTATTGTAAGTCGTGATCATGTTTCCAACACACGGGAAACATTTCTAGGAAACATGAGATGCCTCAACAACCCATATTATTCTGTGAGAGTTTTTATGTGTGGGGCATCAATTTTGTGGGTCTTTTTTCTAGTTCTTTTGGGTTTTTGTATATTTTGGTTGTTGTTGATTATGTGAGTAAATTGTTGGAGGATAAGGCCACTAGTACTGATGATTCTCATGTTGTTATGGACTTTGTCAAAGCGCAGATTTTTTGAAGGTTTGGAGTACTAAAGGCAATCATCAGTGACCAAGGGACACACTTCTACTATTGGAATTTAGCTTCCTTCCTTCATAAGTATGAGGTGACACACAAAACATAAACACCATACCACCCCCAAACAAATGGCCAGGTTGAGGTTTCAAATCGTGAGTTGAAACAAATTTTGGATAAAACTGTGCAGCCAAATAGGAAAGATTGGAGCAAGCGCTTGGATGATGCATTGTTGGCTTATAGGACAGCACACAAGACACCCATTGGTATGTCCCCATTTCAGATTGTTTTTGGGAAATCATTTCATCTCCCCATGGAAGTTGAGCATTGGGCTTATAGGCTATAAAGAAATGCAACATGGATTTGGTCCAAGCTGGAATCCAGAGGAAGCTAAAAATTAAAGAGCTTGAGGATATTTTATTATCTTTATATGAGAACTCAAGGCTCTACAAGGAACTATCAAAAGAACCTCATGACAAAATGATCCATAAAATAGAATTTCAAGTTGAAGAGAAGGTTTTTCTCTATAGTTCACGACTAAAGTCGATGCCTGGTAAGTTGCGTTCCAGGTGGTTAGTTCCTTATGTTCTGACTAAGTTTTTTCCTTATGGTGTAGTGTAGATCACACAAGAGGACACAAGAAATAGCTTTACAGTCAATGGAAAATGTTTGAAGAGATACATTGAGGGACTTCCTATTGATTTAGTGGATTTCATCACAATTCATGACCCCATCATCACTTGAGCATATCAAGCTCTTCCTAACCCTTTCACTTATTTATTCTTTTTCCTATTTGAGATTATACATTTCATGTGCACATATCATCTCATGGGTTCACATTGAATACAATATAATATTTTATGTGTGGGGGAGGGAACCTTTTAGTTTATTAATTTTAATTGTTTTCCTGTTTTTTTTTCAATGATTTAAAACAAATGTGTGTTATTTAAATTTTGTGTTTTTATTTTTAAATTTTTTGTGTGTTTTTTAAAATTTTGATCTGAAATGATTCTCATCACCATTTTTAAATCCATATCAATAAGTGAAACATTTTTTCCTATTAAACCAAGATTAAATGAATGCTGAAAATAACTTTGTTTCAAGTTCAAATCTTTAGTAATTTCATGAAAAGTACATTGAATTTTGAATCCTGTGACACATCTCACTGTCTTTATATTTGAAAACACTTTCCTATTAGTATTATGAACCATTATTTTTATATTCTTTATATTTAAATCACTTCTTGAGAGAACCGAATCATGCTTGATTTAACCAGAATTTGATTTATTCCTGTCAAAACTTGAGGGTTTTAGGTAATTATATTCAAATTATTGAGGCATTTGTTTGGTATTAAAACCCTTATTTCAAAGAATATTTTTTTATAATTTCCTACCTTGAACATTTAATCCTTATAGCCCTTATAATCCATGAATATCTTATTAGTTTAGCCACATTATAAGACAATTTTTCCTATCCAACCAACTCTTGAAGTAAAATTGCATAATCTAGTTGAACTTATGTGTGGGGGAAGCTGTCATGTGTTGTGCTACCACATTCTGTGATAATTTGCATGGAAATTTAAATTTTTAAGAGATGTGTTTTCTACTGAAGAAAATCATCATGTTGAAAGTTGTGACTTTTCTAGAGCTTTCATGATAAGTGAAGTCGTGCCTTTCTAGAGCTTCTAATAGAGGGAGAAAGTTGTTCCTATCTAGAACTTTTAAGAAAATCATGTTTGAGAATATTGACATTTTTACTGTTGAAATGTTGAATAGTGTGAACATTCATTTATTTTTCATGATGATGAACATGAATCGATTCTATGGGTATTAAGGAGGATACCATATTAAAGTAAAAATTATATTAATTCAATTTTGCTTCAAAAAGAGTCAATCCCTCCACATTCAACCTCAGAGTTTTTCACATCTAGATCCTAACAACTAAAAGCCACAGAACAACCCTTAAAAGTCCTCATGATAAGAATATTTCCTTTAATCACATCAGGTGGTGATGTAGTAATTTATCAAGCCTATGGTGACCCTTGTATGAGTTTGGATAAGAAAGACATTGCTAAAATAATTGACATTTGTGTGATAAGATAAAATTCAAGTGAGGTAAGTGTTTTGTGCATAGGATGATAAATGAAGTGGAAATATATTGAATGATATAAATGGAGAACGTGAAATAATGATTTTTTATGAGGTATGATATCTTTTGTTTCTTGGTGGGGAATTTTGGGATCTCAAGGATATGTGCTTTAAATTTTGTTTTGATTTGATATTGATGTTAACTTGATATGAGGTTCTGCCCAGTAGTGCAAAAGGATAAGTATGGGGTAGTTGATAAAACACAATTTTATTGAATATTTTATTGATAATAAATGACACAATTTCCTCACATTGTGCTAAATATGTTCATTTATGGAATATTTGGGATTAGATCATTCATTTGAAAATATAATGAAAATTCCAGTTTTACCCTTTAAAAATTCATTGTAGTATTTCAAACATAAATAATTTTATTTGAATTATTTGAACTTAATAGTTTCCAAATTGTTTCCTAACATAATATTATACAACTTTAATTTAGGACATTGGAGCTAAATAATGCATTTGGTTGGTGAAAATGTTCCATGAAGTCAAAGTTGGGCTGGACTCACCAGAATGAACATGGGTTCTGTATTTTGTTCATAACTTCTTAATCAGTGCTTATATTAGGCCCAAATTTTTAAAGGAGCTCTAGGACTCATTTTGGAATGAATAATCCTTCTGTAAGGACAGATTAATCATGCGTTTTGGAGGTAAAATGGGTGGTTCAAGTTGGAATAAAATATTTGGCCGAGATTCCCCATTCACACATGAAACCACTTTGAACCTATCCTCCCGACCACTCTATAAATTAGTGTTTTCTCATTTTGTGGGGTTGGGAAATGAATTAGTAAGTTTATGTAATAGGATAAGAGTTTATAATAAAATTATCCAAGCAATTAAATAAGGGTATCTCTTGAAGCAAGGATCCCTTCGTCGAAGCCCTCTTCTTCTTCCTCATGTTGTAATGTTTGTGTTTTCATAATAAACTTATTTGTTATTATTTTATTTCTTCTATTTTCTTATTTTTTATTAAAATTCATTCTTCTTTTATCTTCATATTTTATCTGTAATTTTTTATTAGAAATGAGATTGGGTTCTACCCTTTCTAAACCTTTGCACATGCAAACTGTTTCTACGATGACTACACCGCCCATGGAAGAGTGGTTTTCTTAGTAATCGATCTACCTCTTACCTTATTCATTCATTTATTTTGAATAAATGAGATACTGTAATTCAATTAATATGATCTATTAATTTAGTTTTAAATTTAATTGAAACTACGAAATCAATTTAATAATAAAAAAAATCACTCAAGGTCGATATTTTGTGTAAATTGTGAGAGCGTGAACAAAATCGGTAATACAAGACCACACAAGATAATTTTGTAGAGTTAAAATATAATCCCTAAACTCAATTAATCCTCATTTATAGAGTGTATATGTGCTATAATTAACCACTAAACATAATCTAACCTTATAACATCAATCAAAGCAGGGTGTTGTGGTTGCATATTCCGAAGCTAGCCTAGGGTTTAAGTAATTTCATCTGTGTGGTTAAGTTAACTCCTGTAGGGTTCAAGGGTTAAAAAATTAGGGAATAATAATTAAGTGGATATTAATTTAAATGAAAATTATTAATAATTAAATGAAGATTTATAGTTATATTGATTACACTTTCTAAAAATAGTTTTCTAAAACAACATTTTCTCGTTGTGCTTTGTTAATCAACTTTCATTTCAAAATTAAAAAAACTCAATCTTCTTCCAAAAAACTTATTCTTGATTTATAAACAATAAAAAACACCCATAATTTTATTTATTATTATTATTTCCTTTTATTCTATTTTTAAAATACCTTTAATATGTTGTTAAATTTACTTCCTCCTTTGAGAGACGACCTTGGTCAGCCACTCTGCTGCACTTAAGTAACCCAAAACCAAACATCATTTGAAAGAGACCATGACAATGCCATTTTGTAGGGTTTGTGGTGTCCCCTAGTGGTCCTCATTGTGATCCCCTATATGAGCATTATGATCTCTATAGTTCCATTTTGGGTTTTTGGTGTCCCCCTTCAAGGATGGTTGTGATCGCCTTTCTATGTGATGAGATATTTCGGGTTTCTAGTAGGGTTAGTGTAGTCCCCCATTAGGGATGTATGGGATCCCCTATATAAGTATTCTGTTCATATGGATTTTAGTGTGACCTTATTCAAGTCATGACTTTATGAGTGAGATATCTTAGTTTTATCTCACATGGGATGGCAGGATTCTACCATCACTATAGTGTTCATGATAGACTATGTTCTCTTGGATGAGTGTAATTAGAGATAAAAGGTGTTTTACCAATGAGAAAGATCTCTCATGTATACTATATGGGATGATAGGATGATACCTTATTAGTTTTACCTCATATAGGTTCCATATGGGATGGCAGGTCTCATGGTGTAAGTTTTCACAGATGATCGTTACCTTAGATCCTGGAATAGAATCTTGTGGATGGCTTTAAGGTTGGGACCTCATGAAAATTATAGTCTCTGATAAGTATATTATTGGTGATTTTAAGTTCTCTTATGGTGATTTAGCGTATCTTTCTTTTCACACCATGTGAAGTTAAGTTATCCAGTCATGTATATCCAAGGGGTGGTTGAGATGAAGTTTCACTCTCGCGTTGGGTCCCATCTGGCTTGGTTAGAGCAGATTGTTTCCTTTCAATTGTTTCCTTTTATTTTGGGTTTTTTTGGGAACTTAATAGTTATTATTATAGTCACTCTTGAATGAGATTTTCTCTCACATTTCATATCTTATGTAGATAATAGGTTCTTCGAATGAGTTTTGGGAGGTCCTGGAGTAGGCGGAGCTTACTGAGCTAGACTAACTGAGGTATTTTTTAGTGCTTGGAAAAGGATCATTCTAAAAGATGATTTTGAAATCAATCCCCTCATTCTGAGTAGTATGGACTCTTTAAAAGTTTTTTTGGGCTTGTATTTTTCCCTTTTTACACTTTTGGTAAATTTTTTGTACATTGTTTATGGGGTAGATGTATGCATGCATTTTTTGTTTTAGTTCTTATTATCTTTTCCCTATTTTATGGAGAAGTATATGGGTGTGTGTGTGTGTGTGTAATATAGGATAAGCCTTACCATGTTTGTGATAATCCTAATCAGTGTCAGATGTTATCCCTTTTCCTATTGAATGTGGCCTTGGGGAGTCACACCATAGAACCTAGTAGGTCGAGTCATGATATAGTAGTATAAGATAAGGTTTCAAACTAGGACGAAATTTTAGAGGTTTTATATCTATGAACTTGGTTTTTGAATTATATTGATAGCGTTGAGGTGTCTCAATTTCAGCTTTCAAGCTCGAGAATCCACTGTTGGTTTGGCGGCCGACGTATCCTTTCACTAGGACTCTGATAACCTACTTGTTTACTCAGTGAATTTAGGCACTTTTTGCTGGGAAACTTTAGTACATGCATCGTACATGACTGGGTTGTGGGTTCCATGTCATTTTTGAGTCGTCTCCTCATATATACTCTTTGATCATGGAACATATTCATTCTATTTTAGGATACCGCCATGACAACAACCAAACAGGGTTCCACGGTGAGATTGTGATGACGATCCACCAATCGATGAGGCTTCATTGCTGGGAACTGCATAGGATAGGGTAGCCAACGAGCCCATACCCGAGTAGTAAGGACTCCTTCTTGGTATCCAAGAGACCCAGGTTTAAAACCGGGTGGAGGCGAATTTTTGGATTACTGTAGCAGTACTATAGCAGGCACTATAACAGCCGGACTATTCACCTGATTTGGGCTTTCGGGCCACTGGTTTAGGCCAACGGGTCTCAGGGGCTTCGGGGCATCAAAAGGCCTTCAGGAGACAGGGCCTTTGGGCTATTGAAGGCCATGAAGTAGCTCAATTCACATAGAGAAGTCCCTAGATGAGGATCAGATCTCCAGTAGCAGTCACTAGAAGCAGAGCTAACCGGATTGGAAGAATGATTGGGTATGTCAACTGCCATCGAGACCAGGCACTGTGCAGCTTTGTACGGCGCAATGCTAGTTGATCATCAATGTAGGTGGGGAGCTAAAAGGAAATCAATGAAATCAATGATGTAGAAGTTGGGGAGGGGTAGTTTTAGTGGGTTGGGCCTACGGGTCATGTATTGGGCATGGTGTGCCTTTAGGCCATCAGTTCATGTATTACGGGTCATGTCGGGCCTTGTGCCTTGGGCCTACGGGTCATGTATAGGTCCCCCTTCAACCCTTAAAGGGGTTATTATCCATAATATAATAAAAATAAGGCCATCGGGCCATTCGGGCATAGGATAGGGTACCTCCAGGTGGTCTACCATTCAATACACCACCCATTGAGAAATCATTTGTGTCGGAAGTTCATGTCGAGGATATGCATAGATAGAGTGTGCTGCATTAGTTCTAGAGGATATGACCTCTGAGGTGCCGGGGTGAGTCAGACCCCCAAGTGCCTGATGAATGACTTGAGTTAGCCACACTTATTTTCCTCCTTGTGAGGACACATATTGATCATATGGTGGTTATAGAAAAGATTCTTTTTCGAGTCACGACTGGGTGATGGTGGATTCTAGTGATGAAAACCCACAATGCACATATAGACTAAGTTTGAGTGGCTCTTCTAGGAAGAGTTTTTTCCAGAAAAATTGATATCAATGTATATCCAAGAGCTTCTTTATATTTTCTAGGATAGCATGATCATGGAAGAGTATTAAATGTGGTTCACAGACCTTTTGTGATTCTCCCTAGATATGGTTTGAGATATTTTTTTCAGAGCATGGACATTTGATCAGGGCTTACGTTGGGATGTCAAGGCTTCAGTGATATCGTTGTGCATTCCCACCTATGCTAGAGTTCTTAAGAGGGAATTTGTGGTGGATATATTTATAATTGAATAGACTCTAACTATTGGTGATGAGAACATAGGCTCTGAGACCTCAGCAACTGGTAGTCGATGGAAGGATTAGGTATATGGGCATGTGAGATGCTATAGTAGATGATCCCAGGAAGGAAGGACTACAGTTCTGGGCTCTCGGACCAGATTTATTCATTCTCAAGAGAGGTGGTGTTTCTCTTGTGATGGATGGGGACATCTTGAGTGACATTTTTTGAACCATCGTTCTGCTAAGAGGGAGACGTTCGATGGACTACCCTCATAGAGACAGTGATTAGAGCATGAAGTTTTTCATGATGGTGGACATGGTAGAGGAGCAGAGAGAGAAATATGATGTGGTAGACTGTTCTATATGTTTCCACTACCACCCTCAAGTGGTCCGTTCTAGGATCAGGGAGATGGAGGATAGTGGTGAGGACATATGTAGTCCATAGATGCCTATGACATGAATTTTTTGAGGATGATTAGCGGTACACTCTGTTTCTTTTATACTTTTTCAGTAGAATTATTAGGAACTATTGTGAGGTACTTTATTCTAAACACTCTTTTCTCGAGGTACATCCAAGGTGAGGCAGTGTATCGGTAGGAAACTATGATGGTGATGTTTGACATAGTTTTAGACTCATGAGGAATAGGTATGCTTCCTCCATAGAGATGCATTTTTGTGACGTGATTAAAACCATGTGGTCAAGTCAGTTCCTCCCAAATAGGATAGTGTCAAGGTGTGGAAGACAAGTTCCTTTGACTTGTGTGTTCAAGGTGGGGTTTCATGTTTAAGTTAGAGTAGTCCATGTCAATACCATTAGATCTTTGTTTCTCGAAAATTATGATAGAGTCTCATACAGAGAGGATCAGTGACTACACACTTTTGTTGATAGTGTGAACTGACTCTGAGAGGTGAGTGCCTCACATAGAACCTTTCTATAGTAGAAGGTAAACCCTATAATTTTTCCTCATTATGGATTGGTTTTATACCAACAATGATCAGATGGATTCCATCAGTGGGTGTGGCCATTTTTTTTGCTTGTGGGACTTAGTTTTCCTCCTTTGAGGAGTGATCCCGGGGTGAGCAGGATGAGCTCATGTGTGGGAATATATAACCAAATTTTAATAGGCGGCTAATATTTACCCACGGTGTAGTAGATATATGAGCTTTTTGTTTCCTGTTTTAGTGGTAGAGTTGAGGATTTCTACCAAAGGACATGTCAGTTTTTCCTTTATACTAGGATTTGAGAGTTTTTTTTCATATACTGGCACCCAGAGACTTCCCTGATATTTTCATCAGCATATTGGTTGACTCATGTAAATATATTTTAGTAATGGCGTTGTGGGAGGATTACAAACAGAGGTCCTAGTAAGACCCAATGTGTGCACTTGGGTGGACCTATGTTATAAGTGGTACCCTCTTGTTCTCAAAGTCATAGGTGTACACGAGACACTTGAGTATGGCATGACATATCTCTAGTTGATGGTGGTTACCCCTCTTCTTTTTTCGCAAGTCAAATAGTCACAACGATGAGATTTTTTTCATGAGGTCTCGCATGACTAGATATTCACATGACATGTTCTTTATGGGTTTTCCTAAGGTGGGGAGTGTGTAGACCTTTCATGGTTTGATGATGACACCAGTCACACTACAATATGGGGTGATAAGGAAGTTGTTTTCCCTTATTAGTACACCCATAATAGGGGTATTTGTTCCAAGTATGGTGAACCATTCAGGTTACGGAGAATATTCTTTGGGTTTTCAAGTTGGCATGGTGTTGTTTTCACTCCATCGTCAGTATAGTACCAATTGATTCCATGGTCAGGAGGCCCTTTAGGTCATCACTGTACTAGTCTGAGCTAGTGGGAGAAAGTGTTATAGGCCTGGAGTTGGTTCTAGTGATGGATGTTAGGGTGCAGTCCATCCAAGAGCAAATGAGTATTGTCAGGTTATGTTTTCATCTGTGTAAGTTTAGTGAGGTGGTGTACCGCTAGACTCTATGATCACATTTGGATCAGGTTTTTGGCGTTTTCCACCTGTTGTAGCTGAGGTGAAATTTGCACACTTCATTTCATGATGTCTACCTAGTTTGAGCTAGATTTTAGGCATGGTTTGGCTTTTTTTGTTCCCCTGAGTGCATAATGGGTGATAGTACAAGAACCCTTAGGTGAGATCACTGGCATGGGAGGTTCAATTGAGAGCTCAGTTTTTCCCTTGGGTGTAGGCTTTCAATTTTCAAGGATGAAAATACTTCAGGTGGGGAGAATGTAGAGACTTGGGTTTTTTTGCATAAGACTCTGAAATATTTCTAGGAATATTTTCAAAGTCATTCGCTGAGTTGGAATGGGATTCTGAGACCCATAGAACCGCGGTGTGGTGCTATTAAAAGTAATAAACATATTTTATCATGCATGTGTTTTTTTTCTATAAAAGTGGAATTAATCCCAATTGGAGTCTCAAATCGGAAATTGAATACTATGGTTGATTTCATAATGTGGTGTTTACCCTATGAACCTTATAAAATTTGTCGGCGTCGGGTGCTCTACTGAGGGTGTGTTGGTAGGGTGTTGAGTGATTAACCAAATCTAACACCCCTACCCCCACCCTTGTTCTCACGCACATGGTGGAGGAGGATATCCCCTTGTTCGATAAATGAACAGAGGCGAAACCAAGGAGAGGATACGCCTCTGATCTTCAATCTTGATTGCGATCTTTATAACACCCCAAGATTTTATGGTATGTTTCTTCTTAAATAATTTCAATTCATTAGACATCTTATTATGCATGTAACACTGGGTATCTTTGAAGAAATTTTTTTATAGGAGATAGTTATAACATAACCATTAAAATTAATTTTTCCACTTCTGTGTTTTGAATTTTGAAAAAAGGACTAACACAATTGCGTTCAGTAAGTTATTTAAAGTCTGATAGGATCAACTTAATTTTTGGTGAATAGTAACTTGACCCTTATGAATAGTAATGTACCTTTAGGAATCTTTACTTGAGCCTTATTAATATTAATATAACCTTATGAATAGTAACCTCATCCATGTAATTATAAATAAAATTTCACTACCTTATAAATGAGAGTTAATATTTTAAAAAAATAATTAAGTGTTGGTATTTTTGTTAGTAATAAATATTTAATTACAATTTTATAATTAATAGATTAATTTAAAAAATAATTAATTTTCATAGAATGTATTCATAAATAAATATTTTGTTGTCCTGTGATTTTGGGATAATTTAATGAGACCTTAGTTAATTTTTCAGGGTATTATAAAATCAGTTATAATTTTAAAAATTTATTTTTTGAGAAAATGGTGATTTTAATTAAAAATTAAAGTTCTCATATCTAGAAAATTATTTTTATAAAATAGTGTTCATTTTTAGTTTTTACACATTGAAAAATGGTTAGGGTGAATTTTTTGGATTTTTATGAAATACTTAAATTTTTGGTGAATCCTTCGATAATTTACAAAATATGCTAAATAAATGAATTTATACATCATGATTGAGTCATGGATGGTGTAAATGGACATTGTTTCTAACTCAAATGAACTTATTACTATCTATGATCATAAGAATCATTACTATTTCTTTTTTTGAGAAAATTAATAAAATAATGAATAAAATATTTAGAAATCACTCTTTTCCTCCACTCTAAAAACCACCCCTCACCCCCCCCATCTCATCACTCCTATAAGACTTGAAGATTCTAAAATTTCTACCCAAATACTCTTTCATAGTCCCTCCCCAATTCCAGGAGATCTTGGTCTTTCCAAAAGACCAAAACCCCTTCCCTTAAGGAGATTCTCAAGGAGGTGTATTCAAGAGGCAAATCTGTATCTTTTTTCTTTCAATTTCATTTCAAGTTTCATTCTTTTGTTATCCTCTACTAACATAATCTGTACAATTTATATTAATAACTACATTATCATCTATATACTATAATTATATCATTTTAATTTAATATCCACTATTAATTTCCTTACTCTCTCTCTCTTTTATTTTATAAATGAAATCGTCTTTCGGGAGGTGCCGATTTACAACCTTCGTGGACGACGGGGTTTTGTTCTTAAATTTATCCTTCAAGTATGGTCATGAAACCATTTTTATGGTTGAACCAGATTATAAAATATGTATTATCTATTATTTAGAGTTGTGTAACCATTGTACATACATGATATTAAATAATGGAACAAAACTAGTTCATTATGATAAAAAACCGCTAAAATCAAGATAAGCGATTATCATCAACATTTTATCGAATTATTCATACTAAAACCATATAACCAAATGATATGTATAAACATTTACACTTATTTATGTTCATTAATGACATGTAATTATAATGCTGTAGAATTATATCCATTGTGCATGAACTCCATTACTCATAGTCAAGTGAACCTATCATGAAAATCAAGTAAACGAACACTCTAGAATAAAGAAATTCAATTTTATAACTTATTAAGAAGGCCATAAATAAACTTAATAAAACTATAATAAATAAAATTAATGAATAAAATTTTCTTAATTAATTAATTAATGGATTTAATTTTACTATCCAGAATGTTAAGACTGAAGGAATAACACATTTGGACATAAGGTAAGTGGTTTCTCATCTCACTTTTATTTTCATGAGATTTCCATTGTTCGCCACTTATTTATTGTGTTTATTATTAAATTTGTTATATAATATAACAATTATATTTATATTTAGGGTATTAATTGATCTATTTGATTATTATTAATTTTTGGTCATGTGATTCGATTTATTACGATGTAGTAAGGGACTTCATCTTAATTTCCATTTCTTTGAGACTTACTTGGTATTGTGCACCTAATAATTTTTATGTGGTGTATCTAATGTCCATTTGAGATCATTTTTCATTTAAAATTACATTACTATTAAATATCCATATTCTTTTATAATATATATGATTATTTTCTTATCTGTATATCATTTTACATACAGTGTTTATTTTGAATATTGTTTAAACTATGGAAATATTGATGAATTCGTATCCTATAATAAATAAAAAAAATTGATAAGGAATATTGTTCTAGAATTAAATTTTTGTATTAGAATGATTTGGACTTGTAGTGATGGGTGGGTCCCGCTATATCCACTCGATGCATCGACAAGTCTCATGAGACAAAACAGTTGGCGACAAACCCTTCGAGTTTTTTTTTCAAAAGATAATCAGACAGGTTTCTACCCACAGACTTAAACCGTCTCAATGGTATGGTGATTCATGTTCTAGATACATGATGTCCAAATAATAATCATTCTCTTTATTCATTATTCAGTTATTACTATCCATGAGGTTTTCACTATGAAAAATATATAGATGCACTTTCATTCTTAGTTTATTGATGGTGTGTGTTTTTTTAATTATTCACAATTACATGTTGATTATGTCTAATTGATTATGATTCAATTATTATTATTTCATTCTTACAATATATGTAACCCTTACTGAACATTTGATCTCACCTCTTTCAATTTTTTTCCTTCCCCAGGTTATTAAGAAGAGATCATTTATTGAGTTTTTCAAGGATGCAGTTTATTAGCTTTTGTTGTGTATTATATTTTGTTTTCTTTTCCCAATGTAAAATGGGTTCCATGTATGTATCTAGTTTCTTAAATACTATTAAACTAATCAATCCTTCGGGATCTATTTCCTTATAATCATGCCAATGTAATAAAATAATGAATTGGCTCTAGGCTTCTGGGGTCGGGGCATTACTATAAAGACCTGGAATTTCCGTGGAAATTTTTTTCTTAAATACATGGGAATTTTACGAGTCCGCGAAAACTGTCGGTGCATGATTCCAAGGCTGGTGTGCCTAGAATAAATTTCTAAATTTTTGTCCTGGTTCGTTCAGTAAATGTACAATATGTTTTTTATAACTTTTGAACTGGTGCTCAGAATTGAAATATAAGGGTACCGTTGAACTCGTGGTGCCTGTATTCTCTTAAGAAGACTTTAACCTCAATGGCAGTTGGTCGAGAATAAAAGATAGTTTTTGGGTTTTTAATAAATTAAATAAAAATAATTATGTGTAAACATTATTTTTATTAGTTGGTTAAAACCTCCATGTGGATTTTGGGGGTGGGGACCGCCACACTATAACCTCCCTTGAGAGGTTATGGAGGTGGGGCCCACCTAAACCTAACCTCCTCACATATTTAATATGGTGGGGATCACCTGAGGTTAAAACCTCTTTAAATCCCCATTAATTTGGGAGAAAACTCTTGAGCTCCCCACTTTATGGTGTCAAATCATCTCAATTAATTAATTGAGCACATAAATTAATTAATTGAGCACATAAATTAATTAATTTGAATCTTTTTGAATTATGTGCCAATGATTAAATAATAGGTAAGGATAATATATTATTTTGGTTGGAATTTTTCTTTTGGAGAACTTGGGAGAAGGCTCTTGACGAAGAACGCTCCAACTGATGAATAACATCGACCTCGATCATGACTTTGAATTCCTTCCTCGGAACCTCCACAACGTAGGAAGCATTCACCTACAACGAATTGACGTCCACCTTTCTGTGACTTCGTTAATGATTAACAAAAAAAGGTAGGGGTTTGAACGTTGTTTTCTTTCTCATTCTTCATTTTCCATCGAGGATTATTATTCAAATTCACATGATATCACCCTAACACGGAGGGTGTGGTCCAAACAAACACGGACCTACCCCTCCACCTTCTTTGTGAAATTTGACGTTAAACGCGACATGAGATCGGGATGAGCGGTTCTCGTCAACAATGATTGGGGATCGAAGGTGACATCTAGAGGAATGCACAGCTACTTCCAGAATGCGAATCGGGCCACCGGAACTCGTCTGGTGACCCGCAGAAAGATCGCCAACAGATGGAGTGAAAATCGTCACTGCATGGATGGCGGCAACGCAACCACGCCACTGGAGGAGTAACCCACGGTCGATGGGCTGCGGCGGTGCAGCGGCAGCCAATGCAAGCTTGGTCGTGAAGAAAACCGGTGGCCCAAGCTATCGGGTCACCGGAGAAGGTGCGGCGCAATCGAGCCACACGGTGGAGCAAAAGGGGGCCGCGGTCCCTGGTCGTGGTGGTGCAACGGAGGTCGGTGCAAGGACGGCCGCAAGGAAGACCGGCGGCGCGAGCCGCCGAAGGAGGCATGGTGCAACTGCACTGCCCGGGAGCTGGCTAACCGCTCCGGAAGCCGGGAGGAGTGGGACCCACCACCTGGGTCCTGCGTGATACATAACGGTGCCACATGGTTCCGGTTTTGGAAACCACCTAAACGGATAAGCCATTCGGGAAACCAGGGGGCGCCCCCTGGACGTGGCTAGGGCAGACCCCACGGGCTGTTGGGCCAGACCCAGCGTGGGTCGGGCCACCCCCGTAGGCCGGGCCACCCCCATGGACCGAGTCAGACCCCAGTCCAGGCCTGGGTCGGGCCGGGTTGGTCCGACTAGGCCGGACTGGACCCGGACTCGTTTGACCTATTTACACTCTTTTTCCCGTAACCTGAGCTACGGGTGTCCGATTGATGAACCACCTATGGTGACGTAAAACTTGGAGGAAGACGGTTCTTTTGAAATACCTCACTCAAGGTTTGGACACAGTTGGGGTATAGCCGGGTTGGATCGAACATAAATCCAATCGGGCCCTCGGAACGGAAATTCCAATAACTCTCAGACCGGGCGTCCGATTGACGCAACGTCTGTCGCATTGGGTTTCTTTTGGCAAGACAGATCACTTGGATACATCAACTTGGGACTTCGTGGTAGTTGATGTATCGAAACTTTGCTTGAGGAGCGGACCCTCCCGAAATCAAGCATGCTTTGTGTGGAACCCTGTGGCTGGCTTGGGCACTGACTATTGTTCCTGGATCCTGTGTGGGTTCGACAGCACTGACGACTGTTCCTATATTCTATGTGGGTTTGATAGGACTGATGACTGTTCATAGATCCTATGTGGGTTCGACAGCACGGACGACTGTTCTTGGATCCTGTGTGGGTTCAACAGCACTGACGACTGTTACTGGATCCTGTGTGGGTTTGACAGCTTCGACGACTGTTCTTGGATCCTTTGTGGGTTCGACATCTCCGTTTACTATTCTTGGATCCTGTGTGGGTTCGATAGTTCTGATTTATGCTCCTGGATCCTGTGTGGGTTCGACAGAATAGATGATTCAGTGGCTACAGCTAATCATCTCTATCTCTCTACATAAGTTGTATACCTATGTGAGCTGAGTCAGTATCTTTTGTGTTTACCTCATGATTGAAATGGGTTACTTGATAACATAGGTATATGTATGGGCATATACCTAATTGGGGTTATCTGTTGATTTCATACCCTGTGGTTTGTCCTTGTTGTATTTTTTGAGACCTTGACGGTCTAGGGGTCCCTACTGAGTATCGTTATACTCACCCTTGCATGGGCTATGACACACCTCATTGTGTTGGATGCAGATGACAGACATCTCTAACCAAGGCTGAGTGTACAAGGACTGGATGGTTCCCAAAGGTGGACCTCATGACGAGTTAGCACCCGAAAGATACTAACAGACATGGAGTGTTGAGGAGGCTATCTATACCTACCCTTCCGGTAGGATCCGTGGTGGACGATCCAGGAGCTTCTTTTCATCTTTTAGTTATTTTTCCCCTTTCATTTGTACTTTTACTTTACAATTGGGCTTGTATTCCCATCCCCTTTACTTTCAGCACTCTCTTTTGGTTATACAGTTTTCTTAGTGTTTCGTATCCATCTGTGTGCTCTGTTGTGTGTTTTACACTTTCTAAAGGCAATGTTTTCCCAGTTTTAGGGAATTGTGCCTTTGGTTCTAGTCGCCATCCCATGGCCTATGGAAGGCGGGGTTGGGGTAGTCACGGAACATGCCCCAAGGGATGGGTCGTGACAAATTGGTATTAGAGGAGTCGATTCTACCACATAACTTAGGACTCTGATCTTTCTTTTCTGTGAAGAAATAGTGTTAAGGGTACTGAGTGTGGTTTTCATTTCAGGGAGTCCAGTGTTGGTGCGGCGGCCAATGTATCCATACAATAGGACTGTAACTACTGATTTCTGACTCACTACATGAAAACACTGATTGATTGTGTGTTTTGAAGAGTCCTCTTTCTGATCTCTTTTGAGTCAGCTCACCAGGTATAACTTATTGACCGTGGTGCACCGGTTTCTTTACCGGATGCCTCCACGCAGACAGATAGATAGGGTTCCAGGATTTTTACCAAATGGAAGCCCACCGATCAATGAGGCCTCAGTGTAGGGCCCTATTACAGCAGAGGTTCCAGCGGTACCACTACCCATTGGGTCACTGATGCCACCATCCCCAGCAGCAGAGATTGCATGCTGCCTGAGCGCGTTGCACGAGTTCTAGTGCCAGAGGCCACCCAGATACTGGGGCGAGATAGACCCATAGGTAGCTGAGGATTGGATGGAGGTTATTGTGAGAGTCTTCAGACTGGTAGGGACACCATCAGGCCTTATGGTGATCCTTACCGCGAGTCTCTTTTAGGCAGGAGTAGAAAGATTGTGGAGCCTGATGCTCCTGGTGCATGATGAGGTGACACTTCTCTGGGCAGACTTTGAGAGCCTGTTTCGGGTGGATTTTGTCCCAGCAACCTTAAATGTGATGCGAATACAAGAGTTACTGCATCTATAGTAGGGTAGCATGTTAGTGGCATAGTACTCAGTGAGGTTCACTGACCTCTCACTCTACTCCACAGATATGGTACGGGACCCATTCTTCAGGGACTGGACCTTCGAGTAGGGGCTCAGGCAAGAGATTAGGGCTTCTATGATCTCCCTCAGGTTCCCAATGTAGGAAGGTGTGTTAGAGCGAGCCCTCTTAGTGGAGAGTTTTCTTGTTGAGTAGTCACCAACAGTGAGACCCACCACCAGGCATCACGTAGCATAGTCTTCGGTAGCAGGAATCAGACAGATGTCACAGAGGTCCAAGCAGACCAGACCATCTTGTGGATTACCTCAGGACATAGGTTTGGTTGTGCGAGGCACATGAGATAGAGCCAATAATTTGAGTAACATGCAGTGTTTCATATGTGGCGGGTAGGGTCACATGGATCCTGACTGTCTGACCCACCGTTCGAATGATCAGCAGACAGTTGAGGGACCTCTTAGGCAGAGGCAGAGGCTCGATCAAGGTGATCCATAGGGCATTGGAAAACCTGGAAGAGGAGATGGTCATGCAGTTGGTGGTGGACGATGTTACGAGGTAATACCACCACCACCACCATGAGGTCCACCCTGACCACAGGGAGCAGGTGGATAGGTGAGAGCTCAGCTCTAGGCAGTTGAGGCATATCATCATGGTGCATTGTAGATGATTCGAGGTACGGTCTGTTTCTACTCCACCTTAGCTGCAGTTCTTATTGACATAGGTGTCAGTCACTCTTTCATTGCCACTTCCCTCATTCAGATATCGGAGATTTTGACGGAGCCGTTGGCTCGATCCTTACGTCTAGAGATGCCTACGGGATCAGAATTGATGATCACGCACTAGTGCCGGCAGAGTGAGCTTACTCTTGGAGGTGAGAGCTTTGGCTGGGATCTCATCATAGAAGCGTCAAGTCCTTACGGCGTCATCTTGGGTATGGACTGGTTATCTACATTCCATGCTCAAATAGACTGTATTAGGCACAAAGTGCGGTGTGTGTTGCATGGATGGGACCAGTATCACCTTCAGTGGTGAGAAGAGATCCTTTGAAATGCAGGACAGGCTTACTCAGAGGAGGGTGCAACCGATCACTCATCAGTTGGCCTGCCTTACCCTTGGAGCAGTAGATGTGGAGAGTCCGACCTATCCTGAAGTGGTGGACCAGTACGCATATTTTTTCCATGATGATGTTTCAGGTATAACTCCACACAGATAGGTGGACTTTTACATTGACTTGTACCCTGGGACAACACCAATATCTAAGCCAGCATATCAGATGGCTCCCAGTGAGCTTCGTGAACTGCGGGTACAGTTGGAGGACTTGTAGGGGAAGGGATTCATCCATCCCAGTGTTTCTCCCTGGGTAGCCCTGATTCTATTCACAAAGAAGGAGGATGGGATCTTGAGGATTTGTGTCAAATATTGTCACCTAAACCCGGTGATTGTGAAGAACAAGTACCCACTTCTGAGGATTGACGACCTCTTTGATCAGCTGAAGGGAGCACGGTGGTTCTCAAAGATAGACCTCAGATCAGGCTATCACCAGCTTAGAGTTTGAGATGAGGATGTGCAGAAGATTGCATTCAGATGTCAATACGGCCACTATGAGTTCTTGGTTATGACTTTTGGTGTAACCAACACCCGAATAGTGTTCATGGGACTCATGAACAGGATTTTCCAGCATTACCTCGATCACTTTGTCGTAGTCTTCATCAACGACATTCTGATCTACTTGACTACTGAGGAGGAGCATGTATACCATTTATAGGTAGTACTGGACACACTCTGAGAGCACCAGCTTTATAGTAAGCTCTCGAAGTGCCAGTTTTGGATCTGATTGGTTCACTTCTTGGGACACGTCATCTTGGAGGCTGGGGTTATAGTGGATCCAGTGAATATTGAGGTGGTACTTGCTTGGGAGCCACCCAGGAGTGTGACGGAGGTACGAAGTTTCCTGGGTTTGGCTGGATATTACCAGAGGTTCGTACTAGACTTCTCCAGAGTTGCAGAACCACTATCATCCTTGACAAAGAAGGGGAAACCCTTTGTGTGGTTGGAGAGATTCCAGTAGAGATTTCAAGAGCTGAGGCAGAGTCTGACTAGTGCCCCCATCTTGAGGCTTCCATAGGAGGGCATAGGGTATGTAGTCTACTGCGACGCATCAGGGTCCGTAATTGGGTGTGTCCTGGTGTAGGAGCGAGCAGTGATCGCTTATGGTTCTTGTCAATTGATACAACATGAGTAGAACTAAGCCACCCATGACCTGGATTTAGTATTAGTGGTCTTATCCTTGAAGATGTGGTGGCACTATCTTATCGGAGAACATTTTACCATGTACTCTGATCACAAGAGTCTTGGGTATATCTTCTCTCAGAAGGACCTAAACCTGAGACAGTGGCGATGGCTTGAGTTCCTCCAGGACTATGACATATAGATAGTATATACTCCTAGAAAGGGGAATGTTGTAGCAGATGAACTCAGTAGGAGATCTGGTATACAACTGATAGGCACGACGACAGATTAGCTGGCTGCTTTATAGATATCCTTTGTGGATAGAGACGGGGCATCCTTTCTTCAGTATCTTACTGTCACTCCCCAACTTCTTCAGCGAGTCAGGGAGGCACAGCATGGAGATGCTGACTGCGAGGCACGACGTGCTCAGATATCCACAGGGCAGGCACCTGATGGATTTTCTGAAGGTGGGGAGCACGTCATACTCTTTAGAGGACGTACTAAGGCTCCAGTGTCACTTCAAGAGTAAGTGTTGAGGGAGTTTCACACATCCCCTCTAGCAGTACATCCAGGATTGGTGAAGATGTACAAAGATCTCCAGCGACAGCACTGCTGGCTGGGGATGAACAAGGTAGTTGCAGAGTTTGTCTCACAGTGCCTCACTTGTCAGCAAGTGAAGGTGGAGCATCAGGTACCATCAGGCTTGGTTCAGCCTTTAGAGGTCCCAGAGCAGAAGTGGGATAGGATATTCATGGACTTCGTGATATGACTTCCACGTACATCCAGGGATCATGACTCAATTTGGGTGATTATTGACTGACTCACCATGTTGGCCCACTTCCTACCGATCAGATAGCATGGTTTAGTAGAGATCTTGGGATGCCCCTATATGTAAGATATTGTGCGGCTACATGGAATACCTTCTTCTATTATCTTCGATCGTGACACACGGTTTACTTATCACCTATGGAAGGGGTCGTAGGAGGCTTTTGGGATGAAACTTGTTTTGAGCACTGCCTTCCATACTCAGAAGGATGGCCAGACTGAGCAGACTATTCAGACCCTCGAGGACATGTTATATGCTTGTTTCCTCGACTTCGGTCATAGTTGGGAGGATCACTTACCTTTGGTGGAGTTTTCATAAAATAATAGCTATCACTCCACCATAGGGATACCACCTTTTGAGGCATTATATGGGTTACCTTGCATATCACCCTTGTGTTGGACTAACCCTGGGGAGTCAGCACTAATGAGACCAGAGATGGTATGAGTTACCACGTAGAAGGTTCAGATCTTCCAGGAGTGGATGAAGACTGCACAGAGCAGACAGAATTAGTTTGCTGACAGGAGACGGAGGCCTCTAGAGTTTGAGGATGGCGACCATGTATTTCTACGAGTCTCACCTCGATGAGGATTACGAAGATTTGGCCGAGGCATCAAGTTATCTTTTCGTTTCATTAGACTTTTCTAGGTCCTCAGATGATTTGGCGAGCTGGGATACCACTTAGCTCTTCAACCTCTATTGCACCGGTTGCACGACATCTTCCGCGTGTCTCAGCTGAGGAGATATGTGCATGACTCTTCTCACATCATCGACCATGGGTAGATGGACGTCGACGATGGGGTTACTTTTACGAAGGTTAAAATAGAGATTGAGGATCAACAAGAGAGGGTCCTTTGTGGATGGTAGATACCTCTATTGAGCGTTTGTTGGCAGCACGAGAACCTCCAGGAGAGCACTTGGGAGCAGGAGGCTCAAGTGCGTGCTATGTATCCCCACTTGTTCCCTTAGTTCAAGTTGTAGCCTATAGGGACGTAAATTCGTGAGGTGGGGAGAATGTAAAGACTCGGAATTTACGTGGAAATTTTTTTCTTAAATACATGGGAATTTTACGAGTCAGTGAAAACTGGCGGCGCATGATTCCGAGGCCGATGTGCCCTGAATCAATTTCTGAAGTATTTTTCAGGTACGTTCAGTAAATGTACGAGTGGGTTTTTATAACTTTTGAACCGATGATCGGAATTGAAATCTGAGGGCACCGTTGAACTCGCAGCACCGGTATTCGCTTAAGAAGACTTTCACCTCGACGTCAGTTGGTCGAGATTAAAATATAGTTTTGGGGTTTTAATGAATTAAATAAAAATAAGGATGTGTAAGCTTAATTTTTATTAGTTGGTTAAAACCTCCATGTAGAGGTTGGAGGTGAGGACCGCCACACCATAACCTCTCATGAGAGGTTATGGAGGTGGGGCCCACCCGAACCTAACCTCCTCTCATATTTAATATGGTGGGGACCACCTGAGGTTAAAACCTCTTGAACTCTCCATTAAGTGGGGAGAAACCTCTTGAGCTCCCCACTTTATGGTGTCAAATCCACTCAATTAATTAATTGAGCACATCAATTAATTAATTTGAATCTTCTTGAATTATGTACCAATGATTAAATAATAGGTAAGGATAATCTATTATTTTGCTTAGCATTTGTCTTTTGGATAACTTGGGAGAAGGCTCCCGACGAAGAATGCTCCAACTGACGAAGAACATCGACCTCGATCCCGACTTCGACTTCCTTCCTTAGAACTTCTTCGACGTAGGACATGTTCGTCTACAGCGAATTGACTTCCGCATTTTCGTGACTTCATCAACGATCAATGAACAAAGGTTGGGGTTTGAACTTTGTTTTGTTTCTCGTTCTTCGTTTTCCGTCGAGGATTATAATTCGAAGCCGCATGATATCACCCTAACGCAGAGGGTGCGGGCCGAATAAACACAGCCTGACCCCTCCGCCTTCTTTGTGGAATTTGATGCTAAACGCATCATGAGACTGGGATGAGCGGTTCTCGTTAACAATGATTGTGAATCAAATGCGATATCCCGAGGAATGCGCAACTACTTCTGGAACAAGAATCAGGCCACTAGAACTCGTCCGGTGACCCACAGAAAGCCTGTTGATGGATGGAGCAACAATTTTCACCGCATGGATGGTGGCGGTGTAACCGTGCCGCCAGAGAAGTAACCCACGGTCGATGGGCTTCAATGGTGCAGTGGCGGCCGGTGTAAGCCGGACCGCGAAGAAAACCGGTAGCCCAAGTCATCGGGTCGCTAGAGAAGGTACAGCACAACCACGCCGTGTGGTGGAGAAAAAGGAGGCTGTGGCCCCTGGCTACGGTGGTGCAACGGCCACCGGCGCAAGGCAGGCTATGAGGAAGACTGGCGGACCGAGCCGTCGGGTCACCAGAGGAGGTGCGACGCAACTGTGTTGCGCGGGCTAAACCCAGTGCGGGCTGGGCCACGCCCGCAGGCCGGACCGCCCCCATGGACCAGTCGGACCCGCAGACTGGGTCAAACCCCTGTCCGGACCCAGGTCAGGCTGGGTCGGTCTGACTAGGCCAGTCCAGACCCAGACCCATTTGACCTATTTCCACTCTTTTGCCCGTAACATGAGATACGGGTGTCTGATTTATGAACCATCTGTGGAAAGGAAAACCTTGGAAGAAGTCAATTATTTTGGAATACCCCACTCGAGCTTTGGACATAGTTGGGGGTACATCCGAATTGGTTCGAATGTAAATCCATTCGGGCCCTCGGAACTGAAAATCCAATAACTCTCAGACCGGGCATCCGATTGATGCATCGTCTGTCACGTTAGGTTTCTTTTGGAAAGAAGGATCTCTTGGATACATAAAATTGGGACTTCATGGAAATTGATGTATCGACACTTGGCTTGAAGAGTGGACCCTCCCAGAATCAAGAATGATTTGTGTGGAACCCTGTGGCTGGCTGTGCACTGACGACTGTTCCTGGATCCTGTGTGAGTTCGATAGCACTGACGACTGTTCCTGGATTCTGTGTGGGTTCGATAGCACTGATGACTATTCCTGGATCCTGTGTGGGTTCGACTGCACTGGCAATTATTCCTGGATCCTGTGTGGGTTCGACAGCACTGACGACTGTTCCTGGATCCTATGTGGGTTTGACAGCTTCGACGACTGTTCCTGGATCCTGTGTGGGTTTGACAGCTTCGTTTAATATTCCTAGATCCTATGTGGGTTCGACAGTTCTGATTTCTATTCTCAGATCCTATGTGGGTTTGACAGAATAGATGATTCTGTGTCTACATCTGATCATCTCTATCTCTCTATATAAGCTGTATACCTATGTGAGTTGATTCAGTAACATTTGTGTTTACCTCATGATTGAGACGGATTACTTGATAACTTAGGTATATGTATGAGCATATACCTAAGTGGGGTTATCTATTGATTTCATATGCTATGGTTTATCCTTGTTGGATTTTGTGAGACCTTGAGGTTCTAGGGGTCCCTACTGGGTATCGTTATACTCACCCCTGCACGGGCTATGCCTGCACAAAATTGTGTTGGATGAAGACGATGGATAGCACTGATCGAGGCTAAGTGTACAAGGACTGGACGGTGTCCGGAGGTGGACCTCATGATGAGTCGGTACCCAGAGGAGACTGAAGATGTGGAGTGATGAGGAGGCTATATGTACCTACCCTTCAGGTAGGATCTGTGGTGGACGATCTTGGAGCTGCTTTTCATCTTTCAGTTTTTTTGTCCCCTTTCAGTTGTACTTGTACTTTACAATTGGGTTTGTATTTTCGGCCCCTTTACTTTCAGCACTCTCTTTTGGTTATATAGTTTTCTTAGTGTTTTGTATCCAGTTGTGTGCTTTATTGAGTGTGTTTACACTTTCTAAAGGCAATTTCTTCCTAGTTTTAGGGAATTACGCCTTTGGTACTAGTCGCCAGCCCCTGGCCTATGGAAGGAGGGCTTGGGGTAGTCACAGCATGGGCCTCGAGGGACAGTTCATGACAATTACAGTTGGTATCAAAGGAAGTTTAGTAAAAACCTTGGGAACTAGATTTAGAAAACTTAGATTAGGGAGAAAACCCATAAGATAGACATTGAGTATATGTATAGAATAACATCTTATAATTTTTGTAAGGTAGATATTATGTGAGTATTCCTAGAAATACATCTCTGTCTGGATACTACAAGTGGACATGGTTTTGGCAGAGATATACCTAGGAGTAACAACTCTGGCAAGGTGTTCTGGTCTTGACTCAGGGAAACATAGTACACAACAACAGGCCTTACGGCACACCTGTTTTGACACTCCTAGGGTATATGCTTAGGATAATTCACATTTTCTTAACAAACAATTATGAAGTATTTAAAAGTAAATAGAATTCATGATTGTGATTATGAGATTATCTATGCATAAATTTTCAAATTACTTTAAGTTTTTTCTAGTTTAAAATTGTGCATTATGATTTATAACCTAATTTAGTGTATTTCAGTGTTTAGTGATGGTGCCTAATGGAAGAAAGGGAATCAATACCCATGAACAATGTAAGGATTCACTCATTGAGAAATTCAACACAGTTAGTGTTGGGGATGAGCTAATCATGAGTATATTAGGAAATCTTATTCAAGATATGATGAATAATCATGCTACACCTGTTTTGGATCATTTCATGTGACAAAATCCCCCATCATTAAGTGGGACTACTAATCTAGTGGTATCTGAGCAGTGGATCAAGTCTCTTGAAAATATATTTCTAGCATTAATATGCAATGAAAATGAAAAAGGTAGTACTGTAAGTATATTGTGTCAAAGGTGATGTTAATCAATTTTGGTCCTTGATCTTGAACACCATGGAGGAATATGAAATAGAAGATATAGAATGGAGAACTTTTGAGGAAGTATTCTTTGAAAAAAAAATTCCCTCGTGGGCAATAGACTGAAATGAATAAAAAAATTCTTAGCATAAAACTAAGGGAATAAGAGAGTGTTGTGGGCTATGAGGCTAATTTAACAAGACTATCCATGTATGTTATAGATTACATACATGATTTGGAATACAATATTGATCATTTATTTGAAGGTTTTATGCCAATCCTTCAATGGGTGTTGGATTCTCAAAAAAATTTATCATATGATGAAATAGTATTAAGTGCCCTAAAAATAGAGAAATAATTTTCTAGATCAAATTTTTTCAAGGGAAATAAAGAGAATAAGTGGTCTTATAATAATCATGGAAAAGGTGAATCTTCAAATAAGAATAATGGAACAAAGCATTTCCTATTATGTGAGAACTGTGGAAATAACCATCCTGTAAAATGCTTAAAATGCATGGGAGTTTGTTATAAGTTCGGAGAAAAGGGTCACAAATCTAATGAATGCAAGAGGAGGAGACAAACAATTGATTTTCAATGATATAATTATAGGGATATGGGACACTATGAAAATGATTGTCCTAAACATCAAGTAAAAATGCCTCATAAAAGGCCATGGGAGCAAGGGTGGGCTTATGTGATCACAACTACAGAGGTTGAAGTTCCTGATGATGTAGTGGTAGCTACTTTAATCATTTCCTCAAATTTATCCAATGCTTTATTTGATTCTGGATCATCACATTCTTTTATATCTTCCCAGTTTTCCAAGAAAATTAGATATTTCACTACAAGAAAACCGCCGTTTAGCGGCGGTTTTTTCGCGACGGTTTTAAAAACCGCCGCGAAACGCGTTTTGGGGCCGCCATTTCGCGGCGGTTTTATAAACCGCCGCGAAAAAACCACCGCTAAACGGAAAAAAAAAATTATTTATTTTTTAATTTTATTCGAGGATTAGCGGAGGTTTTTTTAAAAAACCACTGCGAAATAGCGGCGGTTTCGGTAAAACCGCCGCGAAATGAAATGAAAAAAATAAAAAAACACTAGAAACCCTGAAATCACTAAAACGGCCATAACTTTTGATCCGGGCGTCCGTTGAAGTGCCACGACCAGTAAAATCGAAGATCATGAAGAGATCTAGAGGCACATATAATCAAAACTGTGAGACGGTCTAAGGTCTAGAAGATATCAAAGTTATAAAAAAGTTGAAAAAAGTTCTCCAACTTCAAACGGCCATAACTTTCGCTCCGGGTGTTCATTTGGGCTCTACCACATATCAAATCGAAGCCACCGAAGAGAGCTACGCACCAATTCTACAAAAGAAAGCTTATGTCGTGTTTTTCGACCCCAAAAACCCTCTGAAGGCCTCCTAAACCCTGTTTCCGTCACCGGTGTCCCGTCGAACATGTCTTTAAACAGACCTAACTTTTGATCCGCGTGTCAGTTCGGCCTCCTCCACCTGCCGGATCATAGCTCATTCCATGAGCTTCAGTTTGACTGGTCTCGGCGCCCACATGCACTCCTAGATCATATGTTATGGCCTTTTTAGTGGGTATCGGGTTTGTTATGTTTTTCAATGCCTCGTTTCTAGCACCCACTCTCCGTCAGCTTTTTTTAAATGGTCATAACTTCTGATCCGTCTATCTATTCGAACTATTTCACCTTTCAGGTTGAAGAGCATTTCAGGATCTTTGATTTGACAGGTCGCAGATCTAAAGCAGACTCTCGGATCATAAGTTATCTCTGTTAATGTGAGTCCAATGTTTTTGTCTCTTTATGACCGTTTTGACGGGTTTTAACGGTAGCTCCATTTATTACTATTTATTTGGGTTTCCATGACTTGTTATCTTTATCAATGGTTTTTTATGGGTTATTATGATGATTATGTTGAATTATTAAGGAGTTTTTCAAAGTTGTCACGAGTTTTCATGCATTCTCATTTTTTCTAATGCCTCATTCTTCATATGCTTCTCCATCTTTTTTCATGCGTTTTCATGATTTTTCATCCCTTATCACATCTTTTCATACTTTTTCATGTGTTTCCTTTATTATTTATTATTTATTATTTATAATATACTTTAATTTATTTATTATCTATTATTTGTAACTGGTTATTTATTATTTATTATTTAATATTTAATATTTAATATTTATTTATTAGTTATTATTTATTAGTTATTATTTATTATTTATTATTAATTATTTATTTTTATTTATTATTATTTTTTATTTATTATTTATATTTATATATTTTTTATTATTTATTATTTATAATTTATTTATTATTTATATTTATTTGTTATTTATTTATTATTTATTTATTATTTATTTATTATTTATTTATTATTTATATTTATTTATTATTTCTATTTATTTATTATTTATTATTTATATTTATTTATTATTTATTATTTATTTATTATTTATTATTTATATTTATTTATTATTTATATTTATTTATTATTTATTATTTATTATTTATTATTTATATTTATTTATTATTTATTATTTATATTTATTTATTATTTATATTTATTATTTATTATTTATATTTATTTATTATTTATTATTTATATTTATTTATTATTTATTATTTATTATTTATTATTTATATTTATTTATTATTTATTATTTTCTATTTATTTATTATTTATTATTTATTATTTATTATTTATTATTTATTATTTATTATTTATTATTTATTATTTATTATTTATATTTATTTATATTTATTTATTAGTTATTATTTATTAGTTATTATTTATTATTTAGTATTTATTATTTATTATTTATATTTATTTATTATTTATTATTTATTATTTATATTCATTTATATTTATTTTTATTTATTATTTATATTTATTTATTATTTATATTTATTTATATTTATTTATTATTTATTATTTATATTTATTTATTATTCATATTTATTTATTATTTATATTTATTTATTATTTATTATTTATTATTTATTATTTATATTTATTTATTATTTATATTTATTATTTATTATTTATATTTATTTATTATTTATTATTTATATTTATTTATTATTTATTATTTATTATTTATTATTTATTATTTATTTATTATTTATTATTTTCTATTTGTTATTTATTATTTATTATTTATTATTTATTATTTATTATTTATTATTTATTATTTATTATTTATTATTTATATTTATTTATTAGTGATTATTTATTAGTTATTATTTATTATTTATTATTTATTATTTATATTTATTTATTATTTATTATTTATTATTGATTATTGATTATTTATATTTATTTATTATTTATAATTTATAATTTATATTTTTTTATTATTTATTATTTATTATTTATATTTATTTATTATTTATTATTTATTATTTTCTATTTATTATTTATTATTTATATTTATTTATTATTTATTATTTATTATTTATTATTTATATTTATTTATATTTATTTTTTATTTATTATTTTCTATTTATTATTTATTATTTATATTTATTTATTATTTATTATTTATTATTTATTATTTATTATTTATTATTTATTATTTATATTTATTTATTATTTATTATTTAAATTTATTTATTATTTATTATTTATATTTATTTATTATTTATTATTTATTATTAATATTTATTTATTATTTATTATTTATTATTTATTATTTATATTTATTTATTATTTATTATTTATTATTTATTATTTATATTTATTTATTATTTATTATTTATTATTTATATTTATTTATTATTTATTATTTATTATTTATATTTATTTATTATTTATTATTTATTATTTTCTATTTATTATTTATTATTTATATTTATTTATTATTTATTATTTATTATTTATATTTATTTATTATTTATATTTATTTACTATTTATATTTATTTATTATTTATTATTTATTAGTTATTAGTTATTATATATTATTTATATTTATTTATTATTTATTATTTATTATTTATTATTTATTATTTATTATATAATATTTATTATTTATTATTGATTATTTATTATTCATTATTTATTATTTATTATTTATTATTTATTATTTATTATTTATTATTTATTATTTATTATTTATTATTTATTATTTATTATTGATTAGTCATTATTTATTATTTATTATTTATTATTTATTATTTATTATTTATTATTTATTATTTATTATTTATTATTTATTATTTATTATTTATTATTTATTATTTATTATTTATTATTTATTATTTATTATTTATTATTTATTATTTATATTTATTATTCCTTATTTATTATTTATTATTTATTATTCATTTTTTATTATTATTGAGTTTATATCTGTTATTTATGTATTATTTGTTTTTTCAATTAATATATATAAGTATATTAAATTCTGTTTATTAACCACATGGCGAGCTTGCTGGAGTGGTAAAGTCTTTGGAAAATATGCAAGAGGTTAGGGGTTTAAATCTCACCAAACGCAGAATTTCTTTATTTTGCATAGGTATGCAGGTGCATGTGCGTGTGCATTTGCGTGTGCATGTGCATGTGCATGGGATGTGCATGCATGGATAAATAAAGTAAATAAAATAATACGAAATAAATAAATAAATAAAATAAATACTAAATAAAAAATAAAAAATAAATACGAAATTAAATAAATAAAGTAAATAAAATAATATGAAATAAATAAATAAATAAAATAAATACGAAATAAAATAAATAAATAAATAAATAAAATACGAAATAAAAAAAATAAATAGTAAATACAAAATTAAATAAATAAATAAAATAAATAAAATAAAACAAATAAATAAATACGAAAAATAAATAAATAAATAAATAAATAAAATAAAATAAATACATAAAATAAATAAATATAATAAATATAATAAATAAATAAATAAATAAAATAAATACGAAATAAATATATAAATAAATACGAAAAATTAATATATAAATAAATATATAAATAAATATATAAATAAATAAATAAATATATAAATAAATATATAAAATTAAAAAAATAAAAATTAAAAAAATAACAAAAATAAAAATAAAAAAATAAAAAAAAACCGCCGCGAAATAATTTTCCAACGCATGATTTAGCGGCGGTTTTTCAAAACCGCCGCCAATCAATTTAGCGGCGGTTTAAACCGCCGCGAAACGAAAAAAAACCGCCACTAAATGCCTTTATTGCCGTAGTGTTTCTAATTTGATTTAATAAAGGAGTTTTCAGTCAAAACTCCTAAGGAAAGTATTGTTGCAACAAAGATGTGTAATTGAATCCCCCTTTTGATACATAAACGCACTTTAGTTTATAACCTTATCATCATACCTATGATTGATTTTGATATAATTCTTGGTATGGATTGGCTTTCAAATTATGATGCAAAAACAAATTGCAAGAAGAAGGAAGTTACAATTTTTTGAGAATGATGTAGAATCTCTTATCTTTAGTGAAAAAAACATCTTCATCTATATCTTATCTTGATCCACATTCAATAGATTTTCTAAATGAAATTCTTAGGGAGGAAGAGAAAACATCATCAATGGATATTCAAATTTAAGACGTACCTATTGTGCACGTATACATTGATGTATTTCCAAAGGATTTACTTGGACATCCTCCAGAGTAGAAAGTTGAGTTCTCTATTGATTTATTTCCTGGTGCAAGACCTATATCAAAGACTCCCTATAGAAAGGCCATTTTGGAATTAGTAGAGCTAAAGAAACAACTATAGGAATTGAGTGAAAAGGGATTTATTCTCCCTAGTGTTTCCCCCATGTGGATCCTATGTTCTCTTTTTTAATAAGAAAGATGGATCCATGAGCCTGTGTATTGATTATAGAGAAATAAATGTTATTTCAATAAAGAACATGTATCCTCTACCTTGCATTTATGATCTATTTGATCGGATACATGGAGCTCAATATTTTTTGAAGATTGACCTTTGGTATGGATATCATCAGTTGCATGTGAGGAAGGAAGATATTCCAAAAACATCATTTCGAACCAGGTATGGGAATTATTAGTTTACAGTAATGATGTTTGGACGAACTAATTCTCCCTTCATTTTCATAGATCTAATTAACAGAGTTTTCAAGGAATATCTTAATGATTTTGTTGTAGTATTTATTTATTTTATCTTGATAAATTCCAAAAGCTATGAGGACCATGAGAACCACTTACGAATTATTCTAGAGACTCTTAGAAGAAAATAGTTATATGTAAAGTTTAGTAAATGTGAATTATGGCTTCAAACAATTTTTTATCTTGGACATATTGTCTCTAAGGAAGGAATATCAGTCAATCCTATGAAGACAAAGGCAATCCAAGAATGTCCTATGCCAACGAATATAACTGAGGTATGTAGTTTTATTGGCTAGAAGGTTACTCTCAATGTTTCGTACAGAATTTTTCCTGATTGGCTAACCTGCTAATCAAGCTCACACGTAAAGGGGTTAAGTTATTATGGAAAAAAGAATATATAGAATGTTTTGAAGAATTGAAAAGAAGATCGGTCGATGCTTCAATTTTGACTCTTCTATCTAGAAATGATTGGTTTGTGATATACAATGATGCATCAAATAATAGACTAGGTTGTGTCCTTATGAAAAATGATAAAGTTATTGCTTATGAATCAAGGTAGTTGAGGACTCATGAACATAATTATCCAACTCATGATCTTGAGTTAGAATTCATAATATTTTCTTTAAAAATATGGAGACACTATCTCTATGGTGAATGATTTGATAAATATATATATATATGGATCCTAAGAATTTGAATTACATTTTTACACAGAAATAAATCAACATGTGGAAAATGAGATGGCTCGAGTTACTCAAAGATTCTAATTGTTCAATACACTACCACCCAGGAAAGGAAAATAAGGTGGCAGGTGCATTAAGCAGGAAAGATTATAGAATTCTGACCTAAATGAGGATTAATAGAGATCATGTGTTCATGGATCTAGTAAATATGGATATGGGAATTGTTAAGGAAGGTTAAACATATTTTTTTTCAAATGATTATTAAACCATATTTATTGGAGAAGATAAAAATCTCTCAATCTTCTGATAAGAATCTTCAAAAGAGAATTAAATTTGTTAGGGATGAAAGATTGGTAGACTCCGTGTTTGAGGATGGAGTTCTAAAATTTAAAGAGGTTATGTATTCCATTAATACCTAAACTAAAAAGGTAACTATTACATGATTCTCATAGTTAAAATTTCTCTATACACCTTGGTAGCACCATGATCTATAGAGATATGAAGTAATATTTGTTGTGGGATAACATGAAGAAATAAATTGCTGACTATATGTCAAGGTGTCTAGTTTTTCAACAATTTAAGGTTGAGAGAAAAAATCATAGAGGATTCATGAAACCTCTACCTATTTCTATGTAGAAGTAGGATGACGTTACAATTGACTTTGTTATAGGACTATTGAGGAAACCTATAAGGAATGATGAAATATTGGTAATTGATGATTGCCTTACAAAATCGGAACATTTCCTTGATATAATAGAAGATTTACCAATTGAGAACCTAGAAAGACTCAATATTAATGAAGTTTTAAGACATTATGGTGCACCTATATCAATTGTGTCTGATCAAGATCTCTGATGTACATCAAAATTTTGGAAAAGTCTTCCGAAGGATTTGGATACAGAGCTTTATATGAGTATTGTTTATCACTCCCAAACTGAATGATAGTCTGAAAAAACAATTCAAACACTATAAGATATATTGAGATCATGCTCACTTGACTTTCAAGGTATGTGGGATTAATACTTACCTTTGGTGGATTTTTCTTATAATAATAGTTTCCATTCTAGTATTAAAATGGTGCCATATGAAGCATTATATGGAAATAGATGTCGAACACCAACTTGTTGGGATGAAGTTGGTGAGAGGAAACTTATAGGCCCAGAACTTATTGAAGAGACAATGACAAAGGTTAAAACAATTCAGACCTATATTAAAGTAGCCCAAAGTAGACAAAAGAGATATGCTGATAACTGGAGAAAGGATTTGTAATTTCAAGTGGGAGATCATGTATTTCTAAAAGAATCTCCATTGAAGGGTGTCTTAAAGTATAGTAAGAAAGGGAAACTGGGCTGCAGGTACATCGGACCATTTGAAATTCTAGAAAGAATTAGAATTTTAGCTTACCGTTTAGCAATGATCCCAAGTCTATCCAAAGTTCATGATGTTTTCTACATGTCATTGTTAAATAATTACATTCTAAACCCAATACATGTACTCACCTATGAAGAAATAGAACTAAAACCTGATTTTTCATACTGTGAAGATTCTATCGGGATTCTTGACACTAGAGAGCAAGTATTGAGAAATCAGACAACTCAACTGGTAAAGGTAATTTGGAGAAACCATAAAATGGAGGTAGCAACGTGGGAACCTAAAGATGTTATGAATAGGAACCACCCTAATCTTTTCAGAGGGATATATACATGAAAATTTTCAAGGATTAAATTTCCAAAGGAGGAAATAATATAACACCCCAAGATTTTATGGTATGTTTCTTCTTAAATAATTTCAATTAATTAAGTAGCTTATTATGAATACAACAATGAGTCTCTATGAAAATAAAAACTTTATTATAAGATATAGTTATAATATAGCCATTAAACTTAATTTTTCCACTTCAATGTTTAGAATTTCAAAGAACGTACATACACAGTTGCATTTAGTAATTTATTTAGAGTCTGATAGGATCAACTTAATTTTCTATGAATAGTAACTTGTCCATTATGAATAGTAATGTACCTCTAGGAATAGTAACTTGACCCTTATAAATATTAATATACCATTATGAATAGTAACCTCACCCATGTTAGTATAAATAAAATTTCAACACCTTATAAATGAGACTAAATATTTTAAAAATAATAATAAGTGTTGGTATTTTTATGAGTAATAAATATTTAATTAAAATTTTATAATTAATAAATTAATTTAAAAGATAATTAATTTTCATAAAATGTATTCATAAATCAATATTTTTTTTGTCCTATAATTTTTGGATAATTTAATGATACCTTAGTTAGTTTTTCAGGGTATTATAAAATCAGTTATAATTTTAAAAACTTATTTTTAGAGAAAATGGCGATTTTAATTAAAAATTAAATTTCTCATATCAAGAAAAAAATATAAAGTATAGAAAATTTTTGGTTTATACACATCTAAAAATGTTTAGGGTGGATTTTTGGGTTTTTTTTTAATACTTGAATTTTTGGTGAGTAGTGAAATTCGATAATTTACGAAATATGCTAAATAAATGATTTTATGCATTATGCTTGAGTTTTGGATGATGTAAATGGTCATTATTTTGAACTCACATGCACTTATTACCATTTTTGGTCACAATATTCAATACTAATTCTTGTCTTGAGAACATTAATAAAATAATGAATAAAATATTGAGAAATCACTCCTTTCCTCCACTATAAAACCACCCATCACCCCCATATTCTCCTCACTCCTATAAACCTTTAAGCTTCTCAAAGTTTTTTCCAAATACTCTTCCCTAGTCCCTACCTAGGTCCAATAGTTCTTGGTATTTCCAAAAGACCAAATCCCCTTCCCTTAATGAGATTTTTAAGGATGTGTATTCAATAGTTAAATCCACATCCTTTTTCTTTCAATTTCATTTCAAGTTCCTTTATTTTGTTATACTCTACTCAACTCCGCTATCCAATTGATCTTAATAACTCCAATATAATATATATACCAGAATTATATCATTTTAATTTAATATCCACTATCAATATCCTTACCCTCTCTTTTATTTTATAAATGAAATCATTATCCGGGAGGTGCCGATATACACCCTTCGTGGACGATGAAGTTTTGTTCTTCAATTTATCCTTCAAGTTTGGTTATGAAGGAATTTTTATGGTTTAAAAAGATTATAAAATATGTATTTTCTCTTATATAAGGTTCTGGAACCATTTTATATACATGATAATAAATAATGGAACAAAACTAGTTCACTATGATCGAAAACCGCTAAAATCAAGCTAAACGATTATCATTAACATGTTATCTAATGATTCATCTTCAAACCATGTAACCAAAAAATATGTACAAAAATTTACACTTCTTTATGTTCATTAATAACATGTGATTCTAATCCGAGATAATTAGATCCATTCCACATGAACTCCATTACTCATAGTCAAGCGAGCCGATCATGAAAATCAAGTAAACGAACACTCCAGAACAACGGAATTCAATCTTTTAACTTATCAAGAAGGCCATAAATGAACTTGATAAAACTATAATTAATCAAATACATGTAGAAAAGTTTCTGAATTAATTAATTAATGGATTTAATTTTACTATCCAGGACGTTAAGATCAAAGTAAGAACACATTCGGACATACGGTAAGGGGTTTCTCATCTCACTTTTACTTCCTTGAGATTTCCATTGTTCACAACTTATTTATTGTATGTATACTTCTATTTGATATATAATGTCATGATTCTATTTATATTTATGGTATTCAATGATCCATTTGTTGATTATTAATTTTTGGGCATGTGATTCTATTGATTACAATGTTTTAAGGGACTTCATCTTAATTTTCATTTCTTTGAGACTTACTTGGTCTTGTACACCTAATCATTTTTATGTGGGGTATCTACTGACCCTTTGAGATAATTTTTCATTTGAAATTGAATTCTTATTAAATATCCATATTCTTGTATAATGTATATGATTATTGTCTTATCCATATACCATTTTACATACAGTGTTTATTTTGAATGTTGTTTTAACTATGGAAATATTAATGAATCTGTATCCTCTACTCAATACGGAAATTGACAAGGAATATTGTTCTAGAATCAAATTTTTTTATAAGAATTATTTTGAATTGAAGTGATGGGAAGGGTCGGCTATAGCCCCTCGATTCATTAACAGGTCTCATGAGACAAAACAGTTGGTGAAAAACCTTTCGAATTTGTTTCCAAAACATAATCAGACGGGTTTCTACCAACATACTTAAATCTTCTCAACGGTATGGTGGTGCATGTTCCAGATACATGACGTCCAAATAATAAAAATTCTCTTTATTCATTATTCAGTAATTATTATCCATGAGGTTTTCACTATGAAAAAATCTATGGATGCGATTTCATTCTCAGTTTATTGATGGTGTGTGTTTTTTTAATTATTCACCATGCCATATTGATTATGTCTAATTGATTATGGTTCAATTATTATTGTTTCATTCGTCTATTATATGTAACTCTTACTGATCATTTGAGATAACTCTTTCATTTGTTTTCTTTCCCCATGTTATGAAGAAGATATCATTTATTGAGTTTTTCAAAGATGCAGTTTATTAGATTTTGTTATGTATTATATTTATTTTCCAATGTAAAATGAGTTCCATTTATGTATCTAGTTTATTCAAGACTAATAAAATGATCAGTCCTTCAAAATTTTTTCCCTTGTAATCATGTCAATGTAATAAAGTAATGCACCGACTCCATGCTTCTAGGGTCAGGGCATTTAAATCTCTCTTAGATCATGGTGCAATGGCTTCCGGGCATGGATCTGCACCCAGAGCTTTGGCGTTTCACCACGAGGTAGGATGATTTGAGTTTTAAGACTCAGTCTCTTTTTGATGTGTTGTTTTATGGTTTTAGAGACCTATGGCGACTGTTAGTGATCCCCTGGGGGTATATTTGTGAGTTTCAGTGGAAACGGTGTCATTTCGGGAAGCTCATAGGGAATTCTTGTTCAGAATTCCCAATCACACGGCTTGTAGTATAGGAGCACATGTCGTGTATTATTTCTATTTGGGGAAGATTAACTTTGGGGGTTATACGTCCTGTACTGGGGGTACATGCCATGTAGTGAGCCCAGGTCGTGTGACTGAGGGACATGGCTAGGAATGTCATGTCAAGGGACATGTTCGTGTGTCAATACATGACCAAAGTACATGGGTATGATGTTCTGAACATGATCACGGGCAGAGGACATGCCCAAGTGGCTGGATAGCCAGGACACGCCGTGTGGAGCGACATAGCCAACTAGTCATGTGTGGGCGAGGACACACCCAAGAGTTCGAACGATGTCACACATCATGTGACTTGGGGTACACATCGTGTATACTCTTACATGCTGAAAAATGAGATGGGACACAGCCTGGGGACGGTGTCCAGAGACACATCGTGTACTGTGGGGTACACGCCATGTGCACCCCATTTCTCCTATCACAGATCTCCATCTTCAGGAATCAAATGGAGTCATGTGAGTAGCTTATCCTTGGTAGTTTTCTGCGTTGGACACGAGGGTGGACATGGGTTTGGTGTGTGAGATGCGACGTGAGGTGAGGTTAGCGGATCACTTACTAGTGACGTATAGACTAGTATTGATCGAGTGGGTTCCTTTAGGGTTTGTGGCACTGTTGGGTACACAATTCCCTACTTAGAGGGCATTTTTATTAGGGTTTGTGACATCATTGGGTATACGATCTTCTACTCAATAGTTGATTCCAGTGGGGGTCATGGTATCATCAGAAATATGATCCCCTGCATGGAGTTTGGATCAAGATTTGGGTTTGTGGTATCTCCCAACGATCTGAGGCATGATCCCCTATTTTTGTATTTGTAGCTTGAGTCATGGTAGGGTTTGTGGTGTCTTCCAGTGGTCCTGGATGTGATCCCCTATATGAGCGTTACGATCTCTTGAATTCTAGTTTGGGATTGTGGTGTCCCCCGTCAGGGTTGGGTGTGATCTTCTTTCTGTGTGATGAGATCTTTCGGGTTTCTAGTATAGTTAGTGGATTCTCCCATCAGGATGGGCGGGATCCCCTATCTGAATATCATGGTGAACTGGTTTCAGTGTGACCTTCTTTGTGGCGTGACCCGACGAGTGAGATCTCTCAAGTCCATGCCACCTGGGATGGGAGGATTGTGTCATCGACAAAGCTTTCCCGATGGAGCGTGTTCTCTCGGATGAGTGTCATCTGATATGGTAGGTTTTCTCCTGATGAGTGAGATCTCTATGAGATTAAGGTGCAAATAAATATTAGAGTTACATTTGGTATTCTAATAACTAACTTGAAAAATTACATATATACAAATTATTGTAAGAAAAAATTTTAATAAAATTTGTCAAATATAAATTCTCCATCAGTTATTAAATAACAAATATTGAATATTCGAATTAAAAAAGGTTTATTAACTAGAGTTTATAAAAATTTAAAATTAAATTTATACAAATGAATATTTTCACAAGTTTTCTAGTCACGTCTCATGTGATGTAATAATTTGTAATTATTGTTAACACATGCAAACATTATGTGGTAATGAATTTTAAATTTCAGATAAGAATTATAAAAAATATTTCATTTTTATCTCATTTAATGTTGGAAATTAAAGTAATTAATATATATTACCACACGTTTTGTATTTTCTTTTTAAAAATTGTATTTTGATTGATGTTGTGTAATGGAATCTTCTTTTGTCGTGTTAAAAAGAAGGTTACTAAGTTGTTAAAACATTATTAAAGATCACATAACATGGGTTATATAGATTTCAGTTTTGTTTTTTAAAATTTATTTATAATTTTTAGTATATATATATATATATATATATATATTTAAAGAATATTTAATAATTCAATTTTTAAAAATAGAATATATGTTTCGTGTTTTAAATACCAACCCCTATGGTTTAAAAAAGTTTCTTATTTTTTGTTAAAAAATCTCAAAAACATATCTTATGTGATTTTTTAATCTGATTTTTTAGTTTTACTTTATTATTAATTTTTAGTTTTTAATATATATAATTGATTTTTTTAGGATTTAAATATTAAATTTTATTTTTTAAGCGCTTAAAATTTTTTATGAGATTTAATAATAGCTTATTTTCTGGAAATAAACATTGTATTTTGAAAAAGTGTGTATATATTCTCTTGTAAATAGTTTTGAATTTATACCATTATTAGAATATTCATTTAAATTTTAAAATCATAAAATGAAAAATGTTGGACAGATGAACTAGGGTAGTTTTTAAAACATATAATTTAATTTTTGAATTTATCAATTAATCTCTATAATAATGATAGTAAGTTTGACGTTGCCAGAATTTTTTTAGAGGTTAATTGATAAATTCAAAGACCTAAGAAATATATTATTTATTTAAATACCATCATGATTATACCAATACTAATATTATTTAATTTTTAATACAATATTATTTGATTAAAATAATATATTTTTAATGAAGTAATTTGTTATGTAAAGGGTGACCGCCAGTCATGATTTACTTAATATTATTATAATTACTTTGGCTTTAGCGGTAACATGCTTTGAAAATAAAATACCATAATTTCATAAATGCAATCATGTCACATGTCATTTTATTTCCATCATTTCACAACACAGTTTGTTTTAATTTATCATATTTGTGTCATGTTGGTTTAGTAGTATATAAACTATTGTTCTGATATCATTACATAATATTTAGCTAACAATTAGTTTTGAAAAACACAACTAAATGTCAGGTTTTATTTTTTTAAGAATGTTTTAAAAAAAATATCATTTAGCGACAGTTTTTTAAAATGAATTACGTATTCATCATGGTCTTTTTAAAAAGCGTCGTTTAAATACTAATTTTTTCTTGTTATTTATTTTTAGTATAGTTTTTCAAAATAAAAAATAGCAAATAATTTCATTAAAGTCAATAATAATTGATTGATAATTATCATATATTACAAATAATTAATAATTAAAAATAAATAATTTTTATTTAATATTTAATAAGTAATAAACAAATTTTTTATTATAAATTTTTTATTAATAATCAGTCCTTGTTAATGATTAAAAATACCTTATTAATTAATATTTACATATGATTAAAATTAATTAGTAATTAGTAATTAGTAATTAGTAATATAGTAATTACAATTTAACAATTAATATTAATAATATGTAATATGCAATTAAAATATAAATATTTAATTATAAAAATATAAGCATTTAAACATATAAATATGAATATGTGTGTGTAAGTATATATATATATATATAACATGTAAATATATAAAAAATATATGTCTTGTCTCGACATACCTGTATGTGAGCTCCTCGAACGCGCCTCCACTAGTTAAAGGGATAGCAACGAGCAAGTATCCACACATATTTGGATGGCAAGATCGCCATCAATTGTCTCATCGCAAATACAGAACCATGAAAAAACAACACTGACCATTATCGGTGCTTAAAAAACAATAATAAAAGACATCAATTATCAACACTAAAAAAAGTGGTGATAGTGGTGATAAATGTTGTCCTTTATCAACGTTTTTTTAAAGTTGATAAAGGTTTCCATGCATAATCTAATTTATATATACATATTTATTTATTCTTAAATATGATTTATATAACAAAAATTTTATATATTTATATAAACACCATTTACACTTTTATATATATATATAGACAAATATACACATATTCATTTATAATTATTTAAAATCATATACATAATTATAATTGTGCACGCGCACGCGCACACACAAATTAGAAAATATAGTTGTCATGAACCAATCCAGATCTCCTAACTTCCTGGAACCCAAACTATCCAAACATGGCCCAAAGTATGTTCTTGATCCCCACGGGCTAGAGACAAGTACCTAGACATTAAGAATTACTTTTGAAAATGATTATTTGCCATGATAGATCACAAACAAGATAACATGAATAAATGAAATGTCGGTATGCCAATACATGTACATAAAAGGGAAGATACAAAAGTAAGATAAAACAGGTGTTCACAAATCACGACTCCAAACCAAAACACAAAGAACTGACAAAACAAGATCTACAAACACCTAAATATGTATGTAGGGTGTGAGAAAAACAAGTCCAATAGGATCCCATCAAGAGCTTCATAAATAGACTTTATAAAATAAACCCATTATACTCAATAAAAAAAGACAAGGCATGAGATATAATTTAACACAATTCAATATAAAACATGGAAAATCACCCATTTTGTAGTTTGCAATACATTCCAATAAGCTCAGTTTTCAAACCATTTCCAAAAACATTTCAAGTATACATTTCAAGGATAGTAACAAGTAAAACCCTCCCAGGAGATAAAATTAATTCCAAGTTACTTAGGACCCTCATATGATTTTTGTGATCATTAGGCTACCTAGTGTGCACATTACCCTAGTAGAACATGCGTAGGGGGTAATAGTTCACTCCTAGGAGAAAATACTTACCGCAAATTAGGCTACCTAGTGCACACATTACCCCAGTAGAACAAGCCAAGGGGGTAAGAGTTTATCCCTGAGGATGGATCCCTAACTCACTATTGATCATAAATGTGTTTACCATATTATAATCATTCAAAGGGAATTTAATCTTTAAAACCACACAAATCATGCTTTAAAACCATTTTCGTTAACAACACCAAGGGAAAAAATTATTTTCATAAACATCACTAAAACCACCACATCTCACCAATCATGCCTTGAAAACCATTTCAAAACCCATACTAAAGATAAAGTCATAAACCATGTTTTCCAACCATCTTAGAAACAAATTTCAAGGGGGAAGCAAGCAAGGTTTATATAATAAATCCAAATCATGAAATTACTTATCTTGAGACACTTAGATATCAACACTCACACAAGATCCACAAGCTAAGAAGAACCAAGGGTTCAATAAGATAAGGAAAACCCTAATATATGAAATCTATAATAAGAATCTCTAATTCATCAATTCTAGAATAATAAAAGAGAGAGGAAACACTTACCACAATGTTTCTTGAATAATGCACAATGATTAATGAAGATACAGATAATAAATCCCAATACCAAGAAGGATATATAAGAAACCCAAATAGATCATGTCACAACCCTTAGATTTAGCACCGACAACCTCGATCTAAGGTTCCGTTCAAGAAGAGAAAAGAGAATCTTTGAAGAACAATGAAAAACAACAAGTAATGTCCAATTACCTTTGAAATCCTAGATACGATGATCTTAGATTCAATTGATTCACACTCTAAAAGGCAAGGAAACTCCAAAATTTCCAGGTGGAGTCTCCTAGGTCTGAGAGCCTAATTCACCAGAAGAACAATGAGGCTGAAAAAAGTTGTTCCATGTTTTAAAAATAAAAAACCAATTAATTAATCAATTTTTTCATAGGTTGGCCAAAAAATTTGGAAAATTGTGAACCAACCATGCACACCTTTCTAGAATTATGGAGGAACTGTACAGTTTGGCCGCACAGTTTGATAGACCGTACACTAACTATGTAAAATGCCTTCGTCCCAAGTTACATGGTTTAAGGAGGAGGCCGTATGTTTTATATTAACTATGCACTTAATTGTGCACCCTCCCATGAGACTCCAACAAAAGTTTCATAGTTTCTTAAGAAGACTCGTACCCCCTAACCATGCACCAACCGTGCACAAGACCATAAAACACCAAAAACTTCCAAAAGTCACCCAAAACATCCTGAAAAAAGCCCCAAACAAAAGATGGATAAAACAAATGGATGTAATGTAAGATCCCTACCTTTTTTAGATATTTCTCAATCTTGTTTATAGGTACTATTTTAAACTTATTTTGATATATCTTTAGTGGGTTTTTGTTTCGGGGTGTTTCAGGTGGAAATTGGGAGTTTTGGGAGCAAAAGGGGTAGTGCACAGTTTCCCAAACCATGCGCCTACCCCAACAAACTTGGCAACCCCAAGAAGAAGGGGAATTCTTGGTTAGCACATAGTTTGTTAAACCATTCACCCTATTAGAAGAAACTGTTCACCCCTACCCAAGAAACTGTGCATGCGGGTTTTATTCCCCCAAAAAATTGTTTTAAATTTTATGACCCCCCAACATTCAACCTCATTTTTCCATATTCTACCTAAGATGATTTCCTATAATTTTAGAGGCTTTAGAATGAATTCAAAGGCATTATGAACTCTGTTCTTGATAAATTGAAGATCCTAGTGATATATCCACACCTCTCCCGATAAGAAATATATTCATGTTTGAATATCTCTCTCTCGCATATCTCTTTCCAAATGAAGAGGAATGTTTTATTCTCTATTGGTGATGGGTTTAGATATATGTTTTGATAGATCTTAATCCATGTGTTCTTGATATAGGTTTTGGTTATAGATATTATTCTTCATTGTAAAATTGATTGTTCCGCTTCAAATTGGGGATTTCTGGCTTGGTGAACATTCATCAATGATATTGATGTTGATGGTCTAAATTTAAATACCCATAGTCTTAATTTTAATTGTGTGTGTAAAATTGTGAAATTAAAACTTCCAAGATTGGGAAATCGCAACCAAAATTGAATTGATGAAACATAATTTCCATGTGATAATGAAATGGGTTGACTTTGTGGAAATTGAAATTAGTTAAATTATGACAATGAAATTTGTGAGGTTATTGGAATTATGTAATTGGTCAATTAGTGAAATATTTAATTTTTTTATAATGGTAATTATTGGGTTATTGACATAACTTTCAAGGGTTAATGGGTTATATGATTAATTATTGACAAATGATTTAATGCTGAATTTTTCATATTATTCCATGTGTTTGAAGTGAAGAACCATGATTAAATTGATAAATTAAATGGTACACTTGATGAGCATGTTTAATAATAAGGTTAATGATTCTTAACCTTTGTATTTATGAAATTGTGATATATGTGATATTATGATGTATGTGATGTTGTGATGAGGTGTGTGGGACATGGATTGATGCTTCAAAAGCCCATATGTGATTGAATAATATATGAGTATGGGACAAGGAATGATGATTCAAAATCCCATATTTGATAACAACAGGTCGTGAGACATGGAACAATGCTTTAAATACCCATGGGGTGCTAGAGATGGCGTTCTAGGATCAAAATGATGGCATTGGACTATGATTCCAAGCAGTCATGATATTAATTAAAAATTAATGGATAATGTAAGACCATGTTATAATGAATTGTGATTTCCTATGATATATGGTTTAGACTCTAGCATGGGACAAAGAAGGTATTGATTTTTCATGTTTCACCATGAAACTGGGTAATTATGTGGTTAATTAAAGAATAATTGAATTGGTAAACTGCTTATTTTATCACTTGTATTTTATTCCTTATACAACTACATACACTGTTATAGAATGGATATTGTTTTAGACACAGTTGTTGGTGGCCTACTGAGTTGTACTGATGCCATACTTGGGCTACCCAATCGATACCTAAATAAACTTCATGTTTACAAGAAATGATAAGGAAAATAGCTCAATTTTAGATGATTGAGTTAGGATGAATCATGGATGAGGTAACCAAACATGGTTTCAATACCCGCTTGGGAGTTTTTAGTGTCTTTAATTTTGGGTTTTTTCATTTGATACTTGAAACATATATGGAATGACATATATACTACTTTTATTGGATATTTTTTTCTGTTCTGGTTCAGTATGTAATTCTAGTATGTATTGGTTATTGAATCATTCTAAGTATTGTTTATTATCACTTGGTTATTGTTTATTATTTCTTCTATTATGTTGTTACTCTAATAAAGAAGTTATAGTCTCCCATGTTATATATTAGACTCTATTTTCTAGTCAGCAACCTCTATCATATGGGGAGGTGTGCCTAAGGTCACGTGACCAACTGGCTCAGGGCACCAATATGTGGCACTCGAGTCCGGATGTTACAAATTTGTATCAAATCCTAGTTTTATTTTATTTTCTTTTGTATTACTATTTAGGAAAGGTAGAAAAGAGACTAGGAAGAGTTGGTCCTTGGTCATGATATTTTTCATGGGAGCAATTAACCCATGTATGGGGGGAAACCCAAGTACCTAGGGTGGGATCGTTGTTATTGATGTTTTATATTACAATTGGATGTTATTTCACCTTGGGTGGTGCACTTATTGTGTGATGTTATTATTTTTTATGAGATTTTATTCGTGAACTTGTATGGAATAAAAATTGATCACACATGCATAATTCTTTGCACTCATTAATAATTATGACATGCATAATTTTAGGCACACATGGAAAAGAAGGGTTTTGGGGTAAGTTCTTTAAATGAAAATGCTATTCTTTATTTGTGTAAGTTAAAATGAAATGTGCATAATATGAAATTGAAAATTGTAAATGATTATGAATATGGTAAATGAAATTGATAAATGGGTGTATAAAAATAAATTTGAAATGTGAAAATGCTTACCCATTGTGAACCATGACCTAGATGAGGGGTGATTGAGGGTAGTGATAACACTTCAGTTTTGACTATGTAGCGGGGGATGAGGGATGACTTGTGATAAATTTATGTGAATACCTATTATATAATTGTGATAATGTTGTGTGATGTTCTCTAAGACATGTGTTTGGAATTATAGAGATATGCCTCTATGATGACGCTTTTTGATAGGACAACAAGAGAACATGGATAGAAATGATCCTCAAGTAGTGGAACCTGAGGCACTGATAGTTCCAGGTGAGGAATCTAGAGATTAGTTCTGTGAGAACTTTTCTCACTTTATGAAGTTTATGAAAAGATACCCATAGTGGGTTTTGAAGAGTATTTCAGTCTTGTCATGGGAATTAAAGCTGCAGCACCCCCAAAAATTTACTAGAGAGGGTGGACCCAAGATAGTTGAGTTATAGATTGAGTCTATCCAAAAGATTCTTGACCACTTAGAGACTCTTGATAAAAAGAGAGTCAAACTAGTCACTTATATGTTATGTGGTCAAGTTAAGAGTTGGTGGGAAATCCAATCCTAGGATGGATAGTTGGATAATATAGAGTGGATGGACTTTAAAGATATGTTCTTGGAGTACTTTTACCTCGAGATGCTCAGGCATGAGAGGGAAGCTGAGTTCATGAGACTAACCTAGGGGAGTATTTCCATGATGGATTATATAGGATGCTTTACATATTTGTAGCACTTTGTTCTAGTGTTGATAGGAGATGAGGATACTATAGAAAAATGGTTTCAAGATGGACTTAAATGTGAAATAAATCCCTAGGTTGACATATTTAGGCTGAAGAAGTTTTCATAGGTGGTGAATTAGGATCTCATATCTGAGGGGTACCTGAAGGAGGCTTCTGGTGGAGGATAGGTGTTTTTTTGGATGACTAGAGGTAAATATTCCAAGAGTAATAAGTTCCACTTTGAGAATATTAACCAAGGATGTTACAAGTAGAGTGGCTAGGGGGAAGGATCCGTAACTCAGAACATTACCTGAGCGATCTTCCACCGGTGCGGTATGCTGGTTCATGTTCATAGAATGCACCTCGACTACCAGTAGAGTGTTGGAATTATGGAAAGATTATACATCTATAGTGGTTCTAAAGAAACCCATTAAAATGAGTAGGGATAGGGGTGCTAGGTAGATCTAGAGTGCCGGAAGGGGGTCCTCTACCCCATATCAGTCTAGAATTTGGAGTCCTACTAGCCATGGTGGTTAAGCAATGAAAGTGGTATGCCATAGAAAGAGAAGAAATACCGGTGGAGTGGTGTAGATTTGAGAACTCAAACTATAGTACATGGAAAATGGAAAGGATAACTATATGTAGTTCAGCCTACACTTGTAGATGGAGAGGTTTAACCATCAATGGTTAAAGGTACTATTCTTGTAGCTTGGACACTTGATAGTTCCTTATTTGATACATGATCCTCTCATTTTTTTGTATATGTACAACTTTTGGATAGTTTGGGTCTGATGGTGGAGTTTGTGAGAGATGTTAGGATGATCAATACACATTTAAGAGTATAGTCAGGATACATATGCTTATGCAAGTGTTATTATCTCTAGGATGGTAAGTATCATTTTATATGGGATCTATACACACTTAACATGTCAAAATATGACGTGATTATAAGGATGGACTGATTAGTAGCATATCGATCCCCATAGATTACCACCACAGGAGAGTGATTTTTTCATCTCCCAAGGGTGAAAGTTATGTTCATCGTTGAGAGTGGGATATCAAAGAAGTCCATGTAGAGATAGTTAATTATAAATTGAGGGAGATAACCGTCCAGGATTCAAGTCTTGTACAAGATGTCAGGGTTGTGAAGTAGGATGTCTTTTCACCCATAGTGGATAGGTTTTAGGATGTGTTTCTCGAGGATCTCTCAGGGATTCCACCTAAGAGAGTCTTGGAGTTTATTATTGAGCTTATTCCTGGAGATGATCCAAATTCCATTCCAACTTACAAAATGACACCAAAAGAGATTCAAGGGATAAAAACTCAACTAAAAGAGTTTATGGATAAGGGATTTTTCCGTCTGAGTATATCACCCTAGGGTTCTCCAGTTTTGTTTGTAAATAAGGATGACATAACATTGCGCTTATGTGTCAATTATCAAAATTTGAACAAGATAATAGTGAAGAACCATTATACACTTTCACATATTGACGATATCTTTTAGATGTTGAGAAGAGATTGTGTTTTCTTTAATATTGACTTGAGATTGGGCTATCATCAGATGAGAGTATGAACTTCTGATATACAATGAACAACTTTCAGAGGTAGGTATGGATGTTATGAGTTCATAATGATACCATTTAGGCTGATTAATGCACCTATTATGTTTATGGAATTGATGAAAATAATCTTCCACATGTACTCAGATCAATTTGTGGTTGGTTATTTTTGTGGATGAAATCTTGGTGTACTCCAAGACACATGATGATCATACCCAACATCTTGAAATCATACTGAGTATACTGAGAGATCATCAACTATATTCCAACCTATATAAGCGTTAATTATGAATTAATTAGGTACATTTATTGGGTCAAATCATCTTAGAGGAAGGTGTTTTAGTGGACCCATAGAAGGTACATGTAGTTGTTTTTTGGGATCATCCCAAGATTTTTTTCAATATCCATAGCTTTCAGGGTTTAGCAAGTTACTATTGGAGGTTTATCCGGTATTTTTCCCACTTGGAAGCCCCACCTTCATGCTTGAACAAAAAGGGAGTTAATTTTGAATGGTTTACAACATGTGAGAATGCTTTTTAGAAGTTAAAGACGTGTTTGAACACCACACTGATCTTGATCCTACCAAAGATAGGGGAGAAGTATATAGTGTTTTTTGATGCATCTAAGATTGGAATTAAAGTAGTGTTGATGGAAGGAGATCGAGTTTGAAGGTTTCGGGCACATAGGAAGCTTAAGATGGGTGTTTACCCAACTTATCAAATTACCAAGATCAATGATTAATCCAGGATCAATATGATGATAAATTCCAGTATCCATAGAATTGAATCAAAGATAAAAGAAAAAGGAGAAAATCAGGAACCGAGAAGAGAAGATCGACATATTTTGTTTATAACTAATTAAATTAAATTAAATAATTACCTCCAGGAAGATTTTTTCTTAATTGATGCATTCAACCACAGGTCTAAGGAGATACTTTTTTGCGATGTAGAATCTAAGGATAGGAATCCTCTAGTAGTGATCTACATGTGCTCCACGTATCTTTAGATATTGCCGATGGAGTCTCTGAGTGATAGCATGGAATATCCTTGTGCTTTCAATGTCTACCTTTAATCACCTTGAGAATCACTTCCAAATAATTCTCCTAGATCCGATGGAGGAGGATCTCTCTCATTCTTGAGAGAGTTCTTGGAGAGGGATGATTTCTCTAGGTTCGAGAGCTTTTCTCCAAAGATGTTGTGCACACAATGATTAGTTAGCTGGGGAAATGAACCCTTGGATAATTTAGAGAATAATAACATAACAAGGAATTTAATTTACCAGGTTATAATAAATAATTATCACAAGTGTCGTTACTTATTTTATTATTCCATGTAAAACCACATGTCAAATAATAATAGCAATGTTGTTATTTCCCTTACATGTTCTTAAATTTCATGTTATATTTAAATATTATTTTACCAAATAATCTTTAATATTATTTCTCACTGGTCCCATATCTTTGGTATGTCAATCCTCCTAAATATTTACCAGGACTTGAATAATGACTATTTATTTATTAAATAAATATAACTTCATTATTCTTCGATAAATAAATATTCCATTCGCAATATATTATATTAAATAACTAGCGAAGAAATAAATGTGATCAGGCATACTTGAATAATTATTAAACCGCAACCGGGAATAATATTTATTCAACTTTTTAAATAATAAATTATTTAACTGAGATACTGGCTACACATAGTGTGTGGACCTCTAGGCCTCTTTCTCATTGGCATTAGGTGGGTTTTTCTAAAGTCCAAGATTACTGTCTAGCAATGGGTCAAGGTACCCAAGAAAAATAAGTTGATGTTGCAAAGACATGTCACCTCATATGAATTCTTAATATGTAATATAATCTCTTTGTCCCAATATCTCCAATCAAGCGGGTTGTATGCAAGTGCCATTAACTCATGTGCCCAATTTATCATTCTTTTACTTCCTAGAATTGAACTTGCCTAGAGAAATAAATGGTCATGCATTTAGTTAGACTATATTATTTACATCAACGGGACTAAGATATCTACTTCTATAAAAGTGAAAAATCATTTCTCACATTATTTATTAATGCAATATTACTTGTGACACACCCAACATATCCCACCTCACTATGAACATCTGTCATCACAGTTTTTGTCAATGCATCTAGGTGATTGAGTTATAATACACATTAATAATAATCTTAAAGTCTAAGGACCAATACACACTCCCGTAGATAGGAACATCCAATGACACCTATGATTATGGATTTCCCACTGATGGGTCTTATTCTCATAATATCCTCCTATATATTAACAAGGGTGCACACCATGGGAAGGTGCCTCAAAGTTTCATGAGTTCCCACACCTGATATCCTGTATCATTTGTGTCCCTTAAAATGATATCATCTATCCATAGAACATATATTCAAGAATAGTGTCATGAAACTTTCGGGTTCTCATCATAGCAGATATCTGCTATGACCTTTTAGTGCGACAACTATTCTTAGGAAATCATCACATACTATGTCAATGTAGAAGAACAATCATGATGTGATAAGGGGTTTATTAATATTCATCCAACAAAAACAGGTTTATCATAAAGTAAAAATAAGTTGGTTTCTAGGGCACCAACTCCAACATACTCCCACTTTCACTAGATCCAACTGCTAGCAACCTTCAGTCTACTAGTTCTCACATGATATTCATTCTTCTGCTGAGATAGGCCTTTAGTCAAGGGGTCTGCCATGTTATCTTCCATGGACACTCTCCTCACTAAAACTTCACCCCTTTGATAAAAATCCCTCAAGAGGTGATACTTTCAGAGTATGTTCTTTTTCCATTTATGTGAACTTGGCTCCTTTGAAAGAGCCACTACTACAGTGTTATCATAATACAATGTAATGGGATCCTTACTGCTAGGTATCACATCAAGATCCTGAAAAAAGTTCTGAATCCATATGGATTCCTTGGCTGGATCAGAAGTTGCTATATATTTAGAATCCACTATAGAATCAGTGATAAATGGATTCTTTGAACTCTTATAGCTCATAGTTCATTTGTTGAGAAAGAAAAAGTATCCTGATTTGGACTTCATACCAATATGACCTGTCTAAAAACTAGCATCAACATACCCTCTGATGAAAAGATCCTCATCTCCTCCCTACACTAGGAACATATCCTTAGTTCTTCTTATATACTTAAGTATAGTCTTGAAAGAAGTCCAATGTTGTTCACCTGGATCCGCTTGATATCTGCCTACCATGCTCAGTGCATAGGCAACATCAAGTCTAGTACATAACATGGCATACATGATATATCTTGTCGTTGAAGCGTATGGAATCTTACTCCTCATATATTTTTCATGTTGTGTCTGGGGACACATTTTATTGGAAATATGTATACCATATGACACTGGAACCAATACCCTCTTGGATTGTTCCATACTAAATCTCTTTAGTATCTGGTCAATGTATGTACTTTGACTTAGTCCAAGTAGCCTCTTGTATCTATCAAAAATGATCTTGATCCCTAGAATGTAGGATGCTTCTCTTAAGTCCTTCATAGAAAAGCACTTGTTCAACCAGTCCTTAACTAAATGCAATAATGTTATGTCATTTCCAATAAGAAATATGTCATCAACATACACTACTAGGATAACGACCAAATTCCCATTAAACCACTTGTAAAAACATGGATCACATTCATTATTAATGAAACAAAATTCTCTTATGGATTCATCGAATTGAATGATTCATGACCTGTATTCTTACTTTAATCCATAAATGGATCTCTATAACTTGCATACCATTTTAGCATAACCTAGTGTCACAAAACCTTCTAGTTGTGTCTTATAGGAATCTTCTTGAAGGTTCCTATTAAGGAATGTAGTTTTTACATCCATCTACCAAATCTCATAGTCATGGAAAGCTATTATGGAAAGAATGATTCTTATGGATTTAAACATGGAAAATAGTGAAAAGGTTTCATCATAGTCAATTCCTTGACGATGTTTATAAGCTTTAGCCACTAGCCTTGCCTTATAGGTACTAACTTGGCCTTCTATTTCCAATTTCTTATTGAATACCCATTTAAACCCAATAGGATTTACATCAACTAGTGCATCAACCAAAACCCAAAATTGGTTATAATACATGGAATCCATATCAGAATTCATAGATTCTATCCATCTAGCAGCTTTTGAGCTTTATAGTGCTTTCTTATAGTATATAGATTCATCATTGTCCAACAATAATGATTCAACATCCTTAGTGATAAGGAAACTACATCTCTCTGGTTCCCTTACCTCTCTTGTACTCCTACGCAACACTTGTGTTTTAAGAAATACCTCTTCCATGGGGACCTATGGAACTTATTCATGTACCAACCCCTATGTATCTTAAGCATTAACTTTATCAAAGTCAATCTTTCTTCCACTATCCTTTTTGAGGATTTTCCACCTCTCAGGAAAGAAATCCTTTCTAGAAACAATCACTTTCTTGTCTGAGGGGTTGTACAGGTAGTATCCATTTGTTTCCTTGGGATACCCTATAAAGATACACTTTGGGCCCTAGGGGTGCTGTTTAGTTTCTTGAGAAAGCCTTAACAAATTCTTCTCATCCCCATACACATGTATTCGACAAAGTGGGTTTCTTTCCAGTCCATTGCTCGAAGGGAATCCCATTTTCCACCTTAGTTGGTACTTGGTTTAATGTGTATTCCTCAATTTGCAATGCATATCCCCAAAAGGGTAATAGAAGATCTTCATGGATCGTCATCGACCTTACCATGTCCAACAAGGTACGGTTCTTTCTTTCAATAAATCCATTCCAGTGTGGTATATAAGGTGGTGTGAGTTGAGATATAATCCCAGAATCCCTTAAAAGTTCGATGAACTCTTGGTTCATATATTCCCCACCTTAATCCGATTGAAGATTCTTTATCTTCTCACCAAGATGATTCTCTACTTCATTCTCTAACTCCTTTAATTTTTCAAAGGACTCAGACTTGTACCTCATTAAGTATGCATATCCATATATATTCAATTCCTTAGTAAAAGTAATGAAGTAAGAATATCTACCTATAGCTTCTACTGGAAATGGTCCACACACATCGGTGTGTACCAATCCTAGAAGCTTTATGGCCTTTTCATTCTTTCCACAAAATGGTGGTTTGGTCATTTTCCCTTATAAACAAGAGTGACATCTATCAAGTGGTTTTATCTTATAAGAGTCTAAATAACCATCTTGATAGAGATTTGTCAAACGCTTCTAGTTTACATGACTAAGATGGTGATGACACAACTGGGTGTTGTATGAGTCATGTGAACTTGGTTCATTATCAATTGTCAACACTTGGGTCATGTAATTTAATACATACAGAGCATTATTTAAATGTGCCATACCATAACATATGTTTTCCTTATAAAAGTAACAACATTTATTTCCAAAATTGAAAATAAATCCATATGTAACTAAAGTTGATACAAAAATTATGTTCTCGGTAAAAATAGGTACAAAATAACATCCTTGTAAAACCAAAATCATTCCCATCAGCAATGTGAGGTGGTAGTCACTAATGGAAAAAGCATCCAACCTCTCACCATTGGTAGCTCGAAGATCCACATCTCCTCTGGAAATCTTTCAAAATCTACTTGTTTTCTACATTTGAATACATATATGAGCCCCACAAGCTATATCTAATACCAAATGTGTATAAAAGGAAACATTTCACTCGATAACAAATTCATCTTTGGCTTCCCCTTTCCTCTGGGTGCATTTCCTCTTCGAGTGGCCTAACTTTCCACATGAAAAGTATATTGCCTCCTTTTCCTTGCTCTACCTCTAGATCTTCTTCTTCATGGTTAGACGGTGCTTAGGAGCTTTAGAATATTTATAAATATTAGGCCCCTTTACCTTGTCCTTCGTTTTACAATTCACCATAAGGACTGTGGGTTTTTCACACCCCATTTCCTTATCAACTTGAAGAATCAGGGTAAGATTCTATGATATAATCTTCTCATTATTTCTCTTATTATAATTCACAATAAAACTAGAGAAGGACCTAGGAAACGATGATAGTATGAGATATTTATACAAATCATCTGAGAATTTAATCCCTAAGATGTCCAAATGCTCAATATAGACAATAATATTGACTATATGTGGTCCAATTAGTGTAGACTCTCCAAGCGTAGTAGTAAACATGGCATTGGAGATCTCATACCTCTCCTATCTCACCTTATCTTGATAGAGATCCTAAAGGTGAGACACCATGTGATAAGCATCCATTTCCTTATGTTCTTCAAGAGATCATTGGTCATGGATAATAGCATGAGGCACTGAACATCCATAGCACCATTCATATGTTTCTCATTCATAGATATTTCTTCATCACTTGCCTTATTTCTACAAACAACTGTTAAAGGATATTCCATCACATAAAGTTTCCTATCACAGAAAAGGACAACTCGAAGGTTCCTTTGCCACTCCTAGAAATTAGTGCCAGTGAGAAGGTTTTCCTTCTCAAGTATGTATCACAAAGATATGTTTGATGTCATTCTGATTTCTGTTTCTACAAATTAAGATGAATAGAGTTTTAGTCCTTTATATTGATAAATAAATAAAATAATATTTATTAGTCTCCAATCATTTTTTCGAAACCCAATAGCAATTACCATTGGCTTTGAAATATCATGTTACATGGACATTCTAGTGGAAATGATCCATATTTACCTTCACATTACCCCAACTAGGGTTGGTCAAGAAACTTAAAAGGTTTCAGGTAGGAATTTTAAATACCAACTGCATTAACTCACATCTCCTTAATCTGTTGAGTGGACTCCCCAATCTTGAAATCCTTAATTTTGGATTTCCTTAACCTTTGCCTCTCAATTACACCAAGTCCTTCTAGGGCAGTCAACCCTTAATTTAATCTAAGTTAAGTCAACCCAAAAACTCGAATTAGAATTTCCCGATAATTGAAATCACCCCAACTAAGGTTGGTCCAATACTTTTAACTATTGTTCGATTCTAATTGAAGTAATGGAAGGTTATACCAACTTAATATTTAATTGAGGGATTTTATATTTTATGCGTAAATTTACACTTATTATATTTTCACATTATTTTTAATATTAAGTGGGATATACTTTAGTGATTAACCATGTATAGATAATATTTACGCATACGCCTTTTTATTTTAGTTTCATCTTTTATGCTTGTTAGTTCATTAATTATGTTATTGTGTCAAACATCCATAATTATTAACCATACAAATGATAGAAATAAATAATGGGTATGATCATGAGATTTAATATTGGTTAGTTTATCTAGCGATTGATAAACTAAACTTGAACTAGGGGAGAAATACCTTGAACCATTTAAGGTTCGTGTTTACAGCTTTCCACCTGTCCACATTTGTATCTACTTGGATTAGTTACACCTCAGATTCTAACTTGAACCACCCCCAATATATTGGTAGATCCATCCATTACACATTCTTTTAACTCACACATAGGTGAGGGGTAAAAGGGGGTTTACATAAAAGAAACCATGGGCACGCAGATCCTACATATTAATGAGGAGAGGGTACATAGACCAAAAATTTTAATTTAATAAATAAATTAAAAAGGAACCAACCTTATAAAAATTCCCTATATAGATCATGATCACCCACATACATGAAATGAATTACGAATTTAATAAAATTAGCATTCAATTTTTTAATCGTTCTTATTAAGATAAATTACCCTCAAATCAATTAATGATTATCTTTAATTAATCAATAATTTTTATCTTAATCCTTTTACGAATTTCCTTGATATTATCATCCTTAACCTTGTACATAACTTTTACCTTGGAGGCAACTCGGTGAATACCCATCCAAAACTACCCAGCATGTATTTATACTTGTATACACTTTATTCTTTGTGACATGTAGCATGCACGTAGAATTATAATTATAATACAACTCATACATGATGTGCAGATCTTTAAACATTATGCAGATGTTAATTAAACACACACACACACACAAATATATATATATATATATCAAAAACCTATCACATGTTGTGTCCCATCTTTACACCCACATGAAGGTACATGTCTCAAGGGTTTACATAATATAATAATATTTTTTTTAAATCTGCATAATCTGGAAATAGTACATGAAATGTAGCCTCCTTAACATCCATCCAAAGTAAATTCTTGAGGAAATGGTGTTTTAGGCGTACACAGAAAATCTTTAGAGTACAAGGTGTGTCTAGTGGGCCACTCACCATGTAGATTCCGCATTACATGGTCACCAGTCGAACAAGTCGTGTATGGGATACACAACTTAACCCTGACCTGAAGGGACTATATGTCGTGTCCAGTGGGCTGCACGATGTGTAGTATGGATGGATGTGTTCTAGTCTTTCCTGGTTAACATGCGATTTAAGAATTAACTACACCATGTGTCATTAGTGCACACGACTTAAGTAATTTCTGAATTACTCTGGGTGCATTTGAACACAACAACACGATGTGCAATCCGGATTACATGGTGTGTGTGGAAGATTACATGACATGAAATTATGAATACATGGCGTGTAATATCATGTTACCTAGACAGAATCATTGAAACCTCCTAATGAGATCCTCAATTTAATTTAAATCATAAAATTATTCATTTCTGTTAGATCTGTGAGAAATGAAAGAGGATGAACATATCTTGAAATTTAGATTACAAGAACAATTAAACATGAATTGAAAAACTAAATTATTTTAAGCATAAATCATCAAAGAATTATTTAAATAATTATAAACAAAAATATAACCTCCCTTTGATACCACTTGTAGGTTCTGGGTGCAGCAGAAGTGCATGATGGGTGTGTAACCAACTTTATAAATTTCCATGATCGATGATTAATCGAGGATCAAGACGAAGATAAATTCTAGTATCCACGGAGTTGAATGAAAGATAAAATACAAATGAGAGAACCCAAAAACCACGAAGAGAGGATCAACATATTTTTTTTATAAATAATTTAATTAAATTAAAGAATTACCTCCAAGGTGATTCTTTATTTGTTGATGCGTTCAACAATGGGTCTAAGGTGAGGCTTCATTGCGATTTAGAATATCAGGATATGAATCCTCTAGCGATGATCCACACATGCTCCACGTATCTCCAAACATCACTGAAGGAGTCTCCGGGTGCTAGTGTAGAAGACCCTTGCACTTGCAATGTCCACCTTTGATCGCCTTGAGAGTCACTTCCAAAGTATTCTCCTAGATCTAGTGGAGGAGGATCTCTTTCGTTCTTGAGAGAATTATTGGAGAGAGAAGAGTTATCTAGGCTCGAAAGATTTTCTCTAAGGATGTTGTGAACACAACCATTGGTTAGTCAGGGAAATGACCCCTTAGCTAATTTAGATAATAATAACATAATGAGCAATTTAATTCACCAGGTAATAATAAATAATTAGCACAAGTTACGTTACTTATTTTATTATTCCATGTGAATCCCCATGTCAAATAATAATAGAAATGATGTTATTTCCATGACATGTGCTTAACTTACACGTTATATTTAAATATTATTTTACCAAATAATATTTAATATTATTTATCAATGAACCCATAACTTGGTCCACCAATCCTCCTCAATATTTAGAGGGCATTGAATAATGACTATTTATTTATTAAATAAATATAACTTCATTATTCACTGATAAATAAATATTCCATCCACAATATATTCTCTTGAATAATTAGTGATGAAATAAATGAGACCAATCATACTTGAATAGTTATTAAACCATAACTAAGAATAATATTTATTCAATTTGTTAAATAATAAAGTATTTAAGTGAGATACTAGATACACTTAGTGTGTGACCCTCTAGGCCCCTTTCTTATTGGAATTAGGTGGGTTTTCCTAAAAGTTCAAGATTACTATATAACAATGGGTCAAGACATCCAATAGAAAGAAGTTGATGTTGCAATGACATGTCACCTCATATGAACGCTTACTATATAATATAAACAATTTTTCTGGATATCTCCATTCAAGCGGTTTGCATGCAAGTTCCATCAACCCATGTACTCGATTTCTCATTCTTTGACTTCCCATAATTGAACTTTCCTAGAGATCACCATGGACATGGATTTTTTAAGGCTGTATCATTTCCATCAATGGGCCTAAGATATCTACTTCTGTATAAGTAAAAAATCCTTTCCCGCATTATTCATTAATGCAGTATTACTTGTGACACACCTAACACATCCTACCTCACCAAGAACAGTTGTTTTCATGGTTTTCATCAATACATATAAGTGTGTGAGTCATAATACCCATTAATAATAATATTTATGTCTAAGGACCAATACACACATCCATAGATAGAAACATCCAATGGCACTTATGAATTTGTATTTTCTAATGGTGGGTCTCGTTCTCATAATATATTCCTAGATATTACCAAGGGTGCACACCATAATAAGGTGCCTCAAGGTTTCATGAGACCGCACCCCTGATAGCATGTACCATTTGTGTCCCTTCAAATGATATCATCCGACCATAGAAAATATATTCAATAATACTATCATGACACTTTTGGTTTCTCATCATAGTAGGGATCCACTATGACCTTTTAGTGTGATGACTATTCTTAGGATATTATGACATACTATATCACACAGAAGAACAATCATGATGTGATAAGGGGTTTATTAATATTCACCCAATGAATATAGGTTTATCATAAAGTAAAAATAAGTTGGTTTCTAGGGTAACAACTCCAATAGAGTTGTAGTGTATGAATCTTGAAAGTTGAGGCCACATGAACAAAGATACCCTATGCATGACCTCGAGTTATCGATAGTGGTTTATTACTTGAAGTGTTGGTGGAATTATCTGTTGGGTGAAAATTTTACTATGTATATGGACCATAAGATCTTAATGTATATCTTTTAACAATTAGATTTGAATCTCTAGCAGTGGAGGTGGTTTGATTTTATACAGTATTTTTATTTTGATCAAGCATATACACCTAGAAAGGGAAATAGTGTACTGACATTTTGAGCATGAAAATTCATACATAAGAAGTTTAGGAGTCTAGGTATAAGTGGAAGAGAATGATTTTTTTATCTAAGAAACATATTGTGGTTTGGGAGGGTCAAAAGTAGATTGATATCATATCTGTATCAGTGGATTCTATATTTTTGATCTAGATCATAGAAAGTAAGTATGAGGATCTGTACTATTTTTCCTTGAGGAAAGACATTGAAGGGATAAAGTCACCATACGATTGGACTATCTATGAGGATGAGATCATCTATGTTTGGAATCATGTTGTTGTGCCTATGAGTATCTGTGAGTTTCATGCCTCTAAGTGGGAGGTTTATCTGGGGTTGAACAAAATGTACTATGACTTACATCGATAGTATTGGTGGTTGGGAATGAAAAAGAAGATTACAGGTTTCATGACCTAATGTTACACCTGTCAATAGGTGAAGGCAGAGCATTAATGGCCCAGTGGTTTACTATAGCTATTTACCATTCTGGAATGGGAGTGGAATGAAGTTACCATGTATTTCATGGTGGGTATCTTGATGAAACCTCATAAGAATGATGATATTTGTGTGATTATTGACCGACTGATGATGGTAACCCATTTAATTACAATATATGAGACTTTCTCAGTGGATTAGTTAAGAGACTTATACAGTCAGAAGATAATTGATCTACATGGGGTTACACATATTATGGTTTCATCATGTGACTCATATTTCACTTTATCTTTCTATAAATGATTACAGAAAATGCTTGGTACTTAGATATTTCTGAGTATGACATTCCACCCACAAACAGATGGGAAGTCAGAGCGTACCATACATGTCTAGGGGGGATATTATACTAGCATGTGTTCTAGATTTTGGTGAGTCTTGGGAGAAACACATGGCACTCATTGAATTCACATATAACAACAATTATCACGTGACTATATAGAAAACACCATACGAATCTCTTTATGGCAATCCATATAGATCACCTCTATATCGGATGGAGGTAGGTGAGTTAGAGTTATTGGGATTGAGTCTCATGTAGGATAAATTAGAGTAGGATCAGCTAATTGAAAAACATTTGGATATGGCTTAGATTATATATAATTTATATATTGATATATGTTGAAAAACCCTTTATTTTACAGTGGTGATTGTGTGTTCGTTCGGGTGTCACCTATATTGGGACACTATAGAATTCATAGTTAGGTAAAGTTGGTGCCCAAGTTTTTTGGATATTTTGAGGGTGTATAGAGGATCATATTGGTGGTGTACCGATTGTATCTTACACAAAGTTATAGTGCTATGAATTTCATTTTTCATGTGTAAAAACTTTGGTGGTATCACCCCAACCCTTCTCATGTAATCGATATTGATGATATTGAGCTTGATATTGATGCATTCATTGAGGATAATCCAATATGTGTTATGGATCATAGTGAGAAAGCGTTGCAGGAAAATACCATACTGATAGTTTGAGTATTATGGAAACATGGATGCATTTGAGAGGAAACATGGGAGAGAGATGAGGATATGTTGTCTTATTGGCCCGATCTTTTTTCTTAAAAGTCTTAGAGATTCTTGGGAGTAAATCTTGAGGATGAGCTATTATAAGGTGGGGAGATTTTAAGATCCTTACATTTTATAGAGATGTATCAAGATATTTTATAGGTACTATTTTACCCTTGTTTTGATATATCTTTTGTGGTTTTTTTTCGGTGTGTTTCAGGTGGAAATTGGGAATTTTGGGAGCAAAATGGGTAGTGCACGGTTGGCGCACAGTTTTCCCAAACCAAGTGCATTCCCCCAAAAAATTGTGCAACCCCAAGCAGAGGGGGGTTTCATGGTTTATCAAACTGTGTTCCCTCTTTGGAGAAACTGTGCACCCCTAATGGGAGGTGTGAAATTAAGGTTCACAGTTTTTCAAACCGTGTGCCCCTACCCAGGAGATCGTGTACACTATTTTTATCCCCCTATTTTTTTAAAAAAAATTCATGAACCCACCAAAATTCACCCCCATTATTCCATATTCAAATTTATATGATTTTATATGATTTAAGAGAATATTGTATGGATTCTATATCATTATATACTCCAATCTTGATGAATAAAATATCTGAGTGACAGATCTACACCTCTCCTAGTAAAAAATCTCTTCCGCTTTAGATTTTTCACTCTATCATCTCTCTTTGTGGATGGATTATAATATTTTATTCCCTATTGGGGATGGTTTTAGATATAGGTTTAAATAAATCTTAATATGTGTGATATTAATCTAGGTTTTGGTTCTAGATCATGTTCTTTATTGTGAAATTTATCATTTCGCTTTAAATTGGGGATTGCTAGATTGACAAACATTCATCAATGATCTTGAGGTAGGCAGTCTAAATTTCATTTACCATAGTATTAATTTTCATTATGTGTCTGAAATTGTGCAATTTCAATTGCCATGATTGGTAAATTTCAAACAAATTTGAATTCATTAAATTAAAATTTCATGTGATAATGAAATGGGTTGAACTCAGGGCAATTGAAATTTGTTAAATTGAGATTACAAAATTAGTGGGGTTATTGGGATTATGGAATTGGTCAATTAATGAAATATTTAATTCATTAATAACAGTAATTATTGGGTGATTGGATTAACCTTTAAGGGTTAATGGGTTATATGATTAATTGTTAATAAATGGTTTAATGGTGAATTATTCACATTATTCCATGTGATTGAAATAAAGAACCATGATTAAATTGATAATTAAAATGAGACACTTGATGAGAATGTTTAATAAGATGGTTAATGATGCTTAAAATTGGTTTATATGAAATTTTTATATATGTGATATTGTGATATATGTGATATTGTGATTATGTGTGTGGGATATGGACTGATTCATCAAAAGCCCATATGTGATTGACTGATATACGAGTGTGGGATACAGTGTAGAACCCCAGAACACCCTGAGAGTGTAGGGGTAAATCAGAGTGTCAAATATTTCTTCTAAATAAATGCATCTTGTTCCCATGTTGGTAGGAACTCATTAAACTTGTCTTTTGGAATAGTGCAGTAATAAAACATTCACATGAAAAGAGACAACACAACAATTTTACATGGTTCACCACTAAGGGATAGTCCAAGGAACATATGATGACAGTGTGTGAGTTATACCAAAATCCACTAATATTCACTTTTTGTGAAACATAAGAGTTCAAACATAGTCACTCTATGCTGGGAACACTTCCATTACAATATTTTAGGGATTGATCACTGTATCCCTCAGAACACTTATGTCGACTCCCCCTAGCTCACTACCTTGGGTTAAGTCTTACTCAGTTTATTGACTTTAAGGTCTCTTAAATAAAATTTCATTGAAGTATTTATCTCTATCTAGAATGAGACTCAACTAGCATCGAAGACTTGAATTGATGCACTTGAAATCACTGAATAAACAAACTCAATTTTCAAAACTTGAAAGAAGAACACACTGGAACTTGTGCGCAACACCTCCTCTTACACGCAGAATTTGGTATTTTCATGTGAGATGAATTTCATGCAACCCTTATTTTTCACACAATCCTTATCTTTCATGCAACAACACCATAAGTTTCACTTGGCCTTTAAAGACTAAAAGAACACTTTGCATGCATGATTTTCTTTCTGTAATTCTTTTGTGTGCAACTCTTTTGCATGTCATAGGAACCCAATCTTCCATGGAAAGGTTCTCAGTATTGAGTGGGCGTAGCTTCCTATTTATAAGCCTCGATGACCCTACATGCAATATTCTGACACATCTTTATCAGTGCATGTAAGATTCTCTCTCATCACGCAACACCCCTTTTGACACCTCATTGGGTGCATAAGTCCCTTCTGTACAACCCCATATTTCGAATATATTGAAATATTTCACACAAAATTTTCCTTTGACATATTTTTATGTGATGATCTCAAAAATATCCTTGCACATAACTTTCCAAATATCCTTCAATCTTGCATGAAACTTAATTTTCCAAAGACACATTCCTCCATTCTCCAATTTTTGGGCCCAAAAATTTGGAAAAAATTGGGAAATGATTCCACCTTCAATAATGTTATCAGCACGAATTATAAGATCCCTTTCCTTGAAAACTCCATAATCTTACAGGTGAGTATTGAAAAAAAAACACAAAACATACTCCATTTCCAAAAAAGATAAACTTTGGTTCCAACATATGGACTAATGCTTCAAAATACATACGTGATAAAAATGGATTGTGGGACATGGAATGATGCTTTAAATACCCTAGGGGTGTTAGACATGGCGTTCTAGGCCCAAAATGTTGGAATTAGACTATGGTTTCAAGTAGACATGATATGAATTGAAATTAAATGGATAATGTAATCCCATGTTATAATGAATTGTGATTTCCTTAGATATATAGTTTAGACTCTGACATAGGATAAAGAAGGTATTGATGGTTCCAGTGTCATCATGAACCTAAGTAATTATGTGGTTAATTAAAGAATAATTTAATTGGTAAATTGCTATTTTATCACTTGTATTTTTTTCCTTATGAAACTACATACACTATTATAGACTAGGAATTGATTTATACACTATTGGTGGTGGCCTACTGAGTTATACTCACACCCTACTCAGGTTGCCTGATTAGTACCTGAATAGAATTCATGTTTTTAGGATAGGATACGGGAATGATCCCTATGTTAGATGGATAAGTTGGGATAGATCATCTATGAGGGAACCATACATGGTTCTAGGAAATAATTGGGAGTTTTAAATGTCTTTAATTTTGGGTTTTTCATTTGATACTTGAAACATATATGGCATGACATATATATATATATATATATATATATTACATTGTTTGGATATTGTTTTCCCATTCTAGTTTAGTATGAAATTCTAATATGTATTGGTTATGGAATAATTTTGAGTATTTTTCATTACCACTTAGTTATTTTTTATTATTTCTGATGTTATTTTTCAACTATGATAAATAAGGTATAGTCTCCCCATGTTATATATTATACCCTCACTCCTATTTGTAAGCCTCTAGCATATGGGGAGGTGCTCCTAAGGTCATGTGACTAACTGGATCGAGGAATCGATATGTGGCAGCCGATTCAGGAAGTTACATGTTAGTACCTAAAAGAAACATAAATATGTGAAAATTACCCCCACCATATTACTCCCTCCCCCCCAAAACCTAAGCTAAAGGATGATTCATAAAGAGATGAGGTAATTTCTCTATCATCAAAAACTCTCACTCCCATGTCTCCTGTGCGTTTGACATATGTTTCCACAAAACTTTAACCAATGGTACATAATTTCTATGTAGAACCATTACATGATAATAAATAACCTGAAATAGTTTCTTGGTCATAGATAAATCATGTTATGGGTTTATGAGGGGACCAATTTAGGATATACCTAGAAATGAGAGGGGGGTGAATCAGTGTTGGGGAATTTTTAAACTAATTCCAACTTTTATCCCTATACATATTGACCTGTTAAGATCTTGATTTTATTATTCTCTTTTACCTATCGCATGCAATAATAAAAATTAGTGAAAATATGCACATGGTATTTTTACAAGGTTCACCAATCAATAAGAGTAGCTACATCCTTGTCATGCATTGATATGACCAGTGCATGGATTCTCCACTATGATGTGATATGCTATTACAGTGGAGTGGATAGGAAATCAATCCTCTATCCAGTGTGAGTCCTTACACTTTAGAGGGGGGTGGGGAACAATCCTTTTCCCTGGACTGGTGATGGCCTAGTCCAACTTGCAGCCTCTAGATGGTTCTTTATACTTCCTATGGAGACAGTCTTCTTCCTTTTTGATATGGTAGGTTCTGCTCTTGGTTTTCTTTAGTTCTATTCACTTTATTACTTTCAAATCCGTAAGAAATCAATTCTTACTTCTTTTTTTATATTCTTCTCTAGTGCATCACCAACTACACTAGACTTCTTCTTTCTTATTTTTAGTGAAAAAACCAACTGCACATAAACTTCTTCTCTCTTCTTGGCTAGAATCACATACACCAATGTGATTATTCAGGTAGTGAAGATCGGTTCACTTGGCATCATCTAAATCAATTCTTTTATTCTTGTTCATGTGTGCATGTGATCATGCATATGACATTAGGTTGAACCTTTTATTCCCTTTATTTCTTATTCTTATTTTTTATACATGTGAACACACTTGTTTTCTATTCTTTATTTAAGTCACTTCACGTGTGCATGTGCATGAAATCATGCATTCTCCTCCTTTTCTTCTTGTGAAAAAAAAACATAATGAATATGGTTCTTTAAACACACACACTCGGCCTCTTCCTTCTCTTTCTTTTCTTTCTTCCACTTGCACTTAGTTAGGGTGTTTCTTTAGGTGTGTTATTTATCTTCAAACCTGAATGGGTAAAGACCTTTCTTTCTGAGAGCTTTATCTTCAACCAACTACTCAAGGAATCTTCCTCCTCTTTATTTTATTTTCTTCTCTAGAACTTAGTTAGGGTGTTTCCTTATGTTTATATGTATGAATCATCATAACCTAATGGGTATAACCCTTCCATTGTGAAAACTTCTTCTTCAAGGCCTTGGGATTCTTAAAACAATGCAAATAGGTGCATGCAACATGCACTGCCCTTCTCTTAGACTCTCCTTCTTCACCAAAGCACAAGCCCTTGAAAATAGTAGAGTGTAAAAATGCATACCTCAAAGAGTTATTCTTCACCTTATGAATCTGAGGTGTCCTCGGGTTGAATTCTTCATACAAGGATGCACGGTTCTTCTTTGTGCATGGGGTGCACAATTTTTCCTCTTCACAAAGCACATTGAGAGAATATCTCAAGCACTAGATCACGATGGCACAAATTTCACAAAGAACAACGAGTGTTTTTACAAAACATATCACGTGTTCGGGTTCCAGTTATTTTCAAAGCAATTCGAGGGTGCGTAACACCTATTGAAGGATTCTGGAAACTCTTCTTTGTAGAGCAGAATGCTGACGGGACTCCTGTTTTCTCATTACGAAGTGAGGCACAGAGAGATGCTATGTTTTTCAAAATAGAAGCTCCCGGGTATAAGAAAGAAGACTCTCTTCTCATCTTAGGTTCCTATTTTTATAGTCGAGTGGAGTTCCTCTTCTGCATTTATAAACCATGTGAGAGGCCATGGGGATCATGTTTTGAATGCTCTGGATTGTCGGGGTTTTTGAAAATATTCAATCCCACGGGTGAAGATATGCCAAGATCCTCGGGTTGATTCCTTTTCAAAAGTGGTCTCCTATCATTGTGCATGAGATCATTAACACATGCATAAATCTTGTGCATGAATCTCACTCGAACCCTCGTGGCCTCAACAACTCTGTTTTCCTCAGATAAACATTCTTCCTTGAGATATCTCATGCATGAAAGATGTTGATTTCATGCATTGTATCAGTTTGATCAGACAATCACCATGCAAGTTTTTTCATCATCAACGCTGACTGGGAGCACAATCATGGTGGATCGGCAGTGGCGATGACGAGCAGCGGTGTCGAGTTACTCTCTATGCGATCATAGGTTGAAGACAAGGCCGAATACATTGGATCAACACAAATTGATCTCAGATGACAATGATTATAATGCAAGATGCGGGATGAGTCATGTGGTCAAGATCTCTCGTAAGATTAGATAAGCGGTCAGAATTCCCTCTGCGTTTTTAAAATGCATACCACATTGAAACGTGCCGAGTTTTTTTCTGCGGTTTATCAATAAACTTCACCCAAACATCACTTATAATTCTCCTCTCCCCCCTCCGGTGTCACCATGCACCAGTTCTCTGTGGGCGCACTTCTACGCCCACCTATTCCTCCTACCGGAATGCTCTTAGCACCCACTATGAACATCCCTACGCACAGGTTGACCACCGTGCGTGCTTCTACAGACTTATATACACGGCCCACACATGCCTCTTGTGATCTGGATATGCCCAGGCTTCACTGTGGGCGCGGTCGACCCCCTTTGGTACCGTATGTGCCTTGGGTTGAGGCTCGGGTAGCTATCTCGTGGGATGACCCCATTTTTTGAGTAAGGACTTATATAAAAAAAATACTTTGAAGAATGCACAAAAAATGCATGGAAATCTTTATCCACCAATTAACCTCATGCATGGCCACCTTAAAGTGAAAGCCTCTTCTTAACATTCTTATACTCTTCATTTCTTTTTGGATTATCAAATCCAAATTACTTCATACATCCTAAAAGGAATGCTACTTTAATGTTGTAAACATTGTATCACACATGATACAAGTTCTTCAAACTCTTCAATATTAGTGAATCAATTTTATGATTTTCAAAAACATAGAGAATTTCTCATGTGTGGAATCCAATGTTATGAATCCATAAAAATTATCCATACATATTCACTTCAATAAATATCTATTCACTTTGAGGTTTCTTCTTCATTTTGACCATTATTGAAACCAGTTGAAAACAAATACAAAATATTCACAAGGTGGTCCCCACAATCTCACCCTTTGTATTTTGTTGTCAATACCTTAAGACTTATCTTAAAATGAATGTTTAAATGTCAAAATGATCTCTTCTATCCCCTTACTTATTTCATTTTACTTTTTCCCCCTTATTAAAAAGAAATAAAGAGTTCTTGGTAGAGAGGGTATCAATCCATTCTTAAGCAATATGCCATCAATAATTTCACTCTAAGTATACATGAGCAATTCTCAGTGTAAAAAACAAGAGGATTTGATTTAGACAACAGATCTATCCATTATCCACTGAATCATGTGAATCAACCTGAGACTCCTACACTCACTTCAAGAAATGGATCAAAAGCATTCAAGTGTAAAAGGTAGGATATGTGACCATGGAACACTTCCATTCTTATTATGTCACTGAGAAATTTTTAGTTACCCCCCCTTTGAAAAATAATATTTATTTTGAGTAACCAAGGATGAGAGATTGAGAAATGACATACCTTTTCTAAAGACATGATCTTCAGACAATCTTCAGAGTAATTGAATTTTATACCAACTGATGTTGATACTGATTGAGATAATGACTTTGGAAGATTCTTCATGTGTCTCTCCCTCAAGGGAACACTTCTCATCACTGAATCTCAGGTTCTCCCCCTAAGATCTTGACTCACCTTCAATTCCCTATATGATAAGAACAAATAAAAAACAAAATGATTTAATGGAATAAGGTGGATCCTCTTTGTTCCATCAATGTGAAAAACAATGTTGAGATGAAATTCTCAACCCCGATTCTCCATTCTTCACACTTTCACAACTGATATTCAATGTTGACTGTGATTGTGTGGACCTTACTATTTCTTCCATCTCTTTGTGTTTGAATTTTCTTTCTTCAAGGGATTTCAAAGCACTGTAATATCTTGGTCTAACTTTCATCTTTTTGAGGAATTCTTGTTGGGATGGAGTAAATTCAAAGAATTTTCTAACAATATGACCAACCCTGTTGAACCTCACACACATAACTTATTTGTATTCATGTAGAATCTTATTTTTTGTTTTTAGCACAAGTTTTAGCATGTGCATCTTCCATATTTCTCATTCATTCCAAATAATATGGCCATGCCACCAATATATCATTAGGGATAGAGGAATCAATATTAGATATTATACATGCCTTATTATGAATGGAAACTTTCGTAGTAGTTCTTTTGGATGCACCACCCTTCACTTTCTTGGATTTAGAATCCAAGGACCTCTCATATTTTCTTACGGAAATCTTCTTTGGAGAATTTTTTTTCACATTATTCATCTGATTTCGTCCCAAGAATGCTTCTTCATTCTTACCCAGCTTTTGTGGTCTTCTTTTCTTATATGAATATTCACCATTCATATAACCACTCCTATTGCATACATCATAGATGTTATCTAACATTCAAAATCTGTTTGTGGTATACATATGATTTTGGATATGTGGATGTTGCTTCTTCTTCTCTAGATTTCTCTCCCTTGAGATGGTATTTCTCTATGCTTTTACATTTAAGGGGTTATACCAAAAATCCAGTGCACAATGCCCAAATCTACTATAGCACCATCATTGACCAACAAACCTTGACTTCTTCCCATCTTCTTTATAAGGTTGCTGAATCTTCTTATTGAATTGTTGTGCTTTCTATGGGGAGATTTCTTCCACACTCTTTCCATTATCCACCATATCCATAGTGTTAGGTTTCTTATCACTTCTCTTGATCTATACTTTTTTAGAATTTTTCTTCCATCTTGTACTTTTTGTAGAAACAATTTTAAAAAAATTAGTACAGGTTGGTATGGATGGTACCTTTACTTTCTCAGCTGCTTGTGATAGATCATTGAGTGAAGCCATGATCTTGTTTTCACGACCTTTCCTTGAAGCTCGTGTTGTGACTACCCCAAGCCTTCCTTCCATCGTCCAGGGGTTGGCGACTAGCAACAAAGGCGTAAATCCGATAAAAGGGAAGGAATTGCCTTTATAAAAGTAAAGAACACAACAGAGTACACAACTGAAGTAAGCACTAAGGAAAATGAGTACAAAAGTAAGTGTTAAAAGGTAAACAGACCAAAATACAAACCCAAATGAAAGTATAGTACAACTAAAAGCCTAGTACAACAGCAATAAAGTAAAGCAGCAACCACCGAGTCGTCCTCTGGAAATCCCACCTGAAGGGTGGGTAAAGATAGTCTCCCCAGTGCCACGGGTCCGTCTATCTTCTCTGTGTATGTCTTACCAAGTGGTCCACCTAAGAGTACCTTCTTTCTCTACAAGCCTCCACCATGATCAATGTTATCCATCTTCGGCATCCAACACAACGTAGTGCGGGCATTTCCCATGCAGGGTTGAGTATAACGATACTCAGTAGGGACCCCGAGACCCCCGAAAGTCTCCCAGAATCCACAAAGGATAAACCACAAAGAAAAGATACAAACCTGAAGTATCAATCAACTCTTCTTAGGTATATGTCCATACATATACCTAAGCCATCAATCTTAGTTCGGCTCCAACTCTCGAGCCCAAGCACAACACAGTTCACACAGGAAAGTAGTCAATCACATCGATGATAATGATTGACAGTTAAGACTCAGCTCACACAGGTATACATCATTCGTATAGAGATAGAGATGATCAGATGTAGTCACTGATTCATCTAAGCTGTCAGACCCACATAGGATACAAGACCAGTTAAGCTATCAGACCCACACAAGATACAAGACCAGATACTCTGCCAGACCCACACAGGATACAAGTACAGAGGTCAATACTATCAGACCCACACAGGATACAAGAATAGTAGTCATCGCCGTCGAACACACGGAGGATTCCAGTACAGTAGTCATCATTGTCAAACCCAAGGAGGATTCCAGTACAGTAGTCATCGCTATCGAACCCACATAGGATTCCAGTACAGTAGTCGATGTAGTCGAACCCACGGAGGATTCCAGTACAGTAGTCGACGTAGTCGCAGCCAGCTCTAGGGTTCCCGCACACAATAAGCTCGATTCTGGTAGGGTCCGCTCCTCGAGAAAGGGGGGTCGATACATCAAATGTCATGAAGTCCAGAGTTGTTGTATCCCAAAGTTATGTCTCATCAAAAGAAACCCAATGTGATAGATGGTGCGTCAATCGGACGCCCGATCTGAGAGTTATTGGTTTTTCCGTTCCCAGGGCCCGGTTGGTTTTTAAGCTAAAAAAACCTAACCATAATCCAGATACGTCCAAACCTCAAGTGGAGTATTCCAAAAGAACTGTCTCATCAAAAGGAATCCAACTTAGTTGTTGGAACGTCAATCGGACTTCCGGTCCTTAAGTTATAAGTGTTTCCGCTCCAAGGCCCCGGTTGGTTTAGGGTTTGAACCAACCCATCCATACACAAACTTCACCAAAACCTTGATTGTAATATACCAAAATTACCTCCATGATCCAATGATTCCTACACAACTGACGGTGTGCTGATCGGAGGTCTGTAGCTCAAGTTATGGGTGAATGACCAAAAACGGTCCGAAGTGGGGGGGTCTGGGCCCGGTTCGACCCGGCCCAACCCACCCTGGGTCAGCCCAAACCGGGTCGACCTGACCCAGGTCTGGGTCCAGCCTGGACCGCCCGATGCAGAGCATCCCACCCCGGCCCGACCGGGGGGGGTGCTGGCTCGGCTAGCTGGCCGAGCGGGGGGAATGTGGCCCCCGGTTCCACGTAACGGCGGTGCCAGGCTGGCACCGCCTATCTCCCCGGATCCCGTTCGGCGCGGGATCCACTCCACACTTCCACCTTCGGTTACCAGCGCCTCTGCGCCGGCGACCCGCACTGCTACGGTCTTCCGCGGGCCACCAGAGTCATTCCGGTGGTCTGTTTTTTCCCTCGTCGGCGCCTGCGGTCATCTCGGGACCTGAACTCCACTGTGAAAGGTCCAAATCACCGTCGCGGTCCTGTTTTGTCGTCTACAAACATTCCACGCATCAAGAACGATACATCGATGGGTCCGGACTAGTTCGTTAGTCCGTACCCACCGCATTAGTGGTTGAAATAATCACCCAACAATTAAACGCCCATGCTCAAGGGTATAATTCACATAAATGAAAATATACAAATCCCCCTACCTCGCAAAAGACACTGCACTTCGTCATGCCGCGGAAGATGAGTGTCACGGTAGAACGGTCTCGTCCCATCAACGATGTCAGAAGAGTCATTGTCATAGGCGACATAGACTCCTTGACGTCAAGGTGCGTCTGAGGAGGAAGCATCGTTGGAAGAAGCCTTTTGCGTTCTTCGTCAGGGATGTTCTTTGTTGAATAAGGATCACCTCTCCTTTAATTCTTCAGAGCCTTTCCCCAAAAGAGATTTGACAAAGAAAAAATAAATAAGTCTCTCCAATTAATATAATTTCCATGCAATTCATATTAATTCAAAAGAGGTGTAAATTAATTAACGCTGATATTAATTAGGTGGGTTGGCACATTTAATAGGTTTGTGGTGAAGAGGCTCCACCTTAATGAGGAGTTGTGAAAGAAAACAGCATGGAATTAATGGGGAGTTGAGGGGAGGTGGAAGGTTTGGGTTCGTGTGGGTCCCACCACACAAAATACTCTTAGGGGAGGTTATATGGGGTGTAAGCCCACCCTTAATTTCCTATTGTAGGTTATAACTACCAAAAATAAATAAATAAAATTGTGTACAACAATTTTATTTTAATTTATTCTAAATCCCCAAAAATTAACTTTTAACCCGCATAAAACGCAATGCGGTAAAGGTCCCCTTATGTGAATATTGGTGTTGCGAGTTTATTGGTTTCCTTGGATTTTAATTCTGAGCACTAGTTCAAAATATAGAAAAACCCGCTCATAAGTTCATTGAATGTACCCGAAAAAAACTTCAAAAATTGATTCTGGGCACACCGGGCCTCAGATTTAGGTTCCGTTAGAAACTGCGTACTCATAAAATTCCAAATTATTTAAGAAAAAAAATTCCTTGAAATTTCTGGGTCTTTACATTACCTCTACCTCAGGGCTTTACGTCCCCGTAAAGATACAACACACACTATGGGAACAAATCGGGGTACTGAGCATGCATCTCAGCCTCCCACTCCCAAGTTCTCTCCTGGAGGTTCCTGTGCTACCATCAAACACGCACCATAGTAATTGACCATCCACGTAAGACCCACTCCTGTCGATACTCGATCTCCACTGGGACCTCCTTGAATGTCACCCCATCATCAATATCTAGCTCCGCGTGATCGATGATGTGGGTCAGGTCGTGCACTTATCTCCTCAGCTGAGATACGTGGAAAACATCGTGCACCCGATGCAACTGAGATGGAAGGGACAGGTGGTAAGCCTCCTCGCCTACTCTATTGAGGAGCTAAAAAGGTCCGATGAATCGTGGAGATAACTTGCTACCCCGGCCAAATCTTCGTAGACCTCATCGAGGTGAGACCCGTAGGAAAACGTGGTCGCCATCCTCGAACTCCAGTGGCCTCCGCCTCCTATCAGCATAGGACTTATGTCTGCTCTATGTAGTCTTCATCCACTCCTGGATGATCTGCACCTTCTTCTTCATAGCCTGAACTGTCTCTGGTCCTACGAGTGCTGACTCCCCAGGGTCAGTCCAACACAAAGTTGATTTGCAATGTCGGCCGTACAGTACCTCGTATGGTGTCATCCCGATGGTGGAGTGGTAGCTGTTGTTGTACGCAAACTCCACCAGGGGTAAGTGATCCTCCCAGCTACAAACAAAGTCGAGGACACATGCACGGAGCATTTCCTCAAGAGTTTAAATGGTCCTCTCAGTCTGGCCATCCGTCTGAGGATGGAAGGCAGTGCTCAGACATAGCTGCGTCCCAAAATCATCCTACAACCCCTTCCAAAGATGAGAAGTAAAGCGTGTGTCCCGATCGGAGATGATCATCAATGGCACACCATGAAGTCGTACGATCTCTTATATGTAGAGGCATCCCAAGATCTCTACTGAGCACTTCTCTCTGATCGGTAGGAAGTGGGACAACTTGGTGAGTCGGTCTACGATCACCCAGATAGAGTTGTGTCCTCTGGATGTATGTGGAATCCCCGTCATGAAATCCATAGATATCGCATCCCACTTACACTCTGAGACCTCTAAGGGTTGTACCAAGCCTGCCAGTACCTGGTGCTCTGCCTTCACTTGCTGACAAGTGAGACATCATGAAATGAACTTTGCTATATCCTTCTTCATACCTGGACACCAGTGTTGTCATCTGAGGTCCTGATACATCTTTGACACTCTTGGATGTACCGATAGAGGGGAAGCATGGAACTCCCTCATCACCTCCTCCTGTAGTGAAATTGGTACCATCGTACGTCCCCTGAAGAGGATGACGTGCTCCCCTCCATCAGAAAATCCATCGGGTGCCAACCCTGAGGATATCTGAGCACGTCGTGTCTCGCAGTTAGCGTCTCCTCTATGTGCCTCTCTAACTCGCTGAAGAAGTAGAGGAGTGACTGTGAGAGACTGAAGAAAGGTTGATCCATCTATATCCACAAAGTATATCTACAACGCGGCGAGCTTCTCCATCGACTCTCCTAGTAGCTGAAAGCACGATCTCCTGCTGACAGCATCAGCTAAAACGTTCCCCTTCCTAGGAGTATAGACTATCTAAAAGTCATAGTCCTGGAGGAACTCGACCCATCGCCATTGTCTCAGGTTCATGTCCTTCTGTGAAAAGCTGTACTTGAGACTCTGGTGGTCAGTTTAGACTGTGAAGCACTCGCCCATCAGATAGTGCCGCCGCATATTCAAGGTGAAGACCACTGCTACTAACTCCAGGTCATGGGTAGCGTAGTTCTGATCATGCTACCTCAACTACCATGAACCATACGCGATCACTGCTCGCTCCTACATCAGGACACACATGAGTCTGGTCCCTGATGCGTCGCAATAAACTACATACCGAACACCCTCCTCTGATAGCCTCAATATGGGTGCACTGTTCAATATTTATCTCAGCTTCTAAAAGCTCTACTGGCATCTATCTGACCACATGAAGGGTTTCCCCTTCTTTTTCAAAGATGAAAGCGGTGATGAAACTCTGGAGAAGTCTGGCACAAACCTCCGATAGTAACCAACCAGGCCCAAGAAACTCCGAACCTCCGTCACACTCCTGGGTGGCTCCCAAGAAAGCACTACCTTGATCTTTGCTAGGTCCACTACTACCCCTGCCTCAGAGATGATGTGTCCCAAGAAGTGAACCTCTCGAATCCAAAACTAGCACTTTGAGAGCTTACCATAAATCTGGTACTCTGGGAGTGTATCCAGTACAACCCGCAAGTGGTAGGCATGCTCCTCCTTAGTAGTCGAGTAAACCAATATGTCCTCGATGAAGACTATGACAAAACGATCGAGGTAAGGATAGAAGATCCTGTTTATGAGACTCATGAACACTGCTGGAGCATTGGTTATGCCGAAGGGCATAACCAAGAACTCATAGTGGCCATACCGACTCCTGAAGGTTGTCTTATGCACATCCTTATCTCGAACTCTGAGCTGGAGATAGCCTGACCTGAGGTCTATCTTTGAGAACTATCGTGCTCCGTTGAGTTGATCGAAGAGGTCATCAATCCTCTAAAGTGGGTACTTGTTCCTTACAGTCACCTGATTCAGGAGATGATAGTCAACACATAGTTGCAAGCTCCCATCCGCCTTCTTGGTGAACAAAATCGGAGAAGCCCAGGGTGAAACACTGGGTCGGATGAATCCCTTCTCCTGCAAGTCCTCCAGCTGTACCCATAGCTCACAAAGCTCGGAGGGAGCCATCCGATATGCTGGAGTAGATATCGTTGTTGTCCTGGGGTACATGTCAATGTATAAGTATACCTCTCTGCGAGGAGGTAGTCCTGGAACATCGTCAGGAAAAACGTCCGCGTACTGATCCACCACAACAAGAAAACTCGGACTCCGCACATCAACCGCTCAGAGGATGAGACTAGCCAACTGATGTGTGATTGGCTTCCCTCTCCTTTGTGTAAGTTCATCATGTGCTGCAAAGGCTCCCTTCTCGCCGGTGAAGGTGAACTTGGTCCCATTCATGTGGAAAGACCACACTTTGCACCTAATACAATCGATCTGAGCATGGACTGTAGATAACCAGTCCATACCCAAGATGACGTCATAAGGCCTCGACGTCACTACAAGAAGATCCCAGCTGAAGCTCTCACCTCCTAGAGTAAGCTCACACTGGAGGCACTAGTGCGTAATCGTTGAGTCTGCTCCCATAGGAGTCTCTAGCGACAAGGATCGATCCAATGGCTATGTCATAATCTACGAGCTCCGAACAAGGGCAGCGACAATAAAATAATGACTCAAACCTGTGTTTATAAGAACTACAACAAGAGTGGAGTAGACACAGATAGTACCTCGAATCATCTCAGGAGCGTCGTGGTCATAGGCCTCGACTTCCTGGAGCTGTGCCTGCCTCTATCCTCTAGCTCCCCGTGGTCGGCGTGGACCTCCTCGTAGTGGTGGTGGTAGAGCCTCGAAATGTCGTCCACCACCCGCTGCTCGGCCAGCTCCTCTGCCTCGTCCACCCGCTCCCGATGGACCACCACGGTCAAACCTCTGCCTCTACCTGGGAGGTCCCTCTACTATATGTTGCTCGTCTGGAAGGCGGGTGGGGCAGTCACAAGCCATGTGGCCCTGCCCACCACAGGCATAGCACTTCCTACTCCTCGTAAGGCTGACTCTGTTTCAGGTGCCCTGCACAACTGAACCTATATCCTGAGGTTGCTCTCTTGATGGCCTGGTCAGCTTAGACCTCTACAACATCTGCCTACTTTCGGCTATAGAATACTCTACTATATGTCACCCTACGGTGGGTCTCACCACTCATGACTACTCAATGAGAAAGCTCTCCACTAGAAGGGCTCACTCCAGCACCCCTGCCTGCATCGGGATGCTGAGGGGAATCGTCGAAGCCCTGATCTCGTGCCTCAGTCCCTGCTTGAAGGTTCGGGCCTGGAAGAACGGATCCCATAACATATTTGTGGAGTAGCTTGAGAGGTCAGTAAACCTCGCTGAGTACTGAGCTGCTGACATGCTGCCCTACTGCAGATGTAGTAACTCCTGAATTTGCACCGCACGAAGGGTGGATGGAACAAACTCCATGTGGAAGAGACTCTCAAATTCTGTCCAGAGTAAAGATGCATCATCATGCACCTGGAGCATCATGCTCCACCATCTTCCTGCCGCTGCTTGTAGGAGACTCGTGACAAGGATCACCATAAGATCATCTGGTGTCCCTACTAGTATGAAGACTCTGAAAATAGCCTCTATCCAATCCTCAAATTCCTATGGTTCCGTATCTCCATGGAACCTAGGTGGCCTCTGTCGCTGGAACTCGTGCAACGCGCTCAAGTGGTATGCACTCTCTGCTGATGGAGTTGGTAGTATTGGTGGATCAGCGTGTAGTGGTACCGTTGGTGCCTCAGCTGTGATGGGGACCTATGCCGAGGCCTCGTCGCTCGGTGGGCTTCCATGTCATACGCGACTCGGAACCCTAGCTGTCTGCCTTCGTGTGGCCATCCTGAAAATAAACAGGTACGTCACAGTCAAACAGTATACCTGGTGAACTGACACAAAGTAATCACAAAGAAAAATTTTAAAACACACGTGCAATCAGTGTTTTCATGCACTGAGTCGGAAATCAGGGGTCAGGGTCCTAGTGTATGGATATGTCGGCCGCCACACCAACAATGTACTCCCTAGACTGAAAACCACACTCAATACCCTTAACACTATTGCTTCACAGAAAGGAATAATCAGATTCCTGAGTTTTGCAGTAGAACCGACTCCTCTGATACCAATTTTTCATGATCCGTCCTCGAGGCCCGTGTTGTGACTACCCCAAGCCATCCTTCCATGGGCCAGGGGTTGGAGACTAGCACCAAAGGCATAAATCTGATAAAAGGGAAGGCATTACCTTTATAAAAGTAAAGAACACAACAAAGTACACAACTGAAGTAAGCACTAAGGAAACTGAGTACAAAAGTAAGTGCTGAAAGGTAAATGGGCCAGAATAAAAACTCAACTAAAAGTACAGTAAAACTGAAATTCTAGTACAATAGTAGTAAAGTAAAGCAGCAACCACCAAGTCATCCTCCGGGAATCCCACCTGAAGGGTGTGTACAGATAGTCTCCCCAGCGCCACGGGTCTATCCGTCTACTCTGTGTACGTATCACCAAGTGGTCCACCTTTGGGTACCATCCAGTTCTACAAGCCTCCACCATGATCAGCATCGTCCGTCGTCTGCATCCAACACAACGTAGTGCGGGAATTGCCTGTGCAGGGGTGAGTATAACGATACTCGGTAGGGACCCCGAGACCCCCAAAAGTCTCCCAGAATCCACGTAGGATAAACCGAAAAGAAAAGATACAAACATGAAGTATCAACCAACTCTTCTTAGGTATATGCCCATACATATACCTAAGTCATAAATCTCAGTTCGGCTCCAACTCTCGATCCCAAGCACAACCCAGTCCACACAGGAAAGTATCCAATCACATCGATGATAATGATTGAGAGTCAAGACTCATCTCACATAGGTATACATCTTTCGTATAGCAATAGAGATGATCAGATGTAATCACTGATTCATCTAAGCTCTCGGACCAACACATGATACAAGACCAGCTAAGCTCTTGGACCCACACAGGATACAAAACCATCTACTCTGCCGGACCCACATAGGATACAAGTACATAGGTCAATACTGCCGGACCCACACAGGATACAAGTACATAGGTCAATACTGCCGGACCCACACCGGATATAAGAATAGTAGTCATCACCGTCGAACTCACAGAGGATTCCATTATAATAGTCGTCACTGTTGAACCCACGGAGGATTCCAGTACAGTAGTCTTTGTTGTTGAACCCACAGAGGATTCCGGTACAGTAGTCGACGCAGTCGAACCCACGGAGGATTCTAGTACAGTAGTCGACGCAGTCGCAGCCAGCTCTAGGGTTCCCGCACACAACATGCTCGATTCCAGGAGGGTCTGTTCCTAAAGCAAGGGGGGTTGATACATCAAATGTCACAAAGTCCAGAGTTTATGTATCCCAAATTTCTGTCTCATCAAAAGAAACCCAACGCGACATACGGTGCGTCAATCGGACGTCCGGTCTAAAAGTTATTGGCTTTTCCGTTCTAGGGGACCGATTGGTTTTTAAGCTAAAACAAACCCAAATATAATACATCTACGTCCAAACCTCAATTAGAGTATTCCAAAATAACCGTCTCATCAAAAGGAATACAACATAGTTGATGGCACGTCAATTGGATGTCCGGTCCTTAAGTTATAAGCGTTTCTGCTCCAAGGGCCCGGTTGGTTTTGGGTTTGAACCAACCTGTCAATACCCAAACTTCGCCAAAACCTTGATTGTAATATACCAAAACGACCGTCTAGATACAAGGATTCCTATGAAACTCACAGTGCATCAATCCGAGGTACGTAGCTCAAGTTATGGGCGAATGACCGAAAACAGTCTGAAGTGGGAGGGTCTGAGCCCGGTCCGACCCGGCCCAACCCTGCCTTTTCCCTCTATCACCACATGGGGTGATTTATTAAGAACATTCTTAGCCAATTTCATTACACCCCCCCCCCCAATCAAAAGAAATACATTTCAATATTTTCAATTTTTATCAAATAGAAAACAAATCACTTTATAGTGCATGGTAAATATTTAAATACTTAATTCGAATATATAGGCATCATGAAATTTAAATGTAGTTATTAATTAAAACATTATAAAAAGATTTATCGTAGAGAAATAGGTCTATATTAGATGCTGAAGTTTGTGGATCACTGATAAAGAAATTTCTAGAGTGGAGCTATAGTTTACTAGATGAGATGGAGAGAAACACCTTTTCATGGCAATCTAAAGGACAATGGATAAGTTTTCACAATAAAAGTTGGATGGTAACCTAGACGGATTCCCTACCTAGAAAGATAGATACCATGATGTACCAACAATAAACCCAATGTACATACATAGAATAGGTTAATTATGTTAACTATGGCCATGAAAATAATTTTTAGGGTTGTCATCCACAACAACAGCCAGGACAAGGATATCAAGAAAGGGGATCAGGATTTCAACAAGCGCAGCAAGAAACTTCTCTCCAGAGATAAATCAACGAAGTAGAGGAGACTTTTGGAACATTCATGAACACCACTAGGGTAGCCATAAAGTAATTGATATCATATTCTAAATATCAAGGGTAAGCTATCAAGGAGTTGGAGAAAGAATCAAGATACCAAAAGGCTACACTAAAGAACCTAGAATCTCAATTCAAGAAAATTATTGATCAACTCTGAGATAAGAAAAGAGGAATACTACTAGAAAACTCTAATGATAACACACATGGATATTTAAAGGATATAGCCCCATATAGTGGAAGGAACACCAAGGATAATACTAGGAAGGTCAGAAAACATCAATAAGGTCAAGCTGAGAATGATAAAGTGGCTACAAAAGAAGTAAGAGAATAACCCCCACCATACAATCCAAAAACACCCTTGATGTTTGCAGATATATAATATATGATATTATATATGGTGTATATTTAATAAATGCATACAATTCATTCAATTTTTATGCATGGGATACCTGAATATAATATATATATGATATATATAATTTACTTATCCTAAATGGATTATCCATCAGTTACAACCCATTATAAATGGATTAAAGGATTTGCATTAAACTCACTGAAAACATTTAATGAATTATACCCCAAAATTCATAAACACATATGATTCATTATAAATATGAGATTCCATGAGATTTATCTATGTAAGAGTATGAAATCTGCTTATATCGAGTGTGTGATATGTATTAGCCTCTTTCAAATCTCTCTTCTTCTCATGCACTGTTCATCTCATGTGAGAAGGATCTAGAACCCCTTTATTTTATCAAGAATCCTCAAAATAAAATTATGGATACATTGGATGATGTATCACATCATAGGTAGGGTAATTTCATTCACCACACTTAATTATCCCCTTCAACCATTTTTATTTGAAGAGATGTAGGTTTCTATTGTTGTACATGGTTTATAGGTAATCTGTTTTTATATTTATTCTTGAAGATATATCTAACTATGTTTTGGGTTTTATTCCACTAAAAATGATCATTAGATGATCATACTAAATGTATCAATGATATTATAGGTAATGTTAAAGATTTAATCAATTCTTGGGAATTCTCACATAAGAATGGTGACAAAGTGTGGCTCTCCACCTAGGATCTCCATTGTGATGCAAAGAGTTGCATTCCCAAATATTTGGGGAAATGGACTCCTTTGATAGGTTTATAGGAATGTCACATTGGATTTTTTTTATATGAGGAATCGATATTTCACTACCATCAGTGGTATCAAAGCTAGGTTCTATATGTTTTAACGTGATCTGATCACTGATTTTTGATAAAAATCATAATTGAAAACAAGATTAACATTTTTGTAAAAACGGATGCCCTGAGTAATAGTAAATATGATTTACCCTTATGAGATACCCTTACATATAAGGTTCATATAAGGGTAATATATTTTTTACCGTTATGAAGATGATTTTCATAAAGGTAGTACCCTTACATAAAAGGGTTTACGTAAGGGTCATTATCATTTTACCCTTACACATAAAGGTATTAGAGCTATTGTGTAAAGGTATCTGATGTTTACCTTTACAAATAATATAAAATATTTAGGGTACCCTTCTGAAAAGGATTTGCATAAATTAAATACCTTTACATGAGGGAGATACATAAATGTAATCTACATATTACCTTTACAAAACAATGTTCAATCGTGATACATAAAGGTAACCTTTATATTAACTTTAACTAGGCTTCTAAAAAATCAGTTACCCTTATATAGAGCATCTATATAAGAGTAAAAGGGAGGATACCCTTACACATTTTTAAGGATTTTATAAATAAATTAAACAATAATAAACTGTTTATAATTAATTATATAAATTTTTCTGAAACATTATTCACAAATATAAAAGGTTAATATTTTAAAATACTTTTTTGACAAATTAAATGGCATGCCTTACGATCAAGAAATAAATGGTGTATTTATAAATTATTGGTACTAAGGCATTCTTTAGAAGCTGATGGGTTGGGGATTTTAATTTTTTTAGAGCAACATAAATTTGTTTTCTCTAGTGATCTGAGCCCTGGTAATGGTTTGAATATTACATGTGAATTTATTTAATAATAAAAATATAAATGAATTATTACCTTGTTCATATTGATCGTGCATTCAAAAACAGCTCATAACCAGTGACCGTTGCATGAAGGATCCAAGGTTAAATCCATCTAGATAATCCAAACTTACTTCAAGAGTCTGCAAGAATGTCAATCATTAAAATCTATAATGAGGTCCAATAAAGGATAAAACATCCTAATGACCATCATGATCATGTTCCTTCGATCCATGATGAAAATAGAAAATTTAATGCTTTGAACAACCCTTTCTCTCTCTATGATGTGGAATGGAGGAGAGAGGAGCTCTCAAATTCAAGTGGATGAATAGTATCTTATAAATAATACCATCTTTGCTTATATAGTGGCAATTAAACACCCGTAAAGGGTTCCCCGACCCCCGTATATAAAATTCCTACTAAATAAGTAGTCAATGACACATTATTATGAACTTAATATTTCATAATCATCATTTATATTTTATCATCTACTTGTAATATATATTAAATATATTGCATGATAAAACTGAGTCATTAAATCAATTCATAATTCCTTCAATACTGAACGAACCTTGAATACTAAAATAAAAATCATTCGTATAATATTTTTATATGTGTCAACTTAATACCCTGTAAATAATTTTAATATATAAATTCTGCTCCAATTATTCTATACCCACATAATGAAGAATTTAATTATTTTTTGGAGATCATTTATTCTCAAACACATCTTAGACCCCATGGTGGGTCCCACCATGTTCTATACTTCCATTAAATAGAATGTGAAAGGCTTTTGAATAAACTATTGTATGTGTCCCTCTAGGCCCTTATCTCGATATTAGTGAATACTATTCATAGACTGGGAGTGGAGTATAACAACCCATTAAGGCCTATAAGAAGATAAGGAATAGTCATAGCAACAACAACCTTCCTATGAAAAAAAGTTTTGTAATACAATCTCTTTATCTCATGATATCTCAAAAGGTGGGATGATTTTTTTTCATCATCCATACTTTATTTTTTTTTATTTTTTGACCTAACTAGAAGGAATTACCTTCTTTTACCATGACTATGGATTTAATCAACATACTACCATCCAAATCAACTAGGTCTAAGATATCACTTCCTTTCAAAGGAGATAAATTATATCATGATTATTCAATCAATTTCATAGATAATTTCATTTATTATATATATTTTTGATATTAAAACACATTAGTTTTGAAGATTTATTTGTTAATTCATGCCTATACACCTAATGTGTTCTTCATATTTTTCAGGATTCTACAAGTTATGGGAAATGAATAAAATTAATGGAAATGATCATGATATCAACTTAAAAGAAGTTTTTCTACAAATTATGATGATAATGGAATAATTTAAAGGAAAAATAAGGATTACAGAGTATAAAATTGACTTTATATGTCGTGTAATCATTACACATCTTGAACCAGTACAAGTTGTGAGGAAGAATAAAATATCCTGGAGTGAAGACCATTTGTGTCATGGCATGACACTATGTATCATGCCGTGAAACACACCATGAATTCCAAAAAAGTTTTTTTTAAGTCATGAAAAATTTCATGAATATTTTAAGGCCCACACTTTACATGTTGTGTAAATATTACACAGTGTGAAAAAAGCTGGGATGACCCAGAAATGACTAGATTCGACGTTTTTAGTGGTAAAGACTAGTTTTATGGCATGAGAACCACCCATGACCAATTTTTGACCCATATTAAATTCTATTTAATGCAACATGATCACCATTGATGTATATAAATATAGATGTATACTATTTCTTCAAGGAGATATGGAGACCAAATCTTGGAGAGAGAAGCTGTGCAGTGTAGTGTCCTCACCAGTTTCATCTCCATATTTAATTTATGTTATCCTTTTATTTATTCATTCAATCTTACTCTCTCATCACTAGTATGAGGGAATGAAACCACCTTGTTCTAGGTTTATGTAGCCAAAGGGGGATGGTTTCATTGGATTATAGTATTTTTATTTTATTCAATTATTTGAGTTGTGATAGTTTTAATTTAATTTCCAATCCCTTTATTTTTCTTTTCATGATCATTAAATTGAACCTGGAAGCACTTAATAAATTCTGAAACAGATTACCCTAATTGAGGCATTAACATTTTCACGTTTAAGGAGTTTAGGTTTAAGTATGGTATCAAGACAAACTTGAATCGACAAAACCGTAAATGATCAGACCAAGGGAAATATGGGATTACCACAATTAAGAGGGGATAACATGACCATTGGATCAACCTCATCTCAACTCTGACACCAATATTGGAAAAATAATTTAATTGGGAAAATAAAATTTCACCTGATCCCTAAATCTATAAAACCCCAAAACACATTTTAAATCTTAATCCAAAACAACTAATCTTCTTTGGTTTTATCTTTCACTTGCTTTAAATCAATCAAACCCATATTTTCTGCTCCAATTTCTTCAATTTAAAAAAATCAATTCTTTTGAAAACCTAATTAAACTAATTCATTGTCTCTATGGGTTCAACCTCAACCTATTGCATACTAAATTTTTAATCAATTCAGTTTCATAGTTTGAGTTTTTATAATTTTTTTATTTTAATTATACCTATAGGGAAATAATGACAACCTTTATTCCCATAAAAATTGTAACCATTTCCAAGGATGGTCACAAAATAGTTTTTAGGTTTTCAATTTTTATTTTAGTTTTTGTTTCATTATTTCAATTCCTCTGTTTACATTGGTGTGTTCATGCTATGGATTTCAGATTTTTAATTTTTAAATGCATGACCACAACATGCACACAAAGGGTAAAGAGTTTTTTTGAATTTGATCTCAAACTGGAGAAAATATTAAGGAGGAACAAGGTAGTTACAACAATGGTTGGAACATAAAATCATCTATTTCATGCTAGAGAAGTTTTTCAAAGAGATATAGGGCTGCATATTCTCATGGATTACGAGAGGCCGTTGAATATAGGATTGAAACCCAACATCCTGATGCCTCCCATAGCAATAAATCACTTTGAGATCAAGGATTTAATAATTTTTCTGATCTCAAATAGAATGTAATTTATCAGACTACCATATGAAGATCCAAATGCACATCTAGGAATCTTCCTCAATCTATGAAACACATCGCAATTCTATAAGGTTTCAAGTGATGTAGTAGGACACCATCACTTTTGATTTTCATTGTGATAGAGATATCAAGAGTGAATTCAAATCTTTACAATGCATTTTACCACTACATAGGATGATCTGGCATTAAACTTTATTTCTCAACTATTCCCACCTTCCAAATTAGTGTACATATAATAAAATATTCTAATCGTTTTTCAATTTTAGGATGAATCACTCTACTATTCATGGTAATGATATGAAGATACGACTCAAAAATGCCTAATTATGGTATTGAACTATGGATTCTAATCCAAACCTTCTATAGGTTACTTACATAGGTAAACATGTCAATTCTATATACTGAAGATAGAAGATCACTGATGAATAAGTTTCCCAAAGAGAGCTACAATATTTTGGATGAAATAGTGAGAAATAGTTTCTAGTGGAAAGGTGAATGGGAAAAATGAAGAGGAATCCATGTGATGAACAAAACTTAATGGATGGAGACACAGATGGAATCTTTGGCCAAGAAGATGGTCATGATGATGGCCTAATTGAAAACCCCCAAGGTACATATATAAAAGACGTAATTTATACTGATTAAAATCATGGTAATTAATTTAATGGTTGGAGGACACAACAACAACAAGCACAAGGATATCAAAAAAGTCCACAAGGGTACCAACAACAAGCATCACAAGGTCCCACACTGACAAGCTAGGTACATATTTTGGAAGAGACATTGGCCACATTTATGATCATGATCGGGGTGGTAATCAAATATATAAAGGAAGAATCAATGAACCAAAAGTTTGAATTGTGAAATCTATAACATCACGTGGGAAAAATCATTGAATTAATTAGAGAGAGGCCAAGAGAAGAACTACTTAGATGCCCTGAAGTAAACCCAAGTGAATATTAAAATTTTCATTTCTTAGAAGTGGGAAGAAGACACAAGAATGTGATATAGAATTTACAGGATGTAATAAAGAACAACCAGTGGGAGAAAGTGAAAAATAAGTTGAAGAGATGAAAAAAAGTTAGGAATAAGTAGCTAAAGAAAATTAATAAGAACCATTATAGTACAATAAAAGACTGATGTTTCTAGAATGAATGGCGAAAGTGAAGATAAATGAGTAGAAAGGTAAAATTTTGGAACACATAAAAAAATTTCACATTAATATTCCTTTTTTATAGGATCTTGAAAACATTCTACACTATACAAAATTCATGAAAGTTATAGTAACTAATAAAAAAATCTAGAGTAATTTGGCACTATTACACTCACATGAAAGTGTTAGACAATGGTATAATGGGACTTGCCTAAGAAAAAATGTGATCCTGACAGTTTTTTGATTCCCTTATTTATCAAATCTAATAAATGTGAAATATATTTGTGTGGCTTAGGTGCGAGTGTCAATATCATGTCACACACAACTTTCAAGATTATGGAACTCGAAAGAATAAAGCCTAAAAGAGTTTCATTTCAATTAGATGACTCAAAAATTAACTACCCTAAGAGGTAATCAAGGATATTCTGATCAAAGTCAACAAATTTTATTTCCCCATTGAATTTTTTTGATGTACATGGTAGAGGAGTTAAATACACTCATTATAAGTAGACATTTTTTTCTCACTGGGAATGTGTTGATCAAAATTAAAATCAGAGAACTCTACCTCAGAGTTTTATATGAACAATTCAGTTTCAACATCCATTGGGAAATGAAGAATTGCAATGCGAGTGATAAAAATGAATTTGGAGAAGACAAAACAACCAAAGTTGTGGGTTTCATTGAAAGTAAAGAGACACATGAAATATATACTATTATGAAATAGGATGGTCAACTTAAAAAAAACTAATAAGAAGAAAGGGAATATGAGGACCAAGACCATTGAAACCATAGGAGTGACCAAATCTAACAAATTTGAGAAAGAGTAACAGGCATGGATGGTACATGACCTTCCATTTAGTTTATCAGGATTAAGGAAGAAATGGTGGATTAGTTCAATGGAGATAGAGCAAGTACTTCCATCAGGAAGAATTAAGCTATTTAGGGAAGAAGGATACAGACCAACCAACATGGACAAGACAGAAATGAGATCATTTATGGACCCTTATAAGGAAAAAACTTTTAAATCTTCTATAACTTGATCTAAAGCTGAAGGAGTTAAGGTCGATCCAATGATGGTAAAAAAAGTTCTTTCGGGAGGTAACTTGAGTTTTTTGTGTTATTCTTTCTTTATTTTATATTTTTGGAGTTATGCATTTATTCACTCAAAATTTATTAAATTTAGTTGATTATGGATTATGATTTCACCTATTTATTTATAATTTACTAGACTATCAAGACCCTATCCAGAAGTAAGTAGTAGAAGTACAAAATGAGGTTGTAGGACCAATACACACCGTGAACCACATTCACATTGTGAATCCAAGGAAATACACATTATGAATTAGGAGTAGGAAGAACCTAAAAAACTAAATTCAAATCAATATTAAAAAGGTGAGTAATCATTTAAATTTATAATTTTTCTACCGAATTTCCCACATTTAATTTATTTATAGCTTTTAACTGCCAATTGCATGCCCGCATTCAATTCTTGCTTTATTCAACTGAACTAGGGGACATAAACTACCTAGTATAATTAACATGCCATGAATTTAAATTTTTTTGTGAATAAATTTGTATGAGAATAATGGGGAAAATAATTATTAGGGACAAGCATGTGGATTAGGATTTGAAAAATCACGATTTTAGGAGTATGTTAATCATTGTAAATGGAATTTTTATAAGATTTGGTCATGCTTTGGATTTTTGAAATTTTCATTATTTGATTTAATTATTTGTATCCATTTGAATGAGTAGTTGTACCAACCTTTCATCTCATTCCTAATACATCCTCTAATCCAAATATTTCCCATTCTTTCTATAGTATATTTCTTGTGAAACATGGACATGTTCTCTTATAGAAATTTATTTACATATTATCAAAACTATGACTAAATAGAATCAATTTTAATATGACTGGGGAATATTTTATTAACCCTTTATCCTTGGACCCACCTTGCATTAATCATTTTTCAAGCATGTAGAATCCATGCATAGCCTTGTTAGGAAATTAAACTAGTTAAAAGCCTATCTTATATATTCATTACCTACCTATAAATGTTTTACATTATATTTAAAAGAATAATTGTGGGGGGGAGACTCTATATAGTGTACTGAGATATACTAAAGTGGGATATTTCATTGGGGATTTTCATAAAATTTTGGGAAGAGACCATGAAATTACTCATTGTATTTTATTTTTCACCACTATTTCTATATATATATATATAATTAAAAATTAAATAATAATAATAATAATAATTAATGGGTTCTTTTAGGGGAGGATAAAAAATAACCATTACCAGACTGATGATCTTTTAGTCATATGTGGTTAGGTTGTGGATGTGATATTTGTCATAAATACATTTTTTTTAAAAAAAGAAAAAAATGAAAATAAAGCAAGAGAGGATGATTCATTTATTTTACTTATGTATAATGGGCCAATTTTGATATTTTTTATGGGAGGAGAGAAATTAAATATATGAGGGAGATATATAGCAGATTATCTTTTGATATCATGCATTACACATTAGAGTCAAACTTTCTTTTTGATATTTACTTTGGCATCCTTTACCCACCTAACCTAAATCCACAAATCCATTTTAACTTAACAATGAAGACATAATGATTATTTGTGATTCTATATTTACAAGGTAGATATGATAGATGCCTTAAAATCATATGGTCAGGTTATTTGATAAGTGCATTTATTTTATACATTTTTTATTTTAAAATGCATTGGTTTTAATGATTTAATTTTTAATGCATGCCTGTACACCTGATGTTTTATTTATATTTTTTTAGGATGTCGTAAGTTATGGGAAATGAGGAAAAGGACTGTAAATGATCATGAAATCCACTTAAAATAAGGTTTTACAAAAAATTTGATGATCCTGGAATAATTTCAGGGCAAAACGAGGCTTCTAGAGCAAAAAATTGACTTTATACGTTGTGTAATCATTATACATTGTGAACCAGTACAAATTGTGAAGTGGAAGAAACCAGCCTAGAGTTAAGACCACTTGTGTCACAGTGTGACAAATTCCATAAATTACTAGATAGTTTATCAAGCCATTAATTATTCCATGAATATTTCAAGGTCCACACTTAATAAATTTCACAACTTATTAACCTAATTGATTCATGGCTATTTTCAAGCTTAGGGTAATCAGGTTTAAATATGGTATCAAGAAAAACATGATTCAGAAAATCCCTATAATATCTAACCAAGGGAAATAGGGGGTTGCTTATTTTAGGAGGGAATACCATGAAATTTGGATCTACCTCATCTGGACTCTAAAAACAATACTAAAAAATAGTTTAATTGATGAAATCCAATTTCACATGAACCCTGAATATATAAAACACTGGCATGCCTTTCAAATCTGATTCCAAAACAACAAATATTCTTTTCTTTCATCTTTTTCTTTCTTCAAATCAATCAAACCCATATTTTCTTCACCAATTTTTTCAATTTTAAAAAATTAATTCTTATGAAAACCTAATTAAACTAATTTACCATATTTTTGGGTTTTACCTCAAACTATTTAATTCTAAATTCTTATTTAATTAAGTATCATAGTTTGAGTTTTTATAAATTTTTTATTTTTATTAGATCCACATGGAAATAACAACACCCTCTAGGTCTGTCAGTCATACCTCTAATGACACACTCAATGAAATATAACTCACTATGACATCAATGCCATATTTTTCATTTTTAATCAATGTACATAATAAAATAGTATAAACTAATAATAATCTTAAGTCAAGTTACCATTACCCTTTTTTTCATATAGGAACAACCAATAAAACACGTGGTGTTATTATTAGTGGGCCAGTCCTCATGATATCATATACTTGAGATCACCAAGTGAAAACATTATAAGAAGAAGTATCACTGCTCATCATCCCCCATCACTTGATGGTTACACATCATCTATGTCCTATCATCATGATTTATCTGGACCATAGGACATAAGTTCAATATCAGTATCGTGGTATCTCTAGGTTCTCATTATAGTTTGGGAACTACTATAACCTTTTGATATGATATTTTATCTAATAAAATTACTATAAATATGTGGATGTAGATGTATCAACACTATTTTAGTAATATAAACACATCTATATATCAAGAAATTTACATGTAATGGTAATCAAAGTACATACATGAGTTGGGTCTCTGAAACCTACTTTCAACACTCCCACTTGCATTAGATCCAACTACTAACAAGTACCAACTTTCTATCTCTCACATGAAAAACATATTTATACTAAGATATGGATTTTTATAGGGGGTATACCAATTTATCCCCTATATACACTCTGCCAACTATTCTTTCACCTCTATGAGTAAAAACCCTCAAGATATGAAACCTCCAAAGTACACGCTTTTCCCTCTAATATGACCTCGGATCCCTAGAAAGCACCACTGCTAAAGTAATATCACAATAAAATAGAATAGGGTCTTTAGTGCTAGGTATAACACCAATATTTGAGACAAAATTGTGTATCCATATTTCCTCCATAGATACATGAGAATCCATGATATACTCATATTTTATTGTAGAAATGGCTACCATATATTTCTTCAAGCTTTTCTAGCTCACTGCACCACCATTTAGGAAAAAGACATAGCCCGACTATGATTTTAGATCATCATGATCTATTTGGAAACTATGATCAATATATCCCCTCATTATTAGTTACTCATTTCTTCTATGCACCAGGAACATATACTTTGTATATCTCACGTACTTCAAGATAGTTATTATAGATTCCAAATTCATCTCTCCTGGATTAGATTGATACATGCCCACCATTCTTAAAGCAAAGGCAACATCAAACCTTGTACATATCATGGAATACATGATAGATCTCACTATAAAATCATAAGGTATTCTACTCATTCTTTTAGCATCCTCATATATTTCCAGACACATTTTATTAGAGAGATTGATACCATGTGACTTTAGAAACAAACCTATCTTGGATTGTTTCATATTGTACCTTTTGAGTACCTTTTCAATATACACAATTTCAATTATCCCAATCATCATTTGTGATTTATCTTTATAGATCTTAATCCCTAATACATAGGATACTTCACCTAATTCTTTCATAGAGAAGTATTCATTTAACCAAGTATTAACTGAATGTAATATTTTAACTTCATTTCTCATAATTAATATATCAACAAAATATAATACAAGAAAAACGATGGAACTATCATTAACCTTATAGATACATAGATCAACTTCATTATTGATGAAACATAATTCTCGTATGGCCTCATCAAAATGAACATTCCATGACTGTGATGCATCCTTCAACTAGTAAATGGATCTTCATAACTTTCATACATTATTAGAACTCTTTGACTTAATAAACTCTCTCGGTTGAGTCATATAGACATATTCAACCAAATTATCATTTATAAAATTAGTGTTAACATCTATTTTTCAAATTTCATAATCATTGAAGGATGATATTACAAATAATATTCTGATGTATTTCAACATCACTACTGGTGAGAAGGTTTTTACATAGTCTATGCCTTGAAGTTGCCTAAAACCCTTTACAACTAGTTGGAACTTATAGGTATTTACTTTACCATCAATGTTTATATTTTTCTTGAATAACCATTTACATCAAATTAGTTTTACATCAGCTATAGGGTCTACCAAAATCCAAACTTGATTTGGGTACATAGACTCCAGCTAAGAATGTATGGAATCTTTCCATTTAGAAGTATCATTTACTTCCACTACCTACTTGAATGTTATAGGTTCATCATTATCTAAGAGTAATGTGTCACGTGAATCAGTGATATGAAAACCATTTCACTGGTTCTCTAACCTCTTGAGTATACCTACATATTAATTATATCTTGGGAACATATTCATCTCCCACTTTCTCTTGTGGTGATTATTCTCTTACCAAATATTGTTTATTTGGAGTATCAACTTCATTGAAGTCAATATTTCTCACACTATTTCCATTAGAAATGTGTTATCTTTCTATAAATATGTAATTTATTTTGAAAATCACTTTTCTATCAAAAGGTTTATATAATTAATAACCTTTGGTTTCTTTAGGATAACCTATAAAGATGCACTTCATGCTTCAAGATGCTAATTTATCACTAGGTATAGTCTTGAAAAAAGCCTTGCATCCCCATAAATGTGTGTTTGATAGATTGGGTTTATTTTCATACAAAAAATCATATGGAATCCTATCTATAACTTTTATTGGTAATCAATTAAGGGTATACAACTCTATATACAACACATATCCCCAAAATGATAATGGAACAGTTTCATGACTCATCATTAATCTAACCATATCTAACAAGTTCATATTCTTTATTTCAATAACACCATTCCACTAAGGTGTATAAGGAGGAGTGATTTGGGATACTATCCAATACATAAGTGGTCAATTAAATCTTGGTTAAGATACTATCTACCTTAGTCTGAGCAGAGTGCCTTAATCTTTTTAACAAGCTAGTTTTCTAATTCATGTTGGTGAGAAGAAGGTTTTCTTGCTCCAATTTGATTTGATATCTCTTCATTGGGTTGGTCCTCACTATCATATTTTCACATTCAGTAAATCTTCTTCTAGTGAAATATTATTACACCTCATGTAAGAATGTTAGTATTTTATGTTTTAATAAATTCTTGAGAAGTGTGGATTGGTTTTCTAACTCACACTTCAATATATTTAAATAATAATAATAATAATTTAATACAAGAACCAAACCACTGAGAAAAACCAGATGATAATATCTCATTGCCAAGGACACTAGTATCACACTATTTACAGATCAAAGATCCACCTTTCCATTTTAAATATTATAGAATATACTTGGTTACTATATGTGAATAAAAAAGTGCAATCCACATGTTGTATAAAATACCCAACTTTTAGATAAAGACATATTTCATTAAATGAAAAAAATACCTGAAGTAGAAGCATCACCTTGATTCTTTTTCCTAGATTTACAATTATTTTTCCAGTGGAATTTCTTACCACATGAATAGCAGATATCCCCATGATCATTTCCCTCACTCTATATCTTTGGATTTTTGGAAGGATGAGGTAATAGTGTCTTTGACTTGGTCTTAGACTTAGACCCATTAGCACTTCCCTTCCTCTTCTTTTTCACCATAAGTTTTATAGAATTGGTAATCTTCATATCCTAATATGCTTGTAAAAGTAAATCCAAAAGGTTCGGGATTAACTTTTTTATGTTATTCATGTTGTATTTAATAATAAAAGTCGAAAATATTGGCAGTAAAGAGGCAAGAATGAGACTAGTTTCTAGTTATTGGTTTAGTTTGAACCCAAGGGCTTCAAGTCTCTTGACGTACACAATCATCTTGAGTACATGAGGTATTACATGATTCTCTTCTACTATATTTCACATATACACTGAAATTCATATATAATAACTTTCTTTTCTTGCTCTCTCATTCTATAAATCTTAGAGCTGAGTTAGCATCTTGTAGAAATATTCATCCTCATTAATTTTCTGTAATTAACTAGATATTGATGAAAACATGATACATTTAACATATAATGTATTATCTACATGATTTTTATACTTTTCTTTGTCCACCTTGCTTAATTCATAAGGGGTCTCACTAGGAATTGAGGACTCCAACACATAAAGCTTCCCCTCACAACATAGTACTATGTACAAGCACCTGTACCACTCCTAGAAGTTATTTTCAATTATGATATTTTCATTATCTATAATTGATTATAGTGATAATGTATTAGTGGTGATTATTTTCATTTTATCAACAACAAATAAATTTAGTAATTATAACTTTATCTTGGTTACCTTTTAGACATTATTGATTAATTCATTAAATGAACCCCACTATTTTATCAAACCTAAGTATCCCTCACTACTAGATTTAGAATACCCAGTAAATTGAGTATTCTACTGTATAAGATCCCTAAAACCTCTCCTCACAGTCCAAGATTTGGCTATGATAATAATCAGAGACTTTCAAGGTAGGATCTAGACTAGACAACCACATTGACTTGTGACTCCTTGTACTATTAGTTAAAGTCCCAATTTCTCAGAATTGAAAACTTGATTCCCTCAACTCTTTGACTCTAAAGTGGTATAAATCTAGATATGACTATGTATTTTCTACCGTATTTAGTTAAGATGATCCATCGCTCTCATCAAAACTCCCCAGTAGTAGGAGGAACCCTCAACTAGGGCTAATGAACATATCTAACACCTGATTTTGTTCAAGTTTAAGTGATATAAGGCATTATGACTTTATATTACTTTGAGAGTTTTTGTTATTTATCAATGAATGTAATCATTTTCTATTAAATATTCCCATGCTATGCGATCACGCTCACAACTGAATGATGCGTTAATAATAAATGTTCATCACGTATTTATGCATTTTTTTATTTTATGTGTTCCCACAAGAATGCATATTCATAAAATAATAAACAACGCATAAATAAAATAAACTTTCCAAATCATCTTGAGTATCTAGTATTAGTTTATCCATTTAAACTCAATGGATCAACCATGGACTAGGAATACAATACCCGAGTCAAGTTGTAACATCCCTCCTTCTCCTCATTGTTTTGAGAAGGTGGGAGTAATTTTACATGTCCTTAAGCAACAACCTCAAGATTCTAAAGGATGGAAATAAATGTCGAAGGGTTTCCAAACATTTGGGGGATGATTTACCATTTCATAATAAAAAAACTAACCAAAAATACATAATCAAACATACCACTATATGATGCATGATAACCATAAAATAAAAATCAAAATCTCATATATCAAAATCATACTCAAATCAAGTGCCACAAAAGAGGACTACAACATAAAATTCAATAGTGGAAGATAAACTAATAAAAATACAAGAATACCACAAGACTTCATGATCCACAACCTCCATGCTCCAACTTCACCAAACAACCTGAGTATCACAAATTAGTGCTAAAAATGTGATACTTTGCCTTTTCTCATGTCCCGCTAGGTGACATTTTCAAAAGCATCATAGTTTCAAAGTAGGGGAGAGTACTAAAACTTAGTAGGTTCTCCACAATGACTTCCCTACTCATGCCACGAGTATAGAAGATTTATAAACATTTATATAAAACTATTTATAAAAAAAATTCCAAAATAGTTTATAACTAAATATAAACTAATGCCAATGTCAAACAATTTTTAACAAAATCTATTTTTCAAGAAACAACCAACCAATACTTTGAATCCATTTCTCAAGTTCCTGTTGGAATAACCATTCCATTCCACATATCCACATTACCAACCTTTCATGCTTCCTTATGATAGTTTCATACTCACTTCTGGTTTCTCGTCGATTTACCAAGTCATCAAAAGGAAATTATATTCCATGTTCCATTACACCTTTGGAAACGATCACTAGTTCACATTTAAACCAAGCCTTAAAAAAGCAATATGAACACACACACCAAGTTTTCCCAAAAACCATGCCAAGACCATTTCAATAAAATCCCCTTTTATTGAAAACCATTTTCCCATCAAGCCATTTTAATCAAACAACATTTTGGTTGAAAACCATTTTCCAAAAAATCATTTCAGTATTTCCAAAAAAACCATATTTTAAAATAAACATTTTAAAATCAAGAAGCTAAGACACTTTGCACAAAAATTCACCAAAAGTACACAATTCCATCAAAACTATTAATCATCACTAAAGAAGATTTATTCCATACTTTTCACACCAATTTCACAATAAAATTCGTGAAATTAAATCAATTTGAAACTAATACAATCAATTATAATAAGATGAGTTGAGAGCGAATCCACCTATCTCAACCATTTTAATTAAAACTGAAAACAGGCAAAAAACGCTCACAAAATCGGGTAAGAATTCCACGAAACCACCTTAGATCATTTCCCCTATCAATAAAGAAACTAAATCTCACCATATTCGGCATCCATAATCTCATATATACCCATAATGGGAATAGATATGAGAAACCGAGAGAATAGGAGAATTAGATCTAAGAAAACATGTCAAGAACGGTGAATAATGATTACATACCAAAAAAATCCAACTCCAATTACCAAGGGAAGCCTCCAAATCTCCCCGTATCAATGGGAGAACTTTATTTGGACTACGGAGAAGAAAAATCCCAAGTTAGGGCCGTTTTAGAAAAAAAATGAGTGGATTAATGGCAAGGACAACCTATATCCACTTTTAAGGAGGTGGTTTTTGACTCGTGCATGGTTTAGTCGCAGAGTTAGACAAACTGTGCGCTAACTATGCTCCTACTACATCCTTAAGAAATACATTTCATGGCCTCCTTACACGACTTCCAAACCATGCACCGACCATTACAAAGATCTATGTCCAACATTTTCACATTTGCATGGTTTGGAAAAACCATACGTAGCTAGTGAAAATTCCCTTTATCCCTAAAAACTCTCAACAAGTTCTAAAAACTTTCCAAAATTTTACCCTCATACATAATAAACTTAAAAAGAATAAAGGAAAGGTTACATACCAGAAACTGGGGGTATTGCACAAGTCTTGACTCATATTGCATCTTTATCCCTGATTCAATGTTTCTACATCATGCATGGGATGCCACATCATATTAGAATAGTCCACATATTATGACATAATTTTCATAATACATGAATACTCACATGTATGTGAGGGAGTCTCGGGAATCAAAAAATACATATAGAACTAAATTGATAGATGTGCAGACCCTTATGCATATTGAAAAAGGAAATATGATGCACAGAATGTAATAAATAAATAATTATTACAGACATCACACATAGTTGTAATAATCAATTAAATAAAAATAAACCTAGAAAAACAAGGCCTTTCTATGTTCAAGACTAGTCGGTAGAAAAATTAACTGCGTGATAAAAATTAAAATGTAATAAATTCAATTCAAGGCAATTAAAATGAATTAAATAAATTAGTTTAATTCCAATAATTTATTTCATTTGGTCCCAAAATTAATTTAATTTTACTCCAAAATTAAACTAATTATTGAATATTAAAATTATTATTATTTTTAAATCACAAAAATTAAATTAATTTTGAATATTTTAAATTTTCCCAAGCCTAAAAAATCTATTAAATAGGGGTTTTATATTTTTTTAGGTCAGGATAGGGTAGGGTAGTTGGGGAAGATCCCACCTTGACATGTTTCGGGTCGAGTACAAACCAGGTTGACCCATTTTGGGTCGGGTAGGACTCACCCCACCTTGTACTGGGTTGGGATGACCTAGTTGGACCACGAGATGGCTGATACATAGGAGGCTAGTAGAGGGGAGGACTGTGCATGGCGGATCGGGCAACCAAAGGGGACGACACTGCACATAGGATTAACTGAGGGCAGCGAATCATCACTAATAGGGCCAATCGAGGCTACAAGTGTTGGGGAGTCCGATACTGGTGCTAGGAAGTGGTGTGTATAACCACTATAGGGAATTTGGTGGTGTTAGGTGAGGACAAAAAAAATTATGGCTAGGTTATAGGTGGTGATTGGGGTGATAGTTATAGGTAGTTGGTGATGCATGGTGGTGCAATAGTTATAGGTAGTTGGGGTGGTCATCGGAGTCGACAATCTTGGTGTCGTGGACACCGACCATGGATAGAGGCAGGAAAATTCTGGCTGTGTGGGGAATCTTTGGAGGATTCTTCTATGGGGAGACATGATATGGGGGGAGTATGTGACACCATATGAGACCCCTTTTCATTTTAATTAAAAATTATTATTTTTTATTAAAAATGACATGACTGCTAATAGTCATCTCCTTTTTATTTTTTTAAAACCACAATGTTGTGCCACCCCATTTTATCTTTTTTTTGTTTTTATTCAAAAAATTAAAAATTATATCAAGTATAGTTTTTTTCGAACTATTCCATAATAAATGTGCAAAAATTGGCACCGGCCAGAATGGTTCCAACCCCAAAATTTTCCCAAAACCTGACAAAAAAATAGGATGTGACTGAGAACATCATCGGTCACCAAATTGGGGTAAAAATTGACATATATAAAATACATTTTTATAAAATTTTAATACCTATAAAATCAATTTTGATTTATATTAAATTTTATTGATGTTCATAATGTCACGACCTATCCCAGTGAGGACCGCGTCGTGACTCCCCAAGCCCGCCTCCAATAGGCCAGGGGATTGTGACTAGCACCGAGTACGCATATCACTAACATGGGAGGCATTGCCTAAGTACCTGTACACACGCACACATCTCCAATCCCACAAATGATGAAATGTAAAACACTAAGGAACAAAAAGCATGCATATAACTAAACCCCAACCAACAGAGTACAACGAAAGGTAGAGTACTAGAAATTAAACTGGTCCAGAATACAAGCCCACCAAAAACAAACAAACAAGAGTCTGAAAACTGCAAAGTCCAACCTGTAAACACCAAAGGTAATGGGACTGCTTTTCGTAGCCGTAGGAACCCCTAGGACTGTAGGGAACTCAGAAAGCTCGTTCCTATCCTGGTTTGCCCTGGACTCTGTCAAAAGGCTGGTCGTCTATACAAGACACCAGACGTGCGGGCAAAGCCTGTGCAGGGGTGAGTATAACAAAACTCATTAGAGGACCCTGAAAACCAAAAAGAAGTAAAAAAAAGTAAAGGTACAGTCAGCTGTGCACAGTATATGTCTACAGAACATATAGAACAAACCAGATATACTCAAAACCCGGACCCATAGTCAAGGGACGATTCACCCAACCGCATACCCCCGTTAGGGATTCAGATCGAAGATTCCGTGATGCACTCGTTCTGGGAGAACACACTCCACGAGTCTTATAGCTCTGATGACGTCCATCCGAGAAGTGTTGTTCATCGGGAACCATCGGATAGGTAGCTTCACTCATTACGGGAGACACACTCATGAGTGGGAAAGTTACAGTAGATATAAGGCACTCATTACGGGAGACACACTTTTGAGTGGGAAAGATTACGATACACATATGAGGATCACTGCCAGGGCCATAGCGGATACCGTGACTCATCCGGATTCACCAGTTAGGTGATACACAAGCTTGGTAGAGGATCAATGCCCAGTAGATTTGGTCACGTCGATGCCTGACTCTACCTAGGGTCAGGAATGGATAGAGGATCTCGCTCCAGGCCTCTCAGAGGGATGCCGACTCTATCACAGAAAGTCCAACTGAGGGGATCATACTTATGTATAAATAAAACGATGCCTTCTCTTCAGGGGAATGAGAAGAATGGTCACTAACCGAAATGAAAGATGTCTAGGATACGATGAACAAGAGGACCATGTTGTTTTCCAAAAGGTACACTGCGTGTAGAAAATATACACGTCGTGTTATCTGACCCCGGGTACTGACAATGTACAACGGCCCATGTCTTAGGTTGTTCATCTAGGAAAACATAGTACATGGCGTGTAGTACGGTATACACACTGTGTCTGGGTAACTGGGGTTGGCTCCCTGCACTCTGTCCATGTGCCCGTACACGGTCATCAACACGTGTACACCAACCCATGTAACTACCACACGGGGTGACCCGCGTTACTGTCCTCGCCTGGCCGTGTGATGGAGTACACGGTCTTGTACTCCATCCCGTGTCTGCGTATCCCCGGAATACACACCGAGTCCCACGTATCCGCTTATGTCACGTTGTACACGTTGTGCTTCCTGAAGCCGTGTAGATCGTCCCGTGTCCGTGTACTACCCAAAGTACACGCTGAGCTTCGAGGAAAGTCCAACACGCCGTGTGACCAGGGTCACACGCCGTGTTATTCCTCTCTGACCCTAAAAACCTAGCCGACGCTGCCAGCACTACATGGCGTGTTATTTGGAAGTACACGCTGTGTATTCTGGAAATTTCCAGAAACGCGGACCTCCACCATTGCGCCTCCGGTGATGATCCATTCGTCGATCTGGCCACCCAATCACCATGAAACCTTCGGGTTATGGTCGCCCCAACACCATGAATCCGCTTCCGGTGTTTTCGGGCCTCCGATCGGCTCCAAAAACATGATTTGATTCTCCCGCGTGAAGAACACTCGAAGAACAGCCTTTACTGATCTGGTCCGATTCGTCCTCCACCATCGTCGTCTCACCTCTACAAGGTCGTTGCGGTGTCAAACCTTCGATTTGGGATCTTTGCATAATGGAACGGATGCGCCACGGTCCATTGTTCTTCTCCCCGCGAAGAATGCTAAGAACACGTGAGAAAAGAATGGGGGAGAAAAATCCAATAACAAATCGAGGAATAAACCTCCACTATCATTCATCATGGCATTGATCCACTCCATTAATAGGTTTAAACGGAGCAGAGATCAACATAAATAAAAGCATGTATTATTTCCCCAAATTCATCCCAAAGAAAACCCTCCCGCAAGAACGAATGAATCTGCAGATCAACTTGTTCGTGGTTGATCCGCGTTCGTCATTTAAACTCAAAAACGGGGAAAAGAAATTGAAATAACAAAACCCTACCTCAAACTGGTTGAAGAGTGATCGCCGCGACGCGTCCGTCGAAGGGATTCGTCAAAATCTGAGCGGCATCGATTGCTCACGTCATCGTCGTCCGCCAACGCGTCCTCCTCTGCCCAAGATCCAAGAGAAATATATATCTCTCTCTCTCAACTCACTGGGTTATGAGGCTAACCCTGTGAATTTTCCATAAGCACACATTTATAGGGGAGTATTAGTTTACTGATCAAAAAAAGGAAACGTTTTAAAAATAATAAAATAAATCATTAATTTATTTTATTCCTTCTGAAGTGCTTCCCTTTTTAAAATACCAAAAATTAAACTTCGCAGCCGACTTGTGCTGATCGAGGTTAGAACTGTTCTTTGGTAAAGTCATCATCCCGGACATAACGGTGTGCTCAGATTTTTTTACTCTGGGAATCCATTTGGGAACTGCCACAACCGCGCACAAGCGCCGACTAACTAAACCAAAAAAAAGGTTCAAACCACCATTCTAGGCTCACCGGACCTCGGAATGATATTCCGTCTTTTCTCCTGGTCTCGTAATAATTCCATATAATATTTAAAATAATAACGGAAAAATCTGATATGTTACAATCTCCCCACCTTAGGGATTTACGTCCCCGAAAAGCCAAAACAATGGCTATACAAAAAGATGAGGGTACTGAGCATGGATATGAGCCTCCCGCTCCCACGTGCTCTCCTCAAGATTCTCGTGCTGCCACCGGACACGCACCAAGGTAATCGATCACCCAAGAAGGATCCTCTCCTACCAATCCTCGATCTCCACCGGGTACTCAGCGAAGGTCACTCCATTCTCAATGTCCAGCTCGCCCCATTCGATGACGTGCGACGGATCATGCATGTACCTCCTCAGCTGCGACACGTGGAAGACATCATGTACCCGATGCAATTGAGGCATTAGAGTTAGGCGGGATCCCACCTCGCCAACTCTGCACTGTATCTGGAAGGGTCTGATGAACCTCAGAGATAGCTTTCCACCTCGGCCAAATCTCTGTAACCCTCGTCGTGGTGAGACCCGAAGAAAGACGTGGTCTCCCTCTTCGAACTCCAGAGGCCTCCATCGTCGGTCAGCATAGGACTTTTTCCGGCTCTGTGCAGTCTTCATCCAATCTCGGATGATCTACACCTTCTCTGTGGTAGCTCTCAGTAACTCTAGACCCATGAGTGCTGACTCTCCGGGGTTGGTCTAGCAAAGCAGTGACCGGCAGGGTCTCCCGTACAAGGCCTCAAACGGTGTCATACCAATGGTGGAGTGGTAGTTGTTTTTGTACGCAAACTCCACCAGTGGTAGGTGGTCCTCCCAGCTGCGACCAAAGTCCAAGATACAAGATCGCAACATATCCTCCAGAACCTGAATGGGCCTCTCCATCTGACCATCAGTCTGGGGATGAAATGTTGTGCTCAAGCGTAGCTGAGTCCCAAAAGCCTCCGGTAATCCCTTCCACAATTGGGACGTGGAGCGGGCATCTCGATCCGAGACTATAGTCGAGGGGATTACATGAAGTCAAACTATCTCCAGCATGTAGAGGGGCCCCAAGCTCTCTATGGAACTCTGCTCCCTGATAGCTAGGAAGTGAGATGACTTGGTGAGTCGATCAACGATCACCCAGATAGAATCATGCCCCTAGGACGTCCATGGTAAGCATGTCACGAAGTCCATCGATTTTCTATCCCACTTCCACTCTGGAACTTCCAGGGGGTGAGCTAACCCTGCTGGAACCTAGTGCTCAGCCTTCACCTGCTGGCATATGAGGCATCGAGAAATGAACTCTGCCACTGCCTTCTTAATGCCTGACCACTAGAACTGTCGTCGAAGATCCTGGTACATATTTTCCACTCCGGGATGTACCACCAAAGGGGATGTATGAAACTCCCTTAGGAACTCCTCCTGAAACTTCACTGGTACAACAGTGCATCCTCTGAAAAGAAGTATGTGCTCCCCACCTTATGAATATCCATCGGGAGAATGTCCTGTAGACAACTGAGCATGTAAATCCACACAGTCGACATCCCCAAGATGTGCCTCCCTAACTAGATGTAAGAGTGGAGGGGTGACAACTATCGACTGTAGGTAAACTGTATCCTCTCCATCCACGATGGATAACTGTAACGCGACTAACTACTGTGTAGCCTCACTCAACAGTTGTGAGCTCGACTTCCTGATAAGGGAACCTTCCACCTTGTTCCCCTTTCCAGGAGTATAGATGATCTCAAAATCATAGTCTTGGAGGTACTCTAACCAATTCATCTGCCTCAGATTCAGATCTTTCTGTGTGAAGATGTACTTGAGGATCTTATGGTAAGAGTAGACAATAAACTGCTCGCCCATAAGGTAGTGTCGCCACATCTTCAATACTAAGACTACCGCTGCCAACTAGAGATCATGGGTCGCATAGTTCTACTCATGTGGAATAAGCTGGTGAGAACCATAATCAATCACTGCATGCTGCTGCATCAGGACACAGCCGAGCCCAGTCCTTGATGTGTCGCAGAAAACTACGTACTCGTCACCCTCCTCCGGCAATCTCAAGACTGGGGAGCTCATAAAACCTTGTCTCAACAACTCAATAGCCTGCTGAAACTTCTCTATCCACACGAAGGGTTGCCCCTTCCTATTCAAGGCCGTCATCGGTGCTGATATCCGGGAGAAATCAGGAATGAATCTCCGGTAATATCCTACCAACCCAAGGAAGCTCCAAACCTATGTCACGCTCCGAGGTGGCTCCCATGCTAACACAGCCCCCACCTTGGCTGGGTTCATAACTGCTCCATATTCTGAGATGACATTTCCTAGAAAGTGGACCTCCTGAATCTAGAACTGTAACTTTGAGAGCTTCTCATAAAGCTGTTGTTCCCAGAGTACATCCAGAACCATCCGCAGGTGTCTTGCGTGCTCCTCCTCTAACGCTGAGTACACGAGGATGTCGTCGATGAAGACCACTAAGAACTGGTCCAAGTACGGCTAGAAGATTCAGTTCATTAGTCCCATGAACACTGCGGGAGTGTTTATCACGCAAAAAGGCATCACCAAGTACTCATAGTGACCGTAGAGACATCTGAAAGCCGTCTTCGGTATATCCTCATCCTGCACTCATAGTTGGTGATAGCCTGATCGAAGGTCAACCTTTGAGAACCACTGTTCCCCCCTTATCTGATCGAAGATGTCATCGATTCTTGGTAGTGGATACTTGTTCTTCACCATCACCTGGTTCAGGCATCGGTCATCTATTCACAATATCAGACTCCCGTCTTCCTTCTTAGAAAACATGACTAGGGCCGCCCAGTGTGAGACGTTGGGTCTCACAAAACCCTTGCTCTGAAAATCCTCCAACTGCACCCTCAGCTCGAGAAGCTCTGCAGGATCCATCTGATAAGCCGATGAGGTAATTGGTGTCGTACTGGGGTGTAAGTTGATGCAGAAGTCAATTTCCCAGCAGGGAGGTAATCCTGGAACATCTTCAGGAAAGACGTCCTCATACTCTACCACCACTGCTGGGAACTGAGATCTCACAACATATACCACTCCGAGGGTAAGGCTAGCCAACTCATGAGTGATCAGATTCACCCTCCTATGCATGAGCCCATTTTGTGTTGCCTGGGTTTCCTTTTCTCTGACAAAAGAAAACCTCGTTCCATCACGGTGGACACACCGCACTCTTCACCTAAAATAGTCAATCTGGGCATGGACATAAGATAACAAATCCATATTGAGAATTACATCATAAGGCCTCGACACTACCACCAATAGGTTCCAATCGAAACTCTCGCCTCCAAGGGTAAGATCACACTGTTTGAAAAGGTGTGTGATCATCGAGTCTCCTCCCGTAGATGTATCCAAGCGTAAGGATCGAGTCAACGATTTTACCGGAATCTCGAGGTTTTGTACAAGACATGTGGCTATAAGGGAATGACTGGAACCTGTATCTATGAGTATGGAAGCTAAGGTAGAAAAGACACAGATCATACCTCGAATCATCCCTAAAGCCCCTGGGTCGTATGCCTCGACCGCATGCAGCTGTCCTCGTCCCTGTCCCCCAGCTCCCTGAGCCTGGTGCGGAACTCCTAGGGGTGGTGTTGGAAGTAAGTTGAAGCGTCTTCCACGACCCACAGCTCTCTGTGATCCTCTGCCACGTCCGCCGCTTGGCGGGTCTCCCTGTTCTGTTCTCTACCTCTACCTTGTTGGTCCATCTACCGCTTCCCTGTCAGCAGCTCGACGGGTCGGGCAATCCCCAGCGAGATGTCCCCTACCGTCACATGCATAGCATCACTTCTCCCTAGGATGACTGGATCCAGCCTGAGAGCCCTGGACTGTCGATCCCCTATCCTGGGTCCTCCTCAAATGTCTCTCAGGTCCTGATCCCTATGTTTGACGTCGGCTCCCTGCCGCCGAGGTCTCCGCACCTGTCTGCCTGCTGCTGACTGCCGGCGGCTGTCTCTGCTCCTCCAAGAAACTCTCAATCACCAAGTCTCTCTCGAGCACTCTAGAATAAGTCGATATGAATAGAGGCACGACACTAGCTCATATGTCTCATCGTAAAAACCACTCGAAGGTCCGAGCTCTGAAGTACTGACCCCTGACCATATCCATCGAGTACCTGGAAAGGTTGGTGAACCTCGATGAATAGTCAGCCACTGTCATACTTCCCTTTTAGAGCTGGAGTAGCTCCTGAATGCGTACATCTCTCAGCCTAACTGGAGAGAACTCCTCCTTGAAGAGTCTCTCAAACTCTGACCATGAAAGGGTCTCCTCGTCGTGAGTCTGTGTGCTCAGACTCCACCATCGTCCCACCGAACCCTAAAGAAGTATCTCTCCTAGGATCACCATCTTGATAGATGACACAAAGGACATGGAAACACAACCCATTCCTATATGATGCATGTACCTTTTTATTTCCCCGCAACCAGTGTTTTCGTGTACCAAGTCGAAAAGCAGGTTATCAGAGCCCTAGTGTATGGATACGTCGGCCGCCGCACCAACACTAGAGTCTTTGGCCAGAAAGTCAAACTTGAAACACTTAACACTGTTTCCCCAAACCAAACTCAAAGACTATTGGTCCTAAGGTAGAACCAAACACCTCTGATACCACTCTGTCATGACTCATCCCAATGGGGCCCACGCCGTGACTCCCCAATCCCGCCTCCAATAGGCCAGGGGCTGGTGACTAGCACCAAGTAGGCATATCACTAACAAGGGAGGCATTTACTAATTACCTGTACACACGCACACATCTCCAAGCACACAAATGATGAAATGTAAAACACTAAGGAACAAAAATAATGCATACAACTAAACCCCAACCAATAGAGTACGACGAAAGGTAGAGTACTAGAAAGTAAACTGGGCCAGAATAATATCCCACCAAAAACAAACAAACAAGAGTCTAAAAACTGCAAAGTCCAACTTGTAAACACCAAAGGTACTGGGAGTGTTGCTTGTAGCCATAGGAACACCTCGGCCTGTAGGGAACTCAGAAAGCTCGGTCATGTTCTGGTCCGCCCTAGACTTTTTCAAAAGGCTGCTCGTTTGCATAAGACACCAGACGTGCAGGAAAAGACCGTGCATGGGTGAGTATAATAATACTCAGTAGAGGACCCCGAAAACCACAAAGAAGTAAAAAAAGTAAAGGTACAGTCAGTTGTGCACAGTATATGTCTACAGAACATATATAACAAACTAGATATACTCAAAACCCGGACCCGTAGTCAAGGTACAAGTCACCCAACCGCATACCCCAGTTAGGGATTCAGATCAAAGATTCCATGATGCACTCGTTCTGGGAGAACACACTCCACGAGTCTTATAGCTCTAATGACATCCATCCGAGAAGTGTTGTTCATCAGGAACCGTCACGAGAGGTAGCTACACTCATTATGGGAGACACACTCCTGAGTGGGAAAGTTACGGTAGATAGAAGACACTCATTACAGGAGACACACTCCTGAGTGGGAAAGATTACGATACATAGATGAGGATCACTGCTAGGGCCATGGAAAATAATGCGACTCATCCGGATTCACTAGTTAGGTGATACACCAGCTAGGTAGAGGATCAACGCCTGGTAGAGTTGGTCATGTAGATGCCTGACTCTACATAGGGTCAGGAATGGATAGAGGATCTTGCTCCGGGCCTCTCGAAGAGATGCCAACTCTATCATAGAAATTCCGACAGAAGGGATCATACTCCTGTAGAAGGAAATGATGCCTGAACTTTAGGTGAATGAGAAGAAGGGGCACTAACCCAAAAAAAATATTTCCAGGATACGGTGAACAAGAGGACCATGTTGTTTTCCAAAAGGTACACTGCGTGTAGAAAATATACATGTCGTGTTATCTAACCCCGGGTACTACCCGTGTACAACAGACCGTGTCTTAGGATGGTCATGTAGGAAAACTTAGTACATGACATGTGGTACAGTATACATGCCATGTCTGGGTAACTAGGGTTGGCTCCGTGCACTCTGGCCATGTGCCCATACACAGTCATCAACCCGTGTACACCAACACGTGTAACTGCCACACGGGGTGACCCGCATTACTGGCCTCGCCTAGCCATGTGATGGATTACACGGTCGTGTACTCCATACCGTGTCCGCATATCCTCGGGATACAAGCCGAGTCCCTCATAGCCGCTTATGTCACACTGTACACGTCGTGCCGCCTGAAGCCATGTAGATCGTCCCGTGTCCGTGTACTACCCAAAGTACATGCCAAGCTTTGGGGAAAGTCCAACACACCGTGTGACCTAGTTCATATGCCGTGTTATTCCTCTCTGACCCCGAAACCCTAGCCGCCGCCACCAGAACAACACGGCATGTTCTTCGAAAGTACACGCCGTGTATTATGGAAATTTCCAGAAACGTGGACCTCCGATGTCGCACCTCCGGTGATGATCCATTCGTCGATCCGGCCACCTGATCTCCAAGAAACCTTTGGGTTATGGTCGCCCCGACACCATGAAGCTGTTTCCAGTGTTTTCAGGCCTTCGATCGACTCCGAAAACATGATTTTATTCTCCCGCATGATAAACGCTTGAAAAATTCCCTTTACAGATCCGGTCTGATTCGTCATCCACCATCGTCACTGCACCTCCACAAGGTCATTGTGGTGTCGAACCTTCGATTTGGGATCGTTGCATGACAGAACGGATTCACCAAGATCCGTTTTTCTTCGCCCCATGAAGAACATGAGGAACGTGTGAGAAAAGAATGGGGGAGGAAAATCCAATAAAAAACTGAGGAACGAACCTCCTCCGTCGTTCGTCACAGCATTGATCTACTCCCATTAATAGGTTTAAATGGAGCAGAGATCAACATAAATAAAAGCATGGATTATTTCCCCAAAATCATCCCAAAGAAAACCCTACCGCAAGGAAGTAAAAATCCGCGGATCAACTTGTTTGTGGTTGATCCACATTCATCATTTAAACTCAAAAACAGGGAAAATAAATTGAAATAACAAACCCCTACCTCAAACCGGTTGAAGAGCGATCGTCGCGACGCGTCCGCTGAAGGGATTCGTCAAAATATGAGGGGCGTTTATTGCTCACGTCGTCGTTGTCCGCCAACGCGTCCTCCTCCGCCCAAGCTCCAAGATAAATCTCTCTCTCTCTCTCCACTCTCAGGGTTATGAGGCTAACCCTGCGAATTTTCCAGAAGCATGCATTTATAGGGGAGGATTAGGTCACTGCTCAAAAAAAAGGTAACGTTTTAAAAATAATAAAATAAATCATTAATTTATTTTATTCATTCTAAAGTGATTCTCTTTTTAAAATGCGAAAAATTAAACTTCGCAGCCGACCTGCGCCGGTCGAGGTGAGAACCGTTCTTTGGTAAATTCGTTGTCCCAGATGCAATAGTGCGCTCAGAATTTTTTAATCTTGGCATCCATTTGGAAACTTCCACAACCATGCACAAGCGCCGACTCACTAAACTAAAAAAAAGTTCAAACCACCATTCTGGGCTCATCGGACCTCAGAATGATGTGCCGTCTTCACACCTTGTCTCGTAATAATTCCATATAATATTTAAAAGAAAAACGGAAAAATCTGAGACGTTACACATAACTTGGCTGTAAAAAATTATATTGATGCACGGTATATTCCCTTTCCACTAAAATGAATCACTATACTCAATTTAAATAAACTTTAAGTTTTCTTGGCTCAGAAAATTCATGTGATCACTCTGATACCATTTTTTGGTTTCAGGGTGCACAAAGGAAGCTAACAGGCTGTGGATTTTAAATTTTTTATCACTGGAGCAATTTATCTTCATCATCTATGGTGATCTATGCTCTAATAAAGGTCTGAGGATCAAACATGAATTTATTTAAGTAAAAAAAATATAATTGAATGATTACCTTTTTTGGATTGATTGATCATTCGATAATAGATAATTTATAGTGATTGTTGCTTAAAGGATTTGAGTTTCAATCTCTCTAAATCATCCACAAATGCTTCAAGAGTCAATGGGAATATTGATCATTGGATTCTAGGTGATATCACATAGGTACAAAAAGTCTATGATTCCTTGATGATCACTATGATCGCATTCATTCAATCTATTATGATTATTTAATATCAAATTCTTGGAAAAAACCTTTCTATCTATATGATGTGGAAAGGAGAATAGATGAGCTCTCAAATTCGAGTGGCTGAATATTACCTCAGAAATGCACTCCTCTTTTCTTATATAGTGGTAACTAAACACCTAGAAAGGGTTCCCTAACCCCTGTATATAAAATGTTCACTAAATAAGTAATCAATGACATGTTATGATGAAAAAATACATCATAAACATAATTTAAATTTAATCACATACATATAATATATAATAAATATATTACAAGAAAAAAAGAGTCATTAACTCGACTCACAATTCCTACAATATTAAACGATTCTTAAATATTAAAACAGTATCCATTCATATAATATTTTTTCATGTATTCACTTAATAACTTGTGAATAATTTTAATAAATAAATTTAACTTTAATTATTCTTTGCTCAAATAATAATGAATTTATCTATTCATTGGTGATTTTTTTTTCTCAGATAAACCTCAAAACCCAAGGTGGGCCCCACCATTTCCTATACTCTTATTCAACAAAATATGGAATACTTTTGAATATCCTATTGTGTGTAAACCTCTAAGAACTTATCTTGATAGTATATAATATTATTAAAAGTTTAGTAATTGAGGCTAGAAACCCATCTATGCTTCAGAGAAGAGAAGGAATAGTCATAATAATGACAACTTTCTAATGAACACACATTGTGTAATACAATTTTTTGTCTCATAATATCCTATAAAGTTGGATGTAAAAATTGTTCCATCATCCATAATTGATTTATTATTTTTTGACCTAGATATATTAACTTACCTTATTTTAACATGGTCAGGGATTCAATAAAGGTTCTACCATCCTGATGAACTAGTCGTGAGATATCACTTCCTTTTAGAAGTGAAAAATTATATGATAATTATTCAATCAATGTCATACCACAAATGACATACCAAACATAAGTTACCTTAATATGAAATCCATTCCATAGTTTTCATCTTGCATCAACATACATAATCAAATAGTATACATTGATAATAATCTCAATTTAGGAGACCATTACACATGTTCACTGATAGGAATAACCAATGACACCTCAAATAGGTGGTGTTCTTATTGGCGAGTCAATCTTCATAATCTCATGTACTTGATATCACTAATTGAAAAATTCATGAGAATAAGTATCAATGATTATGACCCCCCAACATATGATGGTATCACATCATTTGTATCCTCTCAGAATGATGCATATGGACCATAGGACATAAGTCAAAGATCACTTTCATGGTATCTCTAGGTTCGCATTATTGCCTTGGAACTTTTATAACCTTTTTATATGACATGTAATCTAAGGACATAACCATAAATATCATGGATGAAAAATCATCAACACTATTATGGTATGATAAAAACATTTATATAGTAAACTATATATATGTAATGGTAATCAAAGTATATACATGAGTTGGGTCTAGGGCAACCAATTTCAACAAAAATCCTAAGAGGTGATTTATAAAGTGTTTATAAAATAAAAAATATATGATATTTAGATCATATAAAATATTTCTATAATCGATATTGAATTATAAAATGTTTATATTTCATGAAATATCATATAAATTCCATTTAATATAAACTATAAAGTGGTTCATATTGAAATAAATATAAAATTTTATATTCTTGATAAATTATAAATTGTTTATAATTAGCATTTATTTATGAATAATTAATAAATGTCTCATGTTTTGGAAAATAAATAATTTGTTTATTTATTTTGTTAAATTTACTTGATATTCATGTTTATTAAATTTTTTATGATATATGAATATTTTTTATGCCCATTTAAATGATAAATTTATTCTAGGATAGAGCCTTGCATATCTTGCTAGGTTTGATATCATAAAATTTCTTTTCATATACCTTGACCATAGTTTTTATTTTTAATTATGAGATTGAGAATAAATGTTGTGCATTTTTTATGAATATTAGGTGTTAGAGTTTTATGAATTGAATTATCTTTAAATTAATGTTTTCTCAGGTAATGGTACTTGGATTCTGATGACCTATTTTCTTAGAGGTCTACCTTGGCTAGGAAAGTAAATGTGGTTGTCTATTTGTTGCTTCAAGCTCTCATGTGTAGTTTTTAAATCTCATATAACTATATGTATTTACATGAATAATTTATATAACTTATTAATATGATGCATTTAGATATGTATGAATATAATCAACTTTTATTTTTGGGTGATTAACACAAAATTTTGGGTTGTGTAAAGAGTTACAAATTAATGCGTTGTGAACACATTAATTTGGTGGTTGTAATAGGGATTTCAAAAACTAAATTTTTAGAAGAATGAATACAAAAAGGAAATACATAATGAATAGGTAAATATTAAATGATATATAATAGTTATTAATTTAATATGGATATGATTTATATTAAATCAGTGAGGCCTTAAATGAAAAACCCTCAAATACTAAGTGTGAGATTCCTTCTAAAGAAAAACCTTTCAACACCCTAATCATCAAACTAGGTAGATTCATTCCAAATATAGGTTACCTTGTATTATATTATGTAAGTAAATTAAATAATAAGTGTCTCTAGATTATCTTTTTGGGATGTTTCATTCCAAATCCAGGTGCCCTTGGAATGTCCTTGGTTAGCTTATTTTCAACATTTTCCTTGGTTTACACTAATCGGGAAGCCCTAATGGCTAGGAAACCAGAGGAATAGAGTTGAGTGAATCTATATTATAGATTTTTATAAGTGGTTATCTACCAAAAAATCCAAGAGTAACAACTATTTTTATTGAGATGACTCCCTACCCAAATAACTAAGTAGTTAGATGAATGGTAAAATAGACTCATTGCTTTGTGAAATATAGATCTTGGTGTACTAAATTGATATGATGTATGGGGTCATCATTTTTAGTGGGGGAACTATCATTAAATTTTTTTAATGAATATATATAATATATGTTATTCATATAATAAATTATTATTTTTGAAGATAAATAAATCATCACCATAAAACTAAAAATTTAAATCAATAAATTAAATAATAATCTTAAATTAAGAAACTCATAAGACTGGTAGCTTAAGAAAAGTTATTAATTAAGAGAAATATTCTCTGTATTAGAACTATTCCTTCCTGAATAACCTATTATTGAGATTCTTCAACAAGAAAATCTAGATGCTTATGGAAGAATGGAATGATTCATTAAGGTTTAAAAGGAACTATATGCCAATTGACCTAAGGAATTATAGTCTCATATACTCAATATGATTCAGTGTGTTAATTATATTCAATATGATCAAATATGTATAGAGAGATTGAATCATTCTTATAAGGATTATTCTGGTTAAGAAATTTATTATATGGAAATATTCTGGAAGAAAAAATTAATTCAAGAAAATTTTAACTGATATTCTCAAAGTGTTGAGAATATATGAATTGGGCATATGATGTCTAAGTTCAAATAATATTCAGAAATTACAATAAGGTAAAAGTTCAAAATTTGAAGATAAAAATTTGGACATTCTAACAATATTTCTTCAAGAATTTAGTTTATGTTATTTGAAACCATATTGTACTATCATAAAGGAGTAATGATTACATATGATGATCTTATCTATAATACCCAAAGGATTTTGGGAACTTCATGTTATATATATGTCAGGTATTAATGTTACATAAATTTATTATTTGATTTTTAAGGGTATGTGATAATGAGTGCATGTTTTAATAGTGTTTAAAATACACAGGAGTTGAAAATCGTAGGAATAATTTAAAATAGCTTATACTTTAAATTCAAATTTTGAATTAAATACTTTCTAAATCAAAAAAATGAATGCACAGATGAATATTAAGATTTGATGAATCTAATTAAAGGAAGGGTTTCTTCATATTTCCTCTCTTATATGATAATAGGTGTTAAAAAGAGTTATTATGAACAACATGAGATTATTAATTGGATACACTAGGTTTATGATTCATTAGATTCTATAATATTTTTTTGATAATAATATATGGATAAAAGTCTCTATCCAGCTATTTTTTAAAATATGATGGAATTTGATTCCCACCCAATAGTAGTGTATTTTAATGAATAAAATATTATTTTTCAAGAAAACAATATAAACACATGTAATTCCATATGAGATATGAAAAAATAAATTATTTTTTAAATAGTATCACTAAAATGAGATAAGTGTTATTTTATAAAATAAATAAGTTTGTGTTGATTCTTAGCAACATATTCTGAGAAGGTTATATTATCTAAGATAATAGTATAAGTATGGTTTGAATTAGATAGTGTCAAAGTTAAAAAATAAATATTAAGTGAATTTTCTTTTTATAACTTAATAGAATTTAAGATATGTGTTGATAATATTATAAAAGGTAAAATTGAGTTACTGCATGAAAATTGATATCACTATTTCTTAAAAAATTATACCATTATAAGATTATAGTGATTCTTCAGTTAATAACATAAATAATTTTATGATATGTGATGGTAAATAAAAATGTAAAGAGTTACATTTAGTTACCATAAAAAGTAAACATCACTATTCACTAAAGGTTTACACAAAGTGTATCACTTGGTATACTAAAAAAGTTTAGGTCATGGAAGTAAATAGAAATGTAAAGAGTTAAATTATTTATCATAATTAAGTGGATATTAATTTATCCCAAAATAATTTTGGATGTGTTAGTAAAGTGATAATATAAATAGTTACATTATTTACAAAATATTTCATGTAAAAAGTTTGATAGAAAGGGTTCTAATGACAATGATGATATAATTAGAAAGAGTTATAAGTATACAATATAAGATAAAATTATAACATTTAATGATATGAATTTAATAAGTTTGAATATAAGTTAAAAGATTTGAACTTAAGGAATATGATTCCTATGTCTAACCATTATTTAAACTAGCTTGCTTTATTAATGTTACTTATTAAGAGGTTAGTGGGAGTATTTTATCTGATGGTCACATAGGTATGTGATAGAAACTACATATGGATGTAATTTTTAAAGAAACCATTAATATAACAACAACATGAGAGTAATGTAAAATATCTAGATATTAGAAACTTAAGTGATTGGTTGTAATGGTTGTAAAAATTTCATGCATTTATAATAAAGGAAATATCTATTTATCATTCATTAATTCATGTGGAAATTTACTTTACATAAATGGTTAAATGATAAATATTCCATCAAAGTATAAACTTTGAGTAATACCTAATCGATGATCATCATATAGTATAATGGGTTGTGATGACAAGTAAATATTATCTTGAATTGATTCTTGTACTCAATACAAAGGACTATATATGTGATATGAAGAATAGATTCATGAGGTAATAAGTAGATACTTATTACTTAGACTGAACCACTATAGTACATCTCATGTAATTTCATACTATCATAGATATACTTAGGGGTGTATTCTTATTATCAAACCTTCTTAACTGAGTCTAGTGAGATTGCTAGCATGAGAACCATCACACTTTTATACCCTACTTACACAAGTCAACATATGAAATTAGCTAATACAGGTGTGATTGGGTATGTTATTGAGCATTTCATTAGTTTTAGTACAAATAATTTGAGATTTTTCTACTTTTATGATAATAAAATACATTTGGACCTTGATAGAATCAGAGTAAATAAATTCATGGCCTTGTTTAGTTGAAAAATAATAAGTGTGTTTAACTACTTGTATAAGGAACATGTAATGTACTCATTCATTAGATGAATTAAATGTGATGTGTTCATCGACTTGGTTAGTATATTTATGAGAATAAAGAAAATATGATTTGTCTATACTAAATTGAATTGTTCCATGTTCAGTTTCCACTCAATGTAATGGATAAAAATATCATATTGGTGTAAATATGATTTATATGATACATCTTTTGAAGTACATGTTCAAAAATAGATAGAAGTTAGTTTGATAGAGATCACACAAAACCCCTCAGTGTCTTGATTAGCACTAATAATTTTATAGAGGATGATAATTTCTTAAAAATATGAAATATGGATTTCATAGTTGTTATCAATATTGATAAGGATCAAAGGGAAACAAGGTTAGGACCTTGGATAAGGATAATTTTTTGAATTGTTTTTGTTCAAGATGAATAGATTTTGATGAAATACCATATCTAGAATAGCTTGGATGTATTCACAATGGGTTGTGAAGTTTTTTATAAATTCCTAAAGAGATTTTAGTGAAAGTTGGAGATTGTTAGATGTGCAGTAAAAATTTACATGTATGTGATGCATGTACACATTCATATTATGCATTATATATATAAATATATAATATGATATTGTATACAATGTACATTGAATATATTTATATGATGTATGTATTTTTGAGGCATGCGATACATGAATAATATATATATATATATATATGATATATATATACTATTAATTTATCATGAATGGTTTATTCATCAGTTACAATCTAGTATGAATGGATTAAAGGATTTGAATTAAATTCATTGAAAACATTTAACTAATTATACCCCAATATTCATAAATTTCTATGATGAATTATTAATACAAGATGCCTCATTCTTCAGATATACAAGAGGATAAGATCCTTTCATATTGGGTGTGAAATGTATATGATCTTCGTTTGAATCTCTCTGTGTCCCATGCATTGTTAATCTGACATGAGAAGGTGCTAGCACCCCTTTAGTGGTTCAAGAATCCTCAAAATTCAATCATAGAGCCATTGGTTGGTGTACCACCTTGGAGGCAAGGTTCTTTCTTTTAGCACTCTTTGTGATCACCCTCAATAATTCTCATTTGAAGTGAAGTAGATGGTTATTTTTATACATGGTTTATATGTACTATGTTTTTATATTGATTAATGGATATAGATCTACCAATGTTTTTGGTTTTCTTCTTCTAAAAATGATCATCAGATGATAATATGAAACCCATTAAAATATTCCCTCTCCCACATTTCATGTGATTCTGACCCATGATGCCACAAAAATAGAACCAATGATATATACTTTTCACATTGAACCATTGTATAAGAATTAAAAACATAAAATGGTTTCTCAGTCATGGAAATATCATATTTAAGGTTAAGGTATTCCTAATTTAGAATGCGAGACGATTAATACTTCTTGAGTTGGGATGCATGGAAAACATTGTGGATCGAAGAAAACCCACGCGGTAAATCTAGGTGATAAGACACCTTTACAAGACATTAAATGATATCAAAAGGGTCCCACATATCTAGGGGTGAGCTTCTGTTTCCTTCCAAGATGTCAGTGACCCAACCGGGTCGAGACTTTTAAGAACACCTAATCATAGACTAAAAACTCCAAAGGAGGAAAATGATGATTTTTGTAATACTTTACTAGCTTTTAGCCTTTACCAAGTATCGATTAATCACCTAAACCGTTATCATTTTTTCTTGGACCAAGCTTAGTCCTATCAATGTAGCTTAACCAACCTCATAATAACATAGAAAAGAGTTATAGAGTCACCCTAATCCTTTCTCCTTTTTAATAGAATTGTCATTATACATTTCCTCAACACATAGTTGGTCAATAGAGAGAACAATAGGAGATGAAGACCCACTCTGAGCGACAGAATCAACCTCCCCATGATAGAACATGCGACCACGGAAATAGAGAGATAAAAATACCCCAGATGTTGATAAGAAGAGAAAAAATATGTCTATGTATCAAATATTATCATATGCTTACACCAAAACTCTTCCACAATTGATATCCAAATCCAATAAACAAGTGCCTTAGAAATTTCAACTTCAATGCTGATATGCAGGGATATAGGATGACAAACTGAATCAATTCAACTATCCAGACCGAAAAAACGTCTGACGAAATTTCCCATCATATGAATAATCAACGGATTTTGGAAATGGATAGGGAGTTCATGAAATCATACCTAAAGAGTCTTAGTCATAGCATCATGTTTCATATGGAAATAATAGCACCGAGTAAATAGGTAGAAGTAGGATAAATTTCATGTATGAGGAGTTATAGACCAAACAAGGATTAGTCCCTCCTTCGATGAAAATAGAACCATAATATTTTTAATATCAAGAAGTCTGATGGTTTCTTGGTCCTATAATCCCTATGAACCAAAAAACAGACCTATAAAAGGTGTTGACCGATGGCCGATGATGTCTGAATCGAACCACCAAGGTTAGGTTTAAGAGCATTGAAGCTTTAGAGAACACCAAGGATGAAAGAGAGAGATTGGAGAAACCATCATGAATACCTAAAAATTTCATGAATAGATCAATTGTTGGGAATGGGGGAAGGAAATTAGGGTTAGAGGATGGAGAGAAGGGGGATCAAACCCCAAAGGAAAACAAATCCCCCCCCTAGTGGGTAAGGGACGTGATTTGTAGCCATCACCGCCTAGGTCATCTCGATTGCTAATAAGGGAGGGATGGGATCCAACATCCATCATCCATGGAAGTGACAAGTCATGATGAAGATGTTATCCATTAAATAGGATCAAAGAAGAAGAACCAAACACTAGCTTCACAAGAACCTCAATTATTGGAGAACTAAATACTAAACCAAGATGGGATCCAAAACATGGTATGGGAGGACTTAATGATGCATTTAACATGGATCCATAACCGTATAAAAAAATACAAGAATAATTGAACGTCACCTCCAGTATACCCCAAACCCCCATGAACTCAATCCATAAGGGCCAAAACTAGTTATTCAGACAGTAAGGGAAGCAAAGAATCCTGAATGAAGCCCTGGTGTTATGAAACTAAAGATCTAAAACAATGTTGGTTCATGTTGTTCCTAGTAAAGATCCAAAACAAGGTAGAGGTCAGGAAGTTGTGATGAAGGGGAGGAGTAGTGTTCGGCGTGGCTTTAAGAGGTTCGATCCAAGTGGCAGGTCACATCGTCAGTGGTTCATCTGGGCATCTATGGCTGTTCTTGGTGGAGTACAATGTGTGTGGTTGGTAGGTGTCCCAACAACATCGATGTGAGAATGAAGGCCCCACCCAGCGGCAGGGGTTGACGGGTTTGTGGGGGTGGCCTATGGATGCCCCAAATAATATATATATATATATGTGTGTGTGTGTGTGTGTGTATGTATATATATATATATGTATATATGTATACATGTATATATAAATTTCAGGTAGTGGTTGGAGGGGGTAAAGACCAAGATGGATGAATATTGCGATTAAAGAGGATAAGAAATAATCAAATACCATATATCTTGAGAAGATCCATTCATCAAGAAGATTGATGAAGAGTGGCGGTGAAGGCTCGGTTCTGCGAAATCTTAAAGGCGTGAAGGAGGACTCTGTTAGGGTTCTATTTAAAACATCAGGTGAGGCTTTTATCAGCACTAAAATAGTAAGTGATGATAAAACATATCTTTATCAGTGTTATAATTTTAGCATTGATAAAGATATGTTTTATCATTGCCTTTTTGGTGTTGATAAAACTCAATCTTTATCAGTGTTGATAAAGACCCAATTTTAATAATGTAATAAATATAGTTAAAAATTTTGAATTTATATAACTATAAATAAATATTTCAATAATTTCAAATATTTATTATTAAATATAATTATAAATAAATATATTTATTATTTAAATATATTTATTATAATTTTATAATTATTTAAATATATATATATATATATATTTATTTATAATTATAATTGAAAATAAATATATTTAAAAAAAATTATATATAATTATAAATATATTTATATAATTATAACATTTATATAATTATATATATTTATATAATTATATATATTTATATAATTATATATATTTATAAAATTATTTATATTTATAAAATTATATATAATTATATAATTATATATATTTATATAATTATATATATTTATATAATTATATATAGTTATATACTTAAATATATTTATATACTTATATATATTCATATAATTTTATATATTTATATACTTATATATATTTATATAATTATATACATTTGTATATTTTTATATATTTATATAATTATATATATTTATTATTATATTAATATATATAATTATAAATATAATAAGTGTATTTATTACAATTTTATAAATATTTAAATATATATATATAATTATAAATATAAATATATATATACATATATAATTATATATATATATATTAATATATAAATAAATATATTTATTATTTAAATATATTTAGTATAATTTTATAATTATTTAAATAAATATTATTTATTTATAATTATAATTATGAATATATATATATATATTGGTATATAACAATAAATATATTTATATAATTGTATATATTTATATAATTATATATATTTATATAATTATATATATTTATATAATTATATATATTTATATAATTATATATATATATATATTTATATATAATTATATATAAATTAGGCAGTTAGGGGTACAATTACAATGAAACACACACACACACACATCACCCACTGGGCTTAGACAGGCAGGTCATAGCCCCCCAGAGATAACCATCAATCGAGCCCCTTTTTTATTATATATATAGGACCATAATGTAGTTACTCAGATTTTTCCGCGTAAGACTTTGGAATATTTCTAAGAATGTTTTTTAATCCAAACATTGATTCAACACGGGATTTTGGGGGCCAAAGAGCCTCAGTGCGATGCTATAAAAAATATTAAATATATTTTGTCACGCACGCGTAGTTTTTTAGTAAAAGAGAAATGAAACATGATCAGAGTCTCGAATTAGAAATCTAAGACCACGATAGAGTTCAAAACGTGGTGTTTACCCTGGGTGTGATATAAAATTTTTCGATGTCAGGTGCTCGGTTGGGGGTCCGTTGGTGGGGTGTTGAGTGATGAGGTTACTAATTAAATTTTATTTAATTAATAACCTAATCTAACTCCCCACCCCCACCCTTGGTCTCACATGCATAAGGAAGGAGGAGATCCCCCTTTCGCAATGGACGAACTGAGGTGAAACCAAGGAGATGATACATCACTGATCTTCGATCTTGACGAAGATCACTCCTGGATCATGGTGCAGCGGCTTTAGAGCATGGATTTGCACCCATAGCTTTGTCATTTTCACCACCAGGTATGAAAATATTAGTTTTATGTATTTATCCCCCTTTTATGCATTGTTTTAAGGTTTCAGTTCTTTATTATGACTGTTAGTGATCCCCTGGGGGTAGATATGTGGGTTTTGATGGAAACGGGAGCTTTTTGGGTGGCTTGTAAGGAATTTATGTTCAAAGTTCCTGATCACATGACATGTAGTGCAGCATAACATGCCATGTTTTATTCCCATTTAGAGAAGATGAACTTTGTGTACTACGCACTATGTACTGGGGGCACACACCATGTAGTGAGCCCAGATCATGTGGCTGAGGGACATGGCCAAGGATATCATGTCAAGGGACATGGTCGTGTGTTAGTACATGGCCAGAGTACATGGGGACGGGGTGTTGGACACAGTCACGGGAAAAGGACAAGACTAATTATCTCTATATCTAGGACACACTAAGGGTAAATGAAATGTGGATAGACATGGCCAGCTAGTCGTGTATGGTTGATTACATGCCCACGAGTTTGGAAGAGGTCACACACCATGTCGCCTGGAGTATATGCCAAGTACCGAGAGAGGACACATCACAGTGCCAGGGTCCAAAGCCACACCGTGTACTATGGGTACACTCTATATAATCCCCTTGGAGACTTTTCCCTCACATGACTCCATCTTCAGGACTCTAATGGAGGCCCACGAGTATCCTATCCGGAGTATTTTTCCATGTTAGATGTGAGGGTGGCCATTGTTTCATATGCGAGATGCGATGTGAGGTGAGTTTATCATATCACATTCTAGTGGAATATAAACCAATATTGTTTAAGTGATATCCCTTGGTCTATTCCTATGAGGTTACAGTGTGGTGTTATGTACACAGTATAAGATTTTGATCCCCTCAATGGGATGAGCTCAGATATAGTTGTTGTATCCCTTCGAGAGGTTGGGGTGGGATCATCTATCATATCGACTTCTACTAGATGGGGTGTGTGGAATAATTATGACCATCTTTTAGGGCAGAGATCCCCTATCTAGCAACCTATCCTAGTAGGTTTTGTGGAATAATTGGGTATATAATCATGTACTAAGGGGGATATTTCAATAGAATTTATGGTATCGTCGGGTACATGATCCCCTAGTCAGTGGTTGGTTCTAGTGGCGTTCACAGTATCATTGAGAGTATGATCCCCTACTTGGAATTTGGATCTAGATTTGGGTTTGTGATATCTCCCAGTTATCCTATACATGATTTCTTATCTGTGTATCATGGATTGGGTCTTAGTAGGGTTCTTGATGTCACTTAGTTGTCATGGGTGTGATCCCCTATCTAATTGTTTCCATTTCGGGTTTGTGGTGTCCCCCATCATGGATGGGCATGATCCTCTTTTTGTGTGATGGGATCTTCTAGGTTTCTAGGAGGGTTAGTGGATTACCCTATCAGGGATGGGTGGGATCCCCTATCTAAGTCTTGTGGTCAGCTGGGATTCGGTGTGACCTTCTTCATGGTGTAACCCAATGATTGATATCTCTTGGGTCTATGCCACCTTGGATGGTGGGATTGTGCCATCATCATAGAATTTATGATGTATCGTGTTAACTTGGATGAGTTCCATCAGGGATAACAGGTTTTTTACCAATTATTGATATCTTTCAAGTGTACCACCTAGGATGGTAGGATGATACCTGGTGAGGATTACCTCACAGATGTTAAATCAAGGATGGTAGGGCTCGTGGAGTGAGTTCTCACATACGAGCATTACCTTAGAACCTCAAGTAGAATCCTATGGCTGGTTGTGAGGTTGGGACCTCATGAGACTTGGATTCTGAGACAAGTATATTCTGGGTGATTCTAAGTTTCATTATGGTGATGTCATGTATCTTGCTCGACACACCATGTGGAGTTGAGATTTCTAATCATGTATAGTCGAGGGGTGGTCAAGATGGATTTTCTCTCTCGCATTGGGTTCCCTCTAGCTTTGGTTTAGTGTAATTTTTCCCTTTAATTACTCCCTTTTATTTTGGGTAATTAGGGAACCTAATGGGTATTGTTATACTCACCCCTACAATATCTTTTCCTACACATGTCGTGTCTTTTGCAGATGATAGGCATTTCGATGGAGTCACAGGAGGACCCATAGCAGGCAGAGCTTAGCGAGCTAGACTAACCAATTTGTTTTTTATTTCTTAGATGAGGATCATTATGGTGGATTCATTTGATAGTAGTCCCATACTTCTGATCATTTTGGACTCTTTATCCGTTTTTGGTGGTCTTGTATTATACTCTTTTTATGATTTCAATACCTTTTTCATACTTTGTTTGTGGGATATATATATACATGCATGTATATTTTGTTTTAGTTATTTTTATATCTTAATTGTTACATGGATATGTATGTGTGTCTGTAAGTACATATACTATAGGATAATTCCTACCATGTGTGTGATATTCCTACTCAGCACTGAACGCCATCCCTGGCCTATTAGAGGCAGGATTAGTGAGGCACACCTTAGGCCCTAGTAAGTTAGGACATGATAGAGTTTCATCATAGCAGGTTTCACATCGGTACCGTAGTGTAGAGGTTTTCTAGTTGTGAGGTTGGTTTTGGATTTATAGAGACATTATTATGGTGTCTTGAGTTCATTTTTTATGTCAAGGACTTTAGTTTTGGTGTGGTGTTCGACATATCTATTCAGTATAACACTAATAACCTACTTGTTGACTCAGTACATTTAGGAATTGGTTGTAGAAATAATTTGGTACATGTATCATATAGGAATTGGTTTTGGGTTCCATTTCCTTCTTGAGTTAGCTCTCCAGATATACTCTTTGACTGTGGAGTGTCCTAATTCTATTTCAGGATGTCACCATGACAAAATCCATATAAGGTTCCACAATTGTATTTTGATGATGATTTACTGAGTTATGAAGCTTCATTGAATGGAACTGCGTATTATGTGGTACCTCTAGGTGGTCCTATATATGAGCCACCACCTTTTGGGAAGTAGGTTGCGTTGGGAGTTCAGACCGAGGATGCATGGAATTTGAGTTCACTTCATGAGTTCCAGAGGTAGCAACCTCTAAGGTGTTGGGGTGATCCAGACCCCTTGGTAGTTGATGACTCGATTAAGGTGGTCACGAATGTTTTCCTCCTTGTGAGGACACCTAATTATTAGATGGTTGTCCTAGTGGTGAGACTTATCTAGGTCTTGACCAGGCGATGGTGGAGTCTGGAAATGTAGACCCATGATGAGACAATACTCACTTGGACTAATTTTGAGCGGCTCTTCCAATAATAGTTTTATCTAGCCACGTTGTGATTAGTGGATATCCAGAATCTTCTACAACTTCAGTGGTATAGAATGACCATGGAGTAGTATAAATCAAGGTTTATATACCTTTCATGATACTCCATGGATATTTTTCTAGATCAATTTTTCATAGGATAGACCTTTGAGAAGGTATTACGTTAGGATATCAGGGATTTGGTGATATCGTAGTGCATTCCTACCTATGTTGGAGTTCTTTATAGGGCCTTGGTGATGGAGATATTTCTAGCTGAACAAACTCTAACTATTGGTGTTGGGCACACAGAAGCTGAGACCTCAGCAGTTGGTAGTCGGTGGTAAGCTCAGGGATCCGGTCATGTAATATGATTTAGGAGATAATACCAAGATAGAAGGAATTCATCTCATGGATCCCATGATTTATTTAGTCATTCACGCAAGAGATAGTTTTCTCTTGTGATAGATGGGGACATCTCGTGGAATATTTTCTGACCCGTCATGATGCTGATAGGGAGGTGGACGATGGACTTCCCTAGAAAAGATAGTGATTGGATCATAGAGTTTCATGTGATGGTAGAAATCATGGATGGAGTGGGGATATTAGAAGGAGGTGGAAGGCGGTTTTATATTTCTTCACCACCTCCCCAAGTGGTTCGTGTTAGGTACAGGTAGATGGAGGATGGGGGAAATGATAGAAGCAGTCCATAGAGGCCTATAAACCAAAGGCTCCGATGATGATTATAGGTTTGCTCTATAACTTTTCTACTTTTTTAGTAGTATTGTTAGACACTATTATGAGTTACCCTATTATATCCAATTTTTGTTCAAGGTTTTTCAATGGGGACATGAGGTATTGGTAGGGTCCTATGATGGTGATGTTTTACATGGATTCTGACTTAAGAGGAAGAGCGATGTTTTCTCCACTGATATTCATTTTTTTAAGTGATTAAAAATGGTGGGTGAGTTAGTTCTTCCCAAAATGGAAAGTGTCATGTTTTGGAAGATGGGTTCTTTTGACTAATGTGTTTGTGGTAGGGTTGTGTACTAGAGTTGGAGAAGGGCCTAGAAATACCAGTGGATATTTTATGCTCGAACCTAGTTTTGGAGGCTCCTACATATAGGATCAGTGACTACACACCTCTTTCAACAGTTTTACCTGACTCTAGGAGGTTATTTCCTTACATATAACCTTTCTATAGTGGTAGGGAGACACTATGATGTTTCATCATTTTGGATTGGTTGCCTACCATCCATTCTCATATGGTTTCCACTAGTGGGTGCGGTGGTGTTTTTAGCTTGAGGGATGAAGTTTTCCACCTTTATGGAGTGATACTAAGGAGGGTAGGATGATCTCATGTGTGAGAATATATAAATGAATTTTAATAGGAGGATATTATTGACTCTTGGTGCACTAGTGTAATGTTCTTTCAGTTTCCTTCTGTAGTGCTGGAGTTGAGCATGTCTACCGATGAACGTGTCAATTCTTCCTCCCCACTGGGAGTTGAGAGTTGTTTTATGCATAGAATGGAACTCAAAGACTGCCCCAATATTTGCATCAGCATATTTATTGACTCATGTAAATCTTTTTGAGCTATGGTATGGTGGGAGGTTTTTGGACAAAGGGCTTGGTAAGACTGAGTGTGAGCTTGGGAAACCCTATGTTGTTCGTGGGTACCCTCATTTTCTCAGTGTCATATGTTTACATGAGACACTTGAGGATGGCACAAAATTTGTCTAGTTGATGGTGGTTACCCCTCCACTTTTGTAGTGAGAAAGGGAGGCACAACTATGAGATTTTTTTCCCGATGTATCGTGTGGCCAGATATCCATAGTACATGTTCTTGATGGGATTTTCTAAGGTGGGGAGTACACCAAAATTTTGAGGTTTGATGATGACATCAGTCATTCTATTAGAAGAGGTGATAAAGAGGTTGTTTTCCCTCAATAGTAAACCCTAGAGAGGGGTGGTTATTCCAAGTAGGACAAATCATTCGGGTTGTAGAGAAAATGATTTGGGTTTTCATGTTGTAATGGTGTTGTTTTCACTCCACCATTAGCATAGTACCGGTTGATTCCACATTTAGGGGGGATCTTTAGGTCACCATTGTACTAGTTAGAGCCATTGGGAGATAGTTTTGTGGGCCTAGAGTCAGTGCCAATGATGGATATTTAGGGTGTAGTCCATCAAAGAGTGGATGAGGACTGTCAGGTTACATATGTATCTATATCAGGTTATCAATTTTGTGTACCACTAGACTATGTGACCATAGTTTGACCAGTTGTTTATTTTTTTCTACCTATTTAAGTTGAGGAGACGTGTTTACACTACATCACAATATATTGACCTAGTTTGAGCCATAATTTGGGTGTAGTTTGGATTTTGTGGTTCTCCTGAGTGCGTAATTGGAGATAACATGGGAACCCTCTGGTGAGATCATCAACATGAGATGTAATGACTCATATTTTCTACGTATTATTTTTTGATATTTTAGGGATTATTTTCAAGACCAGGAACTGATACAGTGTGAGATTCGGAGGCTCGGTGTGCTTGAAATAAATGTTTGAAATATATTAAATGTATTGAATAACATGTGTGTGCAGTTTTCTTAAAAAGGTTGAATAACTCCTAAATGAGGGAGTTAGAAATATGAAGCCACTTTTTATTTCATAACATGAGGTTTAACCTAGGCACGAAATAACCTTTGTTGGTGCAGGTATTTTGAAGAAAATTCATTGCGGTCATAAAATTAATAAAATATTTAAATAAAATATTTTATTTGTTTGTTGATGCAGAAGCCTAATTTCCTTCATTAAATGCAAGATTATAGAAAATTTGTAGGGTATTAGCATAACCTTGTGAATTCATGAGGTCCATTGGAACTGTTGGAGGAGATTCTATTGGTGGATGACAATTGGATTGGAGATTCGATGACCGGTGTGAGGTGAATTCAAAGGATATTACCAACGATCAAGGTGCGACTCTATTATTTGTCAATTATTGATCCAAATCAAGGTAGGACATTTGTTTTGTTTGATTTCTTTCCCCATTATTAATTCTTATGATGAACATAGATCAATAAACAAATAGATTGATTTGTGTACTATGCATATTGCAGGATGGGTTAGATTAATTGGGATTTGAGGGTATTTTCTTTGTGATTTAATTATTGATTATTTTTTTGTCATTCTAATGGAAACGAATTTATGTAAACATGAACATATACTGAGGTTTATTCTATTTTATTGTTATTGTCCTTTTCTCCCCCGATTCTTCGTTCATCATGGGAGTTCTTTGCTTGGATCGTGGTTTGACATAACCCTATGAAATCAATCCTTGTTCACCTATTTCTTAGTGAAACAATCGAATATTTTGAATCCATGATCAGCATGAAATGATGGTAGTACGACAATGGAAATGACAACAGATCATATGGTTCTTGATGTCCAATTTTATGTTCTTTAGCATGCAAAGAACAACAACATTTGAAGGTGATTTTTGAATGGATTTGAGGGTTTGAAACTATTGTTCATAGACAATGAGGCTTGGACGGGGTGGTTCCTTGATTTTATCAGTGAGATGGTTGTCAAGTCGAAGTTTGATGGCATGAGAATGAACGTGGAATCTAGATTTAGAATCTTAGAAAATTACATTATATGAGGCATGTAACTTTCAGCCACATGCTATGTGGGACCCTCCTAGAAATGGATAGGGGTTTCATAGGAAGATAAGTATCACACAGTATGTGACCTTATCACACAGCATGTGGTCCCCTTTTTTAAGTTCAACATGTACCTTACAGGGTACACTGACATGGGCTGGAGTACATGGGAAGAGGCACGCCCTTTACTCTCACACAGACATGGCTTTCCCTCGTGTACATGATAATACTCATGTACTTGTACACGGGGAGAAAATATAGTCATTTGACATATCATGTATTTGTACACAAACATGGACATGGTACATGGTTCATTTACACGGGTAGGACGTGGGGTCAAGGGACACGGTGTGTGGCCCTAATACAAGTCATGTACTTCCTTAAATTTGGCTTGGATCCATTTTCCTCTATATTTTGAACATGTTTTATTAGGATGTGTTCCCTATATCCATTCCCTAAGGGTTAGTATGGAATCACCTCCTACTCCTAAGATAGTGATCCCTTAAAAAGTACTTTTTGGATAGAATTTTCGGAATCCTTCTGTGAGACCCGAGTGAGATACTCTATTCATCTTCATAACCTTGGTTGAGTTCTTGGTATCTTCATGACCAATACTATGTGAGCACCAAACCATTACTTAGTAGATTAATTCATATTGAGTTATTAGTATACCCCGTGGCCTTGGGTGTGATCCTAGTTTTTGTATAGTATCTATTTAAACTATCAGTGTGCAATTCTAATAGAGATACTTGATGAGAATTATCTCTCAGATGGACATCATCAGTGATTTCAAACTCAGGTGTGTGTTCTTCTAGATTAGTGCTTTATGTAACCTTCATACTGGAATCCTAGGTTGGCATTATGTTTGTGACTTACCATTAAATTGTGTGTCTTGTTGAGTATATATATATTCTTGTTATATTTGTTTTAGATATATACCTATGTAGAGTTTACTATTATTATTTTATTGTATGATTTGTGGTTTTGGGGTTTCCTACTGGGTGTTGTTATACTCAACCCTACATGGGATTTACCTATATGTGTTGTGTCTTGTGCAGACGATCGACCTTTTGACAGAGACCTAGATGGACCAGGACAAGATGGTGTATAGTGAGACAAGAAATACTGAGGTGTCTTCCTGTAATATCTTGATAGTAGTCTCAGTTTTACTTTCAGTTTGGACTTGTTTTCAATTTTTTCTGGTTTACTTTAATTTAATTCCTATTGTACTCTGGTTGTGGGATTTATATGTATGCATGCTTGGTTGTTCAGTTGTTTTTACATTTCAACATTTTATATGCTTGGATATGTGTGAATCTATACAGGTACTTAGGTTAAGTCCTCCCATGTTAGTGATATGCCTACTCGGTGCGAGTCGCCAGCCCCTAGACTATTGGAGGTGGGCTCGAGGAGTCGCGGCATGGGCCTCAATGGTACAAGTCATGATAGAGTCATATTATAGCATTCAGTTCTGCCTTAGGACTGATGTCTATTAGATTGGTTTTGGGAAATAGTGTAAAGTTTTTTGAGTTCATGTGGAAAGAAAGGTTCCGGTAGTATTTTTAGTGATTTAGGTAGAGTTTGAAAAGTTATCTAATCTTGAAATTTCTAGAGGAGGGAGTCAGGTATATAGAGTCCTACGATGCATCGAGAATTGGGATTGGTTATATTCTGATTCATAGGTGAGAGGTTATTTCCTATGGTTCACATCATTTGAGACCACATTAGAAGAACTACATGACATGAGATATTGAGTTATTAGTGATAGTATTTTAACTAAATATGTGGTGACACGACCTGATGGGCGGGCTCTTTATCATATATTTTGATCACAAGAGTCTCAAGTATATCTTCTATCAAAAGGATCTTTACATGAGATAGAGGAAATGGATAGAGTACCTCCAGGATTATGACTTAAAAATTATCTACACTCATGGGAAGGGGAATGTGGTAGAAAATTATCTTAGAAAGATATCTTGTTTGCAGTTGCTGAATGAGGTGTCAAAGTAGTTTTCCTCATTACAGTTATCCTTTATAGATGGAGATGGAGTTTCTAACCTTCATTCGATGGTTGTCACCCCTCTTATCTTGTAGTAAGTTAGGGAGGCACAACTTGGGGATGCTAACTGTGTGACCCTACATACATGGATATCCACTGGATATTCTCCTGATGGATTGTCTAAAGGTGGAGAGCATGTCATTATTTTTAGAGGACACATGATGGTACCAGTGATGCTTTAAGAGGAGGTTCTGAGAGATTTTCATACATCTCCTTTGGTGGTACTTCTAGGTGTGAAAATGTTGTACTTGAACCTCTAACGTTAGTTTTGGTTGCTAAGGATAAAGAAATGAGTTGCAGATTTTTTCTCTTAATGCCTTAATTTCCATCAAGTGAAGGCTAAGCACCAAGTTATAGAGGGTTTATCTCAACCCCTTTAGGTTCCAAACTGAATGTGGGGTATGATATCCATGGACATTATGATGGCATTAACACATATGTCTAGGGTAAAAAATTCCATATGGGTGATCATAGACTGAATCGCCATGTTGTCCCACTTCTTAGCTATTCAGGAGTAGAATTAAATAGAGATATTGAGATGCCTATACATGGATGATATAGTTTGAATCCATGAAGTTCCATCGATAATAATTTCTAGCCATGATGATCACTTAAAATATTAGTTGTATAATGGATAGAAGGAGGCGTTTGGGACTCAATTATTCTTGATCATAGCATTTCACCCCCAATGTGATGGCTAGACTGAGTTGGCCATTCAGGTTCTGGGGGACATTCTATGATCTTACATGTTGGACTTTATCCATAGATGGAAAGATTATCTACCATTAGTGGAGTTTGCATACAACAACAGATACCATTCCACCATAGGTATGGTTACATTCATGGCTTTTTATGGGAGACACTATAGGTCACTACTTTGTTGAATTGGCCTAAGAGATTTGGCATTCATGGTCCTAGAGTTGGTGTGAGAAAATATCGAGAAGGTGATGATCATCCAGAAGTGGATGAAAACTGTGCAGATCCTTTATAAGTCTTATACAAATAGATGATGTAGGACTTTAGAGATTTAGGAGGGATAACATGTGTTCATATGGGTTTCACCTCAATGAGGATTGTAGAAATTTAGTCAGGGAGTCAAGATATCTCTAAGATTCATTGGATATTTCTAGATACTACATAGAGTTGACAAGTTGTTGTATCACTTAGCTCAACCTCTGTAGTTTGAACAGGCACACGAAATCTTCCACATGCTGTAACTGAGGGGGTACATGCATGACTCATCACACATTATCAATTGGGGCGATCCAGACATCAAGTGTCTAGATACCTTTGTTGGGTACCCAGTATAGATCAAGGATCGGCATGAGAGGATCCATCTTGGGTGAGATATTCCTATAGTGAATGTCTGGTGGAAGCATGAGAATATTTAGGATAAAACATGGGAGCTAAACACTCATATTATTTCTTAGTACCAACATATCTTTATATAACCCTTATTTTGGATTTTTCGGATGTAAATCCCGAAGGTGGGTAGAATTTAAGGAATTAGATTTTCCAATTATTATTTTGTGATATTGTATAAATTATTTTTGAGACTACACACTGAGATGGTGTGTGATTATAAGGCTTGGTGTGCCTAGAATAAATGTTTGAAATATATTAAATATATTAAATAGCACGTGCATGCAGTTTTCCTAAAAAAGTGGAATAACTCCTAAACTAGGGGGGTCAAAAATTGGAGGCTACAATTGAGTTCATAATGCAGGGTTAACCCTAGGTGTACAAAACCTCTATCTTCATGGGTCGTTTTTGGAAAATTCATCATGGTAATAAAATGAATAAGATAATGAAATAAATTATTTTATTTTTTTGTTGACACAAAGATCTAATTTTCTAATTTCATTACGTTCTTATGGAAAATTTTTAGGGTTAGCCACATAACCCTTTAAATTGACAAGGGTTGTTGGAGTTTTTGGAGGAGATACCATTGGTAGAAAAGGATCAGATCAGAGATCGAAGATCATTGTGAGGAAAATTAAAAGGATCTCATCAACAATCATGACGCAACTCCATTCTTCATCAGTGATTAATACAAATCATGGTAGGATATTTTTTTGTTTTATTTCTTTACCCATTCTTAATTACTACAATGAACATGGATCAATCATCCAAAAAATTGATATGTGGATCACATGTATTGCAGGATGAGTTCGATTAATCTGGATTTGGGAGTATTTTATTTGCGATTTAATTTTTTTATTTTTCATTCTTAGTTCTAATAGAAATGAATCATGGTTCACACAAAAGCCAGCTGAGGTCTATTCCTCTTGATTGTTCTTGTATTTTTCTCCCCTGATTATTCATTCATCATGAGAATTATTCACTTACACTGTGGTTTGACATACCCTAATGAAATTGATCGTTTTTCATTTGTTTCTTTGCACAACAATCTAATATTTTATATTCGGGATCGGCATGACATAATAGTGTTGTGATGATGGCAGCGGTGATGAATCTAATAGTTTTTTATAATTGATTTTATATTCTTCGATGTGAAACAAAGAAAGGTGTTTGAAGGTGATTTTTAATGGATTTGATGGTCGGAACCTCTTATTAATTCATGAAGAGGCTCGTGTAAGGTGGTTACTTGATTTTTATAGTGTGACGATCACTGGATCGATGACCAAAGGCATGAGAACAAATGCAGATTCCAGGTCAAGAATTCTAGAAAATTCCATGATACAAGGTATGTAACTCAAATCCACACACTTTGTGGGATATTCTTAGAAACGTCTATGGTTTCTAAAGGAATATAATTATCACAGAGTGTGGCCTTTTCACATAGTGTGTGGTCTTATTTATTAATCTTAGTATGTACCTCAGAGGGTACAAAGACACGGGTTTGAGTACATGGGAACATGCATGTTGTGTACTCTAACACAAACATGGATTAGCTTGGTGTACATGGTAATACATGTGTACTGGTACACAGGAAGAGTACATGGTTATCCAACACATCATGTACAAGTATATATACATGGTCACGAAACATAGGCCATTTACACAGATAGGGCCCGGGGTCAAGGGACATAGTGTATGACCCTACTATACACCGTTTACATCCTTAAAGTTGGCTTGGATCCCTTTCCTTATATATCTTGGAAAAGTTTTTTAGGGTGAATTCACCATATCCATTCCCTAATGGTTATTATATAATCACCTCATACTCATATGACAATAATATCTTCAACATTAATTCTTGGTTAGAGTTGTTATAATCCTTCTGTGAGGCCTAGAGTGAGGTCTTCTATTCATCTTTGTTCCCTAGGTGGAGTTCTTGGTATCATCATGACCAACACTATGCAGGCACTGATACTCTACTTAGCTGGTTAATTTAGAATGAGTTGTTGGTATACCCCATGGACTTGGGTGTGATCCTCATCTGTGTATTGTATCTCTTTGGAATATCATCATTTACTTCTAATGGTAATACCTGATGAGAATTACCTCTTGAACAGACTTCATTAGTTTTTTTAGACATAGGAGTGTGTTCTCCCAAACAAGTTATTTGTGGAACCTTCGAGCTGGAATCCTAGGCTGACATTAAGATTGTGACTTACCTTTAAACTGTGTGTCTTGTTGAGTATATCTAGATATTCTTGTTATATATGTTGTAGATATATATTTTTGTATAGATAAATATTATTATTTTGTTGTATTCTTTTTGGTTTCAGGGTGTCCTACTTATCATTTTTATACTCACCCGTGCACGGGGTTTTCCTACACATTCCATATATTGCATAGACAATCTACCTTTTTACATATTCCTAGATAGACCTGGACCAGATGGTGTTTAGTGAGACCGGACAGACCGAGCTGTGTTCCTATGGTATCCTGAAATTCATCCCAGTTTTACTTTCAGTTTGGACTTGTTTTCAGACTCCTTGTGGTGGGATTGTATTTGAAACTATTTTCTTTCCTTTACTTCCTATCGTACTCTAGTTGTGTGATTTATATGTATGCATGCTTGTTTTTTCAGTTGATTTTACATTTTATCATTCTATGGTCCTGTATGTTTGTGTGTGTGTGTAGGTACATATGCTAAGGCCTCTCTTGTTAGTGATATGCCTAGTCAATGCTATTCACTAGCCCTGGCCTATTGGAGGTGGGCTTGGGGAGTCATGGCACAGGCCCCGTTGGGATGGTTCATGACATGGGAGGTCTTTTTGAGAGATTTTTATTCCATTGGATGTAGGAATTTTATTCTCAAGGAAGTAAATCCTTATGGTGGGTATAATGTAGTAACTTGGTTTTTCCCATGTTAGACTTTTGAATATTTATAAGAATGTTTCCGAAATTGGATACTAATTTAGTGTGGGATTTTGGGGCCCAGAGAGTCTCAGTACGGTGCTATTAAAAATATTAAATATATTTTATCACACATGTGTATTTTTTCAGTAAAAGTGATGTGAATCCCAATTAGAGTCTTGAATCAGAAAACGGATACTATGGTTGAGTTCAGAATGTGATGTACTCTCTAGGAATGCAATTAAATTTTTCAATGTTGGGTGCCTGGTTGAGGGTACATTGGTGGCGTATTGAGTGATTAACCTAATCTAACCCCCCCCCCCCCACCCCCACTCCTGATCTCATGTGAATGGAGGAGAAGGAGGAGAGGCCCCTTGCATGATAAATAAATCTAGGTGAAACCAAGAAGATGAGACGCCGCTGATCTTCGATCTTAATGGTGATTTATCCTAGATCATGGTGCAGTGGCTTTAGAGTATGGATCTGCACTCGAAGCATCAATATTTCACCACAAGGTAGGCATATTTTATTTTTAAGTTCTTCTCCCCACTTGATGTGTTGTTTTAAGGTTTTAGATCCCTATTACGACAGTTAGTGATCCCCTAGGGGTAGATCTGTGGGTTTCGGTGGAAATAGGGGCGTTTCTATCAACTCATAGAGAATTACCATCTCGAATTCCTGATCACAAAGTATGTAGAACATGATAACATGTCATTTTTTCTTTCCATTTATGGAAGATAAACTTTGGGGACTACACACCATGTTCTGGGGGCACACGCCATGTAGTGTGCCTAGGTCGTGTGGTTGAGGGACATGGATAGGGATACCATGTCAAGGGACATGGTCGTGTATCAGTACATGACTAGAGTAAATGGGCATGGGGTTCCAAACACAAAAATGGTCAGAGGACACTCCCAAGTGGCTGAATATCTAGGACACACCATGTACCAAGGGTACACATCATGTGGAGAGACATGGCCATCAATTCATGTCTAAGAGAGGCCACACCCAGGAGGTTGGACGAGGTCACACACTGTGTGACCTTGGGTACATGTCATTTATACTCATACATGCCATGTATCGAGAGGGGACACGGCCTAGGGCTAGTTCCTATAGACACACCGTGTACTATATACTCCCCTTGTAGACTTCTCCCTCATGCATCTCTATCTTCAAGAATTGGGTGGATCCCCATGAGTAGACTATCCTGAGTAGTTTTCTACATTGGACACAAGGGTGGCCATGGTTTTGGCATGTGAGATGTGACATGAGGTGAGGCCATAAGATCTCTTTCTAGTGACATATAGACCGGTATAGGTTGAGTGGGTTCCCTTGGTCTATCCTTGTGAGGATACGGTGTGGCATTACGTCCTTAGTATAACAACCTTGCTCTTTATTTCATATTTAAACATGATTTATTACATAAAATTTTACTTAATACAACTCTAAAGATTGAGATTTCTAGTGTATTTGGGGTTTAGAAACATTTCATAACAAATTAAAACATGAAATAAAACAACTTTATTGAAATATTCTTTGACATGATCACATCATTCCTTCATACTTAACAATACATGAGATAACCTGAGGACATATATAAGAAAGGGGTGATATATAAAGCCTGGTAAGGGAGTAAACATAACATAAAATGAGGATAAAAAATTCATGTTAGACAAGAAATATCAAAAATTCATAAATGAACATGAATAATAAGGCATGATTTAGCATGATAATCATAACATGGGAAATGTGGCAACAACATAAAACACTAAATAATAAACATAAGTCAAAGCTAAACCACCAAAAATTCATGGTGGAAAAAATTACTATAAAGGAATTAGGTAAGACCCTATCACAACTTGAAATATAATGACACTAAAAATTACCCAATTCAATGGAGCTCTATCAGGGTGCACCCTTCATAAACATTTCAATCTCATGCTTAAGTTCTACATAAATCATATAACATGGATTCATTCAACATCATAACATTATTTTATGATATATAAATATGGAATACATACATGTAATTCCCAAATCAATAAGAGTGTGTGAATAAAGTTAAATACCCTTGATAGAGAAATGGGTAAGGTATTCATTAAAAAATTATTTTGGAATGGTAAATCATGGTGTAATTTCAGCAACATAATGATGTCATATAGAAATTCATAAAATGGGTTGATGAGAGATAAATGGGTATCCCATCACATAGAAATGAAATTTATAGTAAGAGTGATATTTAAGAACATATAGAAACATAGGAAAATGAAATTATAAGACATAACATAAAAGGGATTCTTGATAAAGTAGACGGGTGGAAGATCCCTTACAGAATTTCGGTATAGTAACAGGTGGGATTAAAGGATCATATAAGGGTTTAATGAGAGTAAAAGGAAGATAAAATAATTTATACATCAATTTTAAAGTAATTTGATCATGTAAAATCAAATTCCAACATATTAAAATTGAATTTAATAATCATAATATAAAATAAGTTCTTGAATAGAAATGTGAAGAGGGACATCCCTTAAAGAATTTCGGCATAGTAACGACATAGGTAAGGATCCAAATGAGGGAGGATAAATGATCCCTCAGTCACATAACATAAAATGGAAAGTAGAAAATTTATTATAAAGTAATGAAAATATAAAAAATTGAAATTAAAAAGACTAATTTCAAATAAAGTTCTTGAATTGAAAGGAAGAGAGAAAGGTAAGGATCCCTTATGGAATTTTAGCATAGTAACAAGTGTACTTAAAGGATCATAGGGGGTTAATGGGAGTGAAAGGAATATAACAAAATATATACATAAAATTTAAATTAATGGGATCATGTAACATCATATAAAAACATATGAAAATGGAATTTAATAATCATAATATAAAATAAGTGCTTAAATGGGATTGTAAAGAGAGAAATCCCTTACGGAATTTTGACATTGTAAAGACTTAGGTAAAGGGTCCACATGGGGGAGTATAAATGATAAATTATTAAAATAACATCAAATTTATATTAATGGTATGATTATAGATGAAAAACATTATAACCGTTTGAAATTACAAGAACTAATTTCAAATAAGATGCTTGAATTTGAAAGGAGAAGAGAAAAGTGAGGATCCCTTACTTGGATGTGTGACTCCAAAGGATTGGGAGAGTCTTATTGGGAGATTGGGGCTCCTTGGAAGGAATATAGGGAGTATATATAAGAGTTTTTATGAGCTTAAAGTAGTTTTAGTGAAGAAAAATGGGATCTTTGATGGGTTTATATAGGAAAGGATAGGGATTTCTTTATTATTTTGGTTTTGGACACTTCATAATAAAATATTCAAAACTAAAAACCATACCATGGTTTTTGCCAATGGTTTCTAGAAAAGAGGATTGGATTAAATTATTTTATATGTATAAGGTCCTAACATATTAAAATAATGTTCTTGATTATGTGGAGGTGAGTCACAATCTCAAAGAAATGATTTTAAAAAATTAAAATATATTATAAGTCTTGGAGGATTCACTAAGGCTTTGTAGAATAAATAAAATAAACTCAAAATTAAATTATTTTAAAAGAAAAATATATATATTTGGCCTTTTATACCTTTAATAGTATTTATTAAATCACTATTGGGTCATTATGATGTCATAAAATAAACTGTATATTTATACGATATTTAATTTTTACCCAAAAATTTGATTATCTCAGAAAATTGTGAAAAATTCACCATTGGATAATTTTGATGTACTGATTCCAAAAATAATATTAATTTTATCTAAATAATTTTTTAAATATGTGAATTTTCACTTTTAAAAAAACTGACATTTATTGAAAATTGACGGGTTTTGATAAAACACTTTTCAAATATTAGTAAAAATTACTTTTGACTTCATAAAAATTACATGATATTTTATATTTAATAAAATTTATTTAATAATAATATTTTATTAAAATATTATTTATTTCAAAAATACATTAATTCATCAAAATATATTTATTAATTGAAATTGAATATTAACCAAAATAATACTAGCGCTTTAAAAATCATTTACAAAGTAACAATAATAGGAAGAGAAATGTCACGACCCCCTCCTGACAAGGTCTACCCCTCCTGGACCGGTAGTATCAGAAGGGAGATAATGACCCCTGAGTCCTACCTCCAGTAGGCCCTGGGTTGGTGACTAGCATCGAGGGTATAGTAAACACATAAATGAGATGCATTACCCTGTAAGAGAACACATGAGAAAGAGAGATATAAGAGAGACACCAACCAAATCCAACTCAGACTACAATATAAAAGAAATAAAAAGTGCACATATGTAATGTAATGAAAAACTACTACAACTAAAATTGAAAACTGAAAGTACCAAAGGAAAGTAGAAAACAATAGAAACCACAACCCAAACAGATCCTGCAACCCCAAGCTAGTAGAAACCAGCTGGATCTCCGACCTACCCCAAGTGACCTGAAAAACAGTTTATATACACATAGTTTGAGTGTAATAGTATAATTATTAGGATCCTCCCTAATGCCTCTCATGCAAAAGTAACGAAAGCATCTAAATCATAGTGAACAACAAGTGAAACTAACTCGTCACTTAAACAGGTATACTAAGATCCCAGCCTTACCATGGCTACTCTCAACCAAGTATCACATACAAGAGTATATAATATAATAAAAAATATCAAGGGAACCCCACTAATACTTCCCCACTAGTTTGCTGCTTTCCCCCGATTCCACACATCCTAAGCATCTCTCTCCAAAAATTCTTGCCCACGCACTACCACAAAAAAAGTTTTTTCTGGCGCAAACATTTATCAGTGCTAACAAAAATGCGCTGATAAAGGGGGTACCTTTATCAGCACTTTTTTTAGCAGTGATAAAGGCACCCCATTTATCAATGCTTTTTTAGCACTGATAATGGGACCCCCTTTATCAGCGCTTTTTTAGTAGCGCTGATAAAAGGGGACCTTTATCAGTGCTTTTTTTAAAAGTGCTAACTATAGGTGTTAACTTGAGCAGTGGGGAAAGTAGAGAGGATAAACAACCATCAAGAATCATCAAGCATCCAAACATTCACATCCAACCTATTTCATCATCCCCAGTGTCCTCCTCGACACCCACATGCATAAACCGATGCATATCACCACTCTAGGTGTCAACTACTGCCACAACCAATAGGTATTCATGCCCTCACATATCAAAACAGCCATCCAGGCTCACATCACAACACAATAAATAGGAAAAAAACATCATATAAATTGGTCTCTTATCCCTTAAACAAGAAAGAGGGTAACTCAGAACCCTACAAGTAATTATGTTTTATAAAACAACCAGTTCTTTAATCCATCTTGAATTAACCAATTTATTATTTGCAGGTTCCAACTATGGGAAACCTAAATATAAAGCTATAAAAAATTGATTAAACATGTTTACTGCATCAATTTTATTAGCATAAAATTACATTAACAACAATCAAATTCATTCACATGCCTCCTTCTTTTTAGCCAAACAATTATCAATTAATTCCAGCTTTATGTTCTTTACCAATTTCCATCAAGAATGAAAAGATAAACAAATAAAGAATAGATATCACACTATCTAGAAAAATAAGAGGCAATAACATGTGATCGATATCAATTTATTTATCCAATTTAAATATTTATTATGTTAATTACATTGCAATCCACTGGGTTAAAAAATGATAACTATATAGTTGCACATAAAATAAAAGAGAAGCAATGAATCCTTTACCTCAAATAGTTCTTGACTTTCTTTATATGAGAACAATCCACACAACGGGTTACAATCTCCTCCCCCCATGACAAATGTATCCACCCAAGGATGCAGAGAAACTATCACACTGGTCAACACCCAAGAAAATCCCATTAAGAACATGGAGATATCATTCCATAAAAGGGAAAGGAGAAACATAAGGAGATGAACCCAAAAGAATAATGATAGATCATACCTTATATCGAAGATTGATCGATACTACTTGGTTGCATAAAAAATAGAGGGGAACCAATCCAAGCAGAAAATTTTGATCACACAACTCCTAGGGGAACGAATGGAAGGTTCAAGTGTCTCACACCTAAGAACAAGGAGGAAGAACTATGGAGGAAGATATCTAGTCACATTAAAAGATTTAACAGAGCAGCAGTTTAAGATACACTGTATTTTCCATTAAAATAATATTGCATTAAACCACATGGTTTGAGCAAGTAAAAGCATCCCAAGAATTATAAAAAATCAATATTGGAGTTATGGACTTTTAATCGGCCTTTGAGTCCTTAAAACGAGGATTTGAATGCATTTTATTTAAAAGGAAAATTCAAAGGGTGGAAACTGTAGGAAGCTGGAAACACTATTCATGAACACAAAATTTTGAAAAGGAAATATAAGCTACTGTTGGACCTCACCACTCTAGAAACACTGTTCATGAACTCAAAATTTGGCAAAGGAAATAGAGGCTACCATTGGATCTCACCTTTCTGGAAGCACTGTTCATGAACTCAAAATTTGGAAAAGGAAATAGTGGCTACCGTTGGACCTCACCATTTTGGAAACACTATTCATGAACTCAAAATTTGGAAAATGAAATAGAGGATACCGTTGGACCTCACCATTCTAGAAACACTGTTCATGGACTCAAAATTTGGAAAAGGAAATAGAGGATACTATTGGAACTCACCATTCTGGAAACACTGTTCATGTACTCAAAATTCGGAAAAGGAAATAAAGGCTACCATTGGGCCTCACCATTCTAGAAACACTATTAATGATCTCAAAATTTGGAAAAGAAAATAGAGGCTACCATTAGACCTCACCATTCTAGAAACACAATTCATGAACTCAAAATTTGGAAAAGTAAATAGAGGCTACCGTTGGACCTCACCGTTCTGGAAACACTTTTATGAACTCAAAATTTGGAAAAGGAAATAGAATCTACCATTGGACCTCACTATTCTTTAAACACTATTCATGAACTCAAAATTTGGCAAAGGAAATAGAGGTTACCGTTGAACCTCACCATTCTGGAAACACTGTTCAAATAAGGCTATCGTTACACTGTTCACATAAGCCTACTGATGACACTGTTCATATAAGATTCCCATTGCATTGTTCACATAAGGCTACCAATGACACTGTTCACATAAGTTTACCATTGCACTGTTCACATAAGCCTACTGATGACACTGTTCACATAGGGTTACCATTTCCCTGTTCACCTAAGGTTACCATTTCACTATTCACATGAGGCTACTATTTCACTATTCACAAGGCTACCATTGGAACAGTTCATATCGGTCAACCGTTGGAACTGTTCACAAGGCTACCATTAGAACTGTTCACAGTGGTCTACCGTTTGAACTGTTCACAAGGCTACTGTTGGAACTATTCATCGAATTGGAAATTTTGAAAAGTGTTGGGGATAAGTCACCTTGACCACCAGAACACCTCAAACACTAGATTTATGTCGAGGAATAGACTAGACAGGTTTGATCCATTACATTAGATACCTCTCAAAACATTCTCATCCTCGAGAATTTAAAACCCACCTAAATGGAAACCGAAATGGGGTCTGAACAACCACCCATCGAGATACCTCTTAAAAAGGAGAAATCCCCAATAAGTAACCAAAATAAATCCATCTTATAAACATGAAAGGTCTATAACCACAAAGGGGACTTCATTACATAAAAAGAGTTAAACATCAAACAACTCTGGGTACTCAGCACGTATCTGTGACTCATGTTCTCTGGTACTCTCCTCAATACCACCGTGTTACCACAAGACACGAACCAAGGGGATAGAATTCCCGCACAACATCTTCTCTTTGCGTTCTGGGATCTCTATAGGTCTCTCCTCAAAAATCGCATCATCATCAACATCGATATCTCCCAAATCGATGACGTGAAAGTCGTCATGAAGATAACTATGGAGTTGTGACACATGAAAGACATCGTGTATCTGGATCATCTGTGGGGGAAGTGCTACTCAATACGTCATAGCTCAACATGAGGTAACACCTCAAAAGGCCTAATAAACCGGGGAGAAAGCTTACTCCCATGACCAAACCTTCGCTTCCCACGACTAGGAGTCACCTTAAAAAACACATGATCCCCAACATCAAACTATAAGGGTCTCCTCCTTTGATAGGTATATGATTTATGATGATCTTTCACTATCTTCATCCTCTCATGAATCACCTAAACCATCTTTGTTATATTCTAAACTAGTTACGATCCGAGAATTACTGACTCTCCAACCCCAGTTCAGTACAATAGAGAACGGAAAGTTTGTCCCTACAAGGCTTCAAATTGCACCATACCGATGGTTGAGTGAAAATTTTTGTTGTAATCGAACTCCACCGATGGTAAGTGCCTCATCCCTGAACCTCCAAAATCCAAGACACAAGATCACAACTTGTCTTCAAGATTCTGGATGGTTCGCTCTGTCTGAACATCTGTTTGTGGATGAAAAGTAGTGATAAGGTATATCTGAGAACCTAAATCATACTGGAGACCTCTCCACACCCTTGAGGTAAAATGGGGATCTCGGTCAAAAATAATCATCCTTGGGACTCCATGAAGTCTCACCACCTCCTCCAGATACTACCTCAACAAAACTTCCAATGAGCTAGACTCCTTGATTGCTATGAAGTGGGATGATTTTGTTAAACGATCCACTACCACCCAAATAGTGTCATGTCCTCACTGAGCTCGAGGTAAACTTGTAACAAATTCCATTGAGATTTCCTCCCACTTCTACTAAGGAACATCTAATAGCTGTAGTATACCACTCGAACCATGGTGTTCGGCCTTCACCTTCTGGCAGACCAAACATCGAGACACAAACTCTGCAACTGCATGCTTCAGCCCAGGCCACCAAAACTGAATCCTCAAGGCTCAGTACATCTTTGTCATTCCAGGATTCACCGATAAATGAGAACTATGGAACTCTCTGAGAATCATCTCGTGCATGGACAAAGGAAAAAATAGCCTTCTGTGATATAACACTCGGTGTTGTTCATCCTCAGACCAAACATCAGGGGCCTCGCCACAAACAACTTGGTCTCTCCAGACCTCCACCTCAAGATCCCCCAACTAGGACTCTTCCACCTACTGCACCAGAGATGACTGCACCGTCATATTAAAAAGACAACCTCTACCTCTAACTTCTCCCATATCGAGATGTAATGATGATAGTTCTTCCATTACTCTCCAGGAATCACCATATTCATGCACTGCATCACTACGTGACTTCCGAATTAGTGCATCAGCTACAACATTCCACTTTCCATGTGTATACGATATTTGAAATTCATATTCCTATAGGAAATCCATCCACCGACACTATCGTAGGTTCAAGTCACACTAGGAGAAAACATACCTCAAACTCTTATGATCAGTGAAAACCACAAAGCACTTTCCAATGAGGTAATGTCTTCACATCTTCAGAGCAAGCACCACAGATACTGACTCAAGATCATGGGTGGCATAGTTACATTCATGGGGATGAAGCTTCCAAAACCCATAAGAAACAACTAATATTTTTTTCATCCAAACATAGACTAAACCTGGATGTAAAGCATCGTAGAAAACATCAAACTGAAATCCCTCTGCTGGATGACAACGAAATGGATCACTTACTAACTTCTCCTTTAGATACTAAAATTTTTTCTGGCATTGATCAGTCCATATGAATGCCTGATTCTTCCTGGTCAAAGCTGTTAGAGGACTCAAAACATGAGAGTAATCAGCTAAAAACCACTTGTAGTAGCCTGCGAGACCAAGGAAACTTCACACCTATGACACAGTCTTGGCATCTTCCCAAGACACAACTACTTCTATCTTTGATGGATCTATAGCTACTCCTTTCTGGGACACAACATGCCCCAAGAAACGGACCTCTCGATCCCAAAACTCACACTTCGAAAACTTCCCAAATATATGATGTTGATGAAGAACTCCGAAAACAACATTTATATGATATGTATACTCCTCATAAGATGTGGGGTACACAAGGATTTTGTCAATAAAAACCACAAAAAAAACTTTTCTAGGAACTCACAGAACACAACATTAATCAATACCATGAACACAGCTGGAGCATTCGTCACACTGAACGACATTACAACGAACTCATAATGCCTATGAAAACAATGGAAAGAAGTCTTTAGGATATCTTCATCCTTCAAACACATCTAATGATATATTGACCGCAATTCAATATTTGAGAACCAACATACACCCTTCAGTTGATCGAATAAATCATAAATCCGTGTAAGAGGATAGTGACTCTTTATTTTTACTTTGTTCAAGTGACGATAATCAATACACAACCGCAAACTACCATAAGCCTTATTCACAAACAAAACCGGTGCACCCCACAGTGACACACTCAGCCAAAAAAACCACAATATAACAAACCATCAGGCTATATACGTAGCTCTTGTAACTCATAAGGGGTCATATTATATGGATACATAGATATAGGAGGTGATTCTGGTTGTAGCTTGATCCCAAACTTGATCTCTCATTGAGTAGGTAATGCTACAACCTCTTCTGGAAAGACATCAGGGTACTCTTCTAAGACCCTAGGAAATGCTAACTACTGAACCTCTAAAGAACTCAGTATCAACTCAACCATCATGGATGATAAGGATGGAACATGCCTCTGACCCATCTGAGGGTATCACTTTCCAACAAACACCATTGGATCTCCATCTGCATCAAATAATTCAACAAGCCTCCTAAAACAATCCATGTTAGCCTACACTGAATACAACCAATCCATGTCAAAGATGAAATCATATGGTCGTATTTATAAACATAATAAATCTCCCCAAGAGCGGTGCTACCCCAACAGTAGCTCACAGTATCTACATAATTCAAACAAGTCAGCTCGGCCTCTAACTAGCATAGTCAATGCCAAGGGAATTGGAAGCCTCTCTACCTCAAGTCCCAAAGCATGGAAAAGGGTTGTTGATATGAAGGATAGTGTCCCTCATAAATAAAACAAGGCATACACCAAGGTAGAAAACAAGCAAAGGGTGCCTCAAATGACATTTGGCTCATATGGCACTGGCAACGCTAAAGTATGAAGATGACCACGAACTCCTCCACGATTTCATTGACCCTGATGACGACCACCACCGTGGTCGTGCTCTACTCTATGAGGACGAGGAACATCACAGGGTTGTCCTCTTCCTACTCCATGTACTCTCTACTGATCCAAAGCAGGTGCAACCTATTGTTGCTGCCTCCAGTAGAACTGCCTCAACAGAGGAACCTGGAGTGCAACACTTGGTGCATGATGACTACTCTAAAAGGTCGAGCACTCTCGCTGATGATGACCTTAACCAGCATAAGAAAAAAAATAACATGATCTCTTGGCATAGGCCTGAGAGCCACCACCCCCTGAGAAATGAGATGTTGAGGACTGGGACCAACCCCCGGCCGAATGGAAACTCTTATGTCCTGAAAACCAGGAACCCCGGAACATAGCTCTGCTTCATGATGATTCATGAAGACTCCCCTCTCATGATGATCCAGTTCTATCCAATTTCCACTTGACAACCTCGGCCCTTTCCAGAACCTCAAGATATGTCTTCAGCATAAATGGGGTGACCTGGTGTTGGATCTCTGGATGCAAAGCCTCCTCAAAATGCCTCGCCCTGGCCTCCTCATTTGGAAATAGGTCTGAAACATATCGTAAATTGTCCCTGAAATTGATTCCAAACTCTCACACACTGGAGCTCCCTTGTAGAAGGGTAAGAAGATCCCAGTGACTGGATTCCTTCGCAGTTGAAGAAATAAACTCAACACTAAACTTGTCTCAAAACTCCTCCCATAAGATCGTTGACTCCTCACGATCCCTGAGGAAGAAGAACCACCACTGTCTTACTGATCCATGCAGCATCTTCACAACCAAGGATACCCAGTGCTCCTTCTAATCACAGATCGAACTAAATCCTATATTGAATTCCTCCAACCAGTCTTCTCTTACTGCATCTAAAATGGATCCCTTGTACTTCTGCAGACTCTGGCCCTAAAACTCTCAAAGTGTCCTCCTCCAAGTGTCATCATCATCAACCTTTACCCTATGGTGATCTTCTGGCACAAACTGCTGGACATCTTCTATGCGATTCTGATGAGGACGTTGACCTGGATCCATACCTATAAAATAACAAATAGTTAGAGCTCCTAGACCTAGAATATGGAAGACTCAACATTAATTAATTAATTGTTTTCTTTTATTCATTTTAAGTTAACCTATCCCAAGGTCTACACATTCAAACACATGAATAAGGAATAATGATGCATTATCCTATCCTAGATCTCTACCCTGTAACTAGTATCACCTCGTTTAGTAGACATTTTAAACTTAAAGTTCCATACATCATATCATAGGGGGGCCTGAATGCCTATGTATCATCTGGTATTCAGTGTTTACATCACTTGCTAAACTTGACTGACATTGTTGCCCTACCAACCCATGTAACCTCACTTGTGTCTAACTCCAAACTCCATCTTATATCTCAACCTACCTCTGATACCACTCTGCCATGACCCCCTCCCCACAAGGTGTACCCCTCCTTGGCCAAAAATTTGAGAAGAGAGATAATGACCCTGAGTCCCGCCTCAAGTATGCCCCAGGTTGGCAACTAGCACTGAGGGTATAGTAAAAACAAAAATGGGAGGCATTACCCTCTAAGAGAACACATGTAAAAGAGATATATAAGACAGACACCAACAAACTCCAACTTAGACTGCAATATAAAATAAATCCCAAGTGCACATATTTAATGTCATGAAAAACTACTACAAATGAAAGTGAAAACAGAAAGTACCAAAGGAATGTAAAAACAATAGCAACCACAAGGCCGAACAGCTCCTGCAAACCCAAGCTAGTAAAAACCAACTGGATCTCCAACCTGCCCTAAGTGACCTGAAAAATAGTTTATATACACATAGGGTGAGTATAATAGTATACTCAGTATGATCCTCCCCAGAGCCTCTCCTGAAAAAGTAAAGAAAGCATGCTAAAGCACAGTGAACAACAAGTGAAACTAACTCATCACCTGAATAGGTATACTAAGTTCCCAGGCTCACCATGATTAATCTCAACCAAGTATCACATACAAGAGTATATAATATCATAAAAAATATCAAGGCTACCCCGCTACTACTTCCCCACTGGTTTGCCTCTTTTCCCGAACGTCGCACGTCCTAAGCATCTCTCTCCAAAAAGGATTGCCCGCAGACACCTGGGTGAAGCACCACAACATGAACCTCATTCAAAAAAACCACCACATACACATAAGCAAATTAATATGGTAGTTTTTGGGAGCCACCACATCTCTCATAACATGTATCATATGTCAGTTATTAAACCTCAATTCATTATAGCCCATACATCGAGTAAGTATCCTTAATCCATCATAGCCTATACACGTTAAACCTATAGTAGTACATAGGAAACTATATCCAGAATATTTGTGTGTGAATAACCACAAGCCACTATAGCCCTCTACACACATATATGGGAAAAACTAACTGTTGTGCCTACCAGCACAAGTAACTACCAAGAGAAGAGAGTGGGGCCAAAGGTGGTAGTTATCCATCCATCCTCCCATCAGAATGTTGGGGAAAACACCCCCCCCCCAAGTCTATGAATCCCTGAAGTGTCATTTTACCTAACTGACAGGGTGGAGTATCATATAGAAAAACAAAAAAGTTCAGAATATACTATAGCTCACAACCACACTATAGACATAACCTAGTCTTAGACTCAACTGTAGCTAATGTCTCTCGAACTCCCAGATGCCACTTTTATGACTAGGTATCCTATAATCACACAACAATTTAAAGAGTTTTATTACATTACTTTATTCCCTTTTTATTAGTTTCACTTTATGTTAGTTAATTATTTAAATATTAATTAACCATTAACAATTCCACATTATATTTCATTAGCATCACACCCGAAGTCCACTGTCCCTTTAAATTTTTACCTCAACATTGCATCCCAGAAAGCTCCAACCCCTTGGATTAACATCATTTATTCAATCATTTATTAACAAAATTATTACTTTTGAATATTCCCAGGATTTCTAAAAAAATATTCTAAGCTACTAAACACAAGGGGGCTCAACATAGTGAGTAGATGAACTACCCATCAAGTCTTTTCCACCTATATAAATAGAATAGACACATCCTCCCTAAAGAAGCTAAACACATAAAGAACGTGGAATACTCTACATGTCTTCGCCCCTTTTAGAAGGAGGGTAAGCAAACCCGCTACCTTGAGCACCTGGGAAATTAAAGAGGATAAATAACCAACAAGAATCAGCAAGCATCCAAACATTCACATCCAACCCGTTTCATCATCCTCGGTGTCCTCCCTGACACCCACATGTATAAACCGATATATCTCGCCACTCTAGGCATCTACTGCTGCCACAACCAATAGGCCTCCATGCCCCCACATATCACAATAGACATCATGGCTCACATCACAACACAAGCAATAGGAAAACAAACATCATATAAATTTGGATCTTAGCCCTTAAACGAGAAAGAGGGTAACTCAAAAACCTACAAGGAATTATCTTTTATCAAATGAGCAGTTCTTTAATCCATATCGAATTAACCGATTTATTATTTGTAGGTTCTAACTACGGGAAACCTAAGCAGTAAGCTATCACAAATTGATTAAACATTCTTACTGCATCAATTTGATTAGCATAAAATTACAACAAAAATAATCTGATTCATTTAATTCCTCCTTATCTTTAACCAAACAATTATCAATTAATTCTGTCATTATGTTATTTACCAATTTCCATTAAGAACGAAAAGCTAAAAAAAGAAATGATAGATATCACACTATCTTGAAAAACAAGAGGCAATAACATACGATTGATATCAATTTATTTATCTGGTTCAAATATTTATTATGTCAATTCCATTGATATCTAGTGGGATAAAACATGATAACTATACAGTTGCACGTAAAATAAAATAGAAGCAATGAATCCCCTACCTCAAACAGTTCTTGACGCTTTAAATGAGAATGATCCACACAATAGGTTATGATCTCCTCCCCCCGTGACAACTATATCCACCTGAGGATGCAGATACACCACCATACTAGTCAACACCCAAGAAAATTCCATTAGGAACATAGAGATAACATTCCATAAAAGAGAAAGGAGAAAAAGAAGGAGATGAACCCAAAATAATAACGATAAATCATACCTTATATCGAATATTGATCGATACTGCTTGGTTGCATAAAAAATAGAGGGGAACCAATCCAAGGAGGAAAGTTTTATTGCACCACTCATAAGGGAAGGAATGGAAGGTTTAATCATATGACACCTGAGAACAAGGACGAAGAACTAGGGAGGAAGATATCTCATCCCTTTAGAAGATTTAATGGAGCAACGGTTTAAGATACATTGTATTTTCCATTAAAAGGGGTTCGCATTAAACCCCACAGTTTGACCATGTAAAAGCATCCTGAGCCTTAGGAAAAATTAATATAAGAGTTATAGCCTTTGAGTCAGCCTTAGAGTCCTTAAAATGAGGCTTTAAATGCATTTTACATCAAAGTAAATGTCATAGGGTAGAAACTGCAGGAAGCTGGAAACATTGTTCATGAACACGAAATTTGGTAAAGAAAATAGAGGCTATCGTTGGACATCACCGTTTTGGAAACACTGTTCATGAACTCAAAATTTGGCAAAGGAAATAGAGGCTACCATTGGACCTCACTATTTTGGTAACACTGTTCATGAACTCAAATTTTGGTAAAGGAAATAGAGGCTACCGTTGGACCTCAATGTTCTAGAAACACTATTCATGAACTCAGAATTTGGAAAAGGAAATAGAGGCTACATTTGGACCTCACCGTTCTGGAAACACTATTCATGAACTCAAAATTTGGAAAAGGAAATAGAGGCTACCATTGGACCTCATCATGTTGGAAACATTGTTCATGGACTTAAAATTTGGAAAAGGAAATAGAGGCTATCGTTGGACCTCACAATTCTGGAAACACTGTTCATGAACTCAAAATTTGGCAAAGGAAATAAAGGATGCCATTGGACCTCACCGTTCTGGAAACATTGTTTATGAACTCAAAATTTGGCAAGGGAAATAGAGGTTACCATTGAACCTCACTATTCTAGAAACACTATTCATGAATTCAAAATTTGGAAAAGGAAATAGAGGCTACCGTTTGACCTCACCGTTCTGAAAACAATGTTCATGAACTCAAAATTTGGAAAAGGAAATAGAGGCCACCATTAGACCTCACCATTCTGGAAAATACTGTTCATGAACTCAGAATTTGGAAAAGGAAATAGAGACTACCGTTGAACATCACCATTCTGGAAACAGTGTTCACATAAGGCTATTGTTTCACTGTTCACATATGCCTACCATTGACACTATTCACATAAGGTTACTATTATACTGTTCACATAAGGCCACCAATGACATTGTTCACATAAGGTTACCATTTCATTGTTCACATAAACCTACCAATGGCACTGTTCACATAAGGTTACCATTGCATTGTTCACCTAAGGTTACCATTGCACTGTTCTCATAAGGCTACTATTTCACTGTTCACAAGGATATCATTGGAACTATTCACAATGGTCTACTATTCACTACTGGAATTTGGTCTTTTCCCAATGGTAGTATACCAACGGTTTATTTAAACCGTTGGTATAGTGAGCCTTTGCCAACGGTTTATTTAAACCGTTGGAAAAAGGAATTTCGGTGGACCCTTTCCCAACAGTTCACTAGAACCGTTGGGAAATGGGTGCTAAAGTCACACATTTCCCAATGGTTCCAGTGAACCATTGGGAAAGGTGTGCCTTTGCCAACGGTTTTTATAAACTGTTGGAAAAGGTTTTCCCCAAATTGAAGATCGTGATCTCCTCTCCCGATTCGGACAGAGCCCTAATCTATTCGCTCCGCTGCTCTCGCAAACCCCATCCAAATCTCTTTCACTCCACTTCTCTCGTGAACCCCCCATCCGAACACCATCACCCCCCATCCCAACAGGTACACCCCCATCCGAATAGGTAAAATTTGATCTCAACCATATTGTTGTAGTTGTTTTAATGAATAAATTTTTTCCAGGTGTTGGTGGTTTACTTGATTATTGAAATTAATATCTAAATAGGATATTTTTTGTGTTTGTGAAGACTTCTTTAATGTTTTTATATTCTATGTTTGGAAGGAGAGTGTTCAAAACATGTAAATCAGAGTTGGGGGAGGCTATCGTGAACGTTTACATGTTTTGGATAATGGATTGTGGGAATTATGGATTGTGTTCAAACCAATTTGATATGTTTTGCATAATGGATTGTGGGGGTAGGGGGTGTCCACGGGGGTGGGTGGGTTGTCCATGGGGGTGGGCGGGGCTGTCCACGGGGGTGGGAAAGGCTGTCCACGGGGGTGGGCGGGGATGTCTAGGGGGTGTGGGCTGTCCTGGGGGTCTGGGTGGGGTGTCCTTGTGGGGGAGGGGTGTGTGGGGTGTCCAGGGGGGTGGTATGTCTAGGTGGTGGTGGTGGGGTTGCAGGGGAGGGGGTGTGGGCTGTTTGGGAGGGTGGACGGGGCTATCCAGGGGGGGTACGGGGTGTCCAGGGGGGTACGGGGGTGGGTGGGCTGTCCACAAGGGTGGACGGGCTGTCCACGGGGGTGGACGGGCTGTCAAGGAGGGGTGGGCGGGCTGTCCAGGGGGGGTGGGTGGGCTGGCCACGGGGGGTAGGGGTGTCCAGGGGGGTGGTCGGGCTATCCAAGGGGGTGGGGGGCTGTCCATAGGGAGAAGGGGTGTCGAGGGGGGTGGGTGGGCTGTCCACGGGGGTGGTTGGGCTGTCTAGGGGCTAGGGGTGTCTACGGGGGTGGGTGGGGCTATCCAGGGGGTGTGGGCTGTCCTGGGGGTCTGGGTGGGGTGTCCTGGTGGGGGAGGGGTGGGTGGGGTGTCCAGGTGGGGTGGTATGTCTAGGTGGTGGTGGTGGGGTTTCAGGGAAGGGGGTGTGGGCTGTTTGGGAGGGTGGGCGGGGCTATCCAGGGGGGTACGGGGTGTCAAGGGGGGTACGGGGGTGGGCGGGCTATCCACAAGGGTGGACGGGCTGTCCACGGGGGTGGTCGGGCTGTCAATGAGGGGTGGGCGGGCTGTCCAGGGGGGGTGGGTGGGCTGGCCAGAGGGGGTAGGGGTGTCCAGGGGGGTGGGTGGGCTATCCAAGGGGGTGGGGGATGTCCATAGGGAGAAGGGGTGTCAAGGGGGGTGGTTGGGCTGTCCACGGGGGTGGTTGGGCTGTCTAGGGGGTAGGGGGTGTCCACGGGGGTGGGTGGGTTGTCAACGGGGGTGGGAAGGGTGGTCAATGAGGGTGGGAAAGGATGTCCACGGGGGTGGGCGGGGCTGTCCAGGGGGTGTGGGCTGTCCTGGGGGTCTGGGTGGGGTGTCCTGGTAGGGGAGGGGTGTGTGGGGTGTCCAGGGGGGTTGGTATGTCTAGGTGGTGGTGGTGGGGTTGCAGGGGAGGGGGGTGTGGGCTGTTTGGGATGGTGGGTAGGGCTATCCCGGGGGGGTATGGGGTGTCCAGGGGGGTACGGGGGTGGGCGGGCTATCCACAAGGGTGGACGGGCTGTCCACGGGAGTGGTCGGGCTGTCAAGGAGGGGTGGGCGGGCTGGCCACGGGGGGTGGGTGGGCTGGCCACGGGGGGTAGGGGTGTCCAGGGGGGTGGGCGGGCTATCCAAGGGGGTGGGGGCTGTCCATAGGGAGAAGGGGTGTCGAGGGGGGTGGGCGGGCTATCCAAGGGGGTGGTGCTATAATGGTTTTGGATTGTTTGAGGTACTCTTAGTGTATTATAAACCCTCATTTGTTCCATATTCATTTAAATTGATTTAATATCATTTGTTTCACACACACCATTATATCCTCTCAAACTATATTTATATTGTATTTTCATTCGTATGGTGTTAAATATTTTAGTAAATGTTCATACTAGCTTCTTTTATGTGTTCTAGGGGTTTAGACTAATGACAGGGATGCATGATTATTGTGGGGGTATTATTTTCATATAAATATACCTATACACCCCGACCCCCTTGGACAACCTGACCACCCCCACAGACAGCCCGCCCACCTGGACACCCCGACCCCCCTAGACAGCCCCCCACCCCCTGGACACCTCCGACCCCCCGGACGGCCCCACCACCCCCTAGACACCCCGCACCCCCCTGGACACGCCACACCCCCCTTGGACAGTCCCACCACTCCCATGATTCTCATCCTACTCCTCATCCTGATCTACTTGAAGAAGTTAAAGTATAAAACTCATATACTCCCAACAAGACCCTTAAGGATTATGTATTCCTTGATCCACTTCCAATATCTTACTGGTCAATCCGTGAATATAGGCATTAGAAATTTTGTATCTTATTTTATTATATACACTGTATTTTGTTTTATTTCTTAATATGATTCTCATATAGAGTAATGTGTCAGTTATGCTTTTATATAGAGTAAACAATTGTCATTTACGTAAATATTTTTTTGATTAAACTTTAATATTATTGAATTTCTTTGAAATGACTTATTGCGATTTTTTTAAAGAATGGATAGAAGTTGGATGTATGAAACTGATCGGATTTCAGCCGATTTTCAAAATAATTTGAACAGCTTTCTAGATTTTGCATTTGACAAGGCTTCAGATAGTGGTCGCATACACTGCCCATGTTTTAATTGTGTTGGAAGACCTTGGTTGAGCCGTGAAGCAGTTAGCTATAATATAACCAAATATGGCTTCCAAACAAACTATTATGTGTGGTATCACAATGGAGAGAAATGGAATCTCAAAATGTTGATGATCCAAATGATAGGACTGAATTGGAGAGTTTGATATATGATCGGTTTCCATTTATTCGACATCATGAGAAGGAAAGGATGTCTAGCCAACAAGATTTCAATATAAGCACACATGATGCGTCCAATGAAAATGATGATGTTGATAGGGTGAAAAAATTTAATGATGCTGCGACGACTCCAGTATATCGGTAATGTGATAAAATGAAAAAGTTGGAATTTTTAATCTGATTGTTTCATGGGAAAACTATGTATGGGATTTCAAATACTGCAATTGATTGTATTCTTACCTTCTTGAAGGACTTACTTCCAGATGATGCAGATATTCCCTCAAACCACTATATGGAATGGAAGTTGGTTGATGAACTTGGATTCTAAAAAAAAAATCATGCTTGCCCGAATGATTGCAGCTTATTTTGGGAGGAAACTGCTGAAAGAAATGATTGTATAAAATGTGGAACCTCCCAATGGAAGTCAAAAGATGATGGAACACCATCTCGTGTGCCACAAAAAGTAATTTGGCACTTTCCATTGATCCCAAGATTACAGAACCTTTTCATGTCTGATGAAATATCCGTAAAAATGCGATGGAATGACACCTAGAGAAAAAAGAATAATGAAGATTTGGTTCACCCTGCAGATGGATTTGCATGGCAGAGATTCGATGCTCGATATCCTGAATTTGCAGCCGACGTGCGTAATGTGATACTGGGTCTTTCATGTGACGGTTTTAATCCATTTGGGCAGATTCTTACTTCGTACAGCACATGGCCGGTTTTCATACACATTTATAACCTTCCCATTTGGTTGTTTATGAAAAAGCCTTACACTTTCTTGAGTATACTGATATCTGGCCCTTCTGATCCCGGAAATGATATAGATGTATACATGCAACCTTTAATAAAAGAGTTGAAACTTCTTTGGGATGTGGGTGTTCCCACATACGATGCATGTTCTAAAGACATATTTCAGATGTGTGTTGCACTTATGTGGACTATCAATGATTTTCCTGCTTATGCAATGATGTCTGGATGGAGCACAAAAGGAAAATTGTCATTTCCTGTTTATATGAAGAATACTCGATCGAGAAGACTGAAATATCTTCGTAGTTTTAGTATTATGGGACATCGACGATTCTTGCCAATGAACCATCCATATAGAAACAATCGTCGAAGATTTGACAATACCATGGAGAATGACGATCCACCTCAGCGTATGTCTGGAACTGATGTGCTTAATGAATTGAAAGATTTCAGTTATTCATTTGGAAAGAGTGTAATGAAATCTAGAAAGAGGAAAAATGTTTCCAATGATACCTATTACAATTGGAAGAAGAAGAGTATATTCTTTGAGTTGTCATATTGGTCAACCAACTTGTTACGTCATTGCTTAGACGTAATGCACATTGAAAAGAATATATGTGAAATGTTGCTTTCGATTCTTCTAAATTTCAAGGGGAAGACAAAAGATGATTTACGATCTCGGCGCGACTTGGTAGATTGGGGGATCAGACCAGAATTGCATCCTGTCTGTATCAGTGAAAATAAATGGCAAGTTCCATGTGCTTCTTATGTGATGACTCCTGCTGAAAAAAAATCAATTTCTGGAAGTGCTAGAGACTATTAAAGTTCCTGATGGCTATTCAAGCAATATATCAAAACGGGTCAACAGAAAAGAGTTGAAGTTTAAATCTTTGAAGACTCATGATTATCACGTCCTTTTGCATGAGTTGATTCCAATAGAAATCTGTCATCTCTTGTCCAATAATGTTAGAGTCTCAGTTATTCGGTTGTGCTATTTGTTTAGAGATCTTTGTGCTAAGAGGTTGTCCAAATCCCTCGTGCAAAAATTGTTAGTAGAGACACCATTAATTTTGTGTGAGTTAGAGAAAATATTCCCTCTATCATTTTTTACAAGCATGTTGCATCTGACTGTCCATCTTCCGACTGAAATACTTCTTGGAGGACCCGTTGCTTTCTGTTGGATGTATCCAACTGAAAGAAACATGTGCACATTGAAATCATATGTTTGGAACAAGAATTATCCTGAAGGTTCTATTGTGAACGGTTACTTGGCTCAAGAATGTATGGATTTCTGCTCAATGTATTTGTCTGATCATACTACGAGAATAAACAGACCAATGATAAATGAAGAAGAACAGTATGGGAAAATTGAACCCAGTTTTCCATCACTCCCTTAGACAGGAGGAATTCCGGGATCATATACATTGACAACATTAAGCCTTGAAGAGCGAGAGATGGAACATCGCACAGTGTTGTTCAATTGTGATTTGTTCGATGAGTATATAAAGTAAGTTAATTGTACATGTATCTCTTATCTTATCTCTTTTAATTTTAAATATTTGTTAAAATATTATTATTTTTATCTACAGGGAACATAAAGAATTGATATATAGAAATCATCGTTCTTTATCTTTGAGAAAGAAGGAGACTTTGCATAGAAAATGGTTTCTGCTTGGTTGAAATTGAAGGTAAAAATATTTCTGTAATAACTGAATAAAAATAATATTTAATTAAGTTTACTATTTGTTTATATTTCAGGTATCGATTTTGCCTACAGACTCTGTTTCTGATGAAATAAGAGCTTTGGCTTTTGGTCCTAATACCATGGTTTGTGCTTGTAAATCACTTGTGATCAATGGATACAAATTTGTTATCACTGAACGAGAAAGAAACATGAGAACATAGCATAATGGTGTTATGCTAACTGCCACAACAGACTGTTATGCCAGTTCATCGGACACTAGACCTCGTTCTGAAAATGTTGCTTATTATGGTGTCATGGAGAAAATAATAATTTTGGATTATTACTCGCATGGTCGAGTCACGATGATGAAATGTCAATGGTTTGATTCAATGATGAGGCAAGGAACCTTTATTGATGATTGTGGATTTCGAGTTATTTACATGACTCACACTCTTGCCACCGATGAACCATATGTATTGGCATCAATGGTGAAACAAGTTTTTTATGTCAAAGATCATCGTCATCCTAAATTCGGTGTAATTATTGAAGTAAATCCCAGACATGTTTTTGATGATGGTGATGATGAAGTTGACACTATCCCTACTGCAATTGGAAGCAATCCGTTTATTACTTATGATGACCCCAACAGCTCAATTGTCAGAGTTGATTGTGAACCCGAAGTTGTGGTGGGAAATATATAGAATCATACAGTCGTGTTCTCACCTACATGTTTCACCTACATCATTTAGAGTGTGTATCCTAGTAATTACCTTCATAACACCATAAATCTTCTATTTCATTATGTTCTTTTTATCATAATTGTTTTTCTATATTTTGTTTTTTGGGTTACAAATTAGTTATCTGTTTCTAATTACTTCCATATTTGTTTTCATTGCAGGAAATGACACCCATTGAAGAGAGGCGGTGGAAAAAGATGACAGATAATAATCGTCGCATGGTACAGATGGGTGTTCCTCCACTCATCCCTGTTGTGAGTATTTTATTTCAAATATAAATATTTCAATAACTTATAATATCATGTGTTTACTTTTCTGTCAAACTTTTTTTCAGGATCCACCCCCTAGACGACAGATATCTGACGAGGAGCCTGATATTGCTCCCAGTAGAGAGGTTGGTGGTACGAGGGCTCGTGGGGAGAGAGTTATATGATCCACTACCACAGACGTATCTTCTACGCCCTATTTTGATCCTGGCGTGTCTTCAGAGACATATGAGATATTTAGACCTCCGATGTTTACACTACCAGCTGGCCAGACGTCTATGCCATCATCTTTTGCTTCTGGTTCATTATCTCTAGGTTATTATATTCCACCTTCTTCGACTCCTACTGCGACACAGTATGTGGCTGAGTAGCATACACTGAGGGACACTCCACCTGTACAGGATATTCCTTCAGCTTCTGCACCCATTGATCCGACTACCACAGGTATATTTATATAACTCTATCAAATTTTTATACCAAAATTTATTTTTATTATAACTTGTATTGATATTATTTTTCTTTAATAATATATTCATCTACAGATAGGAGGCGGGGGAGGGGGCGTACTCGCTTGCGTGAGGTATGGAACCGACAGACACAGTTGATGGTAGAATACAATGTTGATGGACAAATGATTGAGAAATCTGGGTAGCAATGTCGGGGTTTTTTGGCGACGCTAGCCAAATACTCCGATATCAATCTGGTCATCCCTCTCTCTTGGAGACATTTGCCAACCGAAGTCAAGGATAATGCGTGGGAACAAATATGGGTAAAAAATCTATTGGATTTATTGTAGTATATTTTTGTATTTAAATGAACTAATCAATTTGGTTTCAGCTTCGGTTTAACTTCCTTGATGGCGAAGGTGCATGACCAGCACGTTTAAAAGAGCTAGGAGAGCTTTGGAGAGATTATAAGCATGAGCTGTATGTTGGCTGGTGTGATAGAGTGGGCACGGAGTTAGATACATTACCTATCGTGGATGACAGCCCGATAGAGCAATATCTCCAAATGATTACCCATTGGGCGACTGCCAAATTTAAGGTATTAATCTCATTTGAGTTATTTAAATGAGAGTTTTCATATTTTGCATTAATATAATATTATTAATTATTAATCATTATTTAGGAATCTTCTGAAAAAAACAAAAAAAACATTGATTCAAAGAAATACCTCCACACTTTGGGGCACACAACAATGTCAGATCATGAGAGGCAGCAGGTACGATATAGTTGTTTATAATTTTTCTTTAGGACTTTCCCTTTTTATTGGATCCTACTTAAATTATGTGATTTATTGAATAATGAATATATGATTATACTTTCACTTTATATTGTTTCAATGTCATTACAGAAGCACAAAATGAATATTGAAGGACGTATCCCTCGAGCAAAATTGTTTTGCTCGAGTAGAAGAAAAAAAGATGGAACTGCGGTAAATGAACCGACCCAAGAGAAGATTGTAAGTTTTAATTTGTTTATTTCAAAGTTTAATATCTAATTTGAAATTTAATAATCTATTAATATTTTTTATAGGCTGGTTTGGAGGCTCTTGATGCCCAGGAGCCTGACAATTTTGGGCCACATGATCATTTATATCAGGTTTTGGGAGATGAGCACTCTGGTCGAGTATGCTGCCGACCTGGTAAGAATATAGTTCCGACGAGGTATTGGTCGTCTCCAGGTATCCATTCTAGTACCACCGAGTTGGAACAGGTCAAGGAGCATGCAAGACAGTCTGATAAAAGGGTCACAGAGTTGGAAGTACAAGTTCAAACAGGAGACAGAGAATTTATGAAACTGATGAGAGCTTTATCTTCATCACTTCCACTAGAGGCTAATGCGGCTTGTCATACATTTATGTCGTCAATGGGTGAATCATCCAATGCACCAGGCAGCAGATCTAGTGACGATCGAGATGATGACGTTCCTGGTGATGACGAGGATTCTGAAGAGGAAGAGGGCGAGGATGAGGATGTGGACGAGGGTGAGGATGGGGCCGAGGGCGAGGATGGGGCCGAGGGATAGGATGATGCCGAGGATGAGGACGACGACGAGGACAGAGATGGCGGCGAGGATCAGGCTGATGATGATAGTAGTGATGGTGATGGTGATCAGAGGCAGATTGATCCATTACATTTTTGAATTCTGTATAACTCTTTATTTTTGAACATGTTTTTCCACTTTGGGTTTTTCCTCTGCTTCATAGGGACATTGCATTCAGATTCTGTTTTTTGCACTTGATTCTTATTGTATGATTAGTCTACTACATAGACCTTTAGTATTCCTTGGTACTGTGATGCTCATTTTTCTATTTTTTTTACTTAGCTTTCTTAGTTAGCCATGTATTTCATGTTTATGCATGTGGAAGATGATATGGAAAATGTGCTTTGAAGTAGTGGCCGACACCACTCAAAGTGTCTAACATTTATTTGAAATGGATAGGATTTTAAGTGAAAACAACAACTGGCATACGAAAAACAGACCAAACGCATTCGGATTCTGTTTAAACTATAGGACAATGATCCATGGGTCATATTTGATGTGTACGAGTCAACCCCGCCTCAATCCGAGGTCCGGTGTGGCCGGTACCACTCAAAGTGTCTTTCTTTTGTTTAAAATGGATGCGCTTGTAAGTAAAAAAAACCACATACGGAAAATGGACCAAACAAATTCAGATACTATTTATACTTTAGGAAATGTATCCATGGCTCATTTGTGGCGTGTAGGAGTCAACCCCGCCTCAATCCGAGGAGCGGTGTGGCCGGCACCACTCAAAGTGTGTAACTTTTATTTGAAATGGACATGATTTTAAGTGAAAACAACAACTGACATATAGAAAACTGACCAAATACATTCGGATACTGTTGATACTTTAGTAAATGTATCCATGGGTCATATGTGATGTGTACGAGTCAACACCGCCTCAATCCGAGGGCCGGTGTGGCTGGGACCACTCAAAGTGTCTTTCTTTTGTTTAAAATGGATGCGCTTTTAAGTAAAAAAAACCACATACGAAAAACTGACCAAGCGCACTCGGATATTGTTGATACTTTAGGACATGTATCCATTGGTCATTTTTGACGTGTACGAGTCAACCCCGCCTCAATCTGAGGCGCGGTGTGGCCGACACCACTCAAAGTGTCTAACTTTTCTTTAACATGGACACCAGTTTAAGTTAAAACATCAACTGACATACGGAAAACCGACCAAACACATTCGGATTCTGTTGAAACTATAGGAAAACGATCCATGGATCATTTGTGACATGTACGAGTCAACCCCATCTCAATCCGAGGGCCGGTGTGGCCAGGACCACTCAAAGTTTGTCACTTTTCTTGGAAATGGACAACAGTTTAAGTTAAAACAACAACTGACATATGGAAAACAAACCAAACACATTCGGATTCTATTGAAACTTTATTACAACGATCCATGGGTCATATGTGACGTGTAAGAGTCAACCCCGCCTCAATCTAAGGGCCGGTGTGGCCGGGACCACTCAAAGTGTGTCACTTTTCTTTGAAATGGACAACAGTTTAAGTTAAAACAACAACTGACATACGGAAAACGGACCAAAGGCATTCAGATACTATTGATACTTTAGGACATGTATCCATGGGTCATTTTTGACATGTAAAAGTCAACCCTACCTCAATCCGAGGGCCGGTGTGGCCGGTACCACTCAAAGTGTCTTTCTTTTGTTTAAAATGGATGTGCTTTTAAGTAAAAAAACCACATATGGAAAACTTACCAAACGCCCTCGGATACTGTTGATACTTTAGGACATGTATCCATGGGTCATTTGTGATGTGTACGAGTCAACCCCGCCTCAATACGAGGGCCGGTGTGGCCGGTACCACTCAAAGTGTCTTTCTTTTGTTCAAAATGGATGCGCTTTTAAGTAAAAAAACCACATATGGAAAACTGACCAAACGTACTAGGATACTGTTGATACTTTAGGACATGTATCCATGGGTCATTTGTGACGTGTACGAGTCAACCCCACCTCAATCCGAGGGTCGGTGTGGCTGGTACCACTCAAAGTGTCTTTCTTTTGCTTAAAATGGATGCGCTTTTAAGTAAAAAAATGACATACGGAAAACTGGCCAAACACTTTCGGATTCTGTTGAAACTTTAATAAAATGATTTATGGATCATTTGTGACGTGTACGAGTCAACACCACCTCAATCCGAGGCACGGTGTGGCCGACACCACTCAAAGTGTCTAACTTTTATTTGAAATGGACAGGATTTTAAGTGAAAACAACAACTTGCATACGGAAAACCCACCAAACGCATTCGAATTCTGTTGAAACTTTAGGAAAACGATCCATGGGTCATATGTGACGTGTAAGAGTCAACCCCTCCTCAATCCGAGGGCCGGTGTGGCCGGGACCACTCAAAGTTTGTCACTTTTCTTTGAAATGGACAACGATTTAAGTTAAAACAACAACTGGCATACAGAAAACCAACCAAACGCATTTGGATTCTGTTGAAACTTTAGGAAAACGATCCATGGGTCATATGTGACGTGTACGAGTCAGCCCCACCTCAATCTGAGGGCCAGTGTGGCTGGGACCACTCAAACTGTGTCACTTTTCTTTGAAATGGACAACAGTTTAAGTTAAAACAACAACTGACATATGGAAAACGGACCAAAGGCATTCTAATAATTTTTATACTTTAGGAAATGTATCCATGGGTCATATGTGATGTGTACGAGTCAAAACCTCCTCAATCCGAGGGCCGGTGTGGCCAGGACCACTCAAAGTGTGTCACTTTTCTTTGAAATGGACAACTGTTTAAGTTAAAACAACAACTGACATACGGTAAATGGACCAAAGGCATTCGGATACTGTTGATACTTTATTACATGTATCCATGTGTCATTTGTGACATGTAGGATTCAACCCCTCCTCAATCCGAGGGCCGGTGTGGTCGGTACCACTCAAAGTGTCTTTCTTTTGTTTAAAATGGATGCGCTTTTAAGTAAAAAAACCACATATGGAAAACTGACCAAACGCACTCGGATACTATTGATACTTTAGGACATGTATCCATGGGTCATTTTTGATGTGTACGAGTCAACCCCGCCTCAATCCGAGGCGCGGTGTGGTCGGCACCACTCAAAGTGTCTAACTTTTCTTTGAAATGGACAACAATTTAAGTTAAAATAACAACTGACATATGGAAAACCAACGAAACACATTTGGATTCTGTTGAAACTTTAGGAAAACGATCCATGGGTCATATGTGATGTGTACGAGTCAACCCCGCCTCAATCCGAGGCGCAGTGTGACCGGTACCACTCAAAGTGTCTAACTTTTCTTTGAAATGAACACCAGTTTAAGTTAAAACAACAACTGACATTCCGAAAACCATCCAAACGCATTTAGATTCTATTGAAACTGTATTACAACAATACATGGGTCATATGTGATGTGTACGAGTCAACCTCGCCTCCATCCGAGGGCCGGTGTGGCCGGTACCACTCAAAGTTTCTTTCTTTTGTTTAAAATGGATACGCTTTTAAGTAAAATAAACGACATACGGAAAACCGACCAAAAACTTTCGGATTCTGTTGAAACTTTAAGAAAATGATTTATGGGTCATTTGTGACATGTACGAGTCAACCCCACCTCTATCCGAGGTGCGGTGTGGTCGACACCACTCAAAGTGTCTAACTTTTATTTGAAATGGACAGGATTTTAAGTGAAAACAACAACTTGCATACGGAAAACTGAACAAACACATTCGGATTCTGTTGAAACTTTAGGAAAATGATCCATGGGTCATATGTGACGTGTACGAGTCAACCCCGCCTCAATCCGAGGGCCAGTGTGGCCAATACCACTCAAAGTTTCTCACTTTTCTTTGAAATGGACAACGGTTTAAGTTAAAACAAAAACTGACATATGGAAAACGGACCAAAGGAATTCGGATACTATTGATACTTTAGGACATGTATCCATGGGTCATATGTGATGTGTACGAGTCAACCCCGCCTCAATCTGAGGGCCGGTGTGGCTGGGACCACTCAAAGTGTCTTTCTTTTGTTTAAAATGGATGCGCTTTTAAGTAAAAAAAACACATACAGAAAACTGACCAAACACATTCGGATACTGTTGATACTTTAGGACATGTATCAATTGGTCATTTCTGACGTGTATGAGTCAACCCTGCCTCAATCTGAGGTGCAGTGTGGCCGACACCACTCAAAGTGTCTTTCTTTTGTTTAAAATGGATGCTCTTTTAAGTAAAAAAACGACATATGGAAAACCGACCAAACCCTTTCGGATTCTATTGAAACTTTAGGACAATGATCCATGGGTCATTTGTGACGTGTACGAGTCAACCCCGCCTCAATCCGAGGTGCGGTGTGGCCGACACCACTCAAAGTGTTTCACTTTTCTTTGAAATGGAAAACAGTTTAAGTTAAAACAACAACTGACATACGGAAAATAGACCAAAGGCATTCGGATACTGTTGATACTTTAGTACATGTATCCATGGGTCATTTGTGATGTGTACGAGTCAACTCCGCCTCAATATGAGGTGTGGTGTGGACGACACCACTCAATGTCTCTCTTTTATTTCAAAAGGAAATCATTTTAAGTGAATACTACTGAAATTTACACTCATCAATGACTCTTTTTCATGAGTTTGGTAGTTTCACTCATGGGGTCATAAGTGAAGAGACTCCTAAGAAAATATATTTTCACCATATATTATAAACAATACAAGTTCAATGCAAAATTCATCACAAATAATTACATACCCAAACCTAGTATCACAAAAAAAATGGGATTTGAGTCAATTTGAATGTCTTATTCAACTCTAATAGATATTTATCAAACTATTATGCCTATTAGAATTTGATGGGTGAGGTGAATTACCACCGGATGATTGTTGTCATATGTGTTTTTTTGGGATATTTTAGGTATTTTTTATACCGTTTGAAGTCTGTATGTGGCTTTTGTGATATTTTTTATGTAGGTGTATAGTGTAGGGTATACTGGAGGGCTGTTGTGCACTGTTTTTTTATACAGGTGTAGCTTCTGGGGGGCTTCTGGGCGCTGCTGTGCAGCAGTTTTGGGAAACTCTTTTCCAACAGTTTTGAACCGTTGGTAAAGCTTTTTCCAGAAATCTGGAAAAACTTATACCAACGATTTAAATGAAACTGTTGGTAAAGGGCTTTCCCCATGCCTTACTGGCCAACGGTTTGGAAAACCGTTGGTATACCCTATACCAATGGTTTTCCAGCCTATAGCGACTGTTATAAACCGTTAGTATAGCCTACTTTTCCAGTAGTGATTGGAATTGTTCAAAAGGATACCATTGGAACTATTCACAGCAGTCTACCATTGAAACTATTCACAAGGCTACCATTGGAAATTTTCACCAAATTGGAAATTTTGAAAAGTGTTGGGGATAAGTCACCTTGACCACCAAAACATCTCAAACACTAGATTTATTCTGAGGAATGGACCAGAGAGGTTTGGGCCATTACAAGAAATATAATCATTATTATATAAAAAATAATGTATATAATCTTATTTATAGGTTCTTGATACATATACCTTTATTACACCATTATATACCCTAAGAGTAAGGTGCACGATAGTGGGGCTTTCATTGAGCCATTTGGTGAACATTGTTTGGGTCGTGATCTAGATGTGCTTGAAATTCTCCCGTAAATAATTTTTCCCATGATTAAGTTGTTAGATATTAGTTTGGGATTATTCTAGGGAAAATACCAGAAATTCTATCTCCCTCAGAATCTCTGATAAATGGACTTCATAGGGTACGATCCTACTAGTTAAGGTCACCACTTCCTTTTTCTATGTAAAATGGATTTGTTAAAACCCAATATTTATACTAGTCATGTGATCATTTTTCAAAGGGTATATTATCATTGTTAAAGATACATAATGGTCATTTAAAATCCAATTTGATATAATAAAATAAGTTCATGTGTTTTCTATAAATATAATACATTTCTTTAAGTCAAAATAAAGTGAATTTTATTCATAAATGTTTGGGTCCTTACAACATTCCCCCCTTAAAAAATTTCACCCTCAAAATTTTATTTTCCTACACTAAAATATATAAGGGTAAATCTACTTCATCGCCTCCTCTAGTTCCCAAATTTCTTCTTCAAACTTTTTTTTTCTCCACAACACCTTGATGAGGGGTATTTTCTTATTTTGTAGAACTTTTTCTCTATGATATAAGTTCTTCACTGGTTTCTCCTCATAGAAAAGTTCATTATCCAATTGTACCACCTATGTATTGAGTATATGTGAGGGTTTTGGTATTTACTTCCTTGATAGGGATACATGGAATACATCAAGTACTTGAGATAGGTTCGGTGGGATTGTTAGTCGATAGGTCACTACTCTGATGTGATCAAGGGTCTCAAAAGGGAAAATGTACCTTTAACTAATATTTTACCTTCTTTATAAATCTCATCACTCTTTTCCATGGAGATATGTGGAGGAAAAACATGTCTTCAACATCAAACTCTAGGCCTCATCGATGATTTTCAACATAGCTCTTTTGTCGACTCTGAGCAGCTTTGATGTGCTGCTGGATGGTCTTAACCTTCTCCACCATTTATTTGACTATTTTCAGACCTTGAAGTTTTAATTCCCCAAATTCACCCCAACATGTTGATGTTATGAACCTCTTCCCATAAAGGGATTCATAATGAGCCATTTGGATTCTTGAGTGGAAACTGTTATTGTAATAGAACTCTGCCAAAGAAAGATTTTGGTCCCATATTTTTTTGAAGACCATTGTGAAAGATCTCAACATGTCTTTAAGTGTTTGAATATTCCACTCATATTGGACATAATTTTTAGGGTGATAAGTTGTACATAATTTCATCTCAGTGTTTATAGTATGTTGGATAATTTTCCAAAACATAGAGGTGAATATTGGATCTCAATCATACATAATCGATAGTGGTACTCCATGCAGTCATACCACTTCTCTAATGTATATCTGTTTCAGTTGATCTAGTGAGAAATCCTCTAAAATCACAATGAAGTCTATAATCATTGTCAGACAATCCAAAAAAACCCAGATAGCATTGTTTCCCTCATATTTATTTGGAAGTACAGTGATAAAGTTCATGGTGATGTTTTCCCATTTCCATTTTGTTATGGGAAATGGTTGCATCATCCCCTTAGACTTTTTTCATTCAGCCTTCACTTGTGACATACTAGGAACTTTGATGTATAGTCACTAATATTCTTCTTCTTATTATCCCAACAATAGTGATATCATAGATCTCGATACATCTTTGTGTTTCCTAGGTGAATGGAGAAATTCAAACTATGTGCATCTTCCAAAAGTTTTTTCATTAACACGAGATTTGATGGAATACATAGTCTTGATCAAAATATCACAATACCTTCTTCATTAACTTTAAACTCTGAGGATTTCATTTTTATGATAGTTTCCAATTAAATTCCCACATAATCTATTTGAGAATCCTTTAACCTTTCCAAAAGAGATGGTTGATAAATCATTTGTGAAATAATTGATGATGTTCCTTTTTGATTTCCATGTACATGTTCTTCAAGTATAAGAAGATCGAATCCTTCTCGATTATCATCAATGATATAATTTATGGTTCCTTTATACTTATAGCATCCTCTACCATGTTCAATTTCCCATAGTGGTAGTGGATTGAGTAGTCGTAATCATTGATGAGCTGTAACCATATTTGTTGGAACATATTTATCTCTTTATATGTTAATATATATTTGAGACTTTTGTGATCTGTATATATTTCACACTTATCTCTAAAGAGATAATGATGCTAGATTTTTAAAGCAAAGATCATAGTTTCTAACTCTATATCATGTGTGGGATAGTTTTTCTCATTAATTTTCAACTACCTTCAGACATAGGAAATGAATTTTTTATTTTTCATCAACACACATCTCAATACCTTCTTTAAAGAATCGCTGAAGATTATGAAAAGTTCCCCACTTATGGGTAGTGTGAGTAAAAGGGTAGTGACAAGCCTCATTTTAAACTCCATGAATATTTCTTCACATTCATCATTCTAAGAAAATTTTACTCCCTTTTGAGTTATCTTCGTAAGAGGGTTTGACAGTCATGATAAATTTCTCACAAATCGGCGATAATATCTAGCTAACCCAAGGAAGATGCGAATATCTATCATATATGTTGGCCTCATCCAACCCTATATTTATTTTTTCTTTGAGGGATCCATATATATACCATTTCTTCTGATGATATTCTCTAATAATGAGACTTCCTTCAACTAGAACTCACACTTGTTGTACTTTGCATAGATCTTTTACTTTCGCAAGTTCTTATCAGAGTGCTCAGATGCTCTTCATGATCCTCCTTAGTTTTAGAGTATATTTTAATATTTTCTCTGAATACTACAAAAAAAATCAAGGTAATCTCTAAATACTCTATTAACTAATTCTATTAAGATTTCTGGAGAATTAGTTAGTCCGAAAGGCGTCACTATGAACTCATAGTGCCTGTACATTATATGAAAATAAGTCTTGGGGATATCCTCCTTAACTTTTACTAGGTCATATCCACACCATATATCCACCTTGGAGAAATATTTTTCTTCATTTAGTTGATCAAACAAGTCATCAATTCAGGGTAAAGGATACTTATTCTTTATCATAGTGTTTTAGCTCACGATAATCAATACAAAGGGACATTGACACATCTTTCTTCTTGACGAAGAGGACTGGTGCACCCCATGGTGAAGCACTTGGGAGTATAAACCCTTTATCTAGATTCTCCTGTAATTGTTTCTTTATTTTATCAAGTTCCAAAATAGAAAATCTATATGTATTCTTGGATATTGATAATGCCCCAGGTATAAGATCGATCGAAAATTCGACCAATCAGCTAGGAGGAAGACCAGAAAATTCCTCGGGAAACACATTAGTAAATTCTCTCACAATAGGAATGTATTTGAGAATGTTTTGTACCTTAAACTTAATCATTTTATCTACATATTATTTCTTGTAGGGTAATAATATCCATGATTGAGATTATGATACTAAAGAAGATTCATCTTGCTCCTTTCACTTGTATAGAATCAGGGGTCGATTCACCAAAGGGAGATTAATTTATATTCTTGAATGAATAATTAGTGTATCATTCACCACTTATTTCTCAGGATTCACTTAGGCGGTAGTGATGGAAAAGTCTCACCCTTGATGCCTTGGAGGTTGTTAGTTTCCTCTAAAAACCCTTGGCTTAGGGAACTAGTTTGCAATGTGATTTGGTTCCTTGTAGTTTTAGTAATGAATAAAGCATTAAGGGTCAACTAGGGAATTCATTTCTTCTATCACAATGAAGGGATTCTCTTGTTGGTAGTCATTGGAAAAGTTCCCTTTCCTTCCACACCTTAATCCTTTTTTTGTTCCCCTTAAGGAATTTATGGGGTGTTTCTTTCTGCACCTTTGGTAAGTGGGATGCTAGAATTTCTTAGCACTGCTAGATTTATCCATCTGACCACCAGAATTAAATTAAACTTTCCACTTCTTATCACCATTATAACCCTAAGATTCACTGATCTATATTTCAACTTTGAGGGCACATCAGACAATTTCTTCATATCTATAAAAGTCACAGATTTCCAAGGCTTTCCATAGACTAGGTTTTAGCCCACCAAAAAGTGTTCAACCTTGCATTTAGGGGTAATGATAAAACTAAAGGTGTATCAAGAAATTATTGTGATGTTTTCCTCATATTACCCAAAAGATTCTTCATCCTTTCTCTTAAGTGCAAGGAAATCTTTTTACATATGAAGATGTAGGGTACGAGGAAAATATTTATCAAATATTTTTTTTCAAAATTCCTTCCAATCCATTGATTTGATCTCTTCCTCAGGCTTCATATTCTTGATCAATTTTCACCACTGATTAGAATCACCCTCCATATGATAAATATCTATAAGAACATTCTATTTTTCATAATATTGAAGGATATAGAAGACATTTTCAATGGAATTTATCCATTACTCCGTGATTAAGGGATCAGATGATCCACTAAAAGTAGGAGGCCTTTGTCACATGAAGCTCTTAACTGTGGGTTTCTCTCTCTAAGGGGGGTTGTCCACTCCTACTGACCTAGTTTTCTATTCATAACTTGAGTTAACTAATATAGAATCATTAAAAAGTTTTTGATTCCTCCTCCCATCGGGTTGGGAACCTCACTAGGGAAATCCTCACACTGCCCTTCACATCGGTTATTAGCATGATTCCTCCTATTTCCAGCCATTGGCTAGAATAAAAAGAAAATTATGGATGAGTGTCTTAATCAGTTAAACATATAATATATAATACAATAATGATAAAGGGATAACTTATAAATTACATTTATCTCCTTAACTTATGAGTTTCTAGGCTTCAGTCTAAGTTATCCATGATCTACTTCCTAACATATATTCCTTTGAGACTTTTTTATTTGTTCACTTAATAATGGTTTGTAATGATCTTATGATTTTACCAAAGCATATCCCACATGATTGTAAAAATAGGTACGCATTAAGGCCCATTTTCATGTATCATGTTACCCTGAGTCAAGCTTGGAACACCTTGTCAGAGTTATTACTCCTAGCACTGCAACATTATTAGCCTTTAGTGGCAGTTTTTAATAAACCACTGTGAAAAGTGGTTTCTTTAGAGTAATGACCCTCCCCCCCTAACTCCCCCGAGACCCTCAACCCACTGACCCCTGTGATCCCCAAACCCCCTAGGACCCCGGTGACCCCTGAAGCCCTCACTGCACATCTTTGCCCCTCACCGTGCCTCTCCGCCCATCGCGACCCCCCGAATCCCTAGGAACACGCAACCCCAAAAACCCTCACGACCCCGACAACCCCCTGAAGCCCTCGATGTGGTAAATCTGTATCATTAGTTTGAGTCATCTATATCACTAGTTTAATCAGTCTTATTAGTGTAATTTAAGTCATCAACATCATCAATTTAATTGATGTTATAATATTCATTAGGGGTGTTAGTGTCACCCATGTCGTTTATGAATTAAGTTTCATTAGGTAAAACTATATTTTTATCTTGGTTACTATCTGTTATATCATCAATTTACTCAGTTTCCTCAATGTCACCCATATCATAATTGTTATTGGGCACATAAGTGATGGATATGTAATTAGACTCTTCTATGTCATTAATATCATCACTGTCTCTAGTCTCGTTGGGTTCCTTAGTTTTTCTAGAATTTATGGTTTCATTAGAGTCCTCAACATCATTGATTTCATCATTGTTGTCACATTCATTATCATATTTGGTTGTGTTGATGTGCTCATGGTAATAAGTGTCATCATTGTGATATGTGTCCTCAATTTATTTAGAGTCATTGGTTTTATATGTTTTATTTGTTTCATGTGTTTATTCGGTACGGTTCATCTCATAGGTGTCACCGATGTTGTTTGTCTCATAGATGTATTCAATTTCATTAGCATCATTGAAATTATTTATGTCATAATTTCCATTGGTATGGTCCATGTAATCAATTTCATTGGTATGATCTATATATTTAGTGTCGTTGTGGTTATTATTTTTTTCATCGGCACCATTTTGTCCTTGGTTATTAAGTTAATTGGGGTCTTCATCATCAAAGGTTTTTACTAAATCACCACAATAATTGTAATTTTTGTTGTTCTTGGAATCATCAACATTGTTAGTGTTGTTTTTTATAACCATATTATCCATGTCATCCATTTAATTGGTGTTATCTGTTTTTTTGATTTCATCCAATGCGTCAATATTTTTAGTGTAATTTTCATCATATATACTGTTGGTTTCAGCAATGTCATTGGATTATTCTATGTATTTTTTATCATTAGTGTGATAGATATTGCATTTAATATTATTATCATCAGTGAAATGTATTTCATCCATATATTCATTAAATTTTCTTTCATAGGGGATATTTTTTTCATTATCTTCTTAGGTGTCATCGCAGATCCCAAGCATTAGTGGTTATTTATTGCCTTTTAATTAAATTATTAGTTTTTTTATTTGTACCAATTCTATATGTACATTATTATAGTCTGGTTATATTTTTTGATATCATTGGTGGTGTTTTATTTAGTTATAGTCACACCTTTCTTAGGATACCATAGAACTTGGTACCCAAGTTGATGCTACTTGATTGTAGGCTTGGGTTTGGTCAAGGCTCAATGCTTGATGATTGGATTACTAGGAAAAATCATGGGAGTTTGGGACTAGGATTTGAATCTTCATGGATTTTCCTAGTTTTTTATTTTGGTATTTTGGTTTCTGATGTATTTGATCTGATATTGATTTATTCATTTCCTAACAGGTAGTATATAGTTCATTTTTTATTGCATGGTTTGTTTTTTATTATCTCTATATTATTTTATGAATCTTTTTAATTTTCATGCTTTCGTTTTCTACTGGGAGGGTTCATTATTTATCATATGTATTTATATTGTAAAAACGTAATTAACATATTTGTATATTTTTTTTAACAAGTATATATGAATATCTTTACCTATTTAGTAATAGTTATTTGTTTTAGTTTTTATTAATATTGTATAGGAAGATTGTGATATACATGGATAAAAGATGGATCACATTATTGAGGAACACACCTTAGAATGCTAAGGCTTTGGAGGAGTTTTTATATTTTTTAATTTACAATTGATCTGTTGAAGGTAGAATAATATTTCAATGTCCTAAATGTAAATTTAGAAGATGGTTGAAGAGATACAAAGTTTATGAACATTTAATATTGAATCAATTCCCTACTCAATATTTGTTTTGGATTTGGCATGTAGAATTGAACGTTATAGAAAGGTTGAACACTGAGGTCAATCCATAGAATGAGCTCTCAACATCATATCCAATGGAAAATGAAATGAAAAACCTTATAAATTATGCATTCGAAAATGCAAGACCCCACCATCAACATCAAAACATATCAGAACAACTAGATGGGGGTGCTACAAATAGAAACGTGACAAATGATGTTTTTGAGACTGTAGGAAAACTAGATCAAAAATGTAACATATCATTGTATCCTTATCTTAATTTTTTGTAGACTAATGTAAGAGAAAAATTCACTATAGAAAATAAATTTCATGGTTTAGTTGATGATGGAAATCAAGAGTTGTATAGCGGATGTTTGAAATATTCAAAACATTCTTTTCTACTGAAGTAGTACCATATCAAATGTCTATGTAGAATTAGAAATAAAAAAATGTCCATGATATTGGAATTATTGTGTGATTTATTTTCTGAATCAAACATCCCCAAGTATTTTTATGATATGAAAAAAGTTGTTAATAGGCTTGTTCTGAATTATAAAAAAGTACATGTGTGTCCCAATGATTGTATTCTTTGTTGGTGAGAGGATTCAAGTATATAGGATTTCAAAAAATGTTCTTATTCTAGATGGAAGTCAATGGGTGATGTTGGAAGTCTAAATCAACATACTGCCATGAATAAGAATAAAAGGAACACACCAGCAAAGGTTTTTCATTACTTTCCTTTAAAGCCTTGATTGCAAAGATTATTCATGTCATCGAAAACTACCAAACACATAAAGTGGAATTCTATAAATAATAACAATGATGGGTTAATGCGACATCCAAATGATTCACAATTGTGGAAGGCATTTGATTCATTAATTCCAGATTTCTCAGATGATCCTAGGAATGTTCAATTGGAATTAGTTGTCGATGGATTCAACCCATTTGGAACTTTGAGTACCAGTTATAGAATTTGGCCGGCTATTTTGATCCCTTACAATATGCCTTCATGGATATGTATGCAACAAACATATTTTATTATTTCAATTATTATTCCAAGAAAAAAATTCCTAGAAATGATATTGATGTATACTTGTAGCCTTTAATTGAAGAATTATAGGAGTTATTGAGCAATGGTGTTGATACGTATCATGTTTCTTCTAAAACAATGTTCAAAATGCATGCTACTTTAATGTGAACTATTAGTTACTTCCCTAGACTTGTGAATTTATCTAGTTGGAACACATAAATGGGTTTGTCTTTTCTAGTTTGTAACTTTGATTTTGATCCCAAATGGAAACCTCATAGTGGAAAATGGTTCTTCTTGTTCCATTAAATATTTCTCAATCTATCTCATAGATTTCGGCTGAGGAAGTAAAAATTTAATGGTTTCATTGATCATAAACCACCTCCAAAGTTGTTAATAGGTTCTAAAATATTGGAACAACTTGGAGAGGTGGAAACATAATTTAAGAAGGTGCATCATTTGAATGATAGTGGGAAACGAGTTTGAAATGCATCATCAAGTGAAATCGGAATGCAAAAATGGAAGAAAAAATCATATTCTTAAAACTTCCCTAATAGGAATTTAATTTTTTGTGACATAATCTTGATGTGATGTATATTTAGAAGAATATTTGTGAAAATTTGATCTTTACATTTCTTAATGAACATGGAAAGTCGAAGGATCATCTCAATGCTCAAAAATACTTACAAGCAATGAACATAAAGCATGATCTCTAACAATATGAGAATGAAAAGTATGATCTGAATTTTTTTTTCAATTTAAAATAGGGATAAAGTTACATTCCTTCAAATTTTAAAACATGTGAAGGTATATTATGGGTATTTAAGTAACATATCAAGGTGTTTTGACTTAAATCATTGTATGATACATGGATTGAAAAGTCACGATTCACATATTTTGTTACAGCAGTTACTACCATTGGAATTTTGTACATTATTACCTGATAAGGTTACTACTATTGTACTCCAATTATGTACATTTTTTTAAAACTATATGAAAAATCTCTACATCCATTTGATCTTGAAAACCTTCATGAGAGGTTTTTATTGACACTTTGTGCAATAGAGATAATCTTTCCTCCATCTTTTTTTACTATCATGATGCATTTGACTGTGTATTTGGTTGAGGAAGCTAAATAATGAGGCCTCATACATTATTAGTGGATGTATATAATAGAGAGGTGATTTATTTATATGTTTTTTAGTTATTTAAAAAATTATTGGCACTTGATTAAATGCATAATTATGTTTGTTTATTTTATTTCAAAGATATCTTGGGAATTTATAATAATATGTGAGAGATAAAGCTCAACCAGAAGGTTCTCTTATTAAAGGATATTTTGCAGAGGAGTGTCTTACCTTTTGTTCTAGATACTTCTATTATATTCAGACAAGATTTAATCGATTTGGACATGTTGAATACACATCTACTCAATCTCAAATACATGGGAAATCAAAAAAAATCCTTACTATTGGCCGATCAGTTTGGAGGACCTCAAATGTTACACTAATAGAAATGGAATTATTACAGGAACATAGATATCTACAGATAAATAGTGAAATTACATATCCATTTATTGATGATTTTAGGATACAAACAAAGAGGCTAATGATATTCCAAACAATAAATGAGAAAAATATAACGAAATTTGTTAATAAATATCTTGTAGAATGGATTGCATGACGTATAAGTTCATAAATATTTCAATAAATATGGATATTAGGTTGAGACATATATTTTATAAATCTAATACTATATATATTTTTTAGATCATGAATATTTTTACTGGATTAGATTTTTCAGAGGATCTGATGTTTCTTGCTTGAGGTCCTCTAAAACAAGTTAGAAAGTTTGATGCTTACAACATGAATGGATTTAGATTTAGTATAGTCGATCGAGAAGAGGGTTTGAAAACACATAATAATGGTATATTTACATTTTCTAAAGTGGGATACTATGGAAAGATTATTGATATTATTTAATTAAACTACCGTAGTAATTTTTCAGTTATTTTATTCAAATTCAATTGGGTCGATATTATTAGAGGTGTTAAAAGAGATTCCTTGAAATTTACTTTTGTGAACTTATCTCGCTTGATGGATGTTGGTGATTGTGAACGGCATGATATATATATATTCTCATCACAAGAGAAAATGATATATTATGTGAATTGTGTTGTGGATGAAGGGTGGAGTGTAGTTTTTCACATAAAATAAGGATATTTGAATGGCATGGGCGATGAAGTGGAAGATTTGACCTATGACATTAAATCTCATCAACAGTAAGAAGTGGACATATTTTTCCATCATAATATTGAAAATATTAGTCTAGTAAGGATGGATGAATTGGATGAAGTAATGGATTAGGAAACCAATGTGATTAAAGGGGAAAATTATTGTATGTATAGTTATTCATTCATTTAGCAACCACTTATTTCATTTGTGTAGTCATTCATTATCATTGTTATGTATATTTTGTTTGTTAGTAATGTGAATCTGTTATCATTTTTAAATTTTTTTCTTGCATAAATATTTTTAAATATATATTATGAACTTAATTTTATTTGATTAAGTGACAGGAATCCCAAAGAGGAAGCGTTATACTATTTCATCGACCACTGCAAAAGATAACGATCCATCTGTCTCCCTCCCTACGGCATCTGAGCCACTATCTACTTTCCCCCTTGAACCATCTCCCCCTGCACCATCTCTCACACCCTATGGGAGCATCCCTTCAGAATATAAGTCATATCCTCTCCCTTAAGAAGCCTCCGTAGTGAGGGATAAGTGCGACACTTCTAGTTCTTTGCAGGGATACTGGAGGGTGACAGTTATAGGTACAAATTTTAATATGAAAAAATTTATTTCACTTTATTATACTAATTGTTTGTTCATTAAATATGGAAACAATTCAAGTATGGAGAAAAATATAAAAATTTCATATGAATGTAATTTGACCAGAGAGAATATATTTTTCCCATTTGATTCTTATGGGGTCCCTACGGATGACACCGCAGGATTACATGGCCCAGATTATAGGTCAGCTAGTCGCGGAGCCAGTTTCCCTTCCTATTTCATATAATGATTGGAGGAATATGAATACAACTTAAAAAATTGATGTTTTTTATTCCCAAATAATGGTCATTTTAATGAATTTTTGTGTAATTGAATATCATGTTATTAAATTATAATATTTTCAAAATGAATTTCTTTGTATGGATGTTTTTCTACATTACGGTTTCTAAAATGCTATCATGAAAGTGGATATTTAAAAATTTGGGCAAGAAATGGAAATTATTTAAATGAAGATTGTGGAGTAATTTCAATGATACCTCATTGACCTTATAATAGATATATGACAAGATACTTGATGGGGTACCCCAAAACCAATGAAAAGTTTTTATTGACAGGCATCATGATGAGAAACAGATGGTATTTAAATATATATAATTATATTAATATCATTTTACATTTATACATGTATATGAATAGGATATGACATTGAGTACATTACTATTATATTTCATTTTATTTATTTTAGGATCTTTCAAGGAATAATTCATCAAGTCGGGCTAAGAAAGTCATCCCTCACACTGTAGGGTCAAAGATTTTTTCTAAAAGCCGATTGGCTTTGGTAATGTTTTCATTAGTTTATATATTTATAAAAAAATATTATTTGTTTAATATATTTAATTGTTGTTTAATCTTTGTTTAATGTATTCATATAGTTTAGGGCACCAAGCAACCCGAACAGAAGTGTGGTTGAATGTTCATAAAAAATCTAATGGAAGTTTTGTTAATGATCCTGCCAAAGAAGTTGGGGTATGAACTCATTTTTCATTATAGTAACTTATTATCAATTGTTACTATGATAATATATATTTCTTATAATATGACTGATATTTTATTTATAGGTAAAAATTAAAGAACTATGGGATGGAAATCCTGTGAAGTCATACTTAGTCTCTCTGGATGACCCTATTGCTAAAGTCTTTGGGAAGGAGCATCCTGGTAGAGTGCACCAGATGGGTTTAGGACCCGTACCATCTGAGGTATTTGGTAGGCCACTGGGGATTTCATCTGCATCTACTCCTGGTTGTAGTTAGTCCATACCCTGAGATACTCAGAGAGATATTGTTTCTCTATGAAACATAATTCAAGAACAGGGGGCTCAGATATCCGCTTTGCAGAATGCATTGATTGATTTATATCAGAAGATGACAGGATATTCCCCCAGTGGTATTGCATCGACTGGTGGTGAGATGGTAAATTGAAAAAAATTCAAAATCATTTAGTTTGAAAACATTTATGGGTTTTATGTTTAAATATAAATATACAATAGTATTTAATTTTCAATATAATGTTCTTACAGGTGGTAGCAAGAAATAGAGATAGAGGTGGAGAGGGTGACGAGCTATGTTTGTCATCAGATAGTGATTGGTTTTATTTTTGATATTTTGGACAAATGTATCAACAGTTAGTTTGTATATATATCATGTGTGTTACATAGTTTCCACCAAAAAAATTCATGACCTAACATTTTATTGATTTCTCATGTTTCTTTTTATGTATTATGAACCCATTCTTTCAAAGACACTAGGAATTTACAATCCTTATGTTGTATTAATGGATATTTATATTTATGAATCATATAATAATGTGTTAAAATTTCTAGGTTGTTATATCTATATGGTGTAGAGGATCAGGAGGAGGTTTTTGGGGCTATTTCTAAAATCATTAAAATGTCTTCAGGTATTTTTGCAACCTTCTTGGACTTCCCACATGGAATCTTCTAAGTTTCCTTATTTTCATGAATCAATTTTTATGATTCATTTTTCCTGAATTTGTTAGGTTTGTTACCCAAGTATGAACAATCAACCTTCTTGTTGATTTTATTGGGAATATCATGTTTTGTAACTCCCTTCAACTTTCTTTTAGTGGATATCCCTTCTTTCATAAAATTTTATAGTATTCTCTTCTCATGTTTTATAGTTTGCATGTGATCAATCTCACTTATGCTTTCCTCTTATTCAAAATAGGTTTGATAAGAATTTACAAATATCTGTTGAACACTTGAGTGTCTTGATCCTGTTAAGGTAGAGGGATTTTCAACTTCATTAGTAGTATAATAAACCACCATCACTTATCCTTATAAACTAGATATATCATATTTATAATTTTATTATAGAAAAAAATATTCCTTACTCAATAGGGACATCTTTATAATTTTCTTCTTTTCTTTATTTTTCTTATTTATCAAAGTTATGGAAGAAAATAGTTTTTATCAAAGTCAAATCATTCTTATCTAAAACTAAAATTCAATATAAATCATGAAAGAAAATTCAAACATTAAAAATATAATAAACTTCCAATAGATAACCCAATAAGATTTGAACTTACACTCTAATACCAATTTATAGGATCCAAGGAGGGATATGATCAATACTGAGAGGGGATTGAATTAGTGTTGGAGTCCAATTAATAATTTTTAATCCCTATTAACTTTTACTTTGTCACATTTAGGTGAGTGATTATATTATTCTATCACTCACTTAATATTTTTTATTTCAATCAACACAACCCAATACACACACACAAGAGACACAAAGATTTACAAGTTTCACCTTTCAAAACTAAAGGCCAGTCCTTGGCATGATCTAGAAATTTCCCCAAGATTATATGATCCACTAGTATCATGCTATGAATATAATAGGGAAAAATTTTTACATGTATCCATATATGGTTCATACCACACTCAAAATAATCCCAATGTATCATTATACTGTCATCCTAATAGTTTCATAATTTTAGAGAAAACAAACAAAGATCCCTTCACCAGTATAACATGATGCAGGTATTGAAATGAGGTAGAATGCACAGTTTGTGCACGGTTTCCCAATTTTTTCTCAAAAACTGTGAAAACGCCCTCCATAATCAGTGGCATGAGAATAGTTGGCATGCAGTATGGATAACCATGTAGAAAAACTGTGTTCCTCATTAAAAAGCCTAGAAATTAAAAAAAATCCTCCATCCTTATTTCTTTTCACCCAATCTTTATTTCTCCTTCGTGTGCTCAAGGGGGCTCCGACCCATGCTCCTCCAATCCTCTCCTCTCAAAGGGTTAGATTGATCCCAATTATCTAGTGTTGAATTCACCCTATTTTATGTTATTTGTATATCACTTAGTGATTTTAGGAATCTTAATCCCTTTTTTCTACATTTTTATCCACTCTAGATGAATTATTTCGATGCAACTAAATTCACCATATTATCTGGGCATTCATCTGTTTCCAGAATTTCTCTAGATATGGATAGAAACATGCCTTGATATTGGTCATGTTGGTGATCCATGGTATTTAGTAGGTGTTCTATATCATTTCTCTGTCTTGATGTTTTATAAATTGTGTTACTATGATTTCTGGTGGGACTTCCATGTGGTGACTTGGTAATTTGTTGTTTAATTTGTTGAACATAGTTCATTAGGATTAGTATCCCCTGTTTATTAAATTGGTCATGTTAAGGACCATGAACCTCAAATTTGAACCGCACATAATGATGTAATTCTTGAATGACTTAATATAATTAGTTTTTTTCTAATAAAACCCCCTTTTAAGTGTATTATTTTCTAAACTATCAAAGTGAAGGACAAATGAATTGTGGGAGGGCGTGACAACCCCTTATGTATGACTTAGTGATCAAACCCTCTTTTAGGTGGTTAGGGTCTAATTATTATTGATCTTACTAGATGTTATCATATAGAATGCATGCTAGCATGTCCCACCAAATACCTTTTCATGTATGGTGTTAACTGCCATGGGTAGTCCACATGGACCTATTACTTTTATTCAATTCTCAAAAACCATTAATTATTGAATAGAAAACCAAATTAATTAAATGAAACGGTATCAGGTATGGCTTGATTACTAAATTTCTCTTATGAATTTATAATTGAAATGGATTATGGGTGTGAACCTCATTAAATACACTTGATTTATAAGATGGAATAGCTCTACACATGGCATTATTTGTATTTAAAACATAAATAAAATCAGTGTATTAGTTACACCTTGAAAAACACTTGTTTTACTCTTTATGGAATACTAAGGATGGGCTCATATGTTGTTGATACTTTATACGTCAGGGGTGATACATGTTATATCATGGATGATCACACTATTTGATTTTTTTAGCTTCATATGAGTAACAATGTTTCCTAATGGGGGACACATGGATGGGATCAGTAGCAATATTATTACACCATGTAATGAGTGATACTCAGACAAGTGTGTGTGGATTTGAAAGTGCTTTTTCTTATGAAAATTTTGGTTTCCTTGTATTATTTTGGATGTAGGATGTATGTGCATGTGAAATTGGAATGGTTTTTTTTTCAAGGCACTGGTACTGGGGATACATAATCAGCTGTGTTTTTTTGTAAATTTAGCTTTAGTGGCGGTTAAAACCACTGCTAAGTAAATAGATCATATTTAGCGGTGGTTAAAACTACCTCTATAATTTGGTATTTTAGTATCAGTGGTGGTTAAAACCGCAGCTAAAAATAATAATTTAGTGTAGTTTTGAACCGTCTCTACATAGTTTTTATCTTCTATTATCATTTCACAGTGGTTTTTCTAGAGAAAATGAAATTATTTTTTAGCGTGGGTTTAAACTACCATGAAAAAAAATCATTTTCCACTAGGAAAACCACCGGAAAAACCAAAAAAACACTGTGAAATGCGTTCACTATGATGGTTATTAAAAAACACCATTAAATTGATCAAACCGCCACATATATTATGCCAACACACAATTTAGAAGTAGTTTTTTTAAATTGTTGAAGTAGCATATTGTGGAGGTTTAAACCGCTGCTATATCAAAAAAACTACTGCTATGTGGTGATTTTTCTATAGTGTTGGTACATATATTCCAAAACCACATCCTCTTTTAGTATCCGGATAGGGTTATGTTTTATTAATAAACCACTTACTCTATACTTACCAAAATTTAGGGATGTTTTATTACAATTAGTCTTATCCCTAAGGGTTTTCTCTAGGGTTTTCTTATCCTAATCCCAAAAATAACTAAACCTCCCTCTGATACAAACTATAACAACCATTCTCTTTATTTTATATTTAAACATTATTTATTACATAAAATTTCACATAATAAAACTCTAAAGATCAAGTGGTATGGGGTATTTGAGGTTTAGGAGTATTACATAACAATTTAAAACATGAAATATAACAACAACTTTATTGAAAACTTATTTTACATGACCACAACATTCCTTCATACTTAACACTGCATGGGATAACCTAAGGACATGTATGAGAAAGAGGTGATCTATAAAGCCCAGTAAGGGAGTAAACATGGAATAACATGAGGATAAAAATAAATTTTAGACAAGTAATATAAACAAGGAATAATAGAACATGAATAATAAGGCGTGATTTATCATGATAACTATAACATGGGAAATATGGACATAACTTAAAATAATGCATCATAAACATAAGTCAAAGATAAACCCCAAGAATTCATAATGGAAATAATTTACATAAAGTAATCAGGTAAACCCTTATCTCAACATGACATATCATGATACGAAACATTTCCCAATGCATTGGAGTGCAATCAGGGCACACCCTTCATAACCATTTCAATCTCATGCTTAAGTGTACCACATAGATTATATAACATGGATTCATTCTACATCATAACTTTATTCCATGATATAGAAATGTGGAATAAATACTTATAAGTATCCAATCAATAGGATTATTTGAATAAAGGTTAATACCCTTGATAAAAAAATAGGTAATTTATTCATTATACAATTATTTTGGAATGGTAAATTGTGGTTCAATTTAAGCAGTGTAACGACGTCATATAGAAATTCACAAAATGGGTTGAAGTGATCTAAAGGGGTATCCCATCACATATAAATGAAATGTAAATTAAGAGTAATATTTAATAACATATCCCAACATAGTAAAAATTAAATTATAAGACATAACATAAAAGCAATTCTTGATAAAGGAGATGGGTGGAAGATACCTTACGGAATTTTGGCATAGTAACGAGTGGGCTTAAAGGATCATAGGGTGGATTAATCAGAGTGAAAGGAATATCACGTCATTTATACATAAAATGGAAATTAATTGGACCATGTATAATCATATCCCAAAATAGTAAAATGTAATTTAAAAATCGTAATATAAAATAGGTTCTTGAATAGAAATGTGAAGAGAGAGATCCCTTGCAGAATTTCAACATAGTGATGGCTTATGTAAGGGTCTAAATGAGGGGGGATAAATGATTCCTAATTCAAATAACATAAAATTTAAAGTATGTAATTGATTATAAAAGGATTAAAATATTAAAAATTGAAATTAAAAATACTAATTTCAAACATGGTTCTTGAATTGGAAGGAATAGAGGAAGGTGAGGAGCCCTTGTGGAATTTCAGCATAGTAATGGGTCTACTTAAGGGATCATAGGGGGGATTAATGAGAGTGAAAGTAAGATCCCATTATTTATATATAAAATTTAAATTAATTGGATCATATAACATCATATCCAAACATATGAAAATGTAATTTAAGAAGCATAATATAACATAAGTGCTTGAATAAAAATATAAATAGAAAAATCCCTTACGGAATTTTGGCATAGTAACGGCTTAGGTAAAGGGTAAAAATGAGGGACGATAAATGATAACTTTTTAAAATAACATAAAATTGAAATTAATTGTATGAATATAAATGAAATAAATTATAACCATTTGAAATTACAAGAATTAATTTCAAATAAGATGCTTGAATTTGAAAGGAGAAGAGGAAAGTGAGAATCCCTTACTTGGATGTGTGACTCCAAAGGCTTGGGAGAGGATTATTGGGAGATTGGGGTGACTAGGGATGACTATAGGGAGTAGATATAATATTTTTTATGAGATTAATGTAGTTTTATTGAACATAAATGGAAGCTTGGGTGGGTTTATATAGGAAAGGAGGGGAGTTTCTTTATTATTTTGGTTTTGAACACTACATAATAAAATATTCAAAACCACAAAACATACCATGGTTTTTGCCTATGGTTTATAGAAAAATGAATTGGATTATATTATTTTATAATTAAAATGTACTAACATATTAAAATAACTCCCTTGCTTATGAGGAGGTGAGTCACACTCTCAAGGAAATGATTTTGAAATCTTAAAATATATTATAAGTCATGAAGGATTCACTAAGGCTTCATAAAATAAATAAAATTAACTCAAAATTGCATTATTTTAAAATAAAAACATTTATATTTCTTAGGATACATTTAATAGTATTTATTACATCACTATTTTTCCATTATGATGTCATAAATCACACTGTATATTTATACGATATTTAATTTTTACCCAAAAATATGACTATCTCAGAAAATTATGAAAAATTCACCATTGGATAATTTCAATGTATTGATTCCAAAAATAATATTCATTTTATCTAAATAATTTTCCAAATACGTGAATTTTTACTTTTAAAATAAAAATTGATATTTATTGAAAATTAACGGGTTTTGATAAAACAGTTTTCATATCTTAATAAAAATTTATTTTTACTTCATAAAAGTTATATGATAATTTATATTTAATAAAATTTATTTTATAATTATATTTTATTAAAATATTATTTATTTCAAAATAAATTAATTCATCAAAATATATTTCTTAATTGAATTTGAATATTAACCAAAAATACTAATTATGCTTTAAAAATCATTTACAAAGTAACACTAATAGGAAGAGAAATATATTCATTATTATATAAAAAATAATTTACATAATATTATTTATATGGTTTGATACACATACCTTTATTACACTAGTATATTCCCTAAGAGTAAGGTTTGTGATGGTGGGGATTTCATGGGGCTGTTCGGTGAATATGGTTTGGCATGTGATCTCGATGAGCTTGAACTTCTCTCATAAATGGTTTCTCTCATACTTAAGTTATTAGATCTCATCTTGGGATTGATCCAATTCAAATCCTAAAAATTCTATCTCTTTCCGAATCTCTGATAAATGGGCTTCATAGGGTATGATCTTACTGGTTGAGATCATCACTTCCTTTTTCTATGCCAAAAGGATTTGTTAAAACCCTATATTTATAACAGTCATGTGATAATTTCTCAAAAGATATATTATAAATGATAAAGATACATAATGTTCATTTAAAAAACAATTGGTTATAATAAAATAATTGAATGTGTTTCTATAACCATAATACATTTAATTAAGTCAAAATAAAGTGAATTTTATTCATAAATGTTCGGGTCATTACACTCAACATAGGATTGTGATCCCCTCGATAGGATAATTTCATATAGAGTTTTTTATCATTCTGGGAGTCTGAGGTGGGATCCTCTATCATATCCACTTCCCTAGATGATGTTGGTGGTATCGTTGTGACCATCTTATAGGGAGAAGATCCCCTATCTAGTAGGATGTCACCGTAGGGTTTGTGGAATTGTTGGTTATATGATCTTCTACTAAGAAGGTTGTTTCAGTAGGGTTTGTAGAATCATCTAGTATATAATCCCCTAATAAATAGTTGGTTCATGTGAGGTTCAGGATATCATCGAGAGTATGTTCCCCTACTTGGTGATTGGATCTATACTTGGGTTTTGGTATCTCCTAGTGATCTTGGACATCATCCCCTATCTATATATTATGGATTGATTCTTGGTAGGGTTTTTGGTTTCCCCCATTGTTCCCAGGTGTGATCCCCTATATGAGCATTATGATCTCTAGAGTTCCATTTTGGGTTTTTGGTGTCCCCCATCAAGGATGGTTGTGATCCCCTTTCTATGTGATAAGATCTTTCGGGTTTCCAATAGGGTTAGTGGAGTCCCCCATTATGGATAGGTAGGATACCCTATCTAAGTATCGTGTTCATATAGATTTTAGTGTAACCTTATTCATGGCATGACTTGATGAGTGAGATATCTCAGGTTTATCCCATATGGGATGGCAGGATTGTGCCATCGATATAGTGTTCCTAATGGACCGTGTTCTCTCAGTTGAGTGCCATTAGAGATAGAAGGTGTTTTCCCAATGAGTGAGATATCTCATGTGTACTATCTGGGACGGTAAGATGATACCTGATTAGTTTTACCTCATATAAGTTCCATATGGGATGGCAGGACTCATGGTGTGAGTTTTCACAGACAATCACTACCTTAGAGCGTTGAGTAGAATCTTGTGATTGGATTTGAGGTTGGGACCTCATGAGAATTAGAGTCTATGATAAGTATATTCTGGGTGATTTTCAATTCCCTTGTTGTGATGTCTCATATATTTCTTTACACACCAAGTGAAGTTAAGATATCTAGTCATGTATATCCAAGTGGTTGTCGAGATGAAGTTTCACTCTCGCGTTGGGTTCTATATGGCTTAGTTAGAGCGGATTGTTTCCTTTCAATTTCTTCCTTTTATTTTAGGTTATTGGGGAACCTACTGGGTATTGTTATACTCACCCTTGCATGGGATTTTCTCACACATTTCATATCATGTGTAGATGATAGGTTCTTTGAAAGGGTTCTAGGAGGTCCTGGAGCAGGCAGAGCGTAGTGAGCTAGACTAACCGAGGTATTTTTTAGTGTTTGGACAAGGAGCATTCTAAAAGATGAATTTGAAATCAATCCCCTCATTATGAGTAGGTTGGACTCTTTTATAGTATTTTGGGCATGTATTCTTCCCTTTTTACTCTTTTGGTACTTTTTTGTACATTGTTTATGGGGTATATGTATGCATGCATTTTTTGTTTTAGTTTTTATTATCTTTTCACTATTTTATGGAGAAGTATATGGGTGTGTGCATATATATACTATAGGATAAGCCCTCCCATGTGTGTGATAATCCTAATTTGTGTCAGATGTTATCCCTTTTCCTATTGGATGTGGGCTTGGGGAGTCACAGCATGGAACCTAGTAGGTCGGGTCGTGATATAGTAGTATAAGAGAAGGTATCACACTAGGACCACATTTTAGAGGTTTTAAATCAATGAAATTGGTTTTTGAATTATATTGATAGTATTAAGGTGTCTCAATTTCATCTTTAAAGCCATGGAATCCATTTTTGGTTTGGCGGACAACATATCCATTCACTAGGACTCTGATAACCTGCTTGTTTACTCAGTGCATTTAGGCACTATTTACAGGGAAACTTTGGTACATGCATAATACAGGACTGGGTTATGGGATTCATGTACTTTTTTAGTCATCTTCCCATATATACTCTTTGACCATGGTTCAATTTGATTCTATTTTAGGATACCACCATGAAAACAGCCAAACAGGGTTCTACAGTGAGATTGTGATGACGATCCACCAAGTGATGAGGCTTCAGTGCTGGGAACTGAATAGGACAAGGTACCTCTATGTGGTCTACCATTCAATACACCACCGATTGAGAAGAAAGTTGTTTCAGAAGTTCATGTTGAGGATATCCATATACTGAGTGTGTTGCATGAGTTCTAGAGGCAGTGACCTCTAAGGTGTTGGGGTGACTCAGACCCCCAAGTACCTGATGAATGGCTTGAGGTAGTCACACTGATTTTCCTCCTTGTGAGGAAAACTATTGATCATATGGTGGTCCTAGAGGAGAGTATGTTTCAGGTCATGGATGGGTGATGGTGGATTCTGGTGATAAAAACCCATGACACACACATAGACTGAGTTTGAGTGGCTCATCTAGGAATAGTTTAATCCAGCCACATTGATATTGATGCATATCCAAGATCTTCTTTATATTTTTCAGGATAGCCTGATCATGGAAGAGTATTAAATGAGGTTCACAGACCTTTTTTTATTCTCCCTAGATATGGTTTGAGATTTTTTTTTCAAATCATGGACCTTTGATCAGGGCTTACACTGGGATATCAGAGCTTCAGTGATATCATTGTGCATTCCCACCTATTCTAGAGTGCTTGAGTGGGCCTTGGTGGTGGAGAGATTAATGATTGAATAGACTCTGAATATTGATGATGGGAATGTAGGCACTGAGACCTCAGAAACTGGTAGTCGATGGAAGGCTTAGGTATATGGGCATGTGAGATGCTTCATTAGATGATCCCAGGAAGGAGGGACTATAGTTCAGGGATCTCGAACCAGATTTAGTCAGTCACGAGAGAGGTGGTGTTTCTCTTGTGATGGATGGGAACATCTTGAGTGACATTGTTTGAACCATCGTGCTGCTAAGAGGGGGACATTTGATAGACTGCCCTCATAAGGACTGTGATTAAGGCATTAATTTTTTCATGATGGTGGAAGAGGTAGAGGAGTGGAGAGAGCAATAGGATTTGGTAGATGGTTCTATATGTTTCCACTTCCACCCCCAAAGTGGTTTGTTCTAGGATCAGGGATATGGAGGATAGGGGTGAGGATATATGTAGGCCATAGAGGCCTATGACCTGAATTTTTTTAGGATGATTATAGGCACACTCTGTTTCTTTTCTACTTGTTTAGTAGTATTATTAGGCACTATTGTGAGGTACCCTATTCTAACCACTCTTTGATCAAGGTACATCCAGGGTGAATCGGTGTATCAGTAGGGTCCTATGATGGTGATGTTTCACATAGTTTTAGACTCATGAGGAATAGGGATGCTTCGTCCATAGAGATGAATTTTTATGACTTGATTAAAACTATGTGGCCAAGTCAGTTCCTCCCAATTAGGATAGTGTCAAGGTGTGGAAGACAAGTTCCTTTGACTTGTGTGTTCAAGGTGGGGTTTCATGTTGAAGTTAGAGTAGGACACGACAATACCAGTAGAGCTTTGTTTCTCGATAATTATAATGGAGTCTCATACAGAGAGGATCAGTGAGTACACAATTGTTTTGATAGTGTTAACTGACTCTGATAGGTGAGTGCCTCACATAGAACCTTTCTACATTAGTAGGTAAACCCTATGATGTTTCTTCATTATGGATTGGTTGTATAACATCCATGATTACATGATTTCCATCAGTGGGTGTGGCAGTTGTTTTTTGTTTGTGAGACTTAGTTTTTCTCCTTTGAGAAGTGATCCCAGGGAAAGCAGGATGAGCTCATGTGTGGGAAGATATGACCAAATTTTAATAGGCGGCTAATATTTACCCCTGGTGTAGTAGATATATGAGCTTTTTGTTTCCTGTTTTAGTGGTAGAGTTGAGGATGTCTACTGGAGGACATGTCGGGTTTGCCTCCCTATAGGGAGTTCAGAGTTTTGTTCTTAATATACTAGCACCCAGAGACTTCCCTGATATTTGCATCAGAATATTGGTTGACTCATGTGAAGATATTTTAGTTGTAGTGTTGTTGGAGGATTTCAAACAGAGGGCCTGGTGATACCCAATGTGTGCGCTTGGGTAGCACTATGTTATAAGTGGGTACCCTCTTATTCTCAAAGTAATAGGTGTGCACGAGACACTTGAGTATGTCACAACATATCTCTAGTTGATGGTGGTTACCCCTACACTTTTTTAGTGAGGAAAAGAGACACAAATATGGGATATTTTTTCATGAGGTCTCACGTAACCAGATATCCACGTGACATGATCTTGATGGGTTTTCCTAAGGTAGGGAGTGTGTTGACCTTTCATGGTTTGATGATGACACCAGTCACACTACGATATGAGGTGATAAAGAGGTTTTTTTCTCTTAGTATTACACCCATAATAGGGGTGGTTTTTCCAAGTATAGCGAACCATTCAGGTTATGGAGAACATGCTTCAGGTTTTCATGTTGGCATGGCGTTGTTTTCACTCCATCATCAATATAGTACCAATTGATTCCATGGTTGGGAGGCCCTATAGGTCATCGTTGTAATGGTTTGAGCTAGTTGGAGATAGCATTGTGGGCCTGTATTTGGTTCTAGTGATGGATGTTGAGGGTTCAGTCCATCCAAGAGCGGATGAGTATTGTCAGGTTATGTCTGTATTTGTGTCAGGTTAGCGAGGTGGTGTACCGCTAGACTCTATGACCATAGTTGGACCAGGTGTTTGGTGTTTTCCACATGTTGTATCCAAGGTGGCATGTGCACACTTCATTTAACAATGTCAACCTAGTTTGAGCTAGACTTTAGGTGTGGTTTGGATTTTTTGGTTCCCCTGAGTGCATAATAGGAGACAATATAGGAACCCTTAGGTGAGATCACTGGCATGGAAGGCGCAATTGAGAGCTCAGTTTTTCCCTGGGGTGTAGTCTTTCACATTTCAATGATAAAAATCCTTAAGGTGGGGAGAATGTAGTGACTTGGGTTTTTCTGCGTAAGACATTGAAATATTTCCAGGAA